>OX453010.1:16520282-17147247 GCA_949699075.1 Asteroscopus sphinx
TCATCTTAGTCTACCTGCGACCACGAAATGCTGCAAAGCTTTCGAAACGTCAGGGAAACCAATTTAAATAATATACGCGATTTAATCCGGTTAAACGTTGTTTTATTATTATTATTTATTTATTTATTTAATATTATTTATTTATGTATTATTATTTATTTATTTATTATTATTTATGTATTTATTTATTATTATTTATTTATTTATTATTATTTATTTATTTATTCTTAAACCCTCGCTATGTTTCTAAGTAAAAATTTGGGTATTAAGTAATCGTAGAATTTTTCAGGTATTTTTAGATGATTAAGCACCTTATTTATCATTTGCTCTAGAAATATGGCACGGTTACAGTTGTCAACATATTGTATAGTTTAACAACAAATAATAATAAAAGGCAAGCACAGACGTGTATGACCGACCTGCGTAAGAAAGAGATGCAAATATGAAAGACATCAACGGCAATGCTGCACCTTTGTTACGGACTCTAGGTTGACTGGTATTTTTGTAGCTGCAGCTAATAATAAAGGGAACGAGACTGAAACGAAACGACTCCGTCTTCTAAGATCATCATCATCATCATCATTTCAGCCAAAAGACGTCCACTGCTGGACATAGACCTCCCCCAAGCATCGCCACAACGACGGGTCCTGCGCTGTCCGCATCCAGCGGATTCCCGCGACCTTCACCAGGTTGTCGGTCCACCTTGTCTAACATCATATTTTTTGATATATTGTGTATTTTTTCCCAGCAGTGGGACAGTAATGGGCTGGTTATGGTTATGTGTAATTTTTCGTTGGATAAACAATTTAATAAAAACTGGCCAAGTGCGAGTCGGACTCGCGCAGTAAGGGTTCCGTACCTTCAACGACCTGATACCCCATAAAAACTGGTTTAATTTACGAGAGTTTATCAAAAGACATCAACGCACAGTGCGCGAAATATGAATTTTTGCATGTCTTTCTTACGAGGTACACCACATATGTCTATGTTTGTCTTATTTTTAGTATTTGTTGCTAAACTAAATAATATGCACTATAATCTGACCAAGTTTGACGCTGGTATATATAACCGTTTTGAAGATAGAGCAGGAACAAAAACGTAAAAAAAATGCATATTTTTTGAGGTTTCTTGTTTTTTGTTTCTTTTCTCTTTGTTTTTTTTTGTTTTTTTTTTTTTTAGTATTTGTCGTGATACACCTCATAGCAACACATATTCTGAGAAAATTTCAACCAGTTACCTATTACTGTTCAAAAGATACAGCCCTGTGACAGACAGACGGACGGATGGACGGACGGACGGACAGCGTAGCGAGAGTAATAGGGTCCCGTTTGTCACCCTTCGGGTACGGAACCCTAAAAAACTATATTAATCATAAGTTTTTTTATCATTAGTACTTAATTGGTAAACGGTAACACTATTTTATAATTAGTATAAGTTTACATCCCTCTCACATTTCAAGGAGCAGACTACCTATACTAAATGTGTTGTATAGACAAATAAAAGTTTTGTTTACTTGGTTCGCCTCCTCACGGCTCACCTCTTGCGAGCAGTCACGTACTTATTGAGTAGTTACAATCCACGTCATGCTGCTAATAAGAACATTGTATCCCCAAACTTACCTAACGTTCAAGTTTCATAACTTCTCAGCAAAAAAATATTTGTCTTCTTATTCTTAGCTAAAGTTTAAGTGGTTAATGTACTAGGTACATACATAAAAAATTACATGTGCGGCACAGCCATAGTAAAAAATATAGACTAAGTGCTGCGAACAACCATAGTGAAGCCAACAAAAACCGCGCTCCTTCATGTACAACCAGTGCTCACGTACACACCATGCACCTGAAGAATATTTGTTTTCGCGTTCCTTACTGGATGTTGCCGTGACATGTGAACTGAGAGGGGTGACCACGGTTTAAGGTGCATGTGTGTGCGTGAGCACTGGTTGTACATGAAGGAGCACGGTTTTTGTTGGCTTCACTATGGTTGTTCGCAGCACTTAGTGTATGTGCGGTCGAATTTTGTTGGAATGAAACTGCGCGTGGCGTAGGTATTGTTTTCTCAGGCTTAAGCAAACTAAAATCTGATTATTTAATTAGTTTGTTTTTATTGTACGACGACGTCGGACGACTTCTGTGGTCTAGTGGTTCGAGTGTCAGACTGCTGATAACGAGGTCGTGGGTTCCATTCCCACAGGACACAGATATTTGTGTGATGAACATAAGTGTTTGTGTAGGTCTGGGTGTGTTGCTTATGTATTATAAGTATGTATTTACAAAAAAAAAGTATATAAGTATTATACTTATCCATTGTCTAGTACCCATACCACAAGCTCTGCTTAGTTTGGGACTAGATGGTGCTGTGTAAAAATGTCCCAAAGATATTTATTTATTTATTGTTTGGTAAAAGTCCAAAAAGAGCTGTCAGGATTTATTGAAAAAATTTACCACATTCTCAAAGACTGGACATTTTGGGAATTAGACATTTTGGTAATTGGACATTACGGGAATTGGACAGTTCGGGAAATGGACAATTTGAAACCATTCTGGACCTGACGCAATAAAATCCTACTAATATTATAAATGCGAAAGTATGGATGTATACCTGTTTGTCCTTCAATCACGCTGAAACAGTTGAACGGATTTAAATGAAATTTGGCACACAGATAGACCACGGGCTGGTTTCCGCAACACCACGTATTAGCGCATATTTTGCGTACGGCAGATAAACCATAACCGGGATTAACATACAACATGTAATTGAAACAACTGAAAATCTCTGATAGGGTCATTGTACTCATCAGTATGAACAACTTTTACTATGGGTCCAAGTCCAACCAATAAAGCTAAATAAATCTGCTGTTGCCTACATTTTGTCGAGGTATGCGAACATAAATGTATAGAGCAGCAGTTTTATTTTTGAGATTTCAGAGTTGGTCCCATGGTAATAGTTGTTCATAATGATGAGTATAATGAGTTCTTAAGAGGTTTTCAGTTATTTCAATTATACGTTGTAATAGGCAACTTTTTGTCCCGGGAAGACAAACAGTTCCCGATTTATGTGATTAAAACGAATTATACGCGGGCGAGGCCGGGGGTATGGGCTAGTGGTTGTTGGGCCAGTTCGAGCAAACGTTTTTTTAACTTTTTTTCACAGCACCATCTCAAACTAAGCAGAGCTTTACTATGGGTACTAGACAATGGATATAATACTTACCTATATTTTTTTTATAAATACATTCTTATAATACATAAGGAACACCCAGACCAACACAAACACATATGTTCATCACACAATATTCACACAATAATTCTTAACAACAACAATAGGTTAAAGATTCCAACATTCATATTGTTTTCGATCTTTCAGTGAAAGAGAAATCAATCTGAGTAGGTACAGTGATAAGTGTACAAGTTACCTCTAATTTATATAAACAGCATTAAACTTGTTTAAGAAGCGGGAGAGCGCAAATCTCGCAGGAGTGCGCTCTACGCTCACGTAAACAAAATTCTACGAATTTTAGAAAACAAAAGTTTACAGCGATATAGATGCTAGGACCATTTTCTTCGTTCAGGTATCTAGAAAGAAGAGAACTAAAAGATTCCTCACCGGGACCCCGCGGCACGCTAGCCCATAGTTTGCCGGCACTGCAAGATTGCTATGGATGTCAATTGCCAGTCGCTATACAAGCACGTCATTTCCGAAAAGCGCTAGGAACCCATTAGGTATTACGAGCGGCGAGCATCCCTAACTTACACGTGGGTGTGCGTTCGTATACAGACGTAATGTTGTGTATGTAGGTGGTGCTAGCATTTATATTGTATTGAGTGTCCGAGGTGTGGTATAATACTAATATCGTCCGGTATCACTATGTTAAAATAATATGTGGTATTTTGTACTAAATAATGCTGAAAATCCAAAGCTGATGCAATTAGTATCATTACCTGCAAACTATGTTTGCACGCGACGTACCAGAATGACGATAAGTACCAACATTTCCCAACTCAATTTATCATTAATTCATAAAACGCAATCAACTTGTCACGCTCAACCGGTTTGCAGCGACCTTACTTTGAATTAAGCACGTATATGCAGCCTAGCACAATTCCTGACAATACGTAAAACGTCACGTGCATACATAATGAACGAAGTGCGCGCTATGCACACGCAAACGGTGCAAATTTCATGATAGCCGCATGCTGGCGACCATTTTGGTTCTCGCTGTATATAATACCTTAACGAGTGAACGCTTCTGACAAACCAGCTGCATCCAAACGTTATCGCTGTTTTAAAACACACACAGAAACACAATAAGGCGGCCCATACACCTACAATATAATTGCGAAATATTAATAATGCACAATTATTATTGTATCGTCCCGATCTTCATTTGCCTTTAAATCTCACCCCTAGACGGTCAATATACCATTGCGCAATTGCAAATACTGCACAATTATATTGTAGGTGTATGGGCCGCCTAACTTCACACCCCGCTGCGACTACACACTCTTCATAATAAAAAACTGGCATAATAGCCGATGTATGATACTGTCTTTTTCACATTATGCTCTGTCTGGCATGAATGTGTCCATGCAAAATAGAAAAAATTGTGAGACTTTCTGAAACCAGTGTAAACACTATTTAATAAGTTATGACTACAAAAGGTGCTTTTGATTAATTTAGGCAGTGTGTGAACCTTTAATTACAAAGCAGCTGAAACAATTTTCACTAATGAGATGCTTTAATATTTGTTTCAATTACTCGGCATTGGCGTATTCACACTAGCGTATATACATTGGCGTATACACAGTGGCGTATAAGAATTTATTCGCACGCAGTAGGTACATCAGAATTTAAAATAAGTAAATAAATAAACACAGAGACGAGATGACGCCACCCATTTTAGATGGATTTAAATTCTTAAAACTTCGTAGCTTGCTTAGCTTTTCTCGTTTTATGGTTACGTGAAGGTATTCTTTGGATATATTAATATTTAACTGTGCCCAAGAAAAAGTAACATAAGATTACTTTGAATGTAGGGCAATAAAAGAGGAATCCAATAAATAAATTTGCTAAGTGTACGGATGAAGACATGAAAACCGATTCACCTTGTTGTACAAAGAGTAGCAATTTACTAAACAAATCCTTGCAGCGGGTGGCGGCGGCGCGGCGGCTAGCCCGCTGAGCCTCTATCATTACACAAACTCGCATTATCTCCGCCCGCACGCAATATTGACATTCCCTTTTTGTGCTCACGCCAAAAGTATAATAGGACATCGCGCTTCTCATTAGCTACTTTCATTTTTTGCTCGTAAAGTTTTCGGATGGGAGTTTCCTTATGTTAACACCACAGACATAGTAAAAAATGTAGACTAAGTGCTGCGAATAATAATAATGAAGCCAACAAAACCGTGCTCCTCCGTGAACAAACCAGCGCTCACGCACACACTTGCTCTTGAAAGATATATTTTTTTGGCCATGCTTACTAGACGATGCCGCGACATGTGTACTGAGAGCGGTGAACATGGTTTGATGTGCATATGTGTGCGTGAGCGCTAGTTTGTACACGGAGGAGCACGGTTTTGGTGGCTTCACTATGATTGTTCGCAGCACTTGGTCTATATTTTTTACTATGTTTTTTACTATGTCTGTGGTTAACACAGAGAGATTAAAAAAGGGCTCCGATTCCATTGGTGTAAATTAAATTACCTGCGGGAAATGAAAAAATCTAGTGAAGCTTTTAAAACTTTAAATAGGTAAAAGTGAAATGCGGTAGTATTAGGTACCTATGCGTGTTTGGTGAAGCGGCAGGTACATCCAGTTCCGTTCGACGGACGAGCTATTCGCTCCGGGCCCGAAGTGGTGGCTCACGTTTGCATTTTGCATGAGAACCATTGTTTGACCCACTATATTCCCGGCACCCCGGGACGTGGTGCGGTGACGTCACGTCCTACAGGCCTCTCACACAAATTAATTTACTTACAACACCAACCAAGAGGTACACAAGGTGACTTTGACGAATGACGTTTTTAGTAGGGGCGCCCCTTCGCCGTAGCATTGATCGAGACCTCTACGCCTCTACGTGATCTAATTTACTAAAGACACTTTAATTTTTATTTTTCCTCATCTTGTTCAAAATAGTATAGTTAGTGCACGTCCCTACATTAACTCCAATTAAATTGAGTATTACAGCGGCCGGCGATTTCAATCGGTTGATTGAAAATTTACGTCGCAATCGGATTTACATTTCGTATGAAATTGTAGTATGAAGTCCTGTTTAAACAAAAAAGATCATAATAAAGCATATCTCTATTTCTCGGAGTTAAGCCTGAAGGGTCCGATGCGGGTACGGGGAGCCGTTGGCCAAAACCTCTTTTGTACACATCTATGTACGTAAGTACTGCTGTTAATTACAAAGGAACGAACTTTATGTTTTCCGTAAGTACTTAAAATGTTCGGTTAGGTTCACATTTTATGTAAGTTTTTTTAATGCCAAGTGCGAGTCGGACTCACGCAGTAAGGGTTCCGTACCACCCATCGACCTTATACCCCATATAAACTTATTTAATACAAAAAGAGTTCATCAAAAGACATCAACGCACCGTGCGAGAAATAGGAATTTTTTCATCACTTTCTTACGAAGGTACCACCACATAAGTCGATGTTTGCCCTATTTTTAGTATTTGTTGATAAGCTACATAGTATGCACTACAATCAGACCAAGTTTGACGCTGGTATGTATTACAGTTTTGAAGACAGAGCAGGAACAAAAACGTAGAAAAAAATGCATGTTTTCTGAGGTTTCTTGTATGGTTTTTTATTTTTAGTATTTGTCATGATATATGATCATAGCAACACATATTCTGAGAAAATTTCAAACAGCTATCTACTACCGTTCGAAAGATACAGCCCTATGACAGACGCACGGACGGAAGGACAGCGTGGCGAGAGTAATAGGGTCCCGTTTGGTACCCTTTGGGTACGGAACCCTAACAATTAAGCACCAAATAAGATTTAAAAAATATATAAAAAACATTTAGCACGTCGTTAGATTTATAAGTGTCACAAATACAGTCATCATTATGGTAGGTACAGTCGGCCTCACGTCTGTGGTAACAGTTTGACCTTGACAACGTCTTTATAAAGTAAGCATTAAGAGCAGTTTTCGTAATTCAAGTGTTACCAATAACATGAGGCCGACTGTACTGAACAAAGAACAAAGAACTTATTCACAATTTATTTATGTGAGAGACCAAAAAATCTGATAAAATAAATAAAATTATGGAAATGGTATGTAGCATTTGCGCCTAGAGGCAGATAATTTGCAATATGAAACAGAATTTTACGTGAATCCTGTTTATCTTCATTTGAGAGCAGTAGTAGGAACTAGTTTTTTGTCTGGGTTCCAGTAAACGGGCGATGGGGGACCCTCATAAGTTGACTCGGCTCGGCTGTCAGTCAGTCCATCATAATAAACGGGCTTCACCGTCTTGTTCTCGTATTATTAAACGAGGAGACAATCTGTATAAAGCTTTGTAAAAAATGATCGTGTCCCAGGCTCTGCGAATGGGTTAATTTATCTGTATTAATATCACGGCGCCGCCGCTGGCTCGCATGCGGTGCACGTCGTCAAACGTCACTCGTTTATTGATGTTTCAATATCATAGTCGAACCAATGTGAACCAATGCGCCAACGCGCTGCTAAGGTTATTTATTGGTGATAAGCCGGACTGCCCAATTATGAGGCACTAGGTACTTACACATGTGCATGTAAACGGTGCATCGGGCAGTCGTAGAAAATAGCAAAAATAATAATTAATATTACCTACTGATACTAACATACTTACATATAAGTTTTTTATTAACAAAATATGGGTAATTATTTTATTATTTTAACGCATTTACGCATGCGAAGCGAAATCTAAAGATTTAAATTGTGGAAAGAAAAATCGCTCACGAAATTAAAATCTTTAAAATATGGGTAGTCTATATGGGTGGTGTGTGGTACGTCTGAAATAAACATATTTTATTTTATTTTTATTACAAAGTCTTGTCATATGTACTGCTTAAGAGACTGGAACCGTACGCGGAAAAAATCCTAAGCGATTATCAGTGCGGGTTCCGTCCAAATCGTAGTACCACTGATCAGATCTTTCTTCTAAAACAACTGATGGAGAAAAAGTGGGAATACGCACAGAGTATTCACATACTATTTGTGGATTTCACTAAAGCCTATGACAGTATTGATAGAGGCGTCCTATATACCATTCTCAAAAATTTTAGCATCCCAAAAAAACTGGTAGATATGATAGAAGTGGCCACCAAAGAAAGCAGGATGAAGGTCCGTGTAGAGAACGAGCTGACAGACGACTTTGAGGTTGTTACGGGATTGAAACAAGGAGATGCTCTGTCGCCTATGCTTTTCAATTTAGTCCTCGAACACGTTATCAGAAAAGTGTTAGCATTAGATATTGGGTTGCAACTGAATGGAAAGTATAAGGTGATAGGGTATGCTGATGATCTAGCCCTGATGGGAAAAACTAGTCAAGAGGTTCAGAAGTCCGCGGGAACCCTTGAGTCAGAAGCTCGAAAGGTAGGTCTAAGTATAAGCCGCGACAAGACAGAGTATCTCCACATGAAACGCTACAAAAATACCCGCGTTAAGCGCAACGACCTACATGTCGGAGATACAATCTACAAAGGCGCTGCTAAGTTCAAATACTTAGGCTGTACCATCACGGACACGAATACCCGGGAAGAAGAGGTTGAAATCCGCATCCATAACACCTTGAGATGTAGTGCCGCCCTACATAAGGTGCTGGTGTCCAAGCTTCTTAGTAGAAACACTAAAATTAGAATTTACAAAACGGTCTTAAGACCTATACTGATGTACGGATGTGAAGCTTGGACACTGACACAAAAAGAGGAGAGTAAGCTCTTGGTAACAGAGAGGAGGGTCTTACGTAAGATCTTGGGCCCTGTGCAGAGACCGGATGGTACCTGGCGGATCAGGAAGAACGCTGAGATAGAAGAGCTCGTGGCTGAACCAAATGTGATAGGAGAGGCAAAAGCTCACAGACTCCGTTGGCTTGGTCACGTGGAGAGAATGGGAGAAGATCGAGATGCGAAGAGAGCCTATCTGGGCCGACCAAAAGGGCGACGCCCGGTCGGTCGCCCTAGATATCGCTGGAGCGATGCGGTGGAAGGCGATCTTCTGGAGATCAGAGCCAGTGATTGGCGAAATACTGCCAAAGATCGCGGCAAGTGGCGTTCTCTCGTTTCGGAGGCCAAGACACATTTTGGGTCGCTGTGCCAGCGGAGTAAGTAAGTAAGTATTTTATTTTTATAATGCACTAGCTTTTACCCGCGGCTCCGCTCGCGTTAAATTCTGCTAACCCACGTCAGTCCAGTCCAGTCCAGTCCATTCCAGTCCAGTCCACTGTCCCACTGTCCCGCTGTCCCGCTGCCCCACTGCCCCGCTACTCCACAACCCCGCTACACCACTGCCCCGCTGCCCCACTATCCCACTGCCCCGCTGCCCCACTGCCCCGCTGCCCAGCTGCGCCGCTGCCCTACTGCCCCGCTTCCCCGCTGCCCCACTGACCCGATGCCCAGCTGCCCCACTGCCCCACTGCCCCGCTGCCCAGCTGCCCCGCTGCCCCGCTACCCCACTGCCCCACTGCCCCGCTGCCCCGCAACCCCACTGCCCAGCTGCCCCGCTGCCCGCTGCCCCGCTACCCAACTGCCCCACTACCCCTCTACCCCACTGCCCCACTGCTCCGCTACCCCACGGCCCCGCTGCCCCACTGCCCCGCTGCCCCACTATCCCACTGCCCCGCAGCACCGCTACCCCACTGCCCCACTGCCCCACAACCCCGCTGCCCCACTACCCCGCTGCCCCACTATCACACTGCCCCAAAGCCTGCCCCGTTGCCCCACTGCCGCGCTGCCCCGCTGCCCAACTGCCCCGCCGCTACCCAACTGCCCCGCTACCCCTCTACCCCACTGCCCCACTGCTCCGCTACCCCACTGCCCCGCTGCCCCACTGCCCCGCTGCCCCACTATCCCACTGCCCCGGAGCACCGCTACCCCACTGCCCTACTGCCCCACAACCCCGCTGCCCCACAACCCCGCTGCCCCACTATCACACTGCCCCAAAGCCTGCCCCGTTGCCCCACTGCCGCGCTGCCCCGCTACCCAACTGCCCCGCTTCCCAACTGCCCCGCTGCCCCACTGCTCCGCTGCCCCACTGCCCCGCTGCCCAACTGCCCCGCTGCCCCACTGCCACACTGTCCCGCTTCCCGACTGCCACGCTGCCCCGCTGCCCCACTGCCCTGCTGCCCCACTGCCCCGCTGCACCACTGCCCCGCTGCCCCAGCACCCCACTGCCCCGCTTCCCCACTGCCCCGCTTCCCCTCTGCCCCGCTTCCCCACTGCCCCGTTTCGCCGCTGCCCCACCGCCCCACTGCCCCGCTGCCCCACTGCCCCGCTGCCCCACTGCCCCGCTGCCCCGAATCCCCACTGCCCCGCAGCCCCACTGCCCCGCTGCCCCGCTGCCCAAATGCCCCGCTGCCCCACTATACCACCGCCCAACTGTCCCGCTGCCCCACTATCCCACTGCACCGCTGCCCCGCTGCCCTGGTAACCCACTGCCCCGCTGCACCACTGCCCCGCTGCCCCACTGCACCGCTGCCCCACTGCCCCGCTGCCCCTGCACCCCACTGCCCCGCTTCCCCACTGCCCCGCTGCCCCACCGCCCCCTGCCCCGCTGCCCCACTGCCCCGCTGCCCCGAATCCCCTCTGCCCCGCAGCCCCACTGTCCCAATGCCCCGCTGCCCCGCTGCCCTGGTAACCCACTGCTCCGCTGCACCACTGCCCCGCTGCCCTACTTTCCCACAGCCCCACTGCCCCATTGCCCCGCTGCCCCACTATCCCACTGCCCCACTGCCCCACTATCCCGCTGCCCCACTGCTCCGCTGCCCCGGTAACCCACTGCCCCGCTGCCCCACTATCCCGCTGCCCCGGTAATCCACTGCCCCACTACCCCAGTGCCCCGCTGCCCCACTATCCCCCTGCCCCGCTGCCGCACTCCCCTACTACCCCGGTACCCCGCTACGCCACGGCCCCGCTGCCCCGCTGCCCCGCTACCCCACTGCCCCGCTGCCCCGGTACCCCACTGCCCCGCTGCCCCGCTGTCCCACTGCCTCGCTGCCCCGCTTCCCCGCTGCCCGGCTGCCCCGCTGCCCCACTACCCCACTGCCCCACTGCCCCACTGCCCCACTGTCCCACCGTGTCACCGTCCCACTGCCACTGTCCTACTGTCCCACTGTCCCACTATCTCACTATATCACTATCGTCCCGTCCCATGTCCCATGTCCCATCCTATGTCCAGTTCCATGTGCCGTCCCACTGTCCTGTCCCATGTCCCGTCTCATGTCCCGTCCCATTTCTCGTCCCATGTTCCGTCCCCTGTCCCGTCCACTGTCCCGTCCCCAGTCCCGTCCCCAGTCCCGTCCCCAGTCCCCTCCCCTGTCCCGTCCCCAGTCCCATCCCCAGTCCCATCCCCTGTCCACTCCACTCCACTCCATCGTACATCACTATCCGCTCGTGCAAATGCATAGAAGCTTCGATCTGTCGGGTGAGTACGCAACCCACAAATTATTGTTTTTCTTTTTTTCTTTCTTTCTCAAAACCCATACCAGTTTTTAAGTCAGATCATCAGCTTTCAAACAAAAAAAAAAACATCAAAATCGGTCCAGTAGTTTTAGCGTGATGCTGGAACAAACAAACAAACAAACAAACAAACAGACGTTTACAATTTTATAATAGTTAAGATTAAATTGAAACGTGCGTCGTTTGCACTGTATGCTACTGTTCCTTTAAATTTATTATTATTGTTTAATACAAGTTTAACCGGATTACATCGCGTATATTATTTAAATTGGTTTTCCTGACGTTTCGAAAGCTTGGCAGCGTTTGTGGTCGCAGGAAGACTAACGGCCAAAATTAATATTCAATCTATCTACGATTTACCCTACTAGAGATAGAAATTTGACATTTTGTATGGAGCTTATGTCAAATTCCTATCTCTAATGGGGCAATATCAATTTTGGCCATAAGATGACAAGCGTCTTTACAGATATTTCTAATAAATATTTTAATCTACCGTACAATTTTATTGACGCTTGTCATCTTAGTCTTCCTGCGACCACGAACGCTGCAAAGCTTACGAAACGTCAGGAAAACCAATTTAAATAATATACGCGATGTAATCCGGTTCACCTTGTTTAATTATAATGTATAGTGATCGCAAAAACCTAAGAAATTATTATCAACATAACATAACATAACATCACGCCTGTATTTCCCCGAAGGGGTAGGCAGAGGTGTAATAGTACACCCACATTTCGCCAGTTATGTTATAGTCCCATGTAATAGGGGGCGAGCCTATTGCCATTGACCGGGCACAAATTCAGACTTCGGGCTGCTACTGAGAATTTCCTAATGAAAAAACCCAATAACACTTTGCCCGACCCGGGAATCGAACCCAGGACCCCACGCTCAGCAGTTGCGCTTGCAACCACTAGACCAACGAGGCAGTCCAATATAATAATAATTATTGTTTGATTCATATTAAACATTAAACACTGTATCAAACTAGTCGAATCGAATCGATTTTCTTACTTCTATTTCAATGAAGATAAAAACAGATTTTACTGTATAAAAACAATAATACTAGACCTAAAACTTAACTCTAACTTAACTTGAAATGTTGTTTATCGATTTATCAATGAAAGCTTGTAAGTATTTTTTTTATTTCGTATTTCGAATAAGCAGCTAGTACAATATAGCAGTACAAGTAATATTTAATAGCAGCTGGTAAGAATAGCAGCTATTCCCTTTCTCGTTTATATAAAAAAACAGCCAAGTGCATGTCTGACCACGCACAGGGTAGGATTCCGTAGTCAGTACAGGCTTACATAATTCTTACAAGACATTATTTGAACCAAAACTCGATGTATTTTAAAAATACGACGTTAATTTTGCAGTTAATTTATACGGAGTTTCTATAAACTTTTGATAAACTCAACTACATGGCCAAGTTGGTCGACTGTTAGGCGTCGCCGCGTCGACGTCGTCCTAACTGGTTAATTTGGCTAACGATCGTACGAGTAAAGCGAACGATGCGATTTCGTCGCGCGATGAAAATGCTCGTGCGATAGTAAAACAAGTTTCCTGATTAGCAATGCAATTCGATCGCGCGATGCCGTTGCGCTAGCGGGGCGCGAGCGCGACTTCAACAATGGCTATGGAATTTTGTTTTTTTATTACTTGTAGACGTCATGAAAATGTATAACCTTGCCAAATTGCAACTCCATAGCACTCTCAACCTTCGAGTAAAATGGCTGTAATATACAGTCGGATGGACTGACACGGCAAAATTATAAAGGTTTCTTGTTTGACAACGGAACCCTAAAATATACACGAACCCATACCATCACTTTGCGCGACGAACGGCTAAATGTTGACTTCTCTATAATTCAATAGACACAGGCCACAATTACATTCAGTAAGAGCGGCGAGCGCGCGCCGGCGAGGCGACGCGACGACCTAGCTACCAACTATCAACACTAGGACATAATATTATTGTGCTGTATTGATTCCACATAATAATCTCGCTTAAAAACTCCATAACGCTATCTCGACCACACAATACGGACGACGACGGAATTCTCACCCAGAAACAGCCTCAAATGGTGAGATAACCATCCGAAATGGAATTTACGCAAAACTTTTCGAGTTCGCGGAACGCCCAAATTACAAATAAAGACATTTGCCTACCAAAAGGAAAGGTCGTGAATATGAGCCGTTTTAATAGGAAGCAATTATAAAACCTACTTTTAAAATGAAAACGAATACCACTGTGAACAATGACGGGTGAGAAGAGATCAAGAGAGCTAGGGGTAGTATAGTCAGTGAGCGTCGACAAACGGAATAATTAATCTGTCATGAGGTACCCGTGCTTATTGGAACGCGTCAAGAACTTATTCTCACCAGTAGGCCAATTCACTTAAATAAAGAAGTGCAGTTGCAGTGTTCTCTTATCTACCGCGATCGCTGTCAGAAATGAACTGCAATGTCACTGCAACTTGATCAGCGCGTCATAAAATAACGTGAATTAGGCCCAGGCACCACTAATAAACTCCACCTACAACATGAATAAAATGAAAATGCACACCATTTCATATTCCATATTCGAAGCTAGACTATCTCAGTTATTCAGAGTGTAATTGGACTGAGTTCTATGACAGCTGGATACAGGTTTAAATGGTAACCTTTGCCCTGAGGCTCTTGGTGGTATTTCCCCGTAGTTACGTAGCCGCGAACTTTAGCATTGTTCGTGATATGAATAGCGGATGGAATGTTTTCATTAATTAGTTTCACTTTACAGTAGAATTCATTATTTTTAACCGACTTCAAAAAAAGGAGGAGGTTATGTATTCCGCGGCTTTTTTTTTTTGTTTTTTTTTTCATGTATGTACACCGATTACTCCGAGATTTATGGGCCGATTTACGTGGTTGTTTTTTTATTTGGTAGAGGAATTCCGCGCGGTGGTCCCATATAAATTTTATTGACTTAGGTTGAGCAGTTTTTTAACCAGCTTCAATAAATCAGTTTATTTTAGCTTCGCCTATCTAGATGATCTGCTCATTGGTACGTTTTTCTGAGAATTCTTGGCCGATATGCGTGGTTTTTTTTTTCACGATAGTGGTTGGAAGAACACGAGCGAGACTTTGTCCAACAGTGGGATTGCAAAGGTTGATAAAAAATATTATCTCAAACTGGTTATATAAACATTTATGAATTGCGAGGGTTGACCTTCGCAATTATCAACTAAAAAGTATGAAATAAAAACTTTTTAACGAAAAATAAAACCGACTTCAAAAACCTTAACTAAAAAGTAAAAAATAATCATTGTATGTATTTTAAAATCTTAACATAAACCAACATTTTGAAGGCGGCGCGTGATTTTCATGTACGTTCACATAAACTGGTTTTTACTATAGATATGCGCTCGACTGTACATTATATTTACATGACGCAAAGGGTCAATACGCGCCGCCTTCAAAATGTTGGTTTATGTTAAGATTTTAAAATACATACAATGATTATTTTTTACTTTTTAGTTAAGGTTTTTGAAGTCGGTTTTATTTTTTGTTAAAAAGTTTTTAATTATATTTGTTGATATATCATGGATTTATTGTTCAAATAAAAATCAAGAAATATATGAAAAATTAATAAAAACACCATGGACGAATAAAAAAGGCGGACGGAATCTTGCTAAGAAAAGATTGAAGTACTTCATTTTTAGGGTTCCGTACCCAAACGGTGCCAAACGGGACCCTGTTACTCTTGCTATGCTGTCAATCCGTCCATCCGTCTGTCTGTCACAGGGCTGTATTTTTTTAACGGTAATAGGTGGCAAAATGAAATTTTCGCAGAATATTTGTTGCTATAACCCATATTATGACATATACTAAAAATAGAAAGTCCAAAACCAAAGTCCCCATGCAAGAAACCTCGAAAACCATTCATTTTTTTCAACGTTTTTGTTCCTGCTCTATCTCCTAAACGGAAATACATACCAGCGTCAAACTTGGTCTGATTATAGTGCATACTATGTAATTTAGCAACAAATAATAAAAATAGGGCAAGCATAGACATATGTGGTGGTACCTGCGTAAGTAAGAGATGCAAAAATTTATATTTCGCGCACGGTGCGTTGATGTTTTTTGATGAAATCTCGTAAATTAAATCAGTTTCTATGGGGTATCAGGTCGCTGGGTGATACGGAACCCTTACTGCGTGAGTTCGACTCGCACTTAGCTGTTTTTTTTTTCTAAACCCACTATAATTTCGACAGCATTTAATTATTTTATTTGTGTGTCAACACACCAGACGGCATATAATTATTTTATTTGTGACATTATGACAACGACTAACGTCACACGAGATTTGTTGCGTAATCGCGGCTGTTTGTCTTACTATGGGTGTAAATGTGTGCGTGCCAGCCCGTAATTTTAAGCAAGCCATCTTACTATGGGTGCTTCAGTTATTGTTTAGCGAGATTTTATCCGCCTTTTTTTATTCGTCCATGAAAAACACATTAACTAGGCTGACATTATGAAGATTTGTACGGATAGTTAGATAATTTTATTTGTGGCTACACAGCACGACAGCATATTATTTTCATGATAAAAAAGAAATTTATTACACATATAAATGTCTCACTTTGGATATTAATAATATTATTAGAAAAAGTTTAATGTTCCCAATTTTTTTTTATATGAGAGTGGATAAATTCGGTCCCCTACCACACCCCGTACCCATGTAAGTCATAATATTTAACCATCCAGTCATTTTTATGGCGGCATTTGTCCTACCTTGGTCTACTATAGACGGAGTAGTAAAAATATGTATGTATAAATTCAAGAAGTATAAACACGTAGAGTCAATCGTTGGTGTGTCTGTTAGTAAACGTGTAACTTCTAACGACTCGAGATAATGGTTAATTGTTATGCTAAGATCTTTAACAAATTCTATATTTATGGACCAAAATAACTCACATTCACAATATATGTTGGTATAGTGCCAAAAAAGAAAATCTCGAAATCTGGACCGGATAGGTGACTCTGTGAACAAAGCTGCAGGCATCAGCTAGTATAACATAAATCAAAGCTCTCCTGTACTTTTCCAAGCCAAGTCTGTTAAAATATTATCTCTACGTGAATAATTTGTTCTGGCTAAATAGGTATATCTGCATTGTTATTAATAAAAGCTTGCTATTAGTAAAAGCGAGAGCCGAGAGAGCTATACGATACAACTTCATCAAGGCACCTTCCATATGCAACGTTGGCAGACTGCTTGCTGCCTGCCGCTTGGTTTGTCACTCCGTAGCTTTGCTCCGTAGCTAGACGCACGTCACTGCGCGAGTCGTCGCGCGATTGGTGTGTCAACTCCCATACGATTTCATACATTACAACGTCAACGTTTTTTTTTTTTTTTTGAGACGGAGAAAATTCCTGTCGCATGTCACACCACCGAGGGAGGCGGCGTGGTTATGTGGGACTCGCACCCACTTAAAACTCCGCCGTGTGCCTGCTCTCGCCTTGGGTGGATGGGCTAGGAGAACTGCAATGCATGGCATTCGCAACCCATCCAGCGCGGCCCACTTCAGGGCCTTCCACTTCTAACCTAAGCTCTCTTTCGGCGATGTCCGGGCACACGTGGGATATCACTGCAGCTCGAGGGCCTTGGAGTGTGGATGATAGACTCCCCGGTCTATCACCCACTGGCCCCTCTTAGGGCGGCATCAGGTCGCCATAAAGCCGCCTGCGCCGTCCCGTCCTCCTGCGGCGGATCGAATCAGCGAGGGAGTCTTCCTCCCTGACCCGCTCCGCCGCTTCCTTCTGCGAGATGACATCCTCGCAGAAGGAACTGACTGCTTCCCAGGCCCCCCCACTGTCAGCCATGGCCCTGACCACGGTTGGCAGCGAGAGGTCTCCCCCAATTGCTGCAGTGAGAGCACGGCGCTGCACCTCCCTTGCAGGACAGTGCGCCAGGGTATGAAGGGCCGTCCTCACCGCAGCCACACTGGTGGCACACGGGAGTAGCTTCCCGTCTCGCCACTTTGTGCAGGTATCTGCCGAAGCAACCATGCCCCGACAACACCTGCACCAGACGAAAAGATAACGTCCCATGCCGCTTCTGCAGCCACTCCTCGAGAATCGGCTGGTTAGCCCCCTCGGTCCAGTGTCCGGCACTGGGATTAATACGTCACCTGCTGCAACGCGACGCGCTGCGCTGTGATGCGCTGCAGTTGGTTTGACCCAGCCTTCGATGCACGCAGTAGTCACTCACAGTGTCATTATGTTTTACAGTATAACGTGCTATTTGGGACTTGATTATTTTTAGAACTGGGTTCCAAACAGGTGATAACGGGATGTTTTTTTTATTTCAATAGGCTTACAGAGCATTCTAGGTGCATATAGGTTTTTCTTCGCCTGGCCTTGTGGTTTATCAAAACAAAAAAAAAATAAGTTGGCTTTGATTTTTAGGGTTCCGTACCCAAAGAGTGCTGACGGGACCCTATTACTCTCGCAATGCTTTCCGTCCGTCCGTCCGTCCGTCTGTCTGTCACAGGGCTGTATCTTTGTAACGGTAATAGATAACCAGTCGAAATTTTCACAGAATATGCGTTACTATGGTGTCTATCGCGAGAAATACAAAAAATAAAAAAGTCTAAAACAAAGGGGGTACCCATACAAGAAACCTCGAAAAACATGCATTTTTTCCAATGTTTTTGTTCCTACCCTATCTTCAAAACAGTAATACAAACCAGCGTCAAAACTTGGTTTAATTATAGTGCATACTATGTAGTTTAGCAACAAATACTAAAAACAGGGTAAACGTAGACATATGTGGTGGTACTACCTACGTAAGAAAGAGATGTAAAAATTCACATTTAGCGTATAATCGTTGATGTCTTTTGATAAACTCTCGTAAATTAAATCAGTTTCTATGGGGTATCAGGTCGATGGGTGGTACGGAACCGTTACTGCGCGAGTCCGACTCACACTTGGCTGGTTTTTTTTATAATATACGTGATGTAATCCGGTTAAACTTGTTTTATTATACCTAAGTTATTAAGCATGTATATCGATCGTTACCTACATACTTAACTCCTTTGTTGAGTGTACAACCTTCCCCCAGTATAAAACGCTATAGTATTAGATATTTAGGTTCAAAGATTTCCCTAATGGTTTAGAAATTGAAAGACAAACATAGATTCATTGAGTATTCTCAGTCTTCGTCAGTGGTACTTTTTCGTGGTTTTTTACTTTATTTTCGTGTTACTCGGTATTTAATCTTGCATGTACCGCTAAATGTGGATGTGAATGAACTGTCCACTAACATTCAAATTAATTTATAGTCTGGGTACATACGTTCTTACAAAATAGGAAAGTAATAAACTAAAGAAACAAAGTATCTACTTGCATTAAATATTCAGATACCATTTGAATTTTTAACATTCTACTGAATTGAAAACACAATCTCTATACGTCGAATTTAACGTATTTTCTTGTACGTATATAAGGGTCGGAAGGCATGTAATTCGCATCCAGTACACGTAGCAAACTGTTCGTAACATACACAAGTTTAATTCTTAAATAGATACACACCTAATCCTATGCAGCGTAACGCGTAACGTTGGCTACAAATTCAAATAAAGACACATTAAAATAAATAATGTAGTTTCAGGCGAGTTCAAACCACATTAGTCAGCCAGATGTGGGGTGAGGTCCGTTTTCTTACTAGTTTTCGTTTGCGCAATCAGGAAATTAAATAAACCTAAACCTGTTTGGAACCCAGTCCTAAAAATAATCAAGTCCCAAACAGCACGCAACACTGTAAAAGATAATGATATTGTGAGTGATTACTGCGTGCATCGAAACGATTTTAATTAATAATATTGTACGGTAGATTAAAATAATTTTTTAGAAATATTTGTAAAGACGCTTGTCATCTTAGTCTACCTGCGACCACGAAATGCTGCAAAGCTTTCGAAACGTCAGGGAAACCAATTTAAATAATATACGCGATTTAATCCGGTTAAACTTTGTTTTATTATAAATTAAATAAAGTTCGCGATCTGATGTCTACCCGGGCACTTGAAGATGAACATTATGCAGAGCTCATTGAATTTTTTTTTTTAGCTCTGAATTCATACTGATATGTGCAGCCAATACTAAATGTTTCTATATGCATAACACCACTGTAATAGCGTCTAACAATGTAGACAGTGTTACAATTAGAGCCAAAGTAGAATTTGGAAGCACGTTTGGTGTAAATGTGGTGGGAGCTGCATAATATTTTAACAAGTAGCCAGACCATCGTCTATGCAGCAGACAGCAGTTACATTTTTCATAATTTTGCTGTACATTTTGCCCTTATTGCGTAAAAAATAATTCAGTGGTGTTTTTTTTATCTCGAGTCGGCTTTGTTACTCGAGAAACATGACACGTGTTTTTTTGTTGCCTTTTTTCTTTCTTCTCTATTTATAACTTTACTGGCCGAATCCCGTGCAATGACTCTCTTCGGCTGATATGACAATAAAAAAGTATAAATCATGTCCATTTTCGGAATTCAAGTTAAATGTGCTTCCATCAAAATTGGTTAAGTTTTAATCTACTCATGGAGAAGTAACAAGCAGAAAGTCCTCTTTCGCATTCATAAACCTAGTGTGGATTCACAAATTGCTCTTTTTATACCTAAAGTTTTTAACAAGACTGAAAACTATGTACTATGTACTACTGTATGTATGTGTAATATATTTTGTGCTATTTATTTATTTTAGTTTAGTAGTACGCCACGGACTGTCCCCATTATCTAGATCTTATGTCTTCTTTGTCCATCCAAAGGTTGTCTGGAAGATATCGCTTTTAGCGATAAGACCGCCCATGTACCCATAATTTATACGTTGTTCCTGTTTACTACTATTTTCATGGTGTACAATAAAGTATATTCTATCTATTCTATCTATCTATGTAAGTGTATAAGTATTCATAGTGATGACACAGTTTTACTTTATATCGTTAAACTGTGGTGATGATCAACAACTTATCGTCGTTGTAAGTTGCAGTCGACCGGGGTTAACGGGTTCTTAATGGCACTTGTAAGCTTGTACGGGATGACATCATTCGCAGTATTCGCACACTATGTAAATCCTTTCTATCTTGATGCCCGACATTATCATACATTATATTTTGTAACAGGTCATTCGTTTTGTGTTGAGCCCGATTTATTTGTTTACAAAGTAATAAAAGTAAATAATGGATGAAAATTGTGCATTAAAGCAATGCCTGTTCATGTTTCCAGAGTTAATAGTAGTGTTGCCTTGCAAAAATGCAAGACCGCAAGACTGCTTATGACTTTGGGCAAAACTAGTTATTAGTTTTTCTTACCACTGCGATGGTATCAAATCGTTATAGCTAAAATGGGCCATAAAGAGGATAGAAGTACAGTATGCAGATTGTTTCTTTTAAAGTTTCTAGCATCATCATCTTCCTGCCCTGGTCCCAAACTACTTAGGGTCGGCGAAATACGTCTTCTTCTTCCATTTTTGTCTATCAGCCGTCATCTGATAATTTAATCCCTTTTCATCTATAGTATATCGTTTAATTTTTTTACGCAATCCATCCATCTTTTCTTTGGTCTCCCTTTAATCCTTTCTTTCTCCTTCTCCATCCATGAACATTCATATTCATCACTCTCTTAGTAACATGCGTTTCTTCCCTACTCATCACATGCCCATGCCAACCTCAACGATTTCCTTTCGACTGTTCTATTACTGGCGCCACTTTTAAACTCCCTCTGATGTATTAATTTCTTACTTTATCCATTCTTTTCACTCCACACATCCATTTCAACATTCTCATCTCTGCTACATGCAATCTTCTTTCATCCGTCTTCTTCATAGCTCAGCACTCTGATCTATACGGAATAACAGGTCTTATAACAGATTTGTAAATTCCCTTTATTTTGAGGAGCATCCGTAAGTCACATGTGGTTCCTTTGACCAGTCGCGATTTCATTCATCCCGAGTTGATCCGGTGCATAACGTCTCGGTCAACTTCACCATCTCCTTGGACGAGTGACCTAAGGTACCGAAAATCGGAGCAATGGATAAGTAGATATAATATCAGGAAAACCAGTTTAAATAATATACGCGATGTAATCCCGTTAAACTTGTTTTATTATAATAGAAGTATGTATAAGTATGTTTTAAACACACAATCCGTATTTCACTTCGAGTATTCTTACCATAAAGGTATTATACTGAATGTCTTTGATTCTTACCCACTTCACGGAAATTGAAAACTTGAATGACAGCTGTCAACTGAGAGGTTATATTACGATTTCATAAAGGTTTAAAATTGCTGTGGTAAATCTTTTTTACAAGTCGTCACTACGTATGTACTGTGTAGCGTTCTTTAGTACTTGTGCCCCTTGTGCCTCTCTTATGGAGCCATTAAGTGTCAACGACGCGCTTGCCTAGTGCTGTTAGCCGTTAAACCCGTGCTCGACCCTCAAGGAAGAAAGAACCCAAATATAAATAGATGGAGTAACGTAGTATACCACATAACCTAACCCTTTTTTTTGTTTATGGGTGGAAACCCTCATGGATACCCTCCGTCTGGGGACGGCGGAGGGGTATGTCGGACTCTTACCGACTAAAACCACATGGTGGCCATCCTCTGCACAAAATAGAGGGCCTCCGGGAACTCCATTGGTAACCTAACCTTGAAATAACCAACGATAGTAGGTACCACCGTCCTAATGTTATTTCAGGGTTAGGTTATACCACTGAGGTAATACGTACTACTATTATTACCCGACTGCGCCAGAAGGAGGGTTATGTTTTTCGAGTGTATGTGTATGTATGTATATTTCTTTGGCACGCTCTGTGGCCTAAACGGCTTGATGGATTTGAGATTGAGAGGTGTCGTTAGAGTGACACTGGGTACATCAAAATTTAAAAAATTAAAATGGCCGCTTTTTGGCGCCATATTACCTCTTAAAAAAATTGTTTTTTCCGTCAAAAACTATCGAGTGGGGTATCAAAATAAAGGGTTTTATAAATGCTTTACAAAAATATATACAACTTATATGTTTAAATGTAATTTGGAATGAAAAATGCTAAAAAACAACAAAATATTCAACGTTAAAAATGAATTTGACTTTTCAAAAAAAACATTAATAGTATGATAAATAAAACATGACAAGACTAAAAAAATTAAAATAAAAAAATTAATTAACAAAAACAAAAAACCCGACTGCGTGTAAAACATACGTAGCCTCCGACTGCGTGTTGATAAGTCTTGTTCATATCTTTTCTGTTATTTTTACACGCAGTCGGGTTTTTTGTTTTTGTTAATGAATTTTTTTATATTATCTGTGGTACTTCGTACTAGATGCACTCTCACTCACTTAGCCCCGCTCGCCGCGCGCGTGCTCCGCGGCCAGCAAGTTGCGCGATATTTTTTGTTCGTAATGTCTACTCTAATACTACGATACCTAGTAAAATGTATGCATAATTATAACCCCTTTTCAGATTAGTAGGTAGGTACTTTCTGACGAACCTTGTATAAAAGGAATTAAACGAGTTTGATAACAAAGATTTTAATACTTGCGCATAATTATAATAAACCATTCTTACAACCTATTTCACCAAAGATTTGAATTAAAGGCACAGGATATATTGTACAGGACAGTTTGTAAGATTTCCTTCCTTCCGAGAGTTCCCTTGACCAAAGAAAGCATCTTTTTATTTTTTTTCGAATTGTCAGTTTCTTCTCAGCTTATCAATAACGTTCATTTTAAAACATTCATTCGTTGGTAGGTACATCCGATACCATTAACATATAAAATATCCATACGTACATTCAGAAACAGAATCATAATCCAGCCCAGTGTTCCAATACTAACTAAAAATCTATGTGTCTACAGTGATTCGTATGTTCAATGATACCTCATGAATTTCCTTATCTCTTATTCATTACAATAACGTAAGCATAAGAATGGAATATATGACTAAACTTATCGTGAATATCGTGAAAAGCTTTTTTGTATGTAGTTGCATTACTTACACGCCACAGAGTATATTCGGTGGCTCATTTTTCATATTTTTTTAATAACCTTAGCTGACTGGGTATTTTAAAATTTTAAAGCACTCGCAATAGAATGTGAGTGCGACACTCAGCGTTGAGAAAACTGGTAGTGTGGCCGCGCGAGACAGCTCGTCGTGAGACAGCCGGTATAACGTAGTGGTTATATTCTCTTTGACGGCCGGGCTCCGCGCCAGGAGCCAGGCGAACCGCTCCGCCACGCTCTAGGCCGTTAACGCCCATGTACGCTTGCACACCAGACTCCCGATTCAGAACCACACGATTACTAGTTGTCGACCGGTTTGGTTTGTTATCTCGTTTCGTCTTATGATTCACGCAACGAGAGAAAAAGAGATAACAAACCAAATCGGTCGACAACTGGTTATCGTGTGGTTCTGAATCGGGGAGCTGAACTAAAAGCCAGTCGGGAAGTATTCAATTTGTAACAGTTCCAGTTCTTAAGGGCCAAGCTGAGCGCCTTGTTTGTAATAAGGACCACAACGCCACTCTGTATATGACGTTCCTCAGTAAGATTTTGCATTCAGTACATCCTGAATCATTTTATATCCTTCCATATGTACATAAAAAATCCATAAAATATTCTCCATAGTCTCTGAAAGGCATTTTTCATTGTATATAGTATTTTCTTGGCAAACGGAGTGATTACCTTGTTCTTAATAATTTATTTGAGCTTCTACCAAGTAACACAAAGGCCAGTCTTATCTCTTGAATAAAACATTATTTCTTTAGAAGTGAGAGCAAATCGCAACGGTAGGTTTTCATATACTGTCTTCAAGTTTACAAAAAATACAAATTAGAAGGATGCGTGTAAAACATTAACCTGAAGAATTATTTTATTTAGTTAGTGATATTCAAAAAAAAACCTAAAGTAGTCACAACTCATGCTTACAAAACAAATAACGTTATTAAATAAATAAATAAATACTTTTTGGGACATTTTTACACAACACCATCTAGTCTCACACTAAGTAGAGCTTGTACTGTGGATACTAGACAATGGATATACTACTTATATGCTATTTTTTTTGTGAATACATACTTATAATACATAAGAAACACCCAGACCAACACAAACACTTATGTTCATCACACAAATATTTGTGTCCTGTGGTAATCGAACCCACGACCTCGTGATCAGCAGTCCGACACTCGAACCACTAGACCACAGACGTCTTCGTATTAGACAATTTTACCGACTTTTTTATAAATATAGGTAATAACGTTACTTTTTTAATGCAATTTGGAAAACTACTTTGTTCAGAATCACGAGGAAAATGGATTGGGATAGATTCTATACCAAGCTAGGTGTAATTTAAAACAAAAACAAAATTGAAACACAATTTGGTTATCATGTTTAAATTCAATAAGTACATTGGTTGATCGTAAATAGGTCCAGGAAGTTCGGCTCGATTAGTTTCCGAGCATCGGGTAGTCCCTGTACGATATTCTTCACTTTCTCCGCTACACTACATGTGTTAAGATTTAGAAAAAAAAAACGATCCCAATCGATTCTCCTCGTGATTCTAAACAAACTCGTTTCTCAAATTGCGTTAATAAGAAATAACGTACTTCTTCGATTATACTTTAGGTAGTAATATTTTTATTTTCAGTGTGTAAACAATAAAATTTATACTCTATCGATACAAAATTCTACAAACAAAATTGTATAAATTAATAACTGCAGTCACTCACTTGGTCTCGTTTCCCACTTGTCCGATTAATCATAAAATAATTATGTCAAAAATATGTATTCTACACAAAAATTACTCTTCTTAAACAAGTTTATTTTATATACCAAAAACACTTTAAGTAAGTACCTATAGTTGCTGCTCATTATTCTGTACAATTTTTACCATGGGATCAACTCTCAAATCGTAAAAAAACAGTTATTCCGTACTTTTTTGTTTGATCCACTTATTTATGGAACAGCATTTTTATTCACGATCTCAGAGTTGGTATTATGAAGGGGGTGCGAGAAGTGAACCGGGTTTTTCGGAACCATGGCATAGGTAAATGAATGCAATAACAGTGCAATAACACATCAAGACATGTTGTTTAGTCGGATTTTCATATTATAATCGGCGTGAAATGACAGTTACACGTTATTTTTTAATCTGTTTTATAAAGTCTAGGCATCAGTGTTGCCAACATAATAAAATACTACCGCTCAAATCGATACATTGATATAGTACATCTTTAATTAGGCAAAAATTAGATAAAATGATTGGCTAGAATCATAATCTGATTGACTCTGAATATAAATATGATGAACTGAAAGTATAATCGACTCTAAATATTAGGAATAATGACTTCATTCGTTGCTTCCGCTGATAAGAAGTTATCTCTGGGTTGGCTGATCCACGAATTTGTAACATTGGTCCTATAACAAAAGTTCTGCAGAATGATGAGCAGAGAATAAAGTGTTTAAAAGCGTTTAGCCTTGTATCAAATATTAAATTTGGGTCAAAACTAACAACAAAGTTGCCAAAAAATCTGCTATCTACGACGAGCAATCTATAAGAAAAGGCTTTATCACGGCGAAACAAACAGGCCAGCAGAGTTGATTTCATGTTTCATTTTTCCAATTCCCGCACGTAATGTAATAAAAACTCAGCAGAGCTAACATTTGTTTGGAAATAAAACAACAAAACAATTTGTTTACAAATATTTTGTAAGTGTTGTTAAATGCATATACATGTTACGGGTAATGCTAGAAGAATGAGTACACCTAGTTTTTAACCGACGAAAAAAAAGGAGGAGGTTCTCAATTCGACGCGTATCTTGCTTTTTACAGATTAGTCCGATTGTGATGATTCTTTTTTTTAATAGATAGGGTATATCTCGAAGTTGGTCCTATTTAAATTACAAAATCAAAATCCACCCCTAAGGGTAGGAAAAGAGGGGATGAGTGTTTGTTCATCCACTGAATTCTTACCTGTTACCGATTCGTTGAAACTTGGAACACATAAATGTAGTTCTAGACACTACAACATAATGGATACCTGGAGTTAGGTTTTAGCCACAAAAAAACAAAAAATGAAACTTTTTAAGAAAAAATTTAACCGACGAAAACAGAAACTGAAAAGCGAAAAATAAAATGAAGCTTTTAGTCTTTTCCTAACTAAACTAATGTAAATAGGTAACTAATTATGAGTCGGCGCCAAACAAACAATCAACGAATATCAATAAATTACTTTAAATAAATAATAAAAACAACATAACATCAAATACAACGTGAAATTTTCAACTTTCCAAAAATGTGTTCTCCGCTCGACCACTTGCAACTTGCACGCACTTTGCTTGTTTGTTTGGCGCTGACTCATAATTAGTTACCTATTTACATTAGTTTAGTTAGGAAAAGACTAAAAGCTTCATTTTATTTTTCGCTTTTCAGATTCTGTTTTCGTCGGTTCAATTTTTTCTTAAAAAGTTAAGTCAATAAAGTCCGAAATATATTTATATAATATCCTTTAAATTAATTCTAATTCGGCAGTAATAGTAATAGTTAGATTCTCCGAGTATATAACCAACCAACTGCGATCGCCAACCCGCCTGCCAAGCGTGGCGATTATGGCATATCCCCCCTTTGAGAGAGGTCTATGTCCAGCAGTGGACGTCTTTCGGCTGAAATGATGAATAGTTAGATTAACTATTAGTCATATTTTACTACTGATCAAAAAACAATCGGGCCTAAGTATTAGAGTCGTATCGAAGTTCCATCTTGTTGAAATAAATCTTGCTGCTGTCAATATTTTTTTTTATATTTCAGTACCTACTTAATTAATGTTACACTCACCCAGTCAGCGTTGGGTAGACCTTAGGTGTGCCGGGTAAATGCCGAATAAGAATTGATTTATAAGTTATTTTGAACTTTATCCAAAGAGGTAAAACTAGTTTTACTCGTAAGTTATTTTGGACTTTACCCAAAGATGTAAAACTAGTTTTACTCGTTTTCTAGCATTACCCGTAACATAATAATAAATATTTTACAATATTAAGTCAAAAGGCGTTTTACTAAAACATTTATTTTCTACAATTGCATCGAAGTAACCAAGAGCGCTTCGAACGCGATGGTGCAAAGCTAATTTATCCGCATTCTATCTGGTCGGAACCACTTTCAGATAAGTATTTATTTGCTATTCGTCTTGTTTCCTCCAAGTAGCATAGTTGCAGTTGCCAACTCGGTTACCGCTTGCATAATTTTGTTTGAGAAATTGTAAAGACGGTCCGCTAAACTGAAACGTGGCCTGTCTCTTCATATTTCTTGAATAATATAAAGACTAGTGTACCTTGCAGTAAACATGAATTTTAAATATCCCAATTTTTCTGTTTCTCTTAGATATAATTTTTGTTACTTGGATAATATTTCATAACATCATAGGGTACCTACATAATTTAGAAATGGTACCAACTTGGTTTCAATATATACATCATCATCATCATCAGAGTTTTAGCCGATAGACGTCCGTCCACTGCTGGACATAGGCCTCCCCATGCATCGCCACAACTACCGGTTCTGCGCTTTCCGCATCCAGCGGATACCCACGACCTTCACCAGGTCGTCGGTCCACCTTGTAGGCCTACCCACGCTGCGCCTAATAAAATATAAAGGTTTATTGGTTGTACGAGGGACTTATTGAAGGAGGATGTTCAATACTTGATTCTCGTTCCAAATATGTATAAAAAATGGCATCTTAATTTTTTAAATATTTTTCCAATCGTTTTCATCAATAACTGTGGACAAACCAAACCCCGTGCTTACAAATCAAAGTAACATGCGGTGAGGTGATGGACCTAACATATTTGTTCTGTGTTCTTGAATTTTTTTGGTAATTTTGTGCGTCACTTTTGAAGCAAATAAATATTTTTTCTTTCTTTCTTTTCTTTCTTTTAACACGGCAGTGTCCATCGGTCGCTATTTCCACTCTCGCCGCCTTTTGTCCTAGCTAGCAGACCCTTATAATAGAAAGAGATTGCGCGAGCATTTTTAGGGTTCCGTAACCGAATGGTGCCAAACGGGACCCTATTACTCTCGCTACGCTGTCCGTCCGTCCGTCTATCTGTCACAGGGCTGTATCTTTTGAACGGTAATAGTTAACTGGTTGAAATTTTCTCAGAAATTGTGTTGCTATGAGGTGTATCACGACAAATATACAAAAAACAAAAAAAAATCTAAAACCAAAAAAAAATCAACCTCAAAAAACATGCATTTTTTTCAATGTTTTTGTTCCTGCTCTATCTTCAAAACGGTAATATATACCAGCGTCAAACTTGGTCAGATTATAGTGCATATTATGTAGTTTAGCAAAAAATACTAAAAATAAGACAAACATAGACATATGTGGTGGTACCTGCGTAAGAAAGACATGAAAAATTCATATTTCGCGCACTGTGCGTTGATATCTTTTGATAAACTCTCGTAAATTAAATCAGTTTTTATGGGGTATCAGGTCGTTGAGAGGTACGGAACGCTTACTGCGCGAGTCCGACTCGCACTTGGCCGGTTTTATTTCTCCTGTAGGTACGCGTGATTTAGAATATTTTTTTCAACAGTCTTGTTTCGTTATGTGTACGCACATTCTGCTATGTTCTTGAGTATATCCCTCGTTCACCCAGCCATGCTGTATAATAATTATGATCCTGCATTCAAGCAGAAGTTCCTGAAGTCTGCTTTTTAAACAAGAGGTACCACACTCTCTACGCGATAGCTCTTCACTGGATGTCTTCAAGAGAAGAATTAAGGAGCATTTTTCTTTCACCATAAATCATATGTATTATATATATATACGTACGTGTATGTATCTATTTACGTATATAAGTATATAGGTATATCTTAATATAATTATTTTACTTGTAAATATTTTGTTAGATAAGTTTTTGTAATACTGTTGTATACTTGTTTTTATCCTCTATTAATATTTCAACATCTCTCTATAGCTCTAAGTTTGCTGTAAGAAAACTCATTTTTGAGTTAAGCTCGCCGAAGTACATAAGCTTTCCTACTGTAATAATAATGTTTATATGTGTGTACAATAAAGTATAATAAAAAGAGGTACTTGGAATTAATAACGAACTCTAATGAAATCTACGCTGCTGTAATAAGTTCAATCTGCACCTGTTCTGTTCGAGGCAACCAATAAATAGTTTTTATAATGATTTAGTCTATAAAAAGACGCAGCCTATTTGTAGAGCGGACGGTTCCTTTCTTCGGTTAGTGTCTAGAGGATACAAAATCGATGGACAGTAGACCTAAATATCACATGAGTCGTGTTTTACGAGTATCGAGGTATCCACCTCTTACAAAATAAATACGTTAGTATGAGTTATAAAAAGACAAAAGGTAGGAACGACGATCACGTATCCAACCCCGTTTATCCCTAACCACTGCACGTATAAATCTCTTTATGCGAGCACAAGTTTTGTGACTTTACATTTTGTCTTGACACATAACTGAGTTTTTGAACGTGCATATACAAAACATATCGTGCATAAGGGTTTAATTGAAACAAAAGAGGGGGTGGCTTGGTAAATTTTGAAGTGTTGCTCCACTTACTTTCTAGAAAATCAACGCTTTTCCGAAAAACTATAAAATAATGTGTCGTAGTTTTCATCTTATAAGTATGTTTTACGACTGCCTCGTTGGTCAAGTGGTTGCAAGTGCGACTGCTGAGAGTGGAGTCCTGGGTTCGATTCCCGGGTCGGACAAAGTGTTATTGGGTTTTTTCATTAGGAAATTATCAGTAGCAGCCTGGAGTCTGGATTTGTGCCCGGTCAATGGCAATAGGCTCGCCCCCTATTACATGGGACTATAACATAACTGGCGAAATGTGGGTGTACTATTACACCTCTGCCTACCCCTTCGGGGAAATACAGGCGTGATGTTATGTTATGTTAAGTATGTTTTGTATAAATCTATAAATAAAATTAAAATATGCACGTATTTATTTATAAAAATAACTGGATATCACGCGAAGTCGGTTCAATGGTTCATCGCTAGCTAGAGCTAGTAAGCCAATCGACACCCTAGTACCTAAATCACTCAACTGATAACAATAATAATGATTTTTTTACTTTTAATTAACGCAGAAATTGTCAGAAAATAAGGAAGTAAAACATTAAAATAAACATGCGCCGACTCATAATTATTTATTTACATTAGTTTAGTTAGGAGAATAGTTATTAAGACTAAAAAGCTTAATTTTATTTTTCGCTTTTCAGTTTCTGTTTTAGTCGGTTCAATTTTTTACTAAAAAGTTTTATTTAAAAAAAATTGTGGCTCAAATCTAACTCCAGGTCTCCATTATGTTGTAGTATCTAGAACTACATTTATGTGTGCCAAGTTTCAACAGAATCGGTTAACAGGTAAGAATTCACTGGGTGACTCCCAAACACTCATCCCCTGTTTTCCCTGTTTTCTGTTTTCCCTGGATTATGATTTTCAAATTGAAATGGGACCAACTTCAAGAATTCAAGATATACCCTATCATATTTATTAAAAAAAGAATAATCAAATTCGGACTACTCTGTAAAAAGTTAGCCGCCGCACCCTTCACTTGAATGGCGTGCGCGGAACACGACGCGCCACCGTCACAGGCCTCCTTGACTGATCGGGTGGCTGGCTACCCCGAGTCCGCCACCTGCAGGTCCACTCCTAGGGTGGCTGGAGGTCCCGGCCTATGCGACACAGATACTTCCCAAAGCAACCGTACCCCGAGAGTATTTGTGTCAGCCGGTGGTGAGAGCGCCATAGCCCCTCTCCAGCTACTCCTCCATGACGGGCCTTACCACCGCTATTGCGGCGTGCCCTGCGCTGGGTTGCGCAAGTCGCTCCTCCTATTCAGCCACTAGGATCTGGTGAACCTCGCCCCGATCAGGTGAGTCCTCACGCTGATAATACCTCAGCGCACAGAGACCTCTTTCGCCTCTAGATTCCAGGGCATTAATCCGGCTAGAAGGCTCGCCGCTGTGCTCGCCGCCTTAAAGGAGCTCGTACGATATCCCCGAATCACCCTGATGGCCATCGCACGCTGAGGCCTTGGCAGCAGCGGGATATTGACTGGTGTCAGGGTGATCCCAATCAAACCTAAACAACCACCAGTGAATTTCCTGAATCTATTATTAGGGTTACATTTTTATTTTTAAAGAATACGTGTTGACAAGGCAATATTACGATCAATTTACTGAATACATTTCATAATAAATGTTTTCCATTGCTATATCAACAAAACAGTAAGGGCCACGTAACCTAAATAATGAACACGTGTATGCAAATGTTATTTCTATGAAACGTTTTTACGGTGGAAGCGGTGGTGCGGGCCCTGAGATGAGCGCGCGCGGGACACCGCTGGCTGCCCGAGGGCAATCACTGCAATCCACCGACTGCCGGGTGAATATTTTACGTCAGATCACCACCCTTACAAACCAATGTAATTAGTCAGACAAAGCCCGATTGTGAACGAAACATTCTCAGGTAATTTCTGTTTTTTCTGTCTTGTCTTATTTAGTAAACAATCTTGGCATATCTCTTTATTCAAATCACTACTGATAAAATATGATTACTAGTTCTGCACATGTTATTAGGTTAAAAAATGTTATTTTGGGTGTGAAATTGTTAACATTGTCTTTGATAATTATGTATTGACGAATTACATTAAAAAGACATGCCAAGATTGTTTACTAAATCAGACAAGTAATAAAAAACAGCGTGTAGGTAAGTACACTTTTTTCCCTAGTTAAATAAGCTTTTTTTATGGTTTTGCGTTGACAAAATGAAATAAATACCTATACACAATTTAGTACCTACGAAACATTTATGGGATAAGTAAACAGATTAACAACAACGGAGTGCCAACGAATATTGATGTTTAAGGAATAAAATAACATTGTAGTACCTAATTAATATTCGTATCAAAAAACAAAAACCATTGACAGATTAATTTGCTACATGTTGTGATGTTTAGAATAATGTTTTCATTGATTGAAATTATTTCATCATCATCATCAACTCGGCCTATTGCAGTTCGCTAATGGACACAGACCTCTCCCAAGCTGCGCCACAACACTCAGTCCTCCGCTTCATGCATCCAGTCCACCCCAGCTACTTTCTTCAGGTCGTCAGTCAAGAAATTATTTAAATTCTGCATAGGTAACACCCTATGTAAAAGTACGGAACTAATTTAAAGAGTTAGGTAGTACTCTACGGCAGAAACTATATCGTTTGAATTTCACGATGAGAACAGCTGATAGATTTCGCATGGACAGCTTCAATACGTATACAGATATTGTACGTCGCGTCCGCCATCCAGGGCGCTCGGCCCGGCTTGCGGTCAGAGAGCTCAACCCGGCACATACACCCCCGGGAATTCTCAGCTCTGCCTCGAACATACTAACAAAGTATCGACTGCTTCGGCTTTTATTAAAGCAATTAAGTTTATTTTCCGTCTACACTGTTACTGTCAAACTTATTTCCCTCGATCCTTGTTGAAATTGCATTGCAGATGTTGCGTTGTATTAATTCAATGCTGCAGCGCTATTCATCATTTCAGCCGAAAGACGTCCACTGCTGGACACAGGCCTCCTCCAAGCATATGTTGGGGGGATATGCCATAATCGCCACGCTTGGCAGGCGGGTTGGCCATCGCAGTTGGTTGGTTAAATACTCAAAGAACGCTGCTGCCCATCCTCTGGTCATCCCTTAGTCGCCTTTTACGACACCCATGAGAAAATATAGGTTGGTGCAATTCTTTACGTCCGGCACCACACGGAACCGCGCTATTCGCTACTGTATAAAGATTTCTTTCTTCGGCAAATCTCAAAGCGATCTCAGCTTGGGGTCTTTTTTCGCAATTTTGTGGAAATACGAAAGCTGGGTAACTTTTGCGTAAACAATAGCCTTGAGGAAATTTTTGGGGAAGAACGTGACGAAAAATGCACGTGTGCGGTACAATCTTAAAAATAGAAGCTATATTGAGTCAATTGCTAAAATAATGTCATAACCGTTATGTTGTTTAATAATGTTAAATTACTGAGAAAAATCTGTAATTTCTGAATAAATGTGGTTATATTATATCTTTTATCGGATATCTAGGATATCTGGGGAAAAGTTGTAGTAATAGTAGGTATCGTTTGGGGTTTTTTTGTCTCCTAATTGGGAATTCAGAAAACTCCATCTGGAAACCCTGGCCGCAAGCCGCGTAAAGCAAAAGATTTAAAGATTGGAATGGCACATTTACTTGTAAAAGATACCTCGACCCATCGCCGACGTTTACTGTGGTATCCCATTTTGCTCAATGCGCTTTTACCACTTGTGTATAATTATCTGCAAGAGGATACACTTTTGTTGTTCTTTTCTTTGTCACATTTTCTTTAGGAATAAACTAGTTGGAAGTGATTGTAAATTACAGATTGTATTGTCTGCTTGCGTCTGGCTACATATTAGGATGTTTATTATGTCATTTATTAGTTGTACGCGCGACTGTCGTGCCTGTCTCAATACACCGGGCACTGATTACTGGTAAAAGAAAAAAATATCTTTTACATGAGACTATTTTACAATGTGCAATCCACATCGCACAAATGAAAGAGAAACAAACAATTAACTATAAAGTGTAGTAATTTTTCATATGTTTATTTAATTTCAGGTGATAATGCTGTAATATTGATAATAAATTCCGCACAGCATTACGAAATAGGTACTGCGTTATTGTCGATATCCACTTCGGTGATTTATCAATATCGCACGCTCAAGAACAACTAGGAAAACCAGGGTATCAATCGCGCTTTAAGTAAAGGTTCCGTAGATAGAGCAACCAACTAACAAGAGGTGCTACTAATACCCTCAGTCTTTACATCCGACTGACGGCACGTATGAAACAGTAGCGGATTTACACATTTCCCAAGGATAAGCAGTTAAATTTCCACACTTACCTCTACAATTACCAGTTCTTAGATTATTTTACAATCCAGCAATATGGTTGAAATTGGACAGAAAAATGTTTTTGGGTATATTTCTGAACTAATCAAAGCTCAATCATGTACGACTCATGTCGCTCAATCTTATGCTATTAGGGCAGGGTAAGAAGAAGGGCAGGGTATGCTACTTACGAAATAATATACATTCGGTAAAAAGGTAATTAAATCATCTTTATTGCGCTCACAAACAGTTTTAAAATGATAAATTCAATTAAGTTATGAAAGTTTCTGACAATACCTTTCAAAATCAGCTCCCAAATTTGCTGCCCCTAAAATCTGCCGCCTTAGGCTCAAGCGTATACTCAGCCTGCTGGTAAATCCTCCACTGGTATGAAACCTGGGCTACAGTCTACAACAAGTTTAGGCGCATTTATTTATTTATTTATTATTTATTAAATTGTGCCTTTTAATGAGGTGAGGAAGCGGTGAAACGTAAGCCCATTGTGGATAATGAAAAAATTAATTATCGACATTAATTATGATCTTTTAGATTCACTTAGTGAAAATTATAGTTAAGGAAGAAGATTCATTGCCATTTGCACTTGCCACTTTAATTACTTGCCACAAATAGGTATTTATCTCACAAGTGCTGGGAGTGGACTATCCTTCGGAACATCTTAATTTCAATGTGCTGCAACTCGATGGGGTAATTGAAACTACTACCTGTAGGTAGTATAGCTGATACGTTTTGACATCACATTCAAATTCAAATGTTTTTTTATTTCAAACATCCTTATTACAGGCACTTTTGAAACGTCAGGCTCTAGTTGCACATCCTTTGAATGACCACATTTAATTTAAAATGCTTAACCTACTTTCCTTAACTTTCACAAAAAATATGAGAGTAGTCGGGCTATGACATCAAACGGACGGATATGACGTAAAATAAACGATTCCGTTTTTCCGTACGGCAACGGAACCCAACAAAATATGAATATCAAATAATCATAAATAAATTTTACGATTATTGGGCATCCATTTATTTTTTAATTGGTACAGAACACACATTTTGATCTGGTTCAATTAATCTCAGGCTATTATAGGAAATATTGAACAATTCAGTCAAAACAATATGGCTTCGATTGGCCTGTCTCCCGGGAAACGCCACGACGCCAGATCTTAGTACTTTATCTTCTGCCAAATACCTTCTTTATGCTTTGTGTAAAGAGTCAGGGGAATAAGTCGGGATTATGTCATACGTTACGTTGTATTCTGATAAAGGTTAAAACAACGTTACAAATGAGACAGAGATGGCGGACTGGAAACATAATTTCGTAGTTGGATCCGTTTGAACATTTCTCTTAGTTATGTATGTTTGGAACAGTGAAGCTTCGTATAGACAATTTTACATTGACTTAAGGTCATTATTGATTCCCGAAAAACGAACCCTAGGCCCTAGGTATAGTTGTTTCTGGAAAAAACTACTCTAGCCTCTACTTGATGAAAAAATTGGACCTAAATAACCAAAATTAAATCACCTGAAGGAGCATGCATTGAAAACGTTATCTAAACATTTACAATATGCGTTACCTATCCGACTTGCAACGTGAGATAGCGTCATAGGATATATTAGTGATTAGAATCTTCGTCGCCTAGTGCCTTGATATATTCTGAGCTGAAAATCTAAATAAATCACTGAAACTGCCTGTTTTTCGTGAAATATGTAAGTATTCTATACGGCTTTCAATTAACTGCAAAGTTAGTCGAATTGGTTAAGGAACTCTGTTTCTTAATTAATAAGATGTAGCTGACGTCACCCAAAGTAGAAGTTAAATTCGATACCACGAGCAGTGTTCACGGTAGCTTAGTGGCTAAAGCACTGGCGTACTGAGCCAGGAGTTGCAGGTTCGATTCCTGCTCGTGAGCGATTTTTTCTTTCCACAATACATATCTTTAGGTACCTAGGTAGTTACCAAGCCAAAAGCCAACATAAAAGGATAGCAATTTTCTGTAATACATGTCACATTCACATACACCCGACGGAAAACACTTCGTAGAAATTATTATTTGTCTGTCTGATAATTGGTAACTCAAATACATACAGATGGGATCGCCATCGCTATGCTTCATGGAGGGACGAACTTTAAATATTGAAAATGGGAAAATTTACTCGAAGAAGACCTTATTTTCTACACTCACTCTCGCTCAAAAGTATGCTGGTAGAAAACTCATTTCCTTTGTATATGTAATTTCTATTTATAAGTTAATACTGTATTTTTCTGGTGTGTTTTTTTTTTGGTGTAAGAATAAGATTTTTATTTTTTTAAAGCAAGTAACCTCCATGTAGCGTAAAGCGATGAGACACCCTGTATAATCAATGCCTGCAAATGTTTGATTTTATTGACGAATTGATTTATTGAATCGGAAAATTTGCTTTCTTAAGAAATTGTTGTTTACGAATAACAGGTGTTGTTCTAAGAAGCTGCTTAAATCGTCTGCAAAAAGACGCCTACGATGATAACCATCCAACTTTTTAGATGAAAAAGTGCATTGAAATATGCATAAAATTTTATGATTCAGTGTGCAATTTCAAGCCTTAATTTTAAGCAATCATCATTAATCATGAATACGAACATAACTTTAATAAAGATTTATACATATTTGGTATTTATTAATGGATACCACCCAACTTAAAAATTAATTTCGACCGCAGAAATATTATTCACTACCTATTTCCGTGTTACACATACCCACATAGCTACATTACAGGTACGCCATAATTTACGAATCTTTTGCTATGTATTCGTACCACAAACGTTCTTAAATAAACAGTAACCTCGAACAAGACTGTAACTACGCAATGGCAAATAGAGCCCCGGGATATGAAGTCGAAGGGGCTGCCCTTTGCCAAGCGCCCACGGAACTCCGACTACGCAACATTTCCATAAAAAAATCTTTTGTCACTATTTTTACGAGGAAAGGAATGCTCGCGTATTGAAGACCTTTCCTTTGTTCGATCGATTTTATACTTTGGAATTATCCAGTAGTATGTAGTATATGATCTAAATAAATTACCAACAAAATTAATACGGCTATCTAGTAATTTTATTTCAGACGAGGAAGATATAAGCTCAATACTTACCTAAGAAATTGTAATTATAAGTCTGAATTTTTTACAACGCCTGAAAATGGCGACTAAGTTTATAAGAACTAAATTTTTAACCTATCACCAATATAGACACATTTTGTATGGAGTTTATTTCAAATTTCTATCTCTAGTAGGGTATAGGGTGGATAGATTGGCAGTTATTTGGCAAAATAAATATCTTTGATCTTAAAGTAAAATTATAGCAAAGAAGAATTTCCTATGAAACCCACAAAATAAAACTGTAGCTGTAGCAACACAATACGGTTAAGTAATAAAATATAAAATTCATGGCGTAAGGTTTAATTCTTCTCTTGAATTAAACTTAAATAATTCAAACGTAAGGTGACGAAAACCGCACTGCATTGGGTACCTACCAAAGGACCCGCATCCCAAAGGACTCAATAAAACAGATGTTACCTTGCCTATGACTACGGAAAGTCTGACACTTTTACGAGCGTAACTTTATATAAAATCTGATGTGTATCATTTATGTACTTGACCTATTTATTTAGGCAGGGCATGTAATATGTAGTAAGCCTGTGTATGCTTTTACGACTATCAAGCATTTTGACTTTCTATTGAAGTTAAATATGACATGGTACATTGCGCGGCCATTTCCGACATGCCTATGTGCATATAGCATCGAATTATATCTTGTCTCACATGAGGTAGGTACTGGTCTTTGCTTTTCAGTGTTGGTTTACTATAACTGGTTGCATTCTTGGAAGGAAAAGAGGCTTGGCGTAGCGTGGGGAGGGAGCAGAGGGCGCCATTGCCCCGGGCGGCGCAGATCTAGGGGGCGGAAGAACGTATCATTCCCCGATGCAACACTTGGTCGAATGTACATTTAGTCGACGCACGTTTCCCCGAATTATTTTTCGTCGAAACACTATTTGCCGATGGCTTCTTTTACCGACGTACCTTTGACCGAAGGCTCAGTTTGTCGAATCGTGGTTTGGGTATATCTAGAGTATGTAAACTGTATTTTTATAATTTTATCGATTAAAAAAATAATAATTAAGTAACTAACTTACTTACTTTGCACATTTTTTTTTCTTTTTGCCGTGGGGAATTCCTCATGGACGCACTCCGCCCGGGGTAGGCGGAGCCAGTGTCGGACTCTTACCGACTAAAACCACCACGGTGTTCCTTCCACTACCTTAGCCGGGGGCGTGGGAACCCGTGAGTATTCACACGTAACCACCCCCGACAGGTACCGGCCCGCCACAAGCAGGCGAGCCCCTTCTCCCCGTGCGGCCTAACGTCGGTCGCACCCACCCTCCTCAGTGGCACACACGGAACACTGCACGCCACCTCACCTCATGGGCCTTTACCAGCTGCGCCAACTACGCCGGCTGTGCTAGCTACGCCAGCTGCTGGTCAGGCAGCAGACTACCCCGAGTCTGCTGCCTTGTTCCTCGCAGTCCGGGCGGTGAAGACCCTTGGTCCCACGAGGCGCGAGAACACTACTTGGCGGGCACTCCTGGGGTTACGAGATCGACGGAGGCAGGGAAAGACAGTATCCCCGCTGGCAGTGGCAGGGTGAGTGCACACCGGGCCCACCCGTGCTCCTCCACTGTGCCCTCTGTTGGCAACAGAGGGACACGTGGAACAACTCCCCACTGGCCCAGAACGGGCCCCTCCCGTGCCAGAATTTTCGCCACAGGCAATAAAATCCCCCGAAGGTTAATCACTCGAAAGGAAATTATTGCCCGTGCCCAGGATGCACCGGCCAAACAACTGCCGTTCCCTCTAGACTTGTCCAGAAGGACAAGCAGCCGTCAGGCACACGTGGAGGTTTTCTAGCCAGCACCCCTACTTACTTTGCACTAGTTTATTGTATTGTGCTGGCGCTGCGTACGGAACATATTTTTCGTAGGTTTTGTTAGGGTATGACATATCTATACTATTTTTATAATTTTATCGATAAAATTATAAAAATACAGTTTACATACTCTAGATATACCCAAACCACGATTCGACAAACTGAGCCTTCGGTCAAAGGTACGTCGGTAAAAGAAGCCATCGGCAAATAGTGTTTCGACGAAATATAATTCGGGGAAACGTGCGTCGGCTAAATGTACATTCGACCAAGTGTTGCATCGGGGAATGATACGTTCGACGAATAGTTGTCGGTAAAACGTGTTTCGGTGGATCGTATTTCGGTAAAACGTAGTGCTCCCCTACCATGTAAAGTGACACCTACACCACCTTAAAGGTGGTGTAGGTGTCACCTACTTAATAAGATTATATGATAATATTTCTTAACTATTATAAAATTGTAGATGTCTGTTTGTTTGTTTGTTCCAGCATCACGCTAAAACGAATGGACCGATTTGGATGAAGCTGATGATTTGACTTAAAACTGGTATGGGTTTTGAGAAAGAAAGAAAGAAAAAAAGATGAAAATTAATTCGTGGGGTGCGTCCTCACCCGACAGATACGAAGCTTCTACGCATTTGCACGAGCGGATAAAAATGTACGATGGATGGATCGACGGATGGATGGATGGACGGATGGATGGATGGACGGATGGATGGATGGATGGATGGATCGATGGATGGATGGATGGATGGATGGATGGATGGACGGATGGAAAGATGGACGCATGGATGGACGCATGGATAAAGATGGACCCACAATCTGGAACCGTGCAACTAGAGCCTGACGTTTCAAAAGTGCCTGTAATTAGGTTTATTCGAAAAAAAATACATTTGAATTTGAATTTGAAATGAATATGAAATAAAGGCATTTTAGATATTTAATTCAAAAAATACATTTTAATCGTCGTAACGTGATCGGCTGTTGTCACACCGCGTGCCACCTTCACAGCCTGCGCGCACCGCGTTGGAACTTGGAACAGTCGAGCACGGATTGCCGACGGAAGGAGTGCCGAGTCTAGCAGCTGGCCAGAACGAAAAGAGAGCAAACTTCAGTGACACCTATTGTGTACTACTTACGTTACCTTCAGTAACCGCCTTTTAATTCCAGCTTGTGCTTTTGCAAAGCTAAAAAAAAATCGCGCTCGTTGAGCTTGCGCTTTTCATCAACACAGGTTTACGGTCTACTACCTGCTATGTGGTTTTGTAAACTACCTACTGAGAAAACTACTCACTGGTGAGAGTGAGCACAAATTTTCACCTCTGCCCTGGGATAATTATTTTAGTTTTTGCTACAGTCTACTATAAAATTAGGAGATGGAAGGCTGTTAAACCAAAAAAACTGTCTCAACTCTAACAAATCTCCACTATTCCACTGACCTGCAATTCGCCCTCCCTTGAATGCTGGGTCCCGGTTTTTACAGCCGCAGTGAATTTCCCGCAAATCTGTACTCCAAGGTTGGTAAGATAGATAGATAGAACATTCTTTATTGTACACCAATAACATTATTAAACTTAGGACTAACATGTAAAATAAGGGTACATTGGCGGTCTTATCGCTAATAGCGATATCTTCCAGACAACCTTTGGATGGACAAGGAAGACGTGAAAAATAGATGGGGGCAGTATGTAGTGCACTTTCAAAAAATTTACTAATATTTAATATAATAAATAAATAAATATTTACATACCATAGAAAATATTACATGTATAAATATATAAAATAAATTCTAATAAGTATATATCCATAAATATATACCAAATATATACAATATATACAAATGTAACAACAAATAATATTCTTTAATAAATAACAAAATAAAATACGTGTGCACCAAGCCTAAGTGTGTAAGCCTAGTTATCTTACAGTGTTAAAAATGTTAAAATGCTGGAAAAATACATGTCGTAGTTATAGGTGACTACCAATTTTTTTTATTTGTGCATTTTTCAATAACTCCTTCCAAACATTATATAAAATCACGCCTGTATTCCCCGAAGGGGTAGGCAGAGGTTTATAACCCACTTCGCCTGTATTCCCCGAAGGGGTAGGCAGGGTGTATCACCCACATTTCGCCTGTATTCCCCGAAGGAGTAGGCAGAGGTGTATCACCCACATTTTCTCGCCTGTAAGTATTCCCCGAAGGAGTAGGCAGAGGTGTATCACCCACATTTCGCCAGTTATGTTAGAAGTCCTATGTATAGAGGGCGAGCCTATTGCCACTAACCGGGCACAAATCCAGACTCCGGACTGCTACTGAGAATTTCCTAATGATAAACCCAATAACACTTTTCCCGACCCGGGAATCGAACCCAGGACCCCATGCTTTGCGACTGCCCTGAGTTGAGTGCGACTGCATTTGTGAAAACTAGACCAATGAGGCAGTCAGTATCTCCTTCCATGGCAGTATAAAGTTATGAGGAGCTCACATATACATAAAACAAAAAAAAGTTCAACCAATGTATATTTCTTGACTTTAGTAGATAACTCAGCGGTAGTGGTAAAGCTACTACCAAATAACAATCTATCTCCAAACTTGTCTAGTCTAGGTAATCGTGCACACAGAGTACATTATTATAAATGCATCTACATTCTGAATTGCTAATAGGGTATCAACTATTCACGTTTCTCCCATACTACATGCAGTAATGCATAATGTACTACGATATCCAGAGCGCCATCTATTACCGACCTCGGACATTAGGTACCAGTTTTGTGATTTATTTCTCCAGACATTAAGGTACCTAAGCTACTTCCTATTTTAGAGAATACATAAATAAAATATTGGCTTCATATGACATACAGATATACCTATATTTTACGATTCAATCTCGTGCGATAACCACTTTGAAATTATGATATATCTTATCTATATTCTATTCTATATATATATATACTACCTATAATAAAATTTTAAAGGTCGAAAAGTCTGTACATTTAGTTTTTTTTCGCGAAAATTGGCTAGGGGGACTAGAAATAAGCAATAGAACACGAATCAATCGTTTAAAAAATGTATGTCTGTCTGTCTGTCTGTCTGTTTGTTACCTCATCACGTGAAAACGGCTAAACGGATCGTAATGAAACTTAGCAGTTGTATTGGTATTAGTCTAACTTAAAATATAGGGTAGGTTTTTTCTGAATCGGTTGAGTAGATCCAGCGATACAGCTTGACCCCTCTATTGTATTAAGTTGCATACAAAGTAAAGGTCATGATTGCTGGGTGGTTGCAGGTTCCTAAAAATAGAACTAGATTCTATTAGTATTATATATAACACAGCCCATCATTGTCCCGCTGCTGGGCATGGCCCTCTTCTTGTAATGAGAAGAGTTAAGTAACTGGATATTGTTAGTGTAATAGATTATCATAATATATTCAGCTCATTACCTACTGCCCCACTGCTGGGCACGGACCTCTTCTCGGAACGAGAAGAGTTAAGAAACTAGAAAATTTAGAATGACATAACGTAGGCAACCCATTACTGTCCCACTGCTAGGAGAAATAAGAAGAGTTAATGAACTGGATATTGTTAGTATTTTAGAATAACATAACATTACCAGCCCATTACAGTCCCACTGCTGGACACGGGCCTCTTCTCAGCATAAGAAGAGATGTGGTTTTGGTTTATAGAATTACCTAACATAATCAGCCCAATTACTTTCCACTGCTGGGCACGAGCGTCATCTCAGAATGAGGGAGTTTAGGACTAAATCCATGAAATTCCATCACCTTAGCCGGTTGATTGTAAAAACAAAATATAGTATGGTCAGTAAATAGTGTAATCGTCTGTGTAGGCGCTTATATGTATATATTTGAAGACATTGTGTTCATAATTATGACACGATGTTATTTTCCGACATCCACGCGGACGGAGTCGCGGGCACAGCTAGTCTTAATAATATAATTCTTCTGTGTGTTTGTCACTTAACTCCTACTAAACGGCTGGACCGATTTGGATGAAATTGTGTGTGTATATTTCAATGGGTTCCTGGATGGTTTGAAAACACAATTGGACCCGGTAGGTAGCGCTGCTGTCGGTATGTCACTGATCTTCTCCTAAACGGCAGGAACCATTTTAATGATGATTTTGTGTATGTTCGAGTGGGTCCCTGCAAGTTTTTAATGTGGCGCTACTTTTCCGGGCCGAACGACGTCTGCCGGCTCCGCTAGTTTAACATAAATCCTCAAACATAATACATATTTGTTCAACATCCACCATCCATACACAACCATCCGTCTGTACCTCAACCACGATGACTGTCCAGCATTTGCTCCCAAACTATCTAATATAGGCATGACGCTGCTTTTTGATCTTCTATTTATGACCGCAAGTCCTTCAGCCGCTCTTTTCCTACCAACTAAACTAAGTTGCAAATGATATTATAACTTTAAATGCGTAAGCCGCAGATAGCAGTTAGGTGTTAGACCATAACTTTTTAGGATAGCCATTGTGCATGATTACTAACAGGCGACCGCTTACGGTAATGATCCATTTCCTGCAATTGACTCTAACCACTTGCGCGGGATGAAAATCTACTGCTGACATATTTTACGTTTTTCTCATTGAGATAAAGATTTACTTTAATAAATAAATATCTTTGGGACATATTTACACAGCACCATCTAGTCTCAAACTAAGCAGAGCTTGTGCTATGGGTACTAGACAATGGATATAATACTTAAATACCTTTTTTTTGTAAATACATACTTATAATACATAAGCAACACCCAGACCAACACAAACACTTATGTTCATCACACAAATATTTGTGTCCTGTGGGAATCGAACCCACGACCTCGTTATCAGCAGTCCGACACTCGAAACACTAGACCACAGAGGTCGTCAAAGATATCAAGTTAGCTGTTAAGAAGTCAGTCTTGTGCATAGAACTCTTAATAATAAGGTAATAGAAATGTTATATGTCTTTTAATACGGGAACACGAATCGCCCGGTTTGCTGCTACCAACAGTACCAACACATAAATACGCAATTACGCCTAGCAGCATTCAATGCAAAATAAATCAAGTCTAATAAACAAACCGCCGCGCTGTTAGAAATGCTGCAAAATTCAATTTTAGTGACTCTGCGTTCAAAACAGCACTGATGATCAAGCAAAAGGTTCGCGCACTGGTGTCCTACGAAACACCTGTACGTGGCGACGAGACCACACGCCTTTGCCACTTCTATTACTTTATTATTTTGATTTCTATGGTCTCGTTCTTAATTATTAATTCATCAGGTTTATTAATTGTGTTTGCAAATTATAAGTTGGTTATATTTATCAACATATTCATTACATAAATATGCAATGTAATGTTATGTATTAGATATTCTGTGGTTATGTAATGTATGTTGTTAGTAAATACTAACAACTAGTCCCAGTCATAAAATAATAAATGATTATTAGCTATGTATTTCGAGACCAATTCCGTCTGCTGGTCTACCTACTACAAAGTTGAGATAGAGTCATACTTATATAGTTACTTGTTACTTGAAAAGGAGCATTCTTCTATAAAAATATAACAATTGCTCATTCCTGACAAATACAGCGGAAGATTTGACCACAAATGCATTTCCTTATTACAGGTGTTATGTTCTGGAGGTTTGCCAGCAACTGAAAGCAATATCGCACCTCTTTAATTGTACGGGGAAACGCAATTTCACAAAGCTTTGTCAAGTTACTTATTTTGTTGCAGCTCAGTGTTTTTAAACTTGAAGTCATGTTAAATTTTTGCTTAATTGTTGTTGGAGTTTTTGCGACCAAATTAAAGTTTTATAGGCCCTGAAAAATACGAAATCCTTGTATTCTAATACTAAATGTAGGTATAATAAATAAGAAAAAATATAGTTAATCGACTATTGAATACCTCGGCAACTCCCCTAAATTACAACGCTTGAAAAAGAAACTGGTGTTTGCAGATGACAGCATGAAAACATTTGTACAGATGGATATTGCCGCTCAACCTCGCAATTACATCCTTTTACGCCCTTTTACCAAAGGTAACCTTTCAAATTTCATAAAACCCCCAGGAAGAGATGATGCCTATTCCTATGCCTATTTTATTGATGAAGTGATTGAAAAGGTGAACTGAGATAGGTATCATTTCTTAGGTTTTTGCGATCACTACACATTATAATAAAACAAAGTTAAACCGGATTAATTCGCGTAGGTATATTATTTAAATTGGTTTTCCTGACGTTTCGAAAGCTTTGCAGCATTGCATTATTTTTTGGAAGTATCTGTAAAGACGATTGTCATCTCAGTCTACCTGCGACCACGAAATGCTGCAAAGCTTTCGAAACGTCAGGAAAACCAATTTAAATAATATACGCGATTTAATCCGGTTAAACTTTGTTTTAATTTAATGAGATAGGTATTTCTAAAAGAATAATGATCAATAATAATTATAATGATGAATGCTTTTGGTTCTAGTTTGGACGTTAGTGGGTAGGTATAGGTAGGTACCTACATACTCATTTTAGTTTTTTTGAGAATTTTTCAGTTGCAGCTCGGGTTAAAATTGTGCCAAAAAAAACTGAAATCTACTTAAATACTGACACAAAACTGCCTATCCAAATCCTATTAATCGGTTAAGTAAGAATTTAACTCCTGAGTAAATGTAGAAAAAATAATCAAAAGTCAATCGATAGCAAACGCTTATTGCATGCTATTTACCATGCGCTTGCTAATGAACACACGTACTTCAACCAGTGCGAAATCTGGCGGTAGGCCAGGGTTAGGTTGACATTCGGTTAATTAAGTCAGCTACGGTGGTTTTCGCACTGAAATAGGTACAATACCTACCTATACAAAAATTATAGACCGGTAAAAATGTGGGTGGTTAGGACGCGGTAGTTGTAGTGCAGTGCAACTTGTGAATGGCCTTTGCCTAGTAATGGTCTGCGATATACTGGGTTGATTGATACCGTACCTACTCCAAAAAACAGCATGCATTTCTCGTAGTTCCTTATAGGGAACTGTTGTGTAGGATCGAGGGTAAAACGGTGCAGTGGATTGATGAGTAGCGTTGAAAGCGAATCACTGCGTCGTATCTGCAAGTATTCAAAAACTTTCATCTTATAAGTATCAGCCCGGAAAGTCTAATGGTAACGACTGACTTTCTAATTTAGGGCTTCAATGAAGATTTTTAAAATGAAAAATGATGAAATGAAAGCAGACTACCCCGAGTCTGCTGCTCGCAGGCCCATCCTCCTGTAATTTTTAATAGAGGTTTTCTACCTCGCGGTCCAGGCGGCCCAGACCCTCGGTCCCAAGAGGCGAGAGAACACTACTCAGCAGGCACTCCTGGGGTTACGAGATTGACGAGGGCAGAGAAGGACAGTCCTCCCGCTGGGTGAGTGCACACCGGGCCCGCGCCTGATCCTCCACCCACAGTGCCCTCTGCTTCCTCGGAGGAACACGCGGAGCCACTCCCCATTGGCCCACATCGGGCCCCTCCCGTGCCAGAATATTCGCCACAGGCAATAAGGTCCCCCCGGTCCAAAAGAGACTTATTGCCCAATATTATATTATCTGTGTCCAAGTTTAGGTATTTCTAGGATGAGACTAAAATATATCAGTCAAAAGCCAAAATTAGAATTGATTAGAATCTATTTTGGGGTTTGTTGCCGAAAGGCGTTGGTCAAACCTAGGATAGACAAGTCATTCCACGGAGAGGCTACATACCACTACATACTTACCTTTGACTATGACATAATATACATCCTACAATATTTTATTTCTGTAATCCGTGGGCCCGTGGGGATAGTTTCCATTATATGTTGCCCTGTTATTATTTATTTAAACAAAAATATTTAAATAATTTAATTTTCAAATCGCGTAACAAGCACCTCTTCATCTTCATCGCTTCATCAAAGCGCGCGCGCGCTCCACGTTAGGGTGAAGCTAACTAGTCTTAATTATCAATATTTGGAGTGCTGGCCAGAAAACCTCCACGTGTGTCTGACGGCTGCTTGTCCCTCTGGACACGTCTGGGGGGAACGGCAGTTGTTAGGCCAGTGCATCCTGGGTACGGGCAATGGAATCCTTTCGAGGGATTAACCTTCGGGGGATCTTATTTCCTATGGCGAATATTCTGGTACGGGAGAGGCTCCATGTGGGCCAATGGGGAGTTGCTCCACGTGTCCCTCTGATACCAGCAGAGGGCACAGTGGAGGAGCAGGAGCGGGCCCAGTGTGCACTCACCCTGCTACTGGGCAGGCAGCGCGGGAACTGTCCTTCCCTGCCCCCGTCAATCACGGAAAAATCACGGGAGGATAGGGCCTGCGAGCAGCAGACTCGGAGCAGCTGGCGTAGCTGGCACAGCTAGCGTAGCTGGCACAGTTGGCGTAGCCGGCACAGCTGGCGTAGCTGACACAGTTGGCGTAGTTGGCATGCTGACCTGGCAGAATACTGGCGTAGCTGGCGCAGTTGGCGTAGCTGGTGCAGCTGGCTTAGCTGACACTGCTGGCGTAGCTGGCAAAGCTGTCGTAGTTGGCGCAGCAGGTAAAGGCCCGTGAGGTGATGTGGCGTGCAGTGTTCCGTGTGCGCCGCCTAGCAGGGTGTGGCCAACGTTAGGCCGCACGGGGAGAAGGGGCTCGCCTGCTTGTGGCGGGCCAAGACCTGTCGGGGGCGGTTGTGTGAATTCCCACGCGGGTTCCCACGCCCCCAGCTAAGGTAGTTGAAGGAACACCGTGGTGGTTTTATTCAGTAAGAGTCCGACACTGGCTCCGCCTACCCCGGGCGGAGTGCGTCCATGAGGATTTCCCCAGGGCAAAAAAAAAAATATACATATCAATATTTTTTTATTTAAATTATTTTAAAATGTAGAGTAGAGTCATAAATGGGGCGCTTTTTTCATTTTGAAAAAATATTGGTAACTTCTTAAATCAAGCGTTCGTATGAAAAGAGCCGGCAAAAAATCGATCACATTTTTCAGTATTTCTCGATTTAGAAAAATTATTTTGTTTTTTTACAAAAAAAAATACTTTGTATTGTAGCTCTTATCAATAGGCACATTTTGACACCTTAATTATTCGATTGAAAAAACATTTTCAATGTTAACAGTCGCCGCGAGATATAGCGAGGCAGAGCGTGGTAGAGCGCGGCTGAGCGTGGCCGAGCGTGGCAGAGCAAGACCGGGCGAGACCTCGATGGCTGGTGCGAGTTTTTGTATCCGTTTTGCAATGTAATAAATACTCTATTCAAGCAGCAATAAAGTTTAATGTTGTACCAACAAATATTTCAATTCTCGCCTCGCACATCCTCGCCTATCCAGACCTTTCACACCAAAGATGGGCGTGACGTGATTTCCGTCATAATTTTTCGCTTGGCCCATCCATGCCACGCCTCGCCGGTGTGAAACCACCTTTATCGGCGGACGACGCCCGGAGCGTACTTTGGTCGTTCAGTTACTTAGGCCCGTATTACAGAACGTTCCTCAATTACAGTTTAAACTTCAATCACCTGATCACTACTTAAGCATAGAATCGTTACTTGAGTATCGGTCTTATTCCAATACGGTAATTATAAACTTTAATTCAACAACATAACACACGAATTTGACCTGAAATATAATAGAAATCTCTACTCAAGCGTAGTCTGGACCACACTAGTGATTACAGATCAATTATCTGCTCAAATACCGAAACAGGTGACAGTATAATATAAAGCTAAACCTACTAGGAAAGACCCTACTTATATGTCCTTAATCGTAGAGCTAAACTAGCTACTAATATAGTAATCTGTGAGCTAAACTCAGCTGAACTGTGATCAATAAAGCTCTGCTTGAGGCATGTTCTAAAATTAAATCCTAACAAAACTAGGTTTAAACAATGATCAACGGTTGAAGAACTTTCTGTAATACGGTTCTCAGAGCGATCAGATCATACATACGAACGCCCAAGGAACGTCCCGAGCGTCGTCCGACGACGTCGGGCAATATAACTGAACGCGGCGCTGAATGGAGAATAATATTTCATTCAATCAGCGTTGCCAGACGTGCGATAATTATCGTAAATTTACGATAATTTCAAGTCCTTTGCGATAAAAAAATAATAGCAAAGTATCGCACGATAGTTTTACTAATTCATACGATAATTTAAGTAGCACTGCGATAATTTTGAGGCAGTGTCAACAACCAAAATTAACAATAAGCTAAGGCATAAATTCTCGTCTCTTACGCTCACTATGTATGACGCATACGACAGACTGAACAAGATGCACAAAAAAGACCGAAGAAAACTATGTTTTGCTTTCAACTGCATACCTGCGTCCTGGGCTACGTTCACTTACTACGCACTCAGTGTGAAAGTCACCCGGTGGGAATATCGCTCGATCATTGACGATTTTCTCAGAGTTACTGAACGACTTCGGGCGACCTTATGAAACTGACACTAGAACAATGAAGCCCTGATTCAATTCAATTCAATTTTTTTATAAGTTATGGCTCCATCGTTATTCGATGATTTTGCCAATGTCAAGGTAGGAAAAGACACAGTGATAAGTTCTTAGTTTCAAATGTTGCTTATCATAAATTTACCGATGTTTGTAGAGATGGTATGCATTAAGCTGTAAAAGGACAAAACAACACATATTATTAGTAGGCAACAATACACAAAAATGTTAAAACACTTAACACAGAAGGAGTTTAAGGGAATGCTAAGGGAAAAAGGACCAATAAGGACAAGGTATGTAAAAATAAACTACACAAACGTATTAATATACTATAACCGAATATTGTTGACACTGATGAATTTATAAAGAAATTTAATCATTGGAGTGTGGACTAAGGTTAACAAAAATGGAATATTAATTGGGAGGGGGATATTAGTAGGGAGTAGGTCGTAAAGGGGAATCGATAGCCTAGGACACGAAAAAAATAAGTGCTCCAGAGTACCCTCATCTAAACCGCATTCACAGAGGGAGTGATCCCTGACTCGAATTTTAGCCAAGAAAACAGGTGTACATACAAAGCCAAGCCGTAATCGAATGATGACAGATGTTATTAATTTGTTAAAATAATTAATTTTCTTATTACTAAACCAGCACTTAGAAGGTATTGAAGGCTGGATGGTCCCAAAAAATTTTCCCTTTATTAGTCTAGATTTTTGCCAATGAGTATCCCAACTTTTTATCATAGAAGGTTTAGCAAGACATCGTAAATCGCGAGGGAAGCAGGACTTGTACGTATCGCTACCACATTGGATAGCCGCCTTAGCAATTGAGTCGGCATTTTCGTTACCCACGATTCCAGAGTGACTAGGGATCCATGCCAATGCTACTTGTATATCCAGGCAATGGCACCTGTATAGGAGTTCTTTGGTCTGCAGAGTTAAAGAGAAATTCTGGCGAGAACGGAAAGGGAGTTTCACTAAATCCTGTAAACAACTTAGGGAGTCGGAAAGAATAAGGGTTCTATTTAAACCATGTGACAGAACATAGGAGACTGCTTCAAAAAGAGCTATTGCTTCGCCTGTATAAATAGAACAGTATGAAGAGCAGCGAAAGTTTAAAATAATTCTGAACTTTGGAATCCACACTGCAGCTCCCACATTGCTATCCTCCGATAGTTTAGATGCATCAGTAAACATGGAAAGCCAACCATGCCAATTCTCAGTCATGATTTTATTGAACTGTTCGTTAGCACCAGGGTTGTGTTTCCCAATGCCAAAATTAAAGTATATTTTCGGTTGAAAAATTAGGGAATCATAAGCAACTTCAAAAAGAGGGTTAATCTTCGATTGAACTATAGAGATATGCATATTTTGGAATTTATTGTAACTATTGACAAGAAGTGGAGGGTCTTTATGAGACCAATAAGGAGAAGTAGAAATTAATTCCGTAAGAGTATGAAGAATAGAATGAAGAGGGTGAGACTTAACTTGGACAGCATTATAGAAAAATCTGTCAGAAAGAAATTGCCTACGAAGGTGAAGAGGGGGTTCTAAACACTCTACTTGCAAAGCATTGATGGGAGAACATTTCATAGCACCTGTGATAATACGTAAGCATTTGGCCTGAATTTTCTCTAGTTTAGAAATGGCAATTTTATTGCAAGGTTCTAGAAGGAAGCTACCATAGTCGAAATGGCTCCGAACAATGGCATTATATAGAATTCTTTGAGAGGAAGGATGAGAGCCCCAACGAACCCCAGAGAGAGCACGTAATATATTCACACTTTTTTCGCATTTTTTTGATATATAATCAAGGTGGTGATAACCGGATAGTTTGGAATCAAGAATAATACCAAGAAATTTAACCTTTTCAAGAATGGAAATTGACTCATCATCCACGGAAAGATTTATAGGGGGAATGATACGCTTGCGAGAAAAAATCACAGCATTACACTTGGGCACTGATAAACTTAAACCATGATCAGCCAACCACTGGTTAAGATAATGTAAAGCAGAATTTATACGGGAAGAAGCTTCTAAGAGAGAAGAAGAACTATAATAAAGGGCGATGTCGTCTGCATATTGTAGGACTTTACAGAAACAATTAACTGAAGAATCTAAATCATATGTATATAGGTTGTACAGTATAGGGCTCAGGACCGATCCCTGAGGTAGACCCTTCCACACAGACCGCGGGGATGAGAGGGTGTTCTGATGGCGTATGGTAACTGTCCGGGACATAAGGAGATTACAAATGATGTTGATCAACCTCACAGGAATACTCAGCTGAAGCAATTTTTGCCTGAGTAGTGGAAGCTGAACATTATCATAAGCAGACGCTACATCCAAGAAGACACCGATAACACTTTCATTTTTTGAAAAAGCAATTCGTACGTCTGTTGTGAAAATACTAAGGCTATCAAGTGTACTCATACCTTTTCGGAAACCAAATTGAGAATTAGAAAGTATGCCTTTATTTTCCAAAATCCATTCAAGTCTGTTCTTGATGAGGTTTTCCATGATTTTGGCTAAGACAGATGATAGGGCAATAGGTCTATAAGAAGCAGAATCCTTAGGATCTTTTCCAGGTTTTAAAATAGGGATAATAATTTGGGATTTCCAAGAGGCTGGAACCTCTCCACTAACAAAAAAAGAGTTAATTAGGTTCAGGAAATACTGTTTACAATAAGAAGAAGATTTACAGATAAAGGAGTAAGGAATACCATCCACCCCCGGGGCAGAATCCTTAAGATGATCCAGGGCACATGAAAGTTCAGTAAGGGAGAAAAGATCATCAAATCTATCAACAGAAGGTATAGGAGGATCTAAAGAGGGAAGACAGTCAAAGCTGGGAACAAAGGGAGGAGCCAGTTTATTAAAAAAGTCATCTAACCAGGTGCTGGAGTCATTGGACAAAATATTTGTAGATTGGTCGTCACAAGCTCTGCGATAAGCTTTAATTTTTTTCCAAACAAGAGAAGCAGGAGTACGTGGAGATAAAGACTCACAGAAATTATGCCAACCAGATCTCTTTTTCTTAGCCAACAGCCTACAGGTACGAGCTGCTGTTTTCTTAAGATTTAAATAATTAGTCATATTAAGAGAAGCTGCGTAAGAGGTTTCAGCTTCCTTACGCTTTCGGACACTCTCACTACACTCAGCATCCCACCAAGGAGGGGAGGGTATTAACTTACGAGCAGAATTCTTTAGTGGGATACTTGAATCAGCTGCTCCTAACAAGCATGAAATAAATCTATCATACAGCTCTAAAGAATTTGATGGATTTATTTGTGGAAGAGTTTGAACTCCAAAGTCTAACTGTGAGGAGAATTTGCTCCAATCTGCTTGGACAAGGCGATATTTCTGAAGAGGCGGAGCAGGAGGGATAGGTGTATGGGAATTATAGGAGGTAATCAAGATAGGGAAATGGTCACTACCATATGAATTGGGGAGGACAGACCAGGACAGAGTTGACACCAAAGAGGGAGAAGCAAAGGAAAGGTCAGGAACACTAATGTTTTGGGTAGGTGAGACCCTACGGGTAGCAGATCCATCGTTAAGGACACAAAGATTGATATCATCTAAAAGATCTAGTAAAGGTCCAGATAAGGGGTCATTACAGTGTGAGCCCCATAAAGTGTGTCGGCAATTAAAATCACCTAGCACAATTAGGGGGCCGGGAATAAATGAAAGAATTGAGTTAAACTCACGAAAGATATCAGGATTAGGATGAGGAGTGTAAGCAGATATAAAAGATATATCAAAGGCTTTAATGGCTACAACATGTAGGCCAGGATTGTGGTGAGGAATTGGGATTTGATTAAAGGTGATAGATCTGCTAACCAATAGGGCACAGCCTGCCCAACCATCATCCCTGTCATCCCGAAGACAGGAAAACCCAGGAACCCTAAAAGGGGACCCAGGCTTGAGCCATGTCTCTGATATGGCAAGGACAACTGGATTAAAATGATTCAACAAGTACAATAGGTCATGTTTTTTGTGACGAATACTTTTACAGTTCCACTGTAGGACTTTGTGCGCCATTCTTGATTATAAATGACTGTAAAAGTTGTTGAACCAAAATAATGACATTGTTCGGTAGGCAATCACTAAATTTTGTTAGGATATTAATCAAGGAGCAGGTTAGAAGTTCGATTAGATTATCATTAGGGGTTAGTAAGGGTGTAGAATCATTGTTAGGAGTACTGAAGGCACAACCATTGGGTTGGGAAGATTTTGGAGTACCCACAATGGAATTGTGGGCTTGGACATCATAAGACTTTCCTAACTCAGTTTTAGGCCGAGGAGGAAGATTAACAGTTTTTCTGTAGGAGGTTTTAACAGGAGAAGAGAAAGGAGAAGAAGTAGGAGTTGTGAATAAGGTCGCGGATTGCTGAGAGGATTGGACAGGAGGTTGATGGGAAGCCTGAGAAAGTGAGAAGTTTGTGATAGCATTCGAGTAGGACATTTTTGAGTGGGGGAATCTTAGAGAAGCTTCTCGGTAACTAAGGTTTTCCTGCGACATGATAATTTTAATTGATTTTTGTCTAAGGTGCTCAGGACACTTGCTATCAGTGGCTAAATGATTACTACCACGGCATAGCAAACATGTAGCTTCAGAGTCTGGTATATTACAACTATCTCCAATGTGTGGTTGAGCACATCGAAAACAGCGAGGCTTGGACCTGCACTGAGTGCGAATATGCCCAAACCGTAGACAATTCCTACACTGGATAGTGGGAAGATGATAAGTGGAGACAGGGAGAGAGGCGCTATAACAATAAACTTTCTCTGGCAAAACTTGGCCAGAGAATGTCAGTACCACTGTTGAAGATGGAGACCAAGACACTCCGTCTTCTCTTTTATTTTTAAAATTAAGCCTCCTAGCCTTTATGACATCGCCACAGTGATTTGGGGTTACTATTCCCGAAACTAGGTCCTCCAGCGACCAATCTGTTGGAATGTCTCTGACTACACCCATGCGCGTTACCTGGAATCGTGGTATGACAGCAGAGTAGTCGTTAGCAGATAAGATATCATTACTGACAAAGCTATTGGCGTATTCCGCACTTTTAAATTGAATTGAGATCTTATTTCTACCCAGGGAAGTGATGCCACCTTCACTAATTCCTTTTATGTTATTTTTATGCATAAATTGGGCAAACTTCAAGGTTTTTAAGGTATACCCTGTTGTAGGGTCTGACTCTGCCTTCGATACATACACCGTATATGGAGCACTATCACACTGGCTATAACAAATTTTCGAGTCACTATCAAACCCTGGCCGAGTATAGACCGATTGCGTGGAGTCTGATGGGGACTTATTTTTTTTGTAGTCGTAAGCTAATACGGTATTCGCAGGGCGTTTTAAATTACCTTTCATTTGGCTTATATCAAAAGGGGACTCTAAGGATTCAATGTCTGGAGGTTGCCCTCCTCCCCCATCAGGGGGCTTTTCTGCACTCATTTCCCGTAGGAAATGAGTGCTAAACCAACACCAACTAACCTTCTACCAGTCTAAACCTCCACCGAACAAAACACAACAAGAAAAACACAAAACTAAAAACACTTCGGAAAATAAGTTTTGAGGTTAAGTTAACACGATGTCACCTGTGTCAAATCCAAACCTCGAATCAATGAAGCCCTGACAATTATGACAATCGAAACCTCAAATTATCTGTCATTTCATACTTTTATCTGTCAACATGACAGCAGAGCGTCTTTTACCCTACTATTTCACGGGGTGACCGGTGCGTACGCTCGACGACGCCCGCCCACAATACTGAACGGTTTGGTGTGAACGCCCGGACGATCACTCCGAGTAACTGAACGACCAAACAACGCTCCGGGCGTCGTCCGCCGTCGTCGGACGATAATAGTGAACGCACCCCTTTTTCTACTCATTTATTTTATTTGGTCTTTGTTCGTCGGTCGGTCTGTGTCAGTTCATTCCTAGTTCAGTCCATAGATAATACATGTCAGAGTCAGACGGTCAGACTGAGTGCTATTGTGTTAGTTATCTGTTTTGTATGCCTTGCCTACTATGCCGGCTTTGCATTGTTTCGTTGCACGCCGCTTACTGGAACATTTTGTTATTTTTTAATTTTCTTGTTTTATTTATAACTTATCTATAAATAAAAATGAATGTTTCTTTGTTTGTCCCTGTTTGTCCCGTACGTGTTTTTATAATATTCATCCAATTACAATGACAATCATGGTGAGTTGTTGTGCGAGAGCCCGCGAAGGTTTTTGTAAAACAAAAATAGCTTTGCAAAGCATCCGGGCACAGCTGGTGTTAAAAAGAACACACTAAATCGTTAGAAGCTTTGGACATAAACCTTAAAATATCAATATGATTAGGTACAATTTTCTATTAGAAACCGTATGCGATAATTATAACATAACATAACATCACGCCTGTATTTACCCGAAGGGATAGGCAGAGGTGTATGGTACACCCACATTTCACCAGTTATGTTGTAAGTCCCATGTAATAGGGGGCGAGCCTATTGCCATTAACCGGGCACAAATCCAGACTCCGGGCTGCTACTGAGAATTTCCTAATGAAAAAACCCAATAACACTTTGCCCGACCCGGGAATCAAAACCAGGACCTCACGCTCAGCAGTCGCGCTTGCAACCACTAGACCAACGAGGCGATAATTATACGATATATTTTTACTAAATCTGCGATAGTTTCAAACTTGCCACCTGGCAACTGTTCAACAATGTCAATTTGACGTTTTGGACAACGTGAGAGAGGTTGACTGACATGTGAGAATCTGCTTGTAATTGAGGTTATTTTATTGTTGATAAAGATTAAACAGTGAATATTATTCTGTAATTTGATTAATTTATTGAATAAGTAAAAACTATAAGTTGAAAAAAATGGTGTCGGTAAAACCAAAGGTGCCTCTCAAGCAGAAAAATAATAAAAATGAAAAATCGGCTAAAGTAGTGAAGCAAAATAAAAAAGCTGAAATCAAGCCGAAGAAACCTCAAGCTATTTCACCACCTATTGAAAAGATAAAAATAGTTAAAGAAGTTGATAAAGAGGATGTACCGAAGAAGAAAGTCAAATATATTATGCCTTCACAAAGCATTACAGAGGACCTCGTTAATTCCGGTTTGAGCGCCTTACTCGAAGTCATTGTTCCACATGATAAGCAAAAGAACGCAATTTTCGATGACGAAAAGCCAATCTTTGCAGAAATCCATAGTATTAAAATTCAAAACACAAGGGGCAATGTGAAATTGTAAGCACCCCAATATCTTAAGATTATTGTATTTCTTAGCATTTTGCTTGTATTACTTATAAAATGCAAGAAAACACATTTTATCTAACATAACATGTAACTCTTCTAGCCTACTGCCACATAGCACTGTTGCTTCAACGGGGGAAGTCTGCTTAGTAACGCCAGATATAAAGAAAGGAAGAAAACATGACCATGAACCAACTATTGATCGCTGGGAAGAAATTTTGAGGAAAGAAGGTGTGACTGGTGTAAGTATTCATACAAAAACATCTAAGTATCCAGAAACATTATATCTAATGGACGAATGTCTATTATAAATGTTACTTTTTTCAGGTCAAAACTGTACTGCCAGTCAGGCAGTTAAGAGTAGAGTATGACCAGTTTGAATTGAAACGCAGACTCTTAACTCAGCATGACTATATAATGGTGGACACAAGAGTACTAAGCCATGTCTCACATCTGTTAGGAAAGATGTTCTTCAAAAAACACAACATGCTCATCCCAGTGAGAATAAATGAAGAGAAGAACTTAAAGAAAAGTATTGATACAGGTTTACGCACAGCTATTTTACGTCTAAGTGAGGGGGAAACCTCAACTGTCACTATAGGCCACACTGGTATGACACAAAATAAGCTGAAAGAAAACATTATGGCCCTGGTTCAGCAGTTACAAACAAAATTTCCTGGAGGGCAAGCTAATATAAGATCAATCTCTATAAAGTTGCCATTGTCAATGTCACTACCTTTATATCTAACATTGCGTAAGTATTTAGTTAGGTAGAAGTACCTTAAAATGCTAAGAACAGTTAAGGCGAGGTTATCCCAGACCTGTGAGCTAAATAACGCTACCCCAGCCCCCGCCAATTCAGCGCGACGTATTTATTCTCGATGCGCTTATTGTTTCATTTATTTTGCATTTCGAACAAAAGCGGGGGGAGCGCATCGTAAAAAGGCGACGCAGGTCCACCCTTGACGACGTCCGGATGGACACTAAAATGTCACTAAATGCGTTGTGCGCGAGCCATTTCACTTATTTAAATTTTAATTAAAACATAACTATTAATATCAAAAAATTAACTCTAGGAATTACTTTGTAATACCATTATCTTTTTATTGCATGTAATTTTTATAGCATTTCGTGCTGTATTTAGAACATTAAAACGAAAAATGCTTTTATAATCGGCATTGTTTCGGATTTTTTTTCAATCGACAAAAATACAATGTATCTTGTTTTTATCTTTTAAATTCGCTAACATAAGCATGTATCTGTAACATATATTTTTTTCGGGTTTCTTTATCACAATTTGACTATTTTAGACCGAATTTCGCAAGACGCAAATTGGGATAACAGGCCGTTAAGATGCTGACAACAGGCAAATACCCCAAATAGGCTTCTTTTAAAAACATTTTTAGCTGTATCTATTCAGTTTGTGGGAGTGAAAAAAATATGTTAATCTTGATCGTATTTTCAAAAACACTATTGTGCTGTGAATATGTTTTCTTTAAGTTTTCTCTATAGAAAAAAATTGAAAACTAACATCTAAAATTTGCTTTAGAGCATACTCTATTATTTACAGAATATTATTATGAAATTAAGAAGACATAAGAAAGACAATAATCTAAAACATAGTTGTTTCTGTTTTTCAAATAAGCTTTTAGATTTTAATTAACAAATTATTAATTTTCATGCATTTGCATTTGAGCGGCACACTCGACTTCCCTCCTCTCATTGCCTCTCTTTCAGTTTTGTACAAAACAACAGTGACTACAGAGGTCTAGTTTTTTAGGTGTTGTCAGCCTCTTAAGAACCAAAATCATAATGATTTAATTTATTTTCTAGGACCATCAAATACTATTAAGCCACCAAAACTTACACAAAAGAGACCTAAAAACTACACCGTGTTGGAAGATGAACTGTCAACAGTCCATGGTAAGACTGTCAGGGTAGCTCCTGATGGCACTGTGAAACTGAAGAAAATAAAATTAGCTCCCAAAGTGAGGTAATGTTTGAAAAAAATTGGTAAAAATATTTTAGGCCTTTTTATTATGAATGCCATATTTTTACAAAGATGTAAATAAGACACGGTATGCTAGTCTTTGTTTAGTGACTATTTGTGTAATCAATCTTTTATTAATGTTTTCTTTTTAAAATTATTGCAGTGAAGCAGAAGAGGTTGACAATGAGGATATCAATGATGGGGAAGACCAGGATGAAGAATCAGATGACGAAACGAATGATGATTAGTTTAATAATGAGTTTAATATCTAAATTCTTTACATACTTGTAAAAATTCACATGAATAAATTTTAAATGAAAAATAAACATATTTCTTAATTAAGCAACTGTTACAGCTGGCGAGTCCATACTGTATCCAAAGCTGGAAGATGCATGAATTATAGTATTTTGCTTCTTCACTGGCCATACCTTCTTAAATGTCTTAAAGTTTTTATGAGAAGTTATATTAACAACAATATTTTCAGTCTCCGTTTTAAATGGCTCTTTTTTAACAATCAAATTATTACAAGTTGTAACAATAGTACTGCATAAATCAAGTTTGTTCATTTGCTCTTCCAACTCTTCAGTTTTCTCTTTTTTTAAAGTGTTGAGTGTATTTGAGTTTAAATTACGTTCCATTAACTCTTTCAATTTAGATCCTCTCATTGCTGATATTTCTTCTGCTGAAACTCCTTCAATTTTTGTGGCATGGGTTACTTCTGCATCATCATTTTCCTCTTTTATCTTTTTATTAACATTGAAAATACTTGCTTTAGATGAGTTACCATCAGCCCCAACATCATCATTATTAGTTTGAACAAAGTTAAACAAGTTCTCATCTTCATTGTCATCATTAAATTTTCTTTTCTGTGGCCTTGATAAATTGAGTTTCTTAGGCTTATTTTCAATACCACTGTTAGTAGGAACTGTTTTTACAAAATTGAACATGTCATCACTATTCTCCTTCTCAACTTGTTCAAAGAGGTTTGATGCTCTTTCATTGCTATTCTCTTTGTCAATTGCTACCTTTTTGGCTGGGTTTGCCGATTTTTCATCATCTGAGTGTCTTCTTTTGGCACTCTCAGCTATCACAGTCATAGTCATTACAGTTGGTGCAAACTTTTTGTTAGGAATTAGTTGGACTTCACTTGTCAATTCACTTAACTTCCTCTTAACTGCAAGGCTGTCATTCCTATCTTCTGACATTAAACTTTCATTTATTTGTACATTTTCCTTTTTCTGTTGAGATGCAGGTTCTTGAGATTCTTGGGCTAACACCTTTGAACTCTTTACCGATCCTGATGTTTGTTTTACTACTTCAGATGTAAAACTAAAATTTGGATTGCAATATTTGTCCATTGAGCAGTACAATATTGCAAGTCCAATCTCAGCATCAGCTACAACTCTTTTCCCTTTGTTCTTTAACTGATTTACAATATCATTGATTGTCTTTCTTTGAGTCTGTGTCTCTTGACTGGCACCGCTTGCAATATATTGTATTACAATTACATCCTGGTCACAAAGCATTGAAATTGACATCTTACATTCACTTAGTAGCATTGGTGAAGCACTACTTTTGATTAAAACTGCTTTATACATCTCATATTGCCTTCTTGAGAAAAAAATGAACTTTTTTCCCTCAAATAATGTTTTGCGTTGAGAGTCCGGCAGGAATGACACAACTTCTTTGTTAAGTGTTGATTCCACAACCTGAGGTAGGAATGCATGGGGATCTGGCAAGGCTTTGAGATTAGTAACACTTTCAAGACATTTGTCCCAGAATTCTATTGTGACAATATCTGAACCTTGCACCAAAGCTAATACAACTTTGATTGTCAAGGTAATGGCTGGCATAGTGAGATAATTGCAAGTGTCATCCCAATCACCCTTCAACACTCCTCCAATATTCGCTAAAGTCAATTTTAGATTCTGAAGATTTTCTCCTTTTAACGTCGATGTACATGTAGTAAGATTGATAACATTAACTTTCCACATACTATTCATTTTGCCAAACTTAACAACATCATTCTCATTTAACTTAATGTTTGAATTAACTTCAACTTGTTCTGTGTTAATGAAAGTTCCATATCGAGAACCCAAATCTTGCAAGAACAAACTATTATCCTTTAACGCCAGAGTTGCATGCTTTCTACTTATAGAAGGATCATCAGGAATAGCAAAGTTGCACACTTGGTTATCAACACTTCTTCCTATAACTATTTGATTCGCTGATGAAACGATATACATAACTCGATAATCATTTTCCGATGTTAAGTACCACATCTTTACTGACTTTTTGAAAATAAAACCAAAAGAAACAATTCAAAAAACCAAAAATTTTACCTCTTTAGCGACATTTAGTTTGACAATTGAGAGGAATCAAACAAAACCACAGATATGGAATCCATGAAACTTTCATTCATCATTCATGATGAAATGGAAGCCGCCACCATAACTTGTTGCCGCTTGCCCATTGGCTTATACTATACCTATGGACTAGAAATACTTACGAAATACGCGTCCGCATTCGCATCAGGCCACTGTAATGGCGGCCATAGCTAGGGAAGTAAGTAATCAAAACTAAAAAGTATCGATATCGATACTCGTATTTCTTATCAGAGATGTGTGCTGATTAAAATCATTTTCAAGTAGTAATAAATAATGGAATTATATCAAATACTAAGTTCGACTGACTACGATATTGTATATTTATAAAAATAACGATATATTGAAAATCTGATATTTTACAACAGCCCTAGTTTGTTTACTTGTCAGCTCATGTACTATTGGCCACATGAATGGCGGCTATGGCGGTGACTGCGGGTTGCCACGCGGAGTAGATATTCTGACGTCCCGTAAATATGTTTCCAAGCAGAGAATATACAAAATGCATGCGATCTCTTTCACCAGATGACAAAACACGTTGGTTAACAAGAGACAAAGAATAGATTCATAATTCAATAACGATTTATTAGATATTTGTATAAACTAGGTGGATATAGAAGAATAGCGCGCCTCCGTAGGTACAACTCACTGGGTAAAAGACGCACTGATGTCATGTTGACAGCGAATAGCAAGGGGCTAATAATTCTAATTCCTTCCTACTGGCACTCGATCAGCACTTACCACAATAATCAATAACAATAATAATAACTAGAACGTCATGGCATGGCATCAAACATCCCACAGATAACAAATTTCAAAACCACGACATTAGTGACATATGGAAGGAAAAGGAACTAACGACTGTCAGGGTCTTGGCATGAAACGCATGAAACAGTATAATTTGTTCCTAGCTTTCTCAGAGCTTTATATATTGTTTTTTATATTTACTTAACGGCCATGGAATGGATACAAGTACTTAAAGCCAAACTTAAATAGAAACAGATCAGTTAGGTATTATAATTTTCCTACAGTATTAACAAAAGGTTTAAAATACGAAGATTCTGATAAAATTGTTTGCAATTCTTTCGGCACTTCTTTATCACATACACTCTGTAACTCAGAAACTAAAACCATTAACCAAACGTTCAAAGTTGAACTTTTGACACTGTTATGATATAGAAACTCTCTGGAGTTTCAGTTCTAGTATCGTCTATGAACGTTGTAGTTTTTATAATGATATATTTTCTGTCAATTACTATTGTCATATTCTCGTATTATTTTGTTGATTAAAACCATATAAATATTGTAATGGTTTTATCTTATGTTATCAATTTAATCAACAAAATAAATTAAATAAAATGGACAAATTTCTACGTCCAGATAAATTGAACATTGATCCATCTGACAGCTCCGCTTCAAAAGAATGGGAACACTGGAAGAGGACATTTGAAAATTTTCTATCATTGTGCGTCAAAGATGAGACATCGGATACATCAGATAAGAAATTAAATTTACTTATAAATCATGTCTCAGCGAGAATTTACACATTTATCAGTGAGTGCGATACTTACGAGGTAGCCTTGAGCACATTAAATAACATATTCATCAAGCCAAAGAATATAATTTACGCTAGACACATGTTGGCTACTAGAAGACAACAGAGCGAAGAAAATATTGACGCTTATATTCAAGCTTTGAAAATAATGTCGAAAGATTGTAAATTTGAAAAAGTGGATGCAGAGACGAATAAATGTGACAACATACGAGATGCATTTATTTCGGGCCTTAAATCAAATAACATCAGACAACGATTACTTGAAAATTTGACGCTGTCAAAACAAACATGACCAAGCCTACAATCAGGCAATATCGTTGGAAATGGCCGAATCGAGTTCACATGATTATAATGCTTCGAATTTAAATGCTGTACAAGGTCTAGAAAGTTCCATGCAATGTCTAGAAAGTTCCATGCAAGGTCTAGAAAGTTCCATGGCACCGATAGCAGCAGCCTCTAACGTCAAGCGTAAATGTTTCTTCTGTGGTGGGCGCGTACATCGTAGGAAGGATTGTCCTGCTATCGATGTTATCTGTCAGATTTGTGACAAGAAGGGGCATCTTGCTAATGTTTGTCGAAATAAGAAACCTAATACTGTTGCAGGCATGGAAAAGGAAGCTATGACTAACAGTTCAGCATGTATAATAGCAGCGACACCTGATTCCCTTAAAAAAGCTACTGTAACAGCCTACATTCAAGGGATACGTGCTCAAGCATTGATTGATACGGGTAGTTCTATCAGTTTTATGGATGATGATTTTTTCAAGTTGTGTCGTTTAAAAAAGAAACCCAGCAATCAGACAATTTCAATGGCTTTAACTACACTTAAATCCCAGGTAGAAGGACAGACCTGTGTCTCAGCTAAAATTGGAGATCATGATTACAATGGTTTGAATTTACTTATTGTAAAGAATTTGTGCGCTGATCTTATCATTGGTCACGATATACTAGAAAAGCATTCTTCGCTAGAGTTAACTTTTGGTGGATCTAAAGATCCTATCAAAATATGTAGTGTTGCTGCAGCCTCTGTGCTTGCTGTACCTTTGTTTTCAAATGTATCTCCAGATTGTAAGCCTATCGCTATAAGATCTCGGAGATACAGTGAAGATGATAAGAAATTCATCAGCGATGAAATAAGAAAACTATTGACTAATAACATAATAGAAGAGAGCACGTCTCCCTGGAGAGCTCAAGTTCTTATTACAAGGAATTCTAATCACAAGAAACGACTTGTTATCGATTATTCTCAAACAATAAATAGATATACACAATTAGATGCATACCCACTTCCAAATATGGAAGAGTTGGTGACCCAGATTTCAAAATATCGCATATATAGCGCTATAGATTTGCAAAGTGCTTATCATCAAGTCCCAATACTGCCGGAAGAACGTCTCTTCACTGCTTTCGAAGCTTTGGGAAATCTTTACCAATTTCGGCGTATTCCATTTGGTGTCACTAACGGTGTTTCAAGTTTTCAAAGAACTATAGATTGGGTAATCCGACAAGAAGGGCTTAAAGGAACCAATGCCTATTTAGATGACATAACGGTGTGTGGAAAAACGCAGGATGAGCATGATGAAAATCTTAAAAAATTTTTAGCTGCTGCGCAGAGATACGGGCTGACTTTGAATAAAGAAAAGAGTAAGTTTTCTCAGAACTCTATTAATATTCTGGGATACAATATAAAGGACCATGTCATTAGGCCAGATGCCGATCGCTTACATTCATTATTAAGTTTGCCTCCACCATGTGATTTGCCATCATTAAGAAGAGTTATAGGAATGTTTGCACATTATTGCAAATGGATTCCAAATTTCTCAGAAAGAGTTCACGCCCTTAGTCATGCGAAACTATTTCCATTGAACAAAGAGCTAATCCATAGTTTCGAAGACCTGAAATCTGATATTGCAAAATCTGCAATTCATGCTATTGATAATAATGCACTGTTCACAGTAGAAACGGATGCATCAAATCATTCGATTGCGGCAACTTTGTCACAAGCTGATCGACCGGTTGCATTTTTTTCGAGAATGTTAAATAATAGCGAACTGAACCACTCGGCTATAGAGAAAGAAGCTTACGCTATAGTGGAATCGCAAAGAAATGGCGTCATTTTCTCATTGGCAAACCATTTCGTCTCATTACTGACCAACGATCAGTATCTTTCATGTTCAATAATAAACTGACAAGTAAAATTAAAAATGAAAAAATTCAGCGTTGGCGTTTGGAGCTAGCACCATTTAAGTATGATATCGTATACCGTCCTGGAAAGCAAAATGATGTCGCTGACGCGCTCTCACGGGTGTGTGCTTCGATGCCAATGCGAACGGAACGACTTATATCTTTACATGAAGCTTTGTGTCATCCAGGCGTGGCGCGAATGACCCATTGGGTAAGATCAAAGAATATGTCTTATTCCACAGAAGAGATAAGTAAGATGATTAAATCTTGCCGGATTTGTTCGGAAATAAAGCCGAGATTTTTCAGACCTACCTCACCTGATCCAGTTCTAATAAAAGCTACTTCGCCTATGGAGAGATTAAGCGTTGACTTCAAAGGCCCAGTACCTTCTAATACAAGAAACAAGTACATATTGACTGTGATCGACGAGTACTCTCGCTTCCCCTTCGCGTTTCCGTGCGCCGATATGAGCTCTACGACGGTGATTAAACATCTAAACGAAATATTTATGCTATTTGGCATGCCGTCTTACCTTCATTCAGATCGAGGAGCTTCATTTATATCAGCGGAAGTAAAGAATTTCTTGAATTCACGTGGAATTGCTACGAGTAGAACTACACCGTACAATCCAAGAGGGAATGGACAAGTGGAGCGTTTTAACGGAACTCTTTGGAAATCAATCCAGTTAGCACTACGTTCACGCAACCTAGCGATAGAAAACTGGGAAAAAGTTCTTGCTCAAGCTTTACATTCAATTAGATCTTTGCTGTGCACAGCTACTCATTGTACGCCGCACGAAAGAATGTTTACGCATACGAGGCGGTCTTCAAATGGAGTATCTATACCCACCTGGTTGGCAGAATCTGAACAAGTGCTAATGCGAAAATTTAACCGCACTAATAAATATCAACCAGTCGTTGAAGAGGTGACACTGCTTCATGTTAATCCAGATTACTCCTATGTTCGCCTTGCAGATGGCCGCGAATCGACTGTCTCGAACCGTCACTTAGCACCATTAGGTCAAGATAGCGAGATTATCCAAGAAATGCCTGGAACATTAAACGAGACGAGAGACTCAGATGAGACAAGGGAAGAAGGCGTAATTAGTTATGATTCGCAGACTACGAACATGGACGAGGAAACTGAGGAACCGCTGCCAGTTGGGACAGAACCTCCGCCTACAGAACAGCCAGCTGAGGATCAACGAAGATCAACTAGAGAGCGCAGGCTTCCGAGCCGCTATAACGATTACGTCCTGAATAGCTGTTTCTTTCCTCTAGCATGGAAGAATGTTATGATATAGAAACTCTCTGGAGTTTCAGTTCTAGTATCGTCTATGAACGTTGTAGTTTTTATAATGATATATTTTCTGTCAATTACTATTGTCATATTCTCGTATTATTTTGTTGATTAAAACCATATAAATATTGTAATGGTTTTATCTTATGTTATCAGACACTTCATTATTAAATGATCAAGGTCAGCGACCTCACCACCGTCAGCGTCACATTGATCACACTTTCCTTCAGGTATAATTTTAAGTCTTGCTAGATGAGCTGGAGTTTTGTAATGGCCAAATCTTAATCGATTTGTCGTAGTTATAAAATTTATGCTATCAGCGTTATTGTTTTTATTATACCAGGGTTGAGTCGTTGAGTAGCCGAGGTGTGGCCATAGTATAATAATTTTATGGCTAGGCCCTGAAACTTCACTTGCATAAATACAAATGGTATTGGGTATTTTCCTCAGTGTAAGAGGTCTGTGGTATTTTCCCTTAGTAGTCTGTGCGAATGTGAGAAATAGCAATTTTTTATCATGGCAACCATTGTCTCTTTTAAATCACATTTTCTTTGCATGACCGTGGTTCCTTCTTAAATAATCTTGTTTCCCTCTGTACTCCTTTCCCTACTTCTATTCTCTCATTACTTTGTACAAACAATCTTCAAATTTATAAATGTATAGCCTCTTTTATTTCTGTAAATAAAATTAGAATTTAATCCACCTAATGTAAATTGCTCATCTTCATACATCCTTTCTTCTTTTACAACCCATCTCATCTTTGAACAACCATCCTGATCCTATCCACGTTAAATCCGTTCTGTTTCCTTAAAATTTTTGTTTCCCTACCTTTTATTATCGTCGTTCTTCCTAAAATCTACCAAAACCGTCATTGGCGAAATGCACAAACCGTGCAAAGCTATTAAAAAAAAAAAAAAAAAAAACCATTGTCTCTAAAACGAAGTGTTGCACAGACCTACAAGTGTTGATTATTTATATTATCTTTGTATGTCTCCATGCACTAGCTAGCTACCACAGACCTACTACTAATATAGTTATCTGTGCCATAGTATTTAATCTGTGTGCTATGCACTTACTGGTCTGTGCCTGGTGCCTGTGCCATTAGTAGTTCTTCATCTGTGCGTACTAGAGATGCTATGGTCTCCATGGAAACGACCGAAAACAATCAAAAGTCAAAACAATATTTCTCGTTTTTCGGAAACTTGTTTTATAATTTTATAAACTATTATAATAATAATAAGTTGGTAAAAGAAAATTATAAATGTAGTAAATTGTTAAATGAAAGGATTTTTTTTCCTGATATAGTTAATACTATAAAAATCCCTTCTCAGCCATGACTCTGTATATTGATACAAAACTTAGTTTTACTGATGGTAATGTTGTATCTACGGTTGGTACATGGCATCCCTCACTGCCTCTACTGGCTGTAGGTTCTTATAATCAAGAAAAAGGAGGATTTGTCACAATATTCCAAGAAAATGTAAGTTATCAACAGAGACATGGTAAAAAAAATATGAAGGGCTGAGAACAATCATAATGAAGCCAAAAACCGTGCTCCTTCGTGTACAACCAGAGCTCACGCACATACATGCAGCTCAAACCGTGCTCACCCTTACTATTACAGACACATGTCGCGGCATCGTCCAGTATCTAAGCATATTTCTCAGGTGCATGGTGGGTGCGTGAGCGCTGGTTGTACACGAAGGAGCACGGTTTTTTTTGGCTTAACTATGATTGTTCACAGCACTGCGTCTACTGTGGTTATCAATTAATTATAAACAATACTTTTGAGCAGCTTGATTTGATTGTCTGAGCAATAATAATTGGCTTCTGCACTGCAGGTTGTTGTTTCGACTCTCATGCAGAACAAATACAGATATTAAATACTTGATTCTCATTAGTGTTTGCTCATATTAGTTTGTGTCCCACAATATGGGAAAAAATCCTATAAAATAATATAACTCTTCTTGCTGTTGCTTAATATTATTAAATGACCATTACTTGAATTTTAGGGTTTCCCATTGGAAGGATGCGAGTGGCCTATTTTATTGTCAAATCAAGTGACTGCTCTTGCATGGCACCCAATACGACGATTACTAGTTGTAGGCTGGGATGGAGGCGAACTCTACATTTGGTTAGAATACTCTTGGGCTCGCTTAGAGGCGCCTCATAATGCTGCTTTGACAACGGTAGCCTTTAGCTTGGGAGGAGGCAGACTCCTAGCTTCAGATGCTGCTGGTTCCCTTTCTGGTTGGCAATCCAGTGCAGGTGCCCCACTTACTTCATTTCACCACCAACTTGGTGATGTTATCACTCATATCACCTTCTGCACACCTCAACCTAGCTCAGAAACATCCATAAGAGGATTAGCCCGTGCAGCTGTTGCTGGAGATGAGAATGCCTTAGATGCTCTTGCTGCTTGGCGGCCTAGAACAACTGCACGTATAAGAGAAGGTGCTCAACCAGACAACCATTCATGCTATGCAGCTCAAGATAATGGTGTTATTTTATACATAGACCTTAATGGAGCATGTTCTGAGGTGCTTAATGCTCCTGGAAATATAATATTTATGGGTATAATAAGCAATATTTATCTCCTAGTTGCATGGGAGTCTGGTGGAGCCTTGAGTTTAACAAGATTTATAATGTCTGATGATGGATCCTTGATGACAGACACTCATGTAAGAATGGCTGCAAGAAATGGCCAATGCATAGTCCTTGCCGGCAACTTTTATGTAGCTGTCATTACAGGAGATAATTTGATCAGGATTTGGGACAGCGATACTGGTGATAATGATGTGTTGCCAAATGAGAAAGAGGAGATCGTTGCTGGGGATATATTCACAAGCATTAGTTACAGCAATTTGAGTGATACTCTTTGCTGTGGAACTTCACAAGGTAATCTGTACCTTTGGAGAAGAGATCACCGGAATAACTGGAAACTCATTAGTAGTACTTCTGTCAAAGGTACTGTTAAAGAAGTTAGCTGGGGTTCTGAGGGACTAATGAATCCACTACTACATGTCAATTGTATAACAAGTGCATTTATTCTCCGTGAACAACCAGTCTGTTGGGGATATTCACCTAATATTTATATGGTACAAAAATCTGCAAATGAAGTTGCTCTTACAAACAAAAGCAATACAACGTCAATGATTAACACCTCAATCACTATTAGAGCTTTTGCTTTTAAGGATCAGTATATTGCTTTAGGAGACGGTAAAGAAGTACAGGTATGTAATTTCTCAATTAATTCTAATCAATAACTACTAAGTAAAAGCTTACTTATAATGTATTTATTTTCAGATTTGGATGTGCAGCAAAGACAATGATTTGAAGTTTTCTCTCGTTCGAAGTTTCTCATGGAAAACAGATGTCCTAATAATTTATAATGATGTTTTAGTTGGTGTTGTTAATCCTCACATAGAGTGCTACTCTATATCTGGTACTAGTCTGGGAATATTGCCAAGCACTGAAGGCGAGGGTGAACCTATCGGCGTAACAAATACGAGCAAGTTCATCGTTATTGCAACAATGGATGGTACACTTAAATTAGCCGAAATTACTAAGAAAGGTCTGAGAATGCCGTACCCTCCAAAGAATTGTTACCAAATGCTAGAAGACTTTGGTGAGGTCATGAGAGCCTCAGTGAATTGCACTGGACGGTACATATCACTCAGTGTCGCTAATGCTGGTTTAGCGCCTGATCCAAGATTATATCTTTGGGATGTAGCAAATGACGTCATTACAAATACGCTCATCTCTGAAAACGCGACCCCTCCATATCAAAGTGTTCCAATTGCAATAATTTGGGACTGTAATGATCCGAGAATAGTTGCCGTACATATGAGATCAGCAGAGCTAGATCGCGTACATCTATTTATCTGCCACGACGGCAGCCTTTACGAATATAAAAATTGGTGTGCAACTGCTGAAGATTATTACATGACTGACTTTATGTTATGTTCATTACATACACCTTATATTGTTATTTTGTCACAGCAGAACATCAAAAAGATTTTGATACATGAATTTGAAGACATCGCTGAACATGATCCTGCTAATGTGAGACAAGTGCTAGACTTCCTGTACTACATGACAACAGGTTATTTAGAAAAAGCAGTTGTTGTGGGAACCACTTTGTCAGGTAGTAAAAACTCTGTGATTTGGGACAGCCTTGCGAAGGAATGTGTCGCCCGACAGCGACCCGATGTTGGAGCTGTGTGCTTGAGTAAAATGGGAAACATTAAAGGTGCTTTGATGATGCGCAAAGTGATGAGCGACAATAATATGGACGACACTTGCAAGGTTGCTGTATTAGCAGTCAATCTGGGCATGATCGAAGAAGCTGAAAACTTATTCCGAAAAGCACAAAGACCAGATTTGATCACTCGTTTGATATCAGCAAAGGAAGGCGGTCTTAACGAAATTACTAACGGGAGTCACGAAGGGGAAAATATTCTGCTAATAAAGAGCGCACAGCATAAGCTAGCTAAAGTGTTGTGGTCGAATGGAGAAATGGGCGCTGCTTTAAAACTATTTGAAAGTGCTGGTACATTAGTTCCTCATGTTCCTAGGATGCTGGTAGCACAGGGTCAATCTCCTGTATTAGCGCAGTATGTCGCAAATTCACATGATACCAGTCTAATAACGTGGTGGGGGCACTACTTGGAAAGTATTGGTGATCTCGACGGTGCATTAGAGGCGTATGCTCGTGCTAATGACTTTGGCGAACAGACGCGACTTCTGTGTCATATGGAAAGGTTAGATGAAGCCGAAAAAGTTTGTCAAAAGAACCGTTCGTCGTTATATCAAATGGCGCGTTTTTTAGAAATGCAGACAGATACTACTGAGGCTGCAGTCAAGGTTAGTAGTTTTATAGTAGTAGAGCTCCTTTGTGAAAGAGCTCGCCCGGGGAAGTACTACCTACTTCTCCGCCAAATAGAGATGCTTGTATTGCTGTGTTTCGGTCTGAAGGGTACGGGTGCCGGTGAAATTAGAATCACATGAGACTTTCCATCTTAATGTCTCTGTTTGGCGAACCGACTTGCGGTACCATTTAGGCAACTGCCTAGGTGGTATAGCAGTTGTTATGGGCAAAGGTAACCGCTTAACATCAGGTTTTGCCATCCTATACTATAAAAAAACTTTCATATCGTAGACACAATTGCACTGAAATATAATACTGGGTGTCAGGGAAACGCTTCCGAAACTGAAAGGCTAGTATTATACTACCTAAACACAATCGAATACAAATAACCATTAGCCTTATACTCATTGTTTAAGTGATTTGGTATTTTGCAAACCCGGAATGTAAAGCGTACAAAACTCGGGATCAATAAATAAATAAATGCGTATACGAGCGGATGTCGTTCACCCCTAGCGCCAACTGATATTTTATTTGAATAACATTGCGAACTTTAAAAAATTAAGTAAATAAATGGGGTTTTTTTGCAAATCAGTTTTATTTAACTGCCCAAAGCTGGTTATGTATGAAAAATGCAAAAAAATATATATAAAAAAATCTAAAAAAAGAATCGCATTTTTTTTTTGTTTCGTATAAGTAATCACCAGCACTATCACCTGTCTTCGTTTTCGGAAGCGTGTCCCTGACACCCAGTATATTGTACTCACTCATCATATATACAGATACGTGAGTATATACAGATACGCATGAGTCGTGTGAGCACAAACTTCACCTGCGCAGAAGTTCATTTATAGATCTGTTTGGTGGAATGACAGGAGCGCGGGGGGCCAACGCCGAACATTGCATTTACACGATTGGTCGACAGTCGATGCTCGTCGTCTATTGGACAATTAGGTGTCATTCGGCTACCGTACACTTTCGGTTCAACTTTATTGGCTCACATTTTCGAATTTAAAACAGTTTATTTTTCTTTTGTTGTAATTAATTTATATTTTGATTTTTGAGTGTTTAATGTTTTGAATTAAAAATTGTTTTTTTTTTCTTTTTCATCGTTCACTAAATAGTAGTCATTTGTTCACTAAATAGTAAAAAATAAATTAAAAGTCAAAATGTTTTCTGTTTATTTATCTGTGCGTAAAAAAAAGTCCCAAAATCATAATATGGGTGAAATTCGAGAAAGTTTGTATTTTATATAAATACCCATAATCCTTATAAAACGCTAACGGTGAAATTTAGTGAACAAAGATACTAAATAATTTTGGTCGAAAGTGTACATGCGCGAACTTGCCCCCACTACTGTCCATCTGTGCTCACGACTCATGCCGGCTACTATACTTATTGACAGCTGTATATAAAATGCGGGGCGGTATCGTCCGCCATCCGAGTGGCGGCCGAGGCGAGCGCGTGGGGCCTGGTGTGGCGCGCCGGCTCTGCCTCCCCAACACACGCGCTACATGCGGCGTCTATACTTGAGAACGCTGGCCAGACAGAACAAGCCATTGCTCTGTATCAGAAAGCAGGTAATCTATCAAAACGACGTCTGTGGTGTAATGGTTCGAGTGTCGAACTGCTGATCACGAGTTCGTGGGTTCGATTCCCACAGGAGTTCACAGGACACGAATATTTATGTAATGAATTTAAGTGTTTCTGTTGGTAAAAAAAAATATCCATTGGTTAGTAGTTCATAGTTATTTATTGATAATAGTAATTATTATAAGTCACATTTTAAGTAAATAAAATTACACATTTAGTACTGATAATACAAGCTCTGCTTAGTTTGGGACTAGATGGTACTGTGTAAAATGTCCCAAAATATTGATTATTTATTATATTTATTACAAGAGCTCCAAGACATTTTCGCGTTTCTGAAATTTCGTTTTCCAAAATCGCCGCGCTGATGAAATGTTTTATTCATTTTTGTTTTGGAACATTTTACACAGCACCATGTAGTCCCAAACTAAGCAGAGCTTGTGCTATGGGTACTAGACAATGGATATAATACCTACTTATATACTTTTTTTGAAGTAAAACTTCTTTACGCACGCTTGACTTGGGGAGTAAGCTTGGTGACTTGGGGAGTAAGCTTGGTGACTTGGGGAGTAAGCTGGTGAATGCGTTACGAAAAGTGTTTTCGCGTTACGAAAAGTCTGATCGGGCGAGGCGAACGGAAGTTGAGAGGAAGATATAAGTTAGTGAAGATAGAAAGAGATAGAGATAAGTTTCGTATATTACTGTAGGGGCAAAACAGAGAGGTGCGAGCAAACTTTTTTTTTTAAAGTGCACTTGTATTTTTTTTGTAAATACATACAATGTAAATATAACTGACAGTTGGGCTAGTCCACAAATTCAAAGTCGCTCAGCGAGCTATGCTTGGAGTTTCTTTGAAGGATAAAATCCGTAACGAGATTATCCGGAGAAGAACCGGAGTGACCGACATAGCATGTAGGATCAGTAAGCTGAAGTGGCAGTGGGCTGGCCATGTCTGTCGAAGGACCGATGGCCGTTGGAGCAGACGAGTCCTTGAGTGGAGACCGCGAATCGGCAAACGCAGCGTAGGGCGCCCCCCTGCCAGGTGGACCGACGACCTAAAGAACGTGGCTGGGGGGGACTGGATGCGGAAGGCAGAGGACCGAGCGTTGTGGCGCAACTTGGGAGAGGCCTATGTCCAGCAGTGGACTGCGATAGGCTGAGTTGAAATATAAGAAACAACCAGACCAACACAAACACTTTTATTCATAATATAAATATTTGTGTCCTGTGGGAATCGAACCCACGACTCCGTGATCAGCAGTCCGACACTCGAACCACTAGACCTCAAACGTCGTGCTCTTTCTCTAAATCCTCTTTGCTTTTATTAGCGACAATATTGGTCTGAATATTATGTTTAGTGAGCTTTTGGCCGAGATTTTGTGTAAAAAACCCAAAGTAGTAGTAGTAGTAGTTTTGTCTAGTACCCAAAGTACAAGCTCTGCTTAGTTTGGGACTAGATGGTGCTGTGTAAAAATGTCCCAAAATATATATTTTATTTAATCTTTTTATCTATACTTTGCAGGTAAAGTCCACTTGGCGTTAAAGCTAGCAGTTAGTAGTGGTGACACGAACGCCATGATCGCGGCAGTGGAGGCATTGGGCGACAAAGTGGACCCTGAACTGGCCAACACATTAGCTGCCCATCTGAGGCAAGCGAACCAGCACTCGCATGCTGCTGCATTGTTAGCAACTGCTGGAAAGGTGACTATTACTGTGCTATAGTACCTAGTAAATTTGTATGGACGCGATGATGGACGCGGTGGAGGCATTAGGTGACAAATTGGACTTCGAACTGATCAACATGATTTAGAACTTTTTACGGCCAAAATTAATATACAATCTATCGACGATTTACCCAACTGGAGATCGAAATTTGACATAAGCTCCATACAAAATACGTCAAATTTCTATCTCTAGTATGGTAAATCGTGGATAGATCGGATATTAATTATGGCCGTTAGGTGACCCAAGAAATCCATCTTCACCATCCATTGCTTTCCTATTTGGATCCAATACAACAACATCTGCAGTGATATGCAGAAAATCGAGCGTTGTGAGATATTTGAATTTTTCTTGTGAGATATTCGAATCAATAGGGTATTTGACTATTATTTTTTATCAGAAATCTTAAATCTATTTGAAAAAAAAAGAATAGCAACAATTAAAAAACTAATTAAATATTTCAATACCTAAGTTATAAGCGTTTCAAAATTGTTTACTACATCTGTCTCTGGGCAGAACAATTGCCATCTGACGTCATAACCACAGACTACTAGGGGATACTACGTATGGTCATAACGCATTGGCGCCATCGCAAAGACTCACCACTCAGTACAATGTCCGTTTCACGCGACAGGGACAGAAAATGCTCCCTCCAAAAACAAAAAGCGTGTATTTCTTCCATTTTGTCATTTATTTTATTAATTTTTTAATAAATCGTGTTATTTTTATTCTTTCTTCAAAATGAAATTGAATTTTGAGTACCTAATAGTCAAATACCCTATTATTAATGACAGCCTGATATCCATACGCACACAACGAAAGACCCATTCTATTGATTAAAAAACTGCTTATCATTGTTTTTAATTCTGGCGTGGATTAGAAATCTTCTAAAACTATGATTATTGTTCTAGTATGAAGAAGCTTTAGACATAGTGGAGCAGTTACCTACACCATTGACTGAGGAGCTCAGCGAGAGGTTAGCAGCGCCGGCTGGCACGACAGGCAGGGATGCCCTTTTGCGAAGACTAGCAGATGTGTTAGGAGCCCGAGGATTATACCATCAGGCAGCCAAACGACTAGCTCATGCGGGAGATAAGGTACCATCTATTCTGTACTAATCGCTCCGTTCATCCATAGACAAAAGCTAATGAGCAGCGCCCGCCAGCATGACCGGTCGGAGTTCTCTTTTGACACGACTGTCTACCGAATACTGGCCATAAAAAGAATACCTAATGATGTGCTAAGTTAACTGTTTGCTACGAGAATGCCGCGGTCGACCGTTAAAAAATGACGTCATTAGGCACTTTACAGCGTTGCTCAATGGCAACGCTACTGACCAATGTCAGTATTGGTAATAGCCGGGCCTGGCTTGAGATGCGGTATGAGGGAGCGGGAAGGGAAAACGGCATTCTCGTAGCAGACAGGTAGTACAGCAGTACCATCAAAGCAATTAGGCGCATGACAGTTATGTGGTTATCCGGTGATTTGGTATTCTCCTCCCTAATTCCAATGACTTCCTTTCTGTCATGCGCCTAATTGTTTTGGTGGCCTAGTATATTAAATTAAATTAAATTGGATTTACTCTTCCCGTTATAAATCTAAAAACAAAGTAAGTAAACCGTTACTGCTGATCTCTATGCTGTCTTTAAAACGATAATCTGTACTTTTGAACTTTTTAAGCTATTGCATAGCTTCTATCGCGGGCCTTGAGCGTGAAGACCGAATCCAGAAATTCCGTAACGAAAATAACCTAACACCCCCCACTCCGACCGGCACAGCGGTGATACTTTTTAGTTTTGCCATCTATCGATGAATAGCAGAACTTTTAATGACTTTTTGAAATATCACGCTTGTCTCTTTAGTTCTGCAAATCGCCTCTAGGTGGCATTGGTTGTAACGGCGTTACTGCGCATGCGTAATCCCCCTCTTCGCCCCGCAATCTGGTGACTCATGCCTGCTTAGAGTCGGCGTTAGGGCACCTCCTCTTTGTATTTACATAAAAAATGCTATGCAATAGCTTTACCGCGGCAGTCTCCGAGTGCCACACGTCTTTTTTTGGTAACAACTTCCACCAGTAATAAAGACGTTATTATAAGGCAGGTGCGATGCGTTGGCTGATGCGTTCGGGCGACGCGGATCGTATAGCAACATTCGCAGCGGCGACCCGCGACCGCAACGCCCAGCTGATGGCAGCCGACTACCTGCGCCGCCACGCTGACTGGCGAACGCGACCCGATCTTATGAGGCATATCCTACACTTCTATACCAGAGCAAAGGCGTACGGGAAACTTGCCGCTTTCTACGCTGAATGTGCGAAGGTCGAGGTCGATGAGTATGATGTGAGTTGTGCCAATATTCTTGGTATGAAGTTTTTTTTCTTAGTTTCGATCTATTTCGAAGTCTGTCTATTCTTGGCTATTACTTTTGTCTTGGCTTCAATACCCAAACTGGAAAACATTTAAAAGCACTACGTTTTCATGCTCTTTCTTTTGAACCTTTTTGCAGCCGGTTTTTGTATTTTTATTTTTGGAACTCCTTTCAGAATTACGACAAAGCTCTAGAAGCTCTCAAGGAAGCAATCAGATGTTTAGCAAAAACATCCGACACAGATACAGGTGATTGACAATTTGGACAGCATGCTATTCATGCTGTTGTAATTGTTTTTCAAATGTTTAAAGGATACAAATAATATTAAAATGATTTTGAACTTATTTCAGGTGCCCAAACAACGGCACTCCAAGAGCAAAGCGCAATTGTCAAACGCTTCGTGGATGTAAAGAAAATGTTAGATGCTGGAGAAATTAATCCAGGTAGGCAATGAAAGTTTAATAACCAGTTTGAAGAAACAACTTTTCTATGGGTAAAAGTTGTTCAAATTGATGAGTAAAATCATCCCAAATCATCCTGTATACAACGTGGAGATACGATACGACATTAAATGAAACTAAGTACAGAGTATCACATTCTCTGACCGTACACAAAAAATATTCAAATCTAGTTAATAGTTTAGCCACAGGAATTTATTTTAATTTTATTAATTTTGAATAAAATAGGACTGCCTCGTTGGTCTAGTGGTTGCAAGCGCGACTGCTGAGCGTGGGGTCCTGGGTTCGATTCCCGGGTTGGGGAAAGTGTTATTGGGTTTTTTCATTAGGAAATTCTCAGTAGCAGCCCGGAGTCTGGATTTGTGCCCGGTCAATGGCAATAGGCTCGCCCCCTATTTCATGGGACTATAACATAACTGGCGAAATGTGGGTGTACTATTACACCTCTGCCTACCCCTTCGGGGAAATACAGGCGTGATGTTATGTTATGTTATGTAATTTTGAATGTAGAATTATTTTTCTAAGCAAATATCGTTAAGTCAAAGACCTTGGCGAATCCATATTTTAAACTCTTTTTAATTATCACAGATCATTAGAAATGGTATTACTTAATATTTCCATGTTTCAATATATGTTTTTTACATGAAAAAACTATAACCATCTTATTTATGTGCTTAAAATGATTCTAGATATAACTGTGTATTCATTTAATGTCGTATATTCATCTCCACGTTGTATTAGATTATAGTAGTACTAAAACTGTGCAAATGTTTGCAGGTGTTGTTGCTGGACAACAGCTTCTCCGTGCCGTGACTGGTCGCCCTGGATTGATCACTGAAGAAAAAGTACTACGATTACTGTTACAATACGCGCCTAATCACGCTGATGCAACACGTAAGATCCAACATTGAAAAAAACCTAATACAAAAATGTTCCTACAATTTAAACTTTATTGATACATTTTACAGGATTGGAACATCAATTGAAAGCGTTGCAGCAACAACCGGAAGAACAAAGCCTAAGTCCCGACTCCACTGACCACAGTATTGAAGAAGTTGTCTAAGATGTAATAGTGATTAATTGATTGTGATAGAAGTCCGTCCATTCCATGACATACAGACACACAGACATACGCCCATAGTTATTATGATGTGTTAGAATAAGTTATTTGATAAATAAAGATGAATTTTAGTATGACTTCCAATTTTAGTTTTTTTTTCCATTTCATTTAGAAGAAAGAAGACAGCTCTACCTACAGTGTCGTGGCAACATAATTAATATGGAATAATGAAGCAATATTTTGCAGGAGTATATTTTCACCCGAAGTATTATCAGAGAACAATTGTATTAGTTTTTAAATAGCCACTGGTCAAACTCGTACTAGGCATCCTACCTTAGCAAAAAGCTGCGTGATGGATACTTTTTTGCAAATCCGTTGTACGCAAACTGCTTTCTGAAAAGTTGTCTGTATAAATATTCCAAATAAACTGCACGCTACGAAGTACATACTAATACATTCTGTAAATTAATTATATAGATGGTTTAATTCTTAAAAATATTAAAGCTTTTGGTACAAAAATGAGAAACAAAGCTTGCACTTACTTACATACAAGGAACGGAACGTGATCAAATTATAAACAGCTGATTGTCATTTCAATAAATTAAATGACACCTGGGCTGGCAGATAACCTAACTTTTATTGTTCTGTGATGTGATTCTGTGAATTTATAAAAAAATACAATTACTGATAATATACATGAATGAAGAAAATATAATTGACAATGGTTAGGCTTATAAGTAATGTTAAGAGTCTCTTTTTTATTAACTCCAGAAGATTTCCAAGGTTTGTTTTCGAACTTGAGTTTTTATTTGTTTTCTTTGAATTTTATCTAAATTATTATATGAATTATATATTTTCAGGTTTATATCACGTCGTTTGAACAGTTCTGAGGCACTGGATAGAAATATTGATGTAAAAAAGATACGTAACTTCAGTATAGTGGCTCACGTTGATCATGGAAAAAGTACTCTAGCCGATAGACTGCTGGAACTAACTGGTTCGATCAAACCCGGTGCTGAACATGCACAAGTTTTAGACCAGCTGCAAGTAAGTTTGGAAGTTCTAAAGTAATGTTTAATCCACACTACTAAGAGTTTTACCAAAAAGCATTTCACATATAAATTAATATACCTAACATATCACTACTGAAGAGAGAAGTTAAGAAGATCCTCAACAAACAGCTCATTTGAATAAATATAATAGTTTTACTCTGATATAAAAAAATAAAAAGAATAAGTACTATTACACAAAATTGCATCTGGAATGGAACACCAATGTAGCAGAGTAGGCCCATACAGACAGAAACTTGATAACCAATACATATTATATTGATACTTTCAAAACACATTTTGTTACAGGTTGAAAGAGAAAGAGGCATCACAGTGAAAGCTGTGACTGCTTCATTGAATTACACATACAACAATGAAACCTACCTCCTTAATCTCATAGATACTCCAGGACATGTGGATTTCTCCAATGAGGTAATAAATATTTAGATTTTGTTCACTTTCTCTTTGTTCACCTAATAAGATATTATATCATCCTTATTTTTAATCCTACGATATATTTTAACAGGTTGTTCGAAGCATAACAGCATGTCAAGGAGTAATAATGTTGGTAGATGCCAATGAAGGTATTCAAGCACAGACAGTAGCAGTACACTCACTAGCCAAAAGAAACAACTTACTCATAATTCCAACTCTTAACAAGGTAGACCTCCCACGGGCCAACCCTGAAAAGGTTAAAGCACAACTAAACTCACTGTTTAAAATAAATCCAGATAGTGTAATGACCATATCTGCCAAAAAAGGATGGGGAGTCAAGGAGTTATTAGAAGCAGTCATAACAAGAATACCGCCACCTCCTGTAGATACTGAAGGCCATTTTAAAGCACATATAATTGACACTTGGCATGATAAATATAGAGGAGTGCTTTGTTTGGCATACATATACTCTGGGAAGGTGCAAGTTGGTCAAGCTGTGAAGTGGAAGTCAGATTCTAAAGCACACACAGTGAAGTTCCTTGCTATGTTGAGGCCAAGTGAAGAGCCTATCGAAGAAGTTGTGGCTGGCCAAGTTGTTATGGTAGGTAAGTGATGAAGCTCAACAAAGGAACATTTACCTGATGTGAATGTGGCACTTCATTAGTTAGTTTTATACCACTTTTTAAAAAGACCTGTTTAACAGTAGGTCTTTGCGTTTCTGTGTAATCTGTAAACTGATTCCCTGTCAAAGAATTTTTACCCTAGATATAATGCGGACGGAGAAATTTAAGAACTTCAAGAATGAATAATATCCCATTCATATAAGGTCCAAAATCTTTTATCAAAATCAGTGAGAAAATACCGGGCGAGCCCGGTTTTCTGAGATAGTATTACCGAGAGCCCGCTGTCCCTTTCCTGCATGTATGGACACCCTATAGAAAGAGACAAAGGGCTCCCCAAGCATCGGACCGAATTTTAGTCAGCCGTCCACTTTCCAGCTTGATATATAAGTTCCTTGTTCCCTATATACAGGCATGCCTACATTGGGAATCCAGTGATTCAATTGCAACTTTTTACTACGATTGATGTAAGCAAGTTATTGGTGCGGCGACGGATCAATCACCTAGTAACTAGGTTGACTCCTGGCTTGGGACTGGGTTTTGCTCTGTCTCCCACATAAAATTCCAGATGTATCTGTCGCCCAATCTAGTACTTAAGTTGACCTGTACCCATGTTTATTTCAATAACCATATTTTTCAACTTTTCATCCATCAGACCATGAATAATTTCCCTCATTGGACACTAATCTAAATCTATTGATGATTTGATATTAGTCTTTCAACAAATTTAAAGCTCCTTATCCTATGTAGCAGGCTAGTCTTTGCTGTAGGTATGTTGTATGTATTCAAACTCTTTTCTTTTAGGTTGCGGTCCAAAAAGTGGTGGCAGTGTCGGGGATCAATTACTCGCGAAAGAAGTAGCGGATAACGAAGCAGGGACGTCGGCCCCGCCAGTCAAACACATGGTCTATGCAGGCATCTTCCCTGCAGATCAGTCGCAACACCCTCAACTAAGTGATGCTATCAAAAAGCTAGCTTTAAATGACTCTGCAGTTACTGTTAGTCCTGATTCTAGGTAATCAAAGTAATAATCAATATTATTGTATGTGTGTATGTCTTGTTTGTAGAGGTAGAAAGACTAATATGATAAATAGATTCCTTTATCATATTGTCGCATTGTATATGCACATATTTAAAACCTAAAATCTTTTATTTTATTTTTTAGTATAGAATGGCGAAACGAGCTAAAGGCCCATCTGATGTTAAGCGGTTACCTTTGCCCATAACAACTGCAACACCACCTAGGCTGTTGCCTAAATGGTACCGCAAGTTGGTTCGCCAAACTGAGACATGAAGATGGAAAGTCTCATGTGATTGTAATTTCACCGGCACCCATACCCTTAATCCCGAATTTGTACCCGTAATCTAAACTAGAATCTAAAGCAGACGCTTTTTACATTCCTTGCCTATCTTCAAGTAATAATAATTATTGTTACACACTAGTGGTGAAGGGTCCATATAACACAATTCCCACCGGCTTCCCATTAGGAAATGCTTAAATACAGATCAACTACATTTCTATGCTAATTTATATTATTATTCTAAAGTACAAAAAAAACATGTAAAATTAAATTAACACATAACATAACGCCTGTATTTCCCCAATGGGGTAGGCAGAGGTGTATAGTACACCCACATTTCGTCAGTTATGTTATAGTCCCATGTAATAGGGGCGAGCCTATTGCCATTAACCGGGCACAAATCCAGACTCCGGGCTGCTACTGAGAATTTCCTAAAGAAAAAACCCAATAACACTGCCCGACCCAGGAATCGACCCCAGGACCCCTCGATCAGCAGTCGCGCTTGCGACCACTAGACCAACGAGGCAGTCAAAAAGTCAGTCAGTCGAGGCAATTAAATTAAAAGTTGTTAAATTGATTTTTTATTTTACTAAAGTGCGATCTTAGCTAGTTTAGGGTTTTTAGGTACCTACGGCTTCCCTTCTGAAAATATTTACCCTTCGCCACTGGTACACACAGTAACAAAAATAATTAATTACCTTTCAGCCCAGCCTTGGGGCAAGGATGGCGCATTGGTTTCTTAGGACTTTTACATCTTGAAGTGTTCACGCAACGTCTACTGCAAGAATATAAAGCTGAAGCCATATTGACAGCTCCTTCCGTGCCCTATAAAGTAAAGTAAGTATTTGTAAATGATTAAATTAATAAATATAAATGATGAATAAAACATTATTTCTTTAGAAGTGAGAGCAAATCGCAACGGTAGGTTTTCATATACTGTCTTCAAGTTTACAAAAAATACAAATTAGAAGGATGCGTGTAAAACATTAACCTGAAGAATTATTTTATTCAGTTAGTGATATTCAAAAAAAAAACCTAAAGTAGTCACAACTCATGCTTACAAAACAAATAACGTTATTAAATAAATAAATAAATACTTTTTGGGACATTTTTACACAATACCATCTAGTCCCAAACTAAGCAGCTTGTACTATGGGTACTAGAAAATGGATATCATAATTATATACCATTTTTTTATACATACTTATATTACATAAGAAACACCCAGACCATCACAAACACTTATGTCCATCGCATAAATGTTTTTGTCCTGTGGGAATCGAGCCCACGACCTCGTGATCAGCAGTCCGACACTCGAACCACTAGACCACAGACGTCCTCTTTCTCTAATCCTCTTTGCTTTTCTTAGTGACAATATTGTGTTTAGTGAGCTTTTGGCCGATATTTTGTGTAGCCTTAAAATTGAGTTTTCTCGTTTTGTTTCGTTTCGATTAATATGTTGTTTTGTACACATATAAAAAAAACAAAAGCTTCATAACAAATGGGCGTTTAGACGTTGTTACCGCCTTTGCGTTTACGCCTATTTGTTAAGAAGCCCTCCATATGGTACGACTTTTGCGACCTTATATGCAGAGGGCTGTAAATTATTTTTTATAATTTTATGTAGAAATCCTTGTTTGGGTATTTTATTCAGGCTAGGCAGCTGCGTGTAAGTGAAACTACCAGACTAACATGGTTGTGAATAAATTTTTAATTGAGATAAACTCTTTCAGAGTAAGAGGATCAAAGGCAATAAAGCAATACAAAGGCACAGAAGTAATAGTCACGAACCCTTTACTGTTACCAGATGTCAAGAACATCGATGAATACTACGAGCCGTTTGTAATAGGTGAGAAAATTGTCAATATAATAGAATATTAATAGTACATTGTGATACAAGTGAGCTAAGTTGACTATTATACTCGAGGCTGGATTGCAGAGTATAATAGTCAATGCTCACGCGTGTCATACGACGTTTTTCAACACACTTGCGAGGAAAAAAAACATACACACATTTTAGACAAATATTGAATTTGTGAAAAATGGCGCGCGGGTTACTGTAATGTAAATACTGTAATCGCACGGTGACATACAACTTTGCGCGCGCAGGTCGCCGAAGGAAACCGCCAAACAGCCTAATATTAAAAATATAATAAATAGTATTTTTTTTATTTATAACACAAATTAATGTTAATTGTTGACAAAAATAAATAATTTGATGAAATGAAATGTTTTTTATCATATTTTAATTAATACAGTTTATTTATTCACAAAAAATTATAATTTTGTTTAGGCATAAAAACTCTTCTGCGATTTAAAAATAAACTGTAAAGTAAAAAGCACTAGTGCGATAATATAATGTAAAAAGCACGCGTGCGTTATAAGCTACATTATGAACCTAAAAGCGGTGCAATAAGAGCCACTTTACGAGCAAGTGTGTTGAAAATTTTATAATACTTATTTATTATGTCCGTCTTATCGACATTCTGTTTTTTCTTACTTTTCTTATTTAGTAAACAACCTTGGCATGTCTTTTAAATGCAATTAGTCAATAATAATTATTAACAGACATTATGCTAACCAGGGACCGAAACCGGTATGACTAATACAGGTATTTTTTCGGTTACAACCTTTATTATTTTTACAGGTATTTTTAAAGGTTCTTACTACTTATATAACCGGTATTCATACCGGTTACCGAAATAAAAATTACCCCTATCTTACACGTGCCGTCGGCATAAGTCAAAGGGCGGACAGTGCAGTGTGTGTGTATCGAAGAGTCGAGGCGAGTGAGACGACCCGCACCGACCAAAGCCAACCAATCACGCGGATAGAGTAGTGACATAGAAATGGGACGAAAGTGTAAAAATGATGTATATGCATATTTTACCTATAAAAAAGAAACAAATACATCAAAATGTAATATAGAAGATTGCAATAAATAAAGTTATAAAGATGATAGCGTGAACGTTACATCAGCATATTAACCAATATCGGGCTATTACTTCCAAAGTATGTGGTCATGAATTCATTTCTTGGGTTACAAATTGTCTCGAATTGGTCACTAAAGATTGGCATATCAAAATCAACCCAACCCCCAAGTCAACCTCACCTGCCAACAGACGAGGCTCTGACAATCGATAAATGGCGATATAACCATTTATTTTAAATGGTGTTGCTAAATTTAGCAGACGGGTGACGGGGAGCATCGTCATTGGTGCGATAAGCATCGCTCTGCGATCGCCAACCTGCATGCCCAGTGTGGCGATTATGGGCACAACTTCTATGGCGAGCTGGCAAAAATTACGAGCCCTCGTTCCCGGCCGCCCTGCTATTCCTGATCACTGTAACGGCAGGGTAGGGGGTTCCACTTGGCGCAAATCGAGGAAGAGCTCAGAAGGATAAGGTGGCACATTCTGGGACTGTGTGAAGTCCGGAGAGGATGAGGGCACTATTACCCTGGAATAGGGCCACCTTATTTATTTTTGAGAGGGAGAGCTATCCCAAGGCGGCGCCGGGTTCTCTATGTGACAACGTTGTAGAAATTTTCAGTGTGTCGAGCAGGGTAGCAAACCTTGTGATTAAGCTGACCAAGAGGTAAAGCCTTAAGGTCGTGCAGGTTTAGGCACCGAGCTCGACATACTCTATGCTAAAGTCGAGGCTATGTTCGATGACATCTCGAATTCTCGAAGTCCTTGCACTCCATTACCAAAGCTTACTACAACGTTGTCATGGGGGATTTCATCGCTAAAGTGGAACAGATTTGCAGCGAGTCGGTAGTAGGACCCCACCCACGGTTTTGGCAGCATAAATCATAGGGTAAATGCTTGTCAACTTTTTGGAGAAAGAGGGACTTTTCTTGATGAATTATTTCTTCAAGAGGTAGAGGAAGTGGACATGGCTGAGTCCCGATGATATGACTTAAAATGAAATAGACTTTATTATAACAGATAAAAGGCACATATTCAGAGATGTTTCAGTAATCAACAGGTTCAATACAAGTTCAGTGATCACAGACTTATCCGAGGCTCACTGAATATCGACTTGAAGCTGGAGCGCATCCATTTGATGAAGTCCAGGCGCCGACCTAGCATGCTGCAAACTTTGGTAGGATCTGAAACGATCCAGTCAAACCTGGAAAACAGATTTGTTGCCGTGGAAACCACAAATAATGTTGACCAGGCTCTTGATCAAGTGGTAAAAATCCTCAGGGATGAAGGTACGAGACTGTAAAATGCGACGCACAGGCAAGAATTCGAAGCTTTCGGAGGATACTCTGGCTTTTATGAGGGAACTACGGGAAAATCCACCTGTCACTTCGTCAGAACACCGGGCGCAAAAAAAAAGCATCAGTAAACTGTTACGACGTGACCTCCGACGCTTTAATACAAGCTCTATTGAAAAATCGATTGAGAAAAATCGGGGGTCAAAGGTGCTCGTCCAGTCCTTAGAAAGAAGCCACCTAACGAAGTTGACTACATCCCGTGGAAATGTTGTCGTTTCGAAGCCAGAGTTCCTTTCCGAGGTGGAAGATTTATATAGATAGTTATATGCCTCGTATGCATCTCGACCTGACCCCGAAAATGAGGATTTTAGAGCCACTCTGACCCGACATTTTACAGAAGATCTGCCAGAAATTAGCCAAGACGAAATCGAGACGGCTCTTAAACGGAAGACGGAATTACGACCGAACTCCATTAAAAGAGCTTCGGGAAATTTTCAATTCTTTCCTCGTTTAAGGGAGAACTTAAGAGGCGAGGCGCAGAAGCGTGGTCGTACTATTCTTCAAAAAAGGTAACAAGACCCTATTGAATAATTATCGAAGCCCATTTCGCTTCTAAGCCACGTCACGTCTATAAGCTGTTTTCATAAATCGTTACGAATCGGCTCGTGTTTCAACCATCGGAGCAGGCCAGTTTTCGAGGAGGATATGGCATCATAGACCACATTCACACAGTGCGGCAGATTATGCAGAAGTATGAAGAGTATAATCAGCCCCTGTGCTTATCATTTGTGGACTAGAAGTCCTTTGACTCCATCGAAACCTGGTCCGTTCTGGAGTCCCTGCAGCGATGCCAAGTTGACTGACGATATATTTTAACACTTGGAGTGTTAAAACACACATTCAAAGCCACTCAGCGAGCTATGGAGCGAGCTATGCTTGAAGTTTCTTTGAAGGATAAAATCCATAACGAGATTATCCGGAGAAGAACCGGAGTGACCGACATAGCTTGTAGGATTAGTAAGCTGAAATGGCAGTGGGCTGGCCATGTCTGTCAAAAGACCGATGGCAGCTGGAGCAGACGAGTCCTTGAGTGGAGACCACGAATCGACATACGCAGGGTAGAGCGCCCCCCAGCCAGGTGGACCGACGACTTGATGAAGGTCGCTGGTGGGGACTGGATGCGGAAGGCAGAGGGCCGAGTGTTGTGGCGCAATTTGGGAGAGTATTATATCCAGCAGTGGACTGCGGTAGGCTGAGTTGATATCCAAGTGTCAAAATGTCTGTATGGTGCCACCACAATGACAGTCCAAATCCAGAACCAGCAAACTTAGCATATCCACCTGCTTTGCGGCGTAAGACAATCCTTGTCTCATGATTACGTGATTTCTCCGAAATTGTTTTCCAGCACATTGGAGGATATGTTTAAAACAATGGACTGGAATGGATGCGGCATAAATTTCAACGGCGAGTACATCTCGCACTTGCGGTTTGCAGACGACATCGCCATTATAGCTGAATCACTGCAGGACTTGCGACGGATGTTGGTTGGCCTAACTGATTCTTCCCTACGCATCGGTGTCTGGATGAACTTGGATAAAACCATCATCATCATCATTACAGCCGAAAGACGTCCACTACTGGACATAGGCCTCCCCCAATTAAGGGGGGATATGCCATAATAAAACCATACTTATGTTCAATGAGCATGTAACTTCGGAGGCGGTTGTAGTTGATAACAACGTTCGGTGACGCTGTCGAAGTTTTTTGTGTTTGTGTTTACCAAACATTTCAGTTCGATAAAAACAATGTAGAAAGAGAAACTAGCAGAAGCATACAACTGGGCTGGGCCGCATTCGGGAAACTTCGTCGAATCTTCTCGTCACCTATTCCACAGAACCTTCAGACTAAGATCTTCAATCAGTGCGTCATGCCTGTCATGACTTACGGAGCTGAGACGTGGACACTCACGGTACGGTTTGTCCACTAACTTAAATTAGCTCAGCGTGCTATGGAAAGGGCTATGCTCGTAGTTTCTCTGAAGGATCGAATCCGAAACGAGGTAATCCGACAGAGAACAAAAGTTGTCGACATAGCCTACAGGATTAGCAAGCTGAAGTGGCAGTGGGCCGGCCACATTAGCCAAAGAACCGATGGCTGTTGGGGCAGACGTATTCTTGAGTGGAGACCGCGAATCGGTAAACGTAGGGTGGCAAGGTGGCTGGTAGAAACTGGATGCGAGTGGCCGGGGATCGATGTCAATGGCGTACCATTGGAGAGGCCTATATCCAGCAGTGGACTATAAATATAGTCTGATGATGATAGATTATGGCAACAACGATACAGCCCATAGATGCCTCATAACAGGCGACCGATGTCTGCAACACATCTATGAAATTTCACTAATGTAGGTCGCCACTATTCGCCACTTAAAAAAATCTTCAAATCTGTTTCAACCACTTACATGAGCCGTCAAAACTGCCGCAATAGTGATTAGCCAATAGTCGCATTGGTAGGGCCAATCGCATTGCAGTACCCCGCCTCAGCTAGTGGTAGAATATATTGTACGCATTATATTCCACATTAGGCGTCTATTGGGATGTATAGCCGTTGGATTATGGTGAGACTTTGGAAGGCAAATCTTCCATCTAATAAAAGTACATTATGGCTGTAATGTTGGTGTTTGATCTTATTTTTCCCTAGTACTACCCATGATAATGCGCACAATTTGATGTGTAATTTGTATAAAGGTTTCACCAGTTAATGAAATATCAAAAGATAAATCTGAAGCAAACGCATTTGAATCTACCTCTGGAGTAGATGCATTCGGATCTAATGTAGGAGATACCGGTGGCAGTGGCACATATGAAGTATCAGTATTCTATAATTCATCAGCAGAATAACCTACTCATTTTCTGACTGACTTATTTGATTATAATTATATTATGGCCTGATAATTCCAAATTAGTATCACCCTATTAATTCTACCCTTATTCTAGTTTTCAGAAGTGCAGGTTTCCTTGGGCGTTGACCTAATACAACGCGACTACGCGACAATCACAAATGCGCACGAATTGTATACGAGCCCGTGATCAAACATATTTGCAAATTGTAGGCATTGCGATATTCTGTTTCTCGAAAACAAGGTCATTTTTAGGTTACCGGTATTAAAACGGTAACCTAAATAAAGGTAACATGTTTTTTTTCCTTGGTTACCCGGATAGCGGTAACCTCAACCTTAAAAATTACCTAAAATCTTCGATACCTGTACCGTAATTTATAGCGGTTTTCGGTCCCTGATGCTAACACTTTCATACACATTTTTTTTTTTAATTTAATTACATGTGCAGAACTATTAATTATATTTTATCTGTAGCTATTTACTAAAAAGACAAGAGAGAAAAAACAGACTACGCTATTTAATTAGGCTAGCCAAAGCAACTGCTCAGGCAGAAAACGTAACATGTTACAATGTGACCATTTGTACCGTCAGTACAGCATGGGCGTCGCCAGGGGGGACTCAAACCTAGAAGATTATAATAATAAAGTAATAGAAAAAATCAGAAAAAAAACCCAAGAAGATTATGTTTTAATTATGATATTTTTGAAGGAAAACTTCTTTACGCACGCTTGACTTGGGGAGTAAGCTGGTGAATGCGTTACGAAAAGTGAGGCGAACGGAGGGGGTAGTGCGGGACGCGAGGAACGAGCCCCGACGCGCGCGACGGCCGGCCACGACTCGGCGCCGGCAGAGCAGAAGCACGCCGCGCCGCCATTCCTTTGTTCTCATTGAAATAGTATTGAGGGAGATATAAGTTAGTGAAGTTATACTTCAGCCGTGTGCTCTAAAGCACAGTCGTATTTTTTTTTGAGAGGTGCGAGCACAAATTGTATTTATTTTACCTACAGTTCATATCCTTTATCTGTTATCTTGCCCCAATTGGCTGGCGACGCACTTGCAGTACAGCGAGCCGCGTGCTCCCGCTCCGCATCAGATTCTTCAAGAAGCCGAACGTAACGCGTTCGATGCGAATGTTACGTTACGGGTTCTAAGGTTACGACAAAACTCGGTCAGTCGCCACCTTATCACATATAATGCTATAGGCACTACTAGTTAATTTTTCTCGTGGCACAATATATATAAGATAAGCCATTCAGTTCTTTAGCCAAGGAAGTCTTCATTCTGTTTACGATGTTCTTATTTTCATTACAGGAACAATCATAACTCCAGTCGAGTACATCGGAGCAGTAACATCTCTATGCATAGACCGGCGAGGCAGCCCCCTCCCTTCTAACGCGGTCGACGATAAAATGACCTTGATGCAGTACATCCTACCGCTCTCTGAAGTCGTTATAGACTTTCACGATACACTCAAGAGCATCACTTCGGGATTCGCCAGTTTTGATTACCAGGATTATGGCTTTCATCCCAGTGCGTTAGTAAGAGTAAGTTGTTTTATTTTATTGACTAATCTTTATTTAATACTGTCTTGGACCAGTCGGAAGACCTGATGACCCAAATGGTCTCCTTTGGGTCAGGGTCTCCTTTTTGAAATCGGTATACCGCTACGTTTACGCTTTTGGGCAAAACAAACGTGCGTCATGATCGTAACAGGTTGGCTTAAGCGGGCTACTCAAAGTACTGCAAGCAGGGCTCTGCATACAGAGTCCCTGCCAAATTGTATAGTGTGTATACTTGCAGGGCGGATATTTTTAATCTGTGCAGCAGGGTACAGATTCAAAATTTTAGCCCTGCAATTATAACCACTATACAATTTGGCAGTGACTGCATGCAGGGCTCTGCTTGCGATGCTTTGAGTAGCCAGCTTTAGGTGTTGTCCTAATACAACGCGACGAGATAATGCGACGTCACGAACAAAATTCGCGCGATAACGCGACGCCACAAAAAAAAAATCGCGTGTACTTGCGATCGTCCCGTAGTCGCGTTGTATTAGGATAATGCCTCGGAGTTCGCTTTGACTTGTATCATCATGATCAACTTAGCTTATCGCAGTCCACTGCTAAACATAGGCCTCTCCCAAGTTGCACCACAACACTCTGTCCTCTGCCTTCCGCACCCAGTCCCCCCCGCAGTTGAGTTGTATGCAAAAAACTCGATGCGAGAGTGGAAACAAAACGCGTTTGATGTGCCAAAGACTAGATTAAGTGGTGTTTTCAAGTTGTTTGAGCTGGCTTAAAGAAGATAAATGATAATCTATATGTATAAAGCCATGATAATGCCATGCCCGAGTATAATTAAAAATATTAAAATTTCAGATGGACATTCTAATAAACGGTATATTGGTCGACGAGTTATCTACCATTGTGCATACTAGTCGCTTAGAGTACAATGCTAGGCGGCTGACTGAGAAACTAAAAGAAATGATCCCCAGACAGATGGTGCAGGTAATTATAATAACGTATTGCGAACTTTATTTCAGCCATCTTTCTAGGCAGTTTTTATTTTAGGCTGCGTATGCACCAAGAATGTGCGCTAATCGAACACGCGACCCTTAGAGCAGAAACCGATCACTCAGCTACTGCGCCAATCGTGTCGACATTTGTGCCGATTCCGAAAACGGCGGAAAATATTAAAAAATTACAAATTAGTCCATGCCCTTGTAAAAATATATGTATGTATTTGTATGGGAAAATAGTCGCGATCGCGACCTATAAAGATGACGATTTTTTTTTAAATATAAAACAAGGAAGTGTACTATATTTGACAGGACCAAAATCTTTCCTTTTCTAATATTTTTAATTAGAAAAAGACATAATAAGGCTAAATTAGCTTCAGTACTGAAAATCGGCGCGGAATAACCCGATTAGCGGGGAATAAAAGGCCTGTCGGGGAGAACGCGGGGTTTCACTTAAAGCAGGGATTTCCGAGGAATACACAAGACATTTTACCGGGTTTGTTTGAACACATCTATTTCTTTATCAAGCAGAATGGTTGTCTGTGCTTGTCAAGTACATTGCTGAAGACAAAGTTATGGGGAAAATATATAACCATAATTTTTTATTGATTTAATTATGTCCTATATTCTATAATAATTGATTACTTACTGACTACAACTGTAAATAAATTGTATAGAAGGGCAAGCTATATCAATTAACCCAAATAAAATGTTTTATTTCTTTTTAATGTGGGGGAATTTGCGGATGGGAATCAAGCTTATTGCGCCGGGGAATCTAAAAATGTGCATTGGCAGCACTGATTTGTTTAGTTGGTAAAGAAGAAAATCAGCACCATTGACTCATTGTATACAGACTGAATTTACCCAATGATTTTACATAAGTAATTTACCTAATTTTCAATGATTAAAGTTGATCACGAGTTGCCTAATCGAGTGCTTAGTAAACTTTTGAATCACCTATACAAACAGTAAAAGTATAAAGTCAGAACCTTCTATTGAAATTATATAATTTATGCTTATATCCAATTTTAGGTAGCTATTCAAGCCGTCGTGGGAGGAAAAGTTTTCGCTAGAGAAACACTGAAGGCTTACAGAAAAGATGTTACAGCTAAATTGGTAAGAATATAAACAAAAGAGTGACCAACTGTGAGTGTTTGTGTGTGACTTGTCTGTTTCCACTTTGTGTAGCTATTCTGAGCATGAAACGGGAATTTCAATACAAAACTAATTAGAATAGAGAAAAATTATAATAATAGAATAATAATATTAATAGAGTTTTAAACAACACGAAATACCAGAAAGTAAACGTATTTAATGTTCATATTGCATTTATTATTTCAGTATGGCGGTGATATCACACGGAAAAAGAAGCTGCTGAAACAGCAAGCAGAAGGAAAGAAGAAAATGCGTAGTGTGGCCAACATTAGAATACCAAGAGATACTTTTATAGATGTATTGAAAAGATAATCAATTATTAAATATAGTTATTAGTACATAACTATATTTTTTATCATCTGGACAAGTTTTGAAATCTTACCTGAACAAAAAAATTACTTTTTTTTGTTGGATGTAGATATTATAAATTAACAGAATTGAAAGATATTTAGAAAAATATACTTAATTTATTTTAAAAAAAATACTTGATTACAATTAAAGGACAATGGTTGGTTAACAAACATCACAAAAATAATATGATTCTTAAAAAAATATAATCTACAGCTGCTAATCACCAAGTGTCGTACAGAAAATAACAGCAAAAGCAAGTCTAGCTCTGAACACGAATGGTTTCAGTCGAGCACAAATCAGATATCACAAATAAATGTACGATAAATGAATCTTAGTATCATACTGTGCACTAATAACAATTTAAATCAGTATTTTTAAAGCAATCTGTTGTGAGCCTCGTCACTTATCTACATAATACAGCATCAACGAACTACCGATTGAAAAACAACTTCTCCAATGATAAAAAAAAAACATTGATATGGTTAATATATCCATTTGGAAGTCATCACGAAGAAATAATTATGAAAGTTGTCGTCGAGATCATATAAAGATATGAAATGAATGTTTTACAACTTTGGCATAATACTTATTATACCGAATATATGTAACATTTAAACAATTATGGAAAGGCACGGTAGAAGAAGTAGCTCTAATAGAACAATCATATGAATACAACGATCAAATATAGATGCACGATTACCGCTCGAAAAACGGCCCCATCAAAACTGTGCAAAAATCAGTCGCGTACACAGCAGTTTCGGTCTCAGTCGCAACTAAAACTGTGCAAAATTCAGTCGCGTACACAGCAGTTTCGCTCTCAGTCGCAACTGTGCTCAGTCGCTTCACGACGGAGCTAGTGGTGACTCGTGTCACGATGCTAAAATGAGTAGGAAAAAAAAAAAACTACAAGTAGGTACTCCAAATATGCAAACAAAGGATTGAGTGTCGTACTTGTCGCTGTCGTAAACATAATTAATTTAGTACATTTTATAGCGGAGACGTTATTGGGTTTTATTTTATACAAGACCGTTCATCTATAGTATATTTGATCGGAGTATGCATTTGATTATAACCAGGGCCGGATTAACTATGTCGGGGCCCGTAGGCAACGCAATTCTTGGGACCCCTTTTCAGCCGTTTGAAGATCATCAGCTCTTTTCAAGTTGATGAAGGGATCACGGTCGCAAAACTCACAAATCGCAAATACAGATCAAGCATTTCAAAACTTTTGTTTATCATACGATACGCTACGTAACGCATCCCTATTATTAGTTCTACTACTCGATATTAGATGATTCTGTTCTGTAAGTATGAAGTATTTCATCAACTGACAGCATGCAATAAAACGCAATAATACCTATTGTCATTGAAAATACAAATTTTTCAATATTGTTTTTACTGTATGAAATATTTTCAATTACTTTAGTGCGCGCGCGGGGCCCCTAGCCGGTGCGGGGCCCCTAGGCAGTCGCCTACTCTGCCTAATGGTTAATCCGGCCCTGATTATCACCAGTCATGCGAATCAAATGACATGAACAAATACATTAATATTCTTGCCCCTTTTACATAGTTATTTCTTTCATATTCCAGTAGAAATCATATATATTTTATAGGCAATGATGTACAAAAGTATGTTTGACATTCTTTGGTTGGTCTTGCTTGCACTACTTGATCATTTAATTCATATCACACATTTATATTTTCCATACATATTTGCTGCAGTTTAAAAAAAGACATAACTGGCGAAATATGGGTGTACCCTCTGCATACCCCTTCGGGGAAATACAGGTGTGGTGGTGTGTATGTTATGTTTTAAATATTATAACAGGGTGGTATAATGTGCAATCAAAAATACTATTTGACAAAAAAGAATACGTTTTTTCACAGATCAGTGTCCATATCTCAGTAAAAAAAGTTATAATTACTATCGAAACAAAAATATCTCAGTAAAGCAGAAAGTATTGTTCACATATATTTTTTTGTAAATAATGCGCAATTTTGCGTTCATAACAAACTATCAAATATTGATCAAAGATCCAGTCTCAAATTTTAATAAATTCATTTATGAATGTTCATAGTAATTCTCAGCCTGAAATATCTTACTATTAAATAATTATGTGTAAAGCTACATAAACTTTTTGCGCCAAACCGAATCAAGACCATAAGAAAGTACACAGATAGGCATTAACATGGTAATAAACATGTATTTAAAATTTTCATACAAATCAAAGTAATTATAACAATATTAAAATAAAAGTTGGCTTTCGGCTACACATTAAAAATATTTATTTCGCGTATTATAAATTTACAAAATATATTTATAACATAAGGTATAATAAGATTTTACTATATTTTTATTTTTCACGGCAAGCTTACATGGAATATAAATTACTTTTAAACTGCGCGCAGTAAAATATGTGATGTTGGTAATTCAAATCCGATGATTTACCCCCAATTTCTGAAAGGCTGATCAATTTGATCTATTGTCAAATCTAATGTTAGCTCCTGTGATTGGTCGGCAAAAATACTAACAACTTTTGTGTTGATCAGCCTTTCGGAAACTGGGGTTTAGTCATTCGCGTATTATGAGCACTGTTACAGTTACATTGACCATGTGGAGCCGCCGCGAGCGAGAAAGCCGTCTACTCCGACTCTACTGCGTGCCACCCAGCAAAGACAACTAAATAGCTAGAACCCTGATACTTTATCAAAATACCTCACTTTAGCTTGAGCCAGCGACCATACACCCCATAGACGCCTCATAACAGACGACCGATGTCTGCAACACATCTACGAAATTGCATTAATGTAGGTCACCACTATTCGCCACTTGAAATCTTCAAATCAGTTTCGACCACTTGTTACATGAGCCGTCAAAACTGCCGCGTTAGTGATTAGCCAATAGTCGCCTTGGAAGGTCCAATGAGATTGCTGTACCCCGCCTCAGCTAGTGCAGAATTTATTGTACGAATTGTTGACGCGTCGCCGCTACAGGCGGCACAGGAGGCGGGGCGGGGGCCGGGGGCCCAACTTGACCGGCCGCTTGCGCGCCCCTCCATCTTACAACACTCAGCTGATCGACGCGTTGGACTGCGGGCATTTCCTTTGTTAAACTTAACGAATTGATATACGGCAATAAAGCCTAATTAATATACAGTCCGCTTTTTAATTTAATCTCAATAAGTCCCAGTGAGGCCTAAACTAGGCGTCTATTGGGTTGTATGGTCGTTGGCTTGAGCCCATTACTGTTATAGAATTCACACATTCTTGCCCTAAACATCTATGTCTATTTTTAGAATGCTGAGAATAATAAGTTATTGAGCAACTTCAAGTTCAAATACGGAATTTAAGTTTTTCTATAAACAATGTTGTTTAGGGAATGAAATGCGAAACAAGCGAAATGCCCACCTAATGTTAAGTGGTTACCTTTGCCCATAACAACTGCAATACCACCTAGTATGTTGCCTAAATGGTACCGCAAGTCGGTTCGCCAAACTGAGACATGAAGATGGAAAGTCTATGTGATTGTAATTTCACCGGCACCATACCCTTCAGACCGAAACACAGCAATGCAAGTATCACTATTTGGCGGAGAAGTAGGTATGTATTCTGATGCCCATTGTTCTAGTTGTCAATTACTTGTTTACCAATGAGGCTGCCTCCTTGAAGTTCAAAACGTACGAGCATAAATTTAATTCATTTTTTATAATGAAATTCAATGGTTAAAAGATATGTGCAATATTTTTGCAGTTGCATGGCTATAGCCAATGTGACACTTGAGAATACAAGTTCAATATACATTTTTTTTTATATAAAAGATCTTAACGTCTATGTTTAATATTATTATACTTCTATATATTTCTGGCTGTATCACTAACAAATCACATCAAACATTCAACAAATATCGCAAATATAAGCTCTCAGGAGACAACCTCACTTATACACTCAGTTTTTGGGTGACATAACAGTTTATTTTAATCTCATCCTCATTGAGGTGTATTATGCTTATCTGTCTTCTGATGTTTCAAGGAATTGGGCATATACGTCTCTCGTACATTCCCCTTTTTCATTAAACTTGTACTTGTAATAAGATCCATCAGCACAAATAACTGTAACAAGAAGACAGATTAGATATGTTTAGACACACAAGTCAATACAATCTTAAAATTATCACTCATAATAATATACGCTATCACAAAATTTGTCTGTAGATAATTTCATTATTTTTGTGGAAGACTGAAGACTCACCAATAATAGAACTTTTATCAACTCCAAATGCACAGATGCAGGGGGGGCCATTTGGGATGGTGAACTTGCAAAAACTCCAATTGCTTGAAAAGTATTTGGGCAAAAAATTTACTGTCGCCAAACTGGATTGCTTGTTCAGCTTCTCATCTTCAAGACTAAACACATGTACTGTCCCATGGTCTGATGTGACACATAGATTGGTGCTTGAGTGATTAAAGTTTATGCAGTAAATTGTTGCCTGAAAATAAGTTCAAAAGAAAATTATTAAAAATATTAAAATAATCAAGTCCCAAACAGCATGCAACACTGTAAAAGATGATGATATTGTGAGTGATTACTGCGTGCATCGAAACGATTTTAATTAATAATATTGTACGGTAGATTAAAATATTTTTTTAGAAATATTTGTAAAGACGCTTGTCATCTTAGTCTACCTGCGACCACGAAATGCTGCAAAGCTTTCGAAACGTCAGGGAAACCAATTTAAATAATATACGCGATTTAATCCGGTTAAACTTTGTTTTATTAAAATTATTAAAGTCCACAAATAAACACAATAAAAAAATCAATTTCAATTATAGTGTTGCCTATGCCCGCGACTTTACTTGCGTATAATTCGGTTCATCACAGAAAGATTTTATAATGCATCCCTCGGGTACTGTTTATCTTCCCAGGATAAAAAGTATATGTTAATCAGTATAAGTCTATATGTTAATCCGGGTTATGGTCTATTTGTGTGCCAAATTTCATCCATATCCGTTCAGCCGTTTCAGCGTGATTGAAGGGCAAACAAACAAAATTCATACTTCCGCACTTCTAACATTAGTATTATATCTAATAGTAGTTTCACTGACAAGATGAATTATAAGAAATGGAATTTAGAACTTATTTATTATTATCATTTGTTATAAGCCCGAAGTGTCCCACTGCAGGGCAAAGGCCTCCCTACTCTCCTTCCACTTCTCCCTGTCTATTGCTAGAAGAGTCCAGTCCTTTTGGAAAGAGTCCAGCGCGGGATAAGCTTGACTGTCCAGCTCATCCCGCCATCTCCGTCTGGGCCTGCAATTTAGAACTTACTCAACAACAAATTATTTTACCTGATGTGCCCCTCTCCTAAGTTCAGCAAGTTTCTGTCCAGTGGCTGTATCAAACACCCTGATGAGTGTGCCTTTGGTGGAGGCTGTCGCCAGCCTTGTTCCGCCAACATTGAGTGCCAGACAACTAAGTGGAGCCTCATGTGCAGCTATCAGGTGCCCTTCTGGTGCTGTACTGGGACCTGCATGACTGCTTAATTCTACCAACTGTTTAGGATAAATAAATTGTTATCAAATATCACCAAATAATCAATGTTATCATATCATTGTTAAATAATGGTGTTGATTCTCTTGTTCATGAAGTAAACTTATTTTAAACTATCACTCTCTTTTACTAATAGTAGATACAAGAAAGTGATGGCAACAATTTTAGAACTGTCAAATTAGTTTACATGTTACATGTTCTGAGATCACTACTAAACTTGTATGGAAACTTTAATTCTGACTAATTTGACAGTTCTAAAATTGTTGCCATCCCTTTCTTGTATCTACAATTAGTAAAAGACAGCGCTAGTTTAAAATAAGTTTAGTTACGGCCAAAATTAATATCCAATCTATCCACGATTTACCTCACTAGAGATAGAAATTTGACATATTTTGTATGGAGCTTATGTCAAATTCCTATCTCTAGTAGGGCAAATCGTGGATAGATTGGATATTAATTTTGGTCGTTAGTGAACAAGACAATAGACACCATTATCAACTAAATTTTGTATTTATATTAATCTACTGTTAGAAAATATCATCCCCTAAAGGACAATGCCCACAGATGAGCCCATTTTTGGCGCCATGTCAAAACTGTATGTTATTCAAAAATTATGTCTTATTTTTTCATGTTTATGTGTTCTTTATCAACATTTCTTTCACCCTAGCATTAAAAAACATAATTAATATGTATTAAACTGAATCGTAAGTATATCCTCCATTCAAACCGAACGAAAATGTTGCCAGATACCAGACTATTTCCACAAATAATCGGCTTCGATTCTAAATAGCGATACTTCTATGAATTCACTTTTACTGTGTTTCAGATGCTTTTATACTAGACTTATCTTGATTGATTGATTTCTTATTTTTTCTTTCCACAATTTATATCTTTAGATTTCGGTTTGCATGCGTAAATCCGTTAAAAATTATAAAAAATCACTCATATGACGTCAAATCAAAAGAAATTGCAAAACATATTTTTGAAATCTTTTTGTACAGAAAAATAAGATGATAATACCTATGCATTTATTGTAAATATTGTTATAATCATTTTAAATTAACTGAAATATTACTTATAAAATCGATATTAATTAATACACCCAAAAACTTAAAAGCTTGCAAACTTATTATTTAAAAAATACTACAAATATCGATTTCAAAAGTCGAATAACAAAATAATTATATCTTGCAACACCATACATGGTGTCTCTGGATGTCCTTATGGGTGCGTTCAGTTATATCGCCCAACGATGCACGGAGCGTAATTATCAATCAGTTAAGGAGTTGGAAAAAATTAGATTTCTCTTAAACCAGGGTGAAAAAATTAAAATCGTTTGAAGAATAATAAAAGATAATTCTTGGTCTACAAAATAAGACTAAAACCGCGGTGACATAGCAATTTTTATTGAGGGGCCTAAAGCTCCTAAGAGAATGGGCAATGTCCTTTGTACTTACATGTTAGCCTTGGGTGGAATGTAATTATTACTTACATCTTAAGAGATAATTTACTGTGTAAGTTTATGACAGAATAAATTATGTTATATCATAGGCTAAAAATGCTGAACTAATAACTCCATTTGTATGATTTTACATCTAACTAGAGTTTGCCTGCGGCTTTGTCCGCATACTGAAATTAAATATAGCCTATGTTACTTCTGGATAAAGTAGCTTTCTAATCATGAACTAATTATTGAAATTGGTTCACTTGTTTCGGAGTTTATCGATTAAAAACAAACAAACAAATATTTTCTCTTCATAATACATACATCTAGACCATCTAGTACATATATCTAGAGAATAAAACTGCATTATTTTTGCATTATGTGAAGATTTGGTAAAAAATAAAAATCCTTTATGAAAATCATCATCCATCACCATCTGAAAATATGATATTCATTTTGTAATTTTAAGATAATAATAAAATGAAAAGAAAACATGGTTTTAACTTAAAATTAAACTTAACTAAACTTCAATGTAAAATTGTACAAAAGGAGTTATCAGTTTAACATTTTTGGTCTACAACTTAATATTTTGAAATATCATGGGAACCAATACCATTTATCTCAATGTATATAGATAGATGATATAGATTCTTAACCTGCAATAATTATTATAGGCACTCTAAAATAATTATTAACTTATAAATATCTAATTTAGAAGCTAGGCCTTAGGAAGGATGATGCCTACCAGCGGGAGAGATGGCGCTGCAGGGAAAAGGCTAGGACAAAGAAGAAGAACTTATTAAGATCATTTTACCTGAACATGTCCCGTTTTACGGCTGGGGTATGCAAGTAAAGCATTATTACTGTTGGGACAGACAACACACAGTCCTCGAGTGTTCTGACAAGTCTCAAACACATGCAGCATCTGTGGCTGAGCCGTGAATGTGTACACCTTGATCAAGTTCTCTGTAATCAATGATAACACTGTAGCGTTGGCTAAATCTAAACAGTAAATAAGGTAACAAATGGGTTTTGTTTTCAGTTTAATATAATTGAAACTTGTTACCTTGGAATATTATTTAAATTACTAAAGTACTTATTTTTTTGTACTATTTACAAACCATTGTGAAAATAAGTGTTTAAAGTCTGTTTTTTCTTACTTGTCTTATTTAGTTAACAATCTTGGCATGTATCTGTATTCAAATAACTACTGATAAAATAGAATTACTAGTTATTTAGTGTGTACAATTTTTAACATAATAATTATTATTGACAAATTCAACTAAAAAGACATACCAAGATTGTTTACTAAATAAGACAAGTAAGAAAAAAAAAACAGAGTGTACAAATACTTGTTTGAGATTAAACATGACAGTAAGTAAACTATCTCACTAATAAAATTATATGTTCACAAAATATAGTGTTATTGGTGCCATTTTAGAATATGGTAATTGAATTACTAAAAACAGTTGATTACATAAAAAATTATAAACAGAAAGAACTATAAATTTACCTAATACAACAACAATGCGGTCTCTTCGTAGTTTCACAGCCTTTACTGGGCTGTTGAAATCAAGTGATATTGCAGAATCTTTTTTCAAATCGTCCCATATTATAACTCTGTTCGGGGGATACACGGGGGTTTTACCACCGCCTACTAAGGCCATGTAATTGCATCTGAATAACATCTCTACGTAGGAAAGACCGCCTTCAGCGAAATTCTGCCGCTCTTTTTCTTTAAGTGGGTCGCTATTGAACACCCGAAATCCATTCTCCGTTCCGCAAGCAAAACAACCTGAGATTGCAAAACAAAAATGTAAACCGATTTGTACATGAAGCGCAAGCAAATGAGTTATGAGCAATTCAATTAGATCAGTCCCATTACCTTGATCTTGATTAAATCCTACATAAAGTAGTCCATTTCCAAATGCATTATCGTCAGATAAATTCATTGTGCAGACTTATCGCTGAATACCTATGTGGACAAAAATCTTATAGCAAAACAATAAAAATACTTCACTTCACTTTACTTCACACAACTTTGCGGCAATTTGACAACAAATTTTGCAACAGAAGTGCCAACCTAAAAATATTGATTTTTTTTTTTTTTTTATAAGTATTATGGCCTGGTTGCTAAGACCTTTAAGCCAAGTCATTTTTTGTTATGTGAGTAGTTTTATGGCCTGGTTGCTTAGACCCTCCAGCCAAGTCTTTAGTTTACTCACCCTACCCTAGTAAAGTGATGGAAACTTTACCAGGTTTTTGAGCGGATGATGAGAAAATACGAAAGTCACGTTTTTCAACTTTGTACCATTTACCCACACTTGTAAACGTTAAAGAGCACTTAACATTTAATAATCCACCATTATTACACATTAACACTCGAAGAAACACAAATTTAGGAAAATAATACAAAATCCACAACACGATCTTTCCGAATTTTCCCGCCAACCGTCTAAAAATATTGATTTTTTTTTTTTTTTTTTTAAGTATTATGGCCTGGTTGCTAAGACCTTTAAGCCAAGTCATTCATTTGTTATATTATTATGTGAGTAGTTTTATGGCCTGGTTGCTTAGACCCTCCAGCCAAGTCTTTAGTTTACTCACCCTAGTAAAGTGATGGAAACTTTACTAGGTTTTTGAGCGGATGATGAGAAAATACGAAAGTCACGTTTTTCAACTTTGTACCATTTACCCACACTTGTACACGTTAACGAGCACTTAACATTTAATAATCCACCATTATTACACATTAACACTCGAAGAAACACAAATTTAGGAAAATAATACAAAATCCACAACACGATCATTCCGAATTTTCCCGCCAACCTCTAAAAATATTGAAATGACAAACCAATGTTGCAAGATTGATGAAACGAAAATGATCGATGCACAGCACAGTGCAGTGGGTCAAAATCATTGGCTTAGGTACAACTAACTGGTCAAAATTACTAAAAATACGGTATGACGGTAGATTTACGGTGATAAATATGAAGTTGAAGTAAATACTTCTTGCGTTTTTTGCAAGTTATACAATAGCTTTATTTCACGTTGTATATTGACCAGAATATTTTTCACGACAATAATCACTAAGAATAAATATAATTATTAAGTAGTAGTAGTTGTAGTAGTAATTAATTAACAAAAAAAACAAAAAGTGTGAAGCGTGTAAAAAACTGAAAAGATGATGTATTGTGTAATGACGACGACGACGACGATGTGACTGTGTTGATGACGTGTTGACAATTTGGGGGTTTCCCCCCTAAAGAACAATGGCCATTCTCTTAACATGCTTGGACTAGAAAAATCTTATAAAATGTACCTTGATGAAACATATGACATATATAAATATAACTAAGTTCGGCATCAATATATTTTTTAAGTAGGGATAATCAAGTAATTAATTAATTTGTTTTTTTGTGGTTATATGGTATATAATTAAACTGTACCATGTTTAAGCGAGAGGTTCTAGTAAATTATTAATTTACATTATGTGTAGGTGCTTCATAATATCTGATTAGGTTGGGTTATCTTCATTAGCACAAAAAATACTTTGTTTTTCGAGTCCAACATTTAAAAGATTTAAAATATGCTTCATTATCATACGTCTGGCAACACTGCAGAAAAACGTCAGTATCGATTTTTGGACTAAAAATCATTAGTTTTTAATTGTTAACATGGCTTAATTAAAACTATTTACCTCTAAATAACATTAAATTCTATTAATAGCGGCCTAACTCAGTTTAATAATTAATATGTGTTCACTCACAGGGTTGACATTGTCGGGGATTAGATCGATTTTAAAATAAAATCGATTTAGACCTTAGAGTAAGTATGGACTTCTCTATAAACCAGTTGCCGGTAATCAAATCAAACAAGAAAAAGTCCGAAACTGGATAAGAAATAACCCGAAATTACCCGTTTTGTGAAAAAAAAAAAAACTATTTTATCATTTTTTTATGAAAAAAAAAAGTATTATTTTATTTTACCTTTTCGTTTAAAGTTTTAAATCACATATCTCTATTCTCTAACGGCCAAAATTAATATCCAATCTATCCACGATTTACCCTACTAGTGATAGAAATTTGACATATTTTGTATGGAGCTTATGTCAAATTCCTATCTCTAGTAGGGCAAATCGTGGAGAGATTGGATATTAATTTTGGCCGTAAGGGGCGTCGCGCCACACTGACTTGATAGAAATATTAGGGGGCCTGAGGTGGTGAGTATTTTTTTGTATAATAATATTTTCAAGAATTTTTCATATTCATATTTTTCAGGATTTTGCTTACACAAAGGTGTCAATTTTTGTGACGATTCTTCTCAGTGGTGGACTAACCCTTTTGGAGGCTCGAAGTGGTGTCTAATGCAGGAAGCCTTTTTTAGGGTTCCGTAGTCCTACAAGGAACCCTTATAGTTTCGTCATTTCCGTCCGTCTGTCCTAATCCTTTACAGCTTAATAACTTCTACAGTTATAAACATAAGTAAATTAAAATTTGCAAAAAAATAGTCTAGATATAGATCTCAATTTTAAATGAATAAAAAAATCGTGATTACGTATTTTAGGGGTGGCGCCCATACATGTGAAATGGGGATGAACATTTTTTTTTCGCTGCACCCCCTCGTGTGCGGTATCATTGAATAGGTCTACTAAAATGAAGGTAATGTTTCATACATAACTTTTTTATCAGATGTACCATCTGCGAAATATAGCCTGCCAAAGTGGCTTGCAATGTGTCCCCCCCAGCCTTTTCTAAACTATGCAACGTAGAAACTTATAATCTTCCACATTGATAGACCTTTGTAAAAACTCTCTATTAAAATTATTTCGAGTATAATTTGATAATACATTTTTGAGTTATAGAGAGAAAACTGAAAAATACTTAAAACGTCCTAGTTCAAAGGTCATTAACCTTAGAGAAAAATGACCTTAGCAGATAATGCTCCTTTAGCTACTTTCTATTTAAAAAAATTACAAAAAGTAACTTTGTGTTATATTGAAATGACAAACTTCTTAAATTTGGCGCTGTACAGCGCCATCTAGCGGCTAGTAGCAATACTCTCTGAGTCGCTAATGCTGCCGTCTATTGCAAAAACTAAAATAGCCATGATTAATATTCGATTTGATTTGTTTAACACCTAGGAACCCTATAATACTGAGCATGGCTCGACATGCTCTTGGCCGGTTTTTTAAATACTGCTGAAAAACAATCAAACACCAAAACCACAGACCAAGTAGAGATGCAAACATGCAATAATTATCTACCATAATTTCAAGTCCTTTGCGATAAAAATAATAAGGAGGTTATCGAATGATAGTTTTACTAATTCATACGATAATTTACATAAAACTACGATAGTTTTGAGGCAGAGTGACAACAAACAACAACTTACATTAACAACAAGCTTATCCATAAATTCTCGACTCTTTCACTCACTATGAGTGACGCATACGACAGACTGAACAAAATGCACGACAAAGACCGAAAAAAACAATTCTTCCCTATCAACTGCATAGCTGCTCTGCGTCATTTTCTACTTATTTATTTTGTTCAGTCTTTGTTCATCGGTCATTCTGTGTCAGTAATTCTAAGGCCCGTATTCCAAAAGGATACTCAAGCGTTGATCTCTGTTTAAAATTAGTTTTATGTTGAGCTTTGATTTTAGAACGTCCCTCAAGCAGAGATTTGTTGATATGATGTCACAGTTCAGCTGAGTTTAGTTTCGTTCACCTGTTTCGGTATTTGGGCAGATATTTGATCTGTAATCACTCAAGCGTGGTCCATACTACGCTTGAGTAGAGATTTCTATTATATTTCAGGTCAAATTCGTGTGTTTTTTTTGTTGAATTAAAGTTTATAATTACCGTTCTGGAATAAGACCGATACTCAAGTAACGATTCTAACCTTAAGTAGTGATCAAGTGATTGGAGTTTAAACTGTACTTGAGGAAGCTTCTGTAATACGGGCCTTAGTTCAGTCAGACCTAGAGCACAGACCAAGTAGAGATTGGACCTAGAGTCAGACAGTCAGCCTGAGTGCTATTGGATTACTTATGTTTAATATCAGTTTTTATACCTGTCTTGTCTTGTTTTGTTTTAATTTTTGCATGCTGTTAGCTTGAACAATAATAAAATTTACTTATCTTTTCTTTTTCCTAAATTACTCCTAAATGAGGGTGCAATAGGGTTATATAAAACACACTGACCTTTAATTATCAATATAATTACAATTTTGTATAAGAAAGCGTATGCGATAAAAATACGATCTTTTTTTCCTAGATCTCGATAGTTTCAAACTTGCCATCTGGCAACACTGATGGCGGTTGCCGGTTTATTTATACAAATATATATAGCGTATTGACGTCAAAGGAAAGAAGTACGAGGGGAAACCATTGACTTGTACCTATGGACCAGTACTACCTACGAAATAAGCGTGGTATATATGGGCGCGCTAGTGTTGCCATCAATTTGTTTACACTTTTTTGACAGAACTGTTTCTTCCTGGCGTTGGTTGAACATTGCGCCCTCTAGTGTAATTTGAGAGTAATATAGCTTTCCATAGCTTATAACATTAAAATATTAATTTATACTCGGACTCAGACCAATTAATGTCTATGCTATATCGAATATCGATGCTTACAACGCAATTTATTGCCATTTTGAGGTAACTAGTTTATACAATGAATTACTTTTAATTAGATTATGAAGTATTTTGAAATAAATATCCTTTATTTCTAGAATTTGCTATGTAGTTTGCTGTTGTATTTGTTGTACTTTGCAAAGATCATCAAAGTTGTATTTGTTGTACTTTGCAAAGATCATCAAAGATCAAAGAAGATACCTTTTTGTTTAGCAAAGTTTAATATTTGATGATCCGTTTTAATTAAATTAATGTTGTAAATAACGTTAATATTATGATAATTTATTTCTATTTCTTATGTATTATAAGTATGTATTTACAAAAAAAAAGTATTTAAGTATTATATCCATTGTCTAGTACCCATAGTACAAGCTCTGCTTAGTTTGGGACTAGATGGTGTTGTGTAAAAATGTCCCAAAAGTATATATTATTATTCCTTTATTCATTTATTTACATATTATTTACATTTTTAAATATTTCTATAAAAAATATAAAAAAACATTTAAAAATATAAAAAATAGTAGCCCACCGGCATCGGGAACAGGGTCCAAACTACCGGTGGTCAGGGCCTCAGAGAGAGGAACTTCCTGACGATACGCGCCGTATCCAGGAGTACCGCTTTCTGGATCAAGCCCTTGACCCAGCTGCCCAACGCGAGCCTCCTAAGATGTAGATCGAGGCTCTTGGCTATTAAGCCATTGGCCGTAACAACAATCGGCACAATGACTGCTGAGTCAACATCCCACATGTCGACAACCTCGTGTGCCAAGTCAAGGTATCTGATTTCTTTATCCTTCTCGGCCTTCACGAGATTCTCGTCATGCGGGACAATAACATCAACAATCATTGTGCGGCGCTCTGAACGATCTATCACCACTATATCAGGCTTGTTGTGAGCGATAGTCCTGTCGGTGATGATAGATCGGTCCCAGTACAAGGTGACATGGTCATTCTCAAGAACTGGGTCGGGCAGATACTTGTAGTATGGTACTTCCGCGCCCACAAGGCTGTATCTCAGGGCAAGTTGCTGGTGAATAATCCTGGCTACTAGGTTGTGCCTATGCAAATACTCGCCGTTAGCAAGACGAGAACAACCAGAAATAATATGACGGATGGATTCCCCGGTACAGTGGCATGCCCGACATATGTCAACTGTGCCGTCCTTTACAATATATTTCCGATAGTTGTTCGTCATGATAACTTCGTCCATAATTGCACAGACAAAACCTTCGGTCTCTCCGAAGAGATCGCCGAAGCGCAGCCAGGATACGGACGCTAAAAAGTCTACATCGGGCCCATGAAGGGCCCGGAAAAAGCGTCCATGAAGCTCCTTGCTCTGCCATACCTCCTTGCGGTCAGTGGTATCAAGTACTACCGGTTTGCGCCAGTTCTCTTTAGCCAAGGAGAGCGGGGTCAGTCCTTTGTCCACTGCAACTACATCTCGATGCATCCCCACGTCGGCTTGGGTAAAATACTCCCTGAGATTGCACACCTCACGGTTGTGAAGGGTCTTGGCATTAAGAAAGCCTCGGCCCCCACACTTCCGCGGGATGTACAGCCTCATCACCGATGAACGTGGGTGATGCATTCGATAAGCAGTCAACAGTGTACGAACCCTCCTATCCAGGGCGTCAAGTTCGGTCTGAGTCCATTTGAGTATGCCGAAAGAGTACATCAAGACCGGCATGACCCAACCGTTGAAGGCGCGCACCTTATTTCCACCCGACAAAAGACTTTTCAGTACTTTTGTCAGGCGGCTGTAGAAGCGCTCCCCCAGCGATTGCTTCATGTCAGTCTCATTGATGCCTAACGCCTCCGCCATACCCAAATATTTGTAGGTTTCGGTTGAAGAGAGGGATCTGAGGTTTATGGAATCTGAAAGTTGGGTTCCAATAGATTCCATAATCCCCCCCCGCTTTACATGCATGACTGCACATTTGTCCACACCAAATTCCATCCTAATGGAATTACTGAAATTTTCAGTTACTTTCAGTAACTCCACCAGATGAGAATTAGTGGGGGCAAACAGTTTCAAATCATCCATGTAAAGAAGGTGGGATATCACCTGACCACCTCTTCTCAACCTATAGCCCCGCCCTGAGCCCTCTAACAATGTGCTCAAGGGGTTCAAGGCTAAGCAAAACCACAGTGGGCTCAGACTATCGCCCTGGAATATACCGCGCTCAATCCTGATTGGTTCTCCACTCCCTCGAGTCTGTTGACATCCTGGATAGTGAAGGACCGTCCTCCATTGCCCCATACACGACTCAAGGAAGGTGCGCAGAGTTGCATTAACCTTATACAATTCCAGCACCCTCATAAGCCATGTATGTGGCACAGAGTCGTACGCCTTCTTGTAGTCTATCCAACATGTCGACAGATCCTTTTTGGAGCGCCGAACCTGTTGGCTAATGGCCATGTCTATGAGGAGCAGCTCCTTAGTACCGCGAGACCCATTCCTACATCCATTCTGAGAGGCAGACATGATTGAATTACTATCTATGTGATAGTTAATTTTTGCTCTCAGAATGGATGTAAGAACCTTATAGACCGTCGGTAAGCAGGTGATCGGCCTATAATTCTTTGGTTCCACGGTACTACCTGATTTATGGAGCAGGTGGGTGACTCCTGTCGTTAGGAACTGTGGTAGCGTACCAGTTTCCAAGGATGACTGGAACTGAGACGCCAAGCGAGCATGCGAACTATGCAGCCATTTTAACCAAAAATTGTGCAGCCCATCCGGCCCTGGAGACTTCCAGTTAGGCATCGGACGGACTGCACTGGCCACATCCTGGGGGCTAATGTTAATAGTGCCCATGTCTGGTATGGGTTCACATGCTCGCTCGATATCCCGCATCCAATCACCCTCGGTGTGACTGACGGGCACCGACCAGATGCCGCGCCAAAATGAACTCATGGCGCTTTCATCCGGCAGATGCACGTCACCCACACCTTGGTCTGGCCGCTCCCAAGCTCTATACACCCACCTTTGATCGCTTTGAAACATGCGATTCTGGGTGTACCGCTCCACTCGCCGCTTATATCTCCGGATACGGTTTGCCCACGCGTGAACCTTTTGCTTCAGGAAGTCGATGCGCTCTGTGGCGCGGGACATATAATCGCGAGGACTAATATCAGTTCCCGCAAACGCCCGCTTCACAAAGCGCATCACTCTTGGACGAGTATTTCCCTCCCTGAAGCAAATAAGCTTACCGATAAGTACTCTGGCCCCACCAATACGACCCTCAATCCTGCACTGCCACGGCGGTATGGCTGGTTTAGGTCGTGTAGCTCTGTCATTATTATAAAACTTGACGTGAGCTAGACGACATGCCGCAACCGCCGCACAGTACAGGATGGAGTGAGTATCGATGAGGTCTTCGCTGTCAACAAAATAAGTTGACAGCAGCGAATCCAGAGCACATACCAGCGCCTTGTTCTTTCTACACATGGGCAAACGAGGTAACCGTGGTCGGAGTTCTGGGGGTGTGGACCAATACTCCCGAATCGCATCCTCCAATGCGCTCCTCAGATGCTCATTGCACTGGGTACTTACGTTTGTAGCCCTGTCATCATTCTCGTCCTCAGCGTGATTTGACCGCAGCGGGATCAAAGGTTGTGCTTGCGGTTGTACCGCCGGCTGCGGTGGGGGAGAGATGACACGGCTACTCTGCACTTCAGAGCGTAGCCTATCAAGTGCGTCGTCACTCAGCCGATGATCACGCTGAATGACGCGCACCTGATCCGACAATCGTTGCGCCGATACGTTGACAGTTGGTTCAAGAGCCTGAAACAGAGAGAGCATCCGGCCACGGTACGCGGTCCGGTTAGTTCCCCCCTCTGTAGCCCCAAAGTATGCGCGCATGACATTTTCGTTCATCGAATTCGTCCATCGCATGCGCTGCACACTCCCACCGGGAGCAGGGACCCTATCAGGGGCCGGTGGGCCTCGAGGTCCTATGCTGGCCGGTGGTCGGCCTCTTCCTCGCCGACGTGCAGGTGGTGGTGACGTCGGCGGCGAAAAATATTCGTCACTCGAGCTCGACGCAACTGCAGCGGCCGGTGTGGCGTCACTCACGGATGAGGCTGGTTCCAGCGGCTGCGAGGAGGAGCTGAGTGACGAAGCCGAAGGTGGTGGGCGTGCGCTCCGAGCTCTCGCCCGACTTCTCGTCAACATTGTTATTATATTTGCATGTCTATGGTGCGGTAGATTTTCTCACTGGGTGGTTTTTTCTTATAAATCATTTTATTTTTTGGTCTATTGTGTTGTTGTGGGTTAAAAACTGTTGGAAATATCCGTTAAATTTTAAATATTTGTATATATTTTTTCAGTGAAAAAATTTTTCACTGTCAATGTTTTGACAGTCGGGCACAGATTATTATTATTTCCTTTATTTAATTGCTTAAACATATTCATTATATTTTTAAATATTTTTACAAAACAAAAAAAACAAAAAACATTTAAAAATATAAAAAATAGTGGCCCACCGGTATCGGGTACAGGGACCAAGCTACCGGCGGTCAGGGCTCCAGAGAAAGGAACCTCCTAACAATACGCGCCGTATCTAGGAGAACCGCTTTCTGCATCAGGCCCTTGACCCAGCCGCCTAACGAGAGCCTCATGAGATGGTGGTCGAGGCTCTTTGCTAAAAGGCCATTGGCCGTAACAACTATCGGCACAATGGTTGCTGAGTCCACCTCCCACATGTCGACAACCTCGTGTGCTAGATCAAGATATTTAATTTGCTTGTCTTTTTCAGCTTTCACAAGGTTCCCGTCATGTGGGACACAGATATCAACAATCATTGCGCGGCGCTCAGATCGATCTATCACCACTATATCAGGCTTATTGTGAACAATAGTCCTGTCAGTGATGATAGATCTGTCCCAGTACAATGTGACATGGCCATTTTCAAGAACTGGGTCGGGCACATACTTGTAGTACGGTACTTCTGATTCCACAAGATTGTATCTCAAAGCAAGTTCAATCAATCAACTCAGCCTATCGCAGTCCACTGCTGGACATAGGCCTCTCCCAAGTTGCGCCACAACGCTCGATCCTCTGCCTTCCGCATCCAGTCCCCCCCGGCCACGCTCTTTAGGTCGTCCGTCCACCTGGCAGGGGGGCGCCCTACGCTGCGTTTGCCGATTCGCGGTCTCCACTCAAGGACTCGTCTGCTCCAGCGGCCATCGGTCCTTCGACAGACATGGCCAGCCCACTGCCACTTCAGCTTACTGATTCTACAAGCTATGTCGGTCACTCCGGTTCTTCTCCGGATAATCTCGTTTCGGATTTTATCCTTCAAAGAAACTCCAAGCATAGCTCGCTCCATAGCTCGCTGAGCGACTTTAAACTTGTGGACTAGCCCAACTGTCAGTGTCCACGTCTCGGCACCGTAAGTCATGACAGGCAAGACGCACTGGTTGAAGACTTTTGTCTTCAAACTTTGCGGTATAGGCGACGAGAAGACTCGGCGAAGTTTGCCAAACGCTGCCCAGCCCAGACGGATCCTTCTATCCTTCAAAGCAAGTTGCTGGTGAATAATTCTGGCTACTAGGTTGTGCCTGTGCAAATACTCGCCGTTAGCTAGACGCGAACATCCGGATATAATGTGTCGGATAGATTCTCCCGGACGGTGACATGCCCGACAGATGTCAATCGTGCCATCCTTCACAATATACTTTCGGTAATTGTTCGTCATCATAACTTCGTCCATAATTGCACATACAAAACCTTCGGTTTCTCCGAAGAGATCACCGAACTGTAGCCAGGCCACGGACGCTAAGCCATCCACATCGGGTCCATGAAGAGCCTGATAGAAGCGCCCGTGTAGCTCCTTGCTTTGCCATACCTCCTCGCGATCTTTGGTACTAAGTACTGCAGGTTTGCGCCAGTTCTCTTTAGCCAAAGAGAGCGGGGTGAGTCCCTTGTCCACTGCAACAACATCTCGATGCATACCCACGTCCAAGTGAAGGAAATATTCCCTTAGACTGCACACCTCACGGTTGTGGAGGGTCTTTGCATTTAAAAAGCCACGACCCCCACACTTCCGCGGGATGTACAGCCTCATCACCGATGACCGTGGGTGATGCATACGATATGCCGTCAGTAGTGTGCGGACTTTCCGATCCAGAGCGTCAAGACCCGTCTGAGTCCACTTGAGTATACCAATATATATATTATTACAATTATAATTTAAATGTTGTTAATTTAATTTTGTTTAAATTAATATTAGTTTTATCACGACGACTGGTTAATTATTTTAGTGTTCATTTATAAATTGATATGTATTTAGTGACTCCGTTGGGTCTATTCGATTGTAGTAATATAAAGATGGAGACACTGTGCTTTGCGCGGGCTGTCATTCTTGTTGTAAAACTTCTTCTACTGGTCAGTTCATGTAATAATCGGAAAATACATAATTTGTAGTAAAGAGAAATTTATTTCGTGATCAATCCTGATGAAACCTTGAGCTACGCGCGGACATATACCTACAATATCTGGGCCACCGTTATGGTGGCCATAGCTAGGGATGTAAGTAATCAAAACTAAAAAGTATCGATATCGATGCTCGTGTTTCGTACCAGAGATATGTGCTGATTAAAATAATTTTCAAATAGTAATAAATAATGCAATGATATCAAATACTAAGTTCGGCTGTCCCTAGGACATAAAAAATCAAGCTTCTAGGTCAAGGCAATCATACGGCTATGTCACATTTTGATACTCGCAAACTCACATAAAAAACCTATAGGGTACTTCGCATTGACCTAGAATCTTGAAATTTGGCCAATATATCGAAATATCATTTTGTTTTTCAATATATCAAACTCCGATTGTATATTTAAAAATATCGATATATCGAAAATCTGATATTTAAAAAATATCAGATAAAATAACAGCCCTAGTTTGTTTACTTGACAGCTCATGTACTATGGGCCACATTTTTTTTTTTTTTAATTATTATGGCCTGGTTGCTAAGACCTTTAAGCCAAGTCTTTTATTTGTTATATGTGAGTAGTTTTATGGCCTGGTTGCTTAGACCCTCCAGCCAAGTCTTTAGTTTACTCACCCTAGTAAAGTGATGGAAACTTTACCAGGTTTTTGAGCGGATGATGAGAAAATACGAAAGTCACGTTTTTCAACTTTGTACCATTTACCCACACTTGTACACGTTAACGAGCACTTAACATTTAATAATCCACCATTATTACACATTAACACTCGAAGAAACACAAATTTAGGAAAATAATACAAAATCCACAACACGATCTTTCCGAATTTTCCCGCCAACACCCATGGGCCACATTGCGATGTAAGCGGGGTTGCCACGCGGCGTAGGTATTTTGACATCCCGTATAGATGTTGCCAAACTGAGAATATACAAATAGCATGCGATCTCTTTCACCAGACGACATAACACCTTGGTTAACAAGAGACAAAGAATAGTTTCATAATTTAATAGATATTTGTATAAACTAGGTGGATATAGATGAATGTGCCACTTCCATAGGTTACTTAATTCAATGGGGGAAACTGTCACTTTCATTAGTTATATCCATAGACAATCAGATGCTTATTGCGGGGATTTTATGTACTGAGATCACCACCCATGGTTACCAGAAATAAAAAAACTTTCTATTTCGGAGTGGACAAATACGTAGTATCCCCTAGTAGTCTGTGGTACATATATTATTAATCTGTGGTCTGTGGTGGACACATTATTAGAAGTGGGCGTTTAAACAAAAAGCGCTTAAAAAAGTCTAATAAAAAAAAAGCGTATAAGCACGCTTTGTGATTAAAGCAGATTTCGTTTAGACTTTTTCGTAAACCAAACTTATACTTTCAATAGTACGATTGAAATGTAACCTTATTTCTATGAACATAAGACTCAATTTCAAAGTTGACTGGTGGTGGTTTGAAACCGGCAGAATTAAATTTTATTCGTTTACGTAAAATTTGTTTAGAGAAAGCACTTTTTTATTTTGTTGATTATTTTCGTATCGTTTAAACATTTTAAACGTTTTTGACCTTGATTGATTTGCTTTGGCGCTTAGTTTATTTTTCGTCGTCAACGAGTGAATGCGTTTTTGAATGTTCTGCTTGGTAATTACGCGACGGTTGTAGTTTGTTTGTATAGTTTTTAGTGAACTTTGTAAATAGTTTAAATGTAAATAGAATAGTGTAATGTAGACAAATAAAAGTCAATTTTTTTAGAAGTTAAAAACTAAAAGCGGCAAAAGCGTAAAAAAATTCGTTGGCAGAAAAAAGCACAACGTTTAAACACGCTTACGATTTTAAGTCGTTTTTCCCAACTTTACACATTATACGTAGTATCCCCTAGTAGTCTGTGGACACATTGAATTAAGAAACCTACAACTCCTACCACAGATTAATGATATATGTACACTCCTACAAGTCAATGGGTGGACAACACAATCACAAAGCTGAAAGTTCAACAATCGAAGAATTTTGCACATTATTGTTGTTATTTAGAGCAGAGCTTAAACGTAGTGGTTATATACTCTTTGGCAGAGCTATTCCTAAAGTTCGAATAATAGATTAATAAGTAGTTCACTAAAATGTTAAAACCAAAAGCGTTGACACAAGTTCTTAGCCAAGCAAACACTGGGGGAGTGGAAAACACATTGTGGGTGTCATATTATTTACAATAATTTGTGGTCGCATTAAAAGCGTTTATTTCAATATCAATCAGTATGTAAAATTAAACTGTTTCAGGTTGTTAAATCATCAAGGAGCACTACTGGCATACTCAGGTTATAATGACAAAGATGCGAGAGTTACAGCGGCAATCGCAAGTAATGTGTGGTCAGCATATGAAAAGAACGGAAGGAACGTTTTCAAAGAAGATAAACTGCACCTGATATTAGTTGATTGTTTGAATGGAAAGATTGCTATAACACAAGTTGCCAATCTGTTACTGTGCCTTTATGCTAAAGAAACTGTCGGGTTTGGAATCTTAAAAGAAAAAATCAATGCTATTGCTCAATACCTTGAAGGGCCTCTAAAGCAAGTTGCCAGTTCATAGCATTTCGAAATTTTCTTGTAAGAGATCAATCAATAGCTTATGTTTTTAAATGTATAAAGTCTATTATAATACAAGATTAGGAAATGATGCAACTTTTATATAAATTTACCTATAAACAAAAATAGCACTTTTATATTAATGTAGGTACAGTCAAACACACATCAGTGGTAACCAATGATATTTAAAAGTACAGATCAGATATGTTACTTGCACTCTGACTTTGACTCGAAAACATCCTAATTAGGAAGTTTTTTCTATTAATCCACATCAAGTAATGCACTGAGCATGACCGGTGACAAAAAAAAACTAAAATGCCGTTGTGTGTACAGAAAGTGTTTCAATTATGATGCGAAAGTATTTTGAAGTAACCAATTTACTTTGTACTAGTATATGTGTATTGTGTTGCTGCTGTGTATGGAAAAAAAATTTCATTGGCTTTGTAAGGGTATGGCATATCTATACTTTTAAATATCATTGGTGGTAACACTTGAATTACGAAAACTACCCTTACTACGACACGCAGGCATATACATGTCGTTGTTGTTACGTAGACACTGCAAAGCCACAGTTATCACTAACTTCATGTGCGGTCAGTGCGGTTGACTGTACCTACATTTATTGGTGAAATATAAAACAAAGTTTAGGATAACTATAAATCTTTGAATCTCCATTATTCACCCACAATCCACCTGATGCTATAATAGCTTAAAATGAGTTGTAGTTATTATGATAGTTTTATTTACTACTAACAGGAGTTCATGGTCCAGTTAAGTAGGTCCAACTTCAAGAAAGGTTAATCGTTGAATCCAACTCGGTTGGGCAGCGTTCGGGAAGCTACTCTATATCTTCTCGTCCGAAATACTGCAGTGTCTCAAGACGAAAGTCCACCACCAGAAAAGAAAGACCAGTGTGTGTTGCCAGTAATTACTTACGGCACTGAAACATGGTCGCTCACAATGGGCCTGATAAGAAGGCTCAAAGTCATTCAAAGGGCAATGGAGAGGGTCATGCTCGGAGTGTCCCTGCATGATCGAATCAGAAATGAGTAGATTCGCAGGAGAACGATGGTAACCGACATAGCCTGAAGAACCCTTAAGTGGCAGTGGGCGGGGCACATTGCTCGCAGAATGGATGGCTGATGGGGCAGTAAAGTTCTGGAGTGGCGACCGCATACTGAAAGACGTAGCGGGGGTAGGCCCCCACAGGGTGAACCGATGACCTGGTGAAGGTCGCGGGAATCCGCTGGATGCGGAAAGTGCAGGACCGGTCGTTGTGGCGATGCTTGGGGGAGGGCTATGTCCAGCAGTGGAAGTCTTTCGGCTGAAATGATGTAGATGATGATGATGATGACATGTGGTATGAGATCCCTTTTTGTTTATTTATTTATTAAATTAATGCACACACAGAGAAATAATAATAAAATACATAGAAATTAATAGTACAAAGGCACTGCTTATTGCTTGTTTGTCACTTTTACGTCAATTATGACGAAAAAAAAGTTAATTTGGTAATAAAAATAAACTAGTGGATCGCCCCGAACGGAGACCTCACGACAAACGTTTTGCCGACACCACCAGCACTGCAAACAAAGTTCAGCAGTGGACTTTTACGAGATAACGATTTTTTAACTCAGATCCACTTTTTCTATGTAAAAGTACCAGGCATGGGTGGATACAGTATTGTTGGGGGAAGGAGCACAAAAGAAGGCCAGAGCGAATGAATATGGGCAGCCGGTATAGTCGCACGAGGCGTCAGGGTCAAAGGCAAGGAATTATGTTTATCATCTTTTTTAATTAAATGTTTGTTTTATCCGCAAGGAATATAAGTAGGTACTACTGTCAAAGGAGCGCATCAGTGCAATTGATAGAAGGCGGAACAACATATTTTATTTGTGGATGCAGGGCCCAGGGGAATTTCAGAATTGGAATAACTTGAAGAGAACTGGGAAATGTAAACTATGTTGTACATACTGCCTCAGACAAAGTAAAACTTAATCTGAGTGTACCGCAAAAAAAAAGTTATATAGTAGGATTTTTTTTTAGAAAATTAATGATTATTGTTATTAAGTTTAGTTTTTTTTATTGTCATTAATCAATAAAATTATTAACGCATCTTCTTTTGTTTGATTAAATAATTTCTGAATGCAATTTGCTTATCTTTGAAAGATCTCTTAATCTTTCCCTTAGCTTTATGTTTGACCATTTGGTAGTTTTTGGTCTTCCTCTTTTCTCTATTTGTTTTGGAACAGTGGATATCCTTCCTTCTATCTTTGTATCCATATTTATCGCGTTCTTCACGTCCTTTATGAATACTATCTAACCTTGCATCTTTATCATGTTTCCTCTTCTTATGAATATTTTCTATAGCAGACAGTTGTACAAGCTCTCCAGATTCATTTTCTTCTTCTGTGTTGTTACTTTTCCGTTTAGTACCACTTATGCTCTTTTTGAGTTGTGCTGCTTCAATACGCTTGAAGTCTTCATCAGTAAAAATAGTTTCCATGGCTATTTCTCGTGCACTTTGCATCTTTTCCTCCTTATTTTTCTTTTCCGTTGATTTACGCTGACCTTTCAAAATTTTTCTGTCCATAGTAATTTTGTTTAATTGTTTTTCATTTTCTACTTTATCACTCCCATCTTTTTCATTTTCTACTTTATCACTGCCATCTTCGTTGTCATCCTCATCATTTTCTTCCCCATCCTCTTGTTCCTCATCTTCCACATCTTCCTCTTCATCACTGTCTTCACTATCAGTTATATTAATTTCAGAATCGGACGAAGCAACATCAACCCAGTCATCACTGTCTGAATCATCCTTCTTCTTATTAGATTTTTTCGATTTCTTTTTTTCAGTGTTTTTGATTTCTTCTTTCTCCAATAATACCTCTGAACCAGGTATATAATCCTTAATTTCCGTTTCACCATACTTTTTGTTTTTCAATTCTATAGATGCTTCTGTTGGTCTGCCTCTATCTTTCTTATGTAGCATATCTGGCATTGACTGTCTGTACAGCTGAATTAATGATCTTGCAGCCATCATCACAGATTTTTCTTTGTATGTTTTGTATTGAACCAAATCTCTAAGTAAATCTTCACCAATAGCAAGTGGACATCTTGCACATATTTCTCTTACAGCATTCAAGCCAACTGCCATCACATCTGTAGAATTCCTTTCTGTTATAAAATTATTTGCTATTGCTTTCATGACTGGTTCTAAAACCTCTGGTGGAATAAGTTCATGTGAAGCTTGTGCAGCAAATAATAAAATGCGTGTTACTTCTCTTTGATGAGGTAGAAGTAATCTAGCAATAAATGGGTAGTAGTTGAATAAGAATAAGTCATGTAAGCCTATCAACCTTGAAATAACATCCAACAACATTAATTTGACTTCAAATCTATCATTTGAAGATTCCAATTTCTTGAATAACTTTTCAGCAAAACCTTGAGGATTGTTTATGAGGTGTAAAGCAGAGAAATTAAATACTGGAGCTTTTTGTTTTCTTTTCTTGATTTTCTTAGCCATTTTTTTTACTTTTTCAACCATTTTTTCCCTCTTCCTTGTCTTTTTGTTGAACTTATTAGAAATCATTGTATCTCTTGGATCTATTTCTTCTTCACTGTCTGAATTTTCTTCTTTTTCTTCTTCATCTCTACCTAAAAAGAACTTCAATGAGGCCACCATAACTTTAGTAATTTTGGAAAAGCATCCAATGTCAGCAATAATGTTTACTGTCTTTTGATCATTCCAAATATTTTTGTGATATAATTCAACTAATATATCAAGAGATAACTTTGCTGCTTTAGGATTAGAATCCTGTAACATTGAGAACATAAAGTTCTGTAATGTTGAATTAAACTTCATATCTTTATGTTTCATATTCATATTCTTGATGTCTGTTATGATATGGGTTTTTAAGAATTCCCTCAAATGTTTATCTTGGCATTTCAGCAATAAGAAAAACAGCTCCAATAAATCAAAAGCTGTAATAAAATTCTTATTCCTCAATAAAATGAGACATTTGCATAAAGAAAGGCGCATATCATTGTGCAAAACTGTATTGTGTGTTTTCAAAATATCAACGATCTTCTGAGGAAATATCTTCATTTCATTTAAATAGCACTGGGCAACTTGTGCAAGGAACATTGACTGTTCATCTAGCTTTTTGTTGTATTGAGTAGGATTCAAGTTGAAAATTTCCAAAGTTGTCTCGAAGTGAGCAAGTTGTTGATGAAATTCTTCTTTGTAGGAATCAGGATCTCTCTTGATCAAATTTTGTAACTGCGTGAGATTGTTAGGCAACTGATTGTTGTGCCTCACCATTTTGGATAGTTGTTTTCAATTATACAAAAGAAAACCTTAAAACGTGCACTTTTACGAACTTTTATAAATGCAGAATGAATTCTTCATTTCATTATAACTAGTTTGTATTCAAGTTTCAAGATAACCTCTATTTCACTTCACAGGTCTATTTACCACACTACACTTGACATATGGATAACCTCACTTTAACTGTTTTTTTTTAAAAGTATTATGGCCTGATTGCTAAGACCTTTAAGCCAAGTCATTTATTTGTTAAAATGTGAGTAGTTTTATGGCCTGGTTGCTTAAACCCTCCAGCCAAGTCTTTAATTTACTCACCCTAGTAAACTGATGGAAACTTTACCAGGTTTTTGAGCGGATGATGAGAAAATACGAAAGTCACGTTTTTCAACTTTGTACCATTTATCCACACTTGTACACGTTAACGAGCACTAAACATTTAATAATCCAACATTATTACACATTAACACTCGAAGAAACACAAATTTAGGAAAATAATACAAAATCCACAACACGATCTTTCCGAATTTTCCCGCCCTCTCTCTTCACTTTAACCGCTTTTTTTTAAATTTTTTTTTTTATTCATGACCATGGATACATGTCCTTCAGTCGTAATCATTGAACATAATATACTTGTATCCTAGTAAAGTGATGGAAACTTTACTATGTTTCTGTGGGGATGATGAGATAATGCGAAAGTCATGTTTTTCAACTTTGTACCATTTATCCACACTTGTACACGTTAACGAGCACTAAACATTTAATAATCCAACATTATTACACATTAACACTCGAAGAAACACAAATTTTGGAAAATAATAAAAAATCCACAACATGATCTTTACGAATTTCCCCGCCAACCCCACTTTAACCGCTTTGCTTCAGTGTTGCCAGCTCCAGGGTTACGCTCAGTTATGTCGCCCGACGACGCCAGACGACCTTTGAGAAAGGAACGGACGTTGCACGGTCGCATGGAGCGTACTTCGGTGGTTCAGTTACTTGGAGCGATCATACAAAGATACAAACGAATCGCTCAATCGCCTAAAGAACACTCCGTGTTAAGAAATAAGTTATGGGACTATTCTCCATGCCACGCCACGCTATGCCACGGACTGCCCCCATTATCTAGATCTTACGTCTTCTTTGTCGATCCAAAGGTTGTCTGGAAGATATCGCTTTTAGCGATAAGACCGCCCATGTACCCATAATTTATACGTTGTTCATATTTACTACTATTTTCATGGTCAATAAAGCATATTCTATCTATCTATCTGTTTTTTCTTACTTGTCTTATTTAGTAAACAGTTTTGGCATGTCTTTTTAATGCAATTCGTCATAGAGCAACCGCAACCTCAGGGAGGGGAGACGCCATAGCGCTTCCAACCGATACATTTTATTCTGTCGTATTTGACTGCCTCGTTGGTCTAGTGGTTGCAAGCGCGACTGCTGAGCGTGGGGTCCTGGGTTCGATTCCCGGGTCGGGCAAAGTGTTATTGGGTTTTTTCATTAGGAAATTCTCAGTAGCAGCCCGGAGTCTGGATTTGTTCCCGGTCAATGGCAATAGGCTCGCCCCCTATTACATGGGACTATAACATAACTGGCGAAATGTGGCTGTACTGTTACACCTCTGCCTACCCCTTCGGGGAAATACAGGCGTGATGTTATGTTATGTTATGTATTTGGCGGGGGGCTCCACGCACACACTATAACTTTTTCGCACACGTTTGAATCTTTTCGTTCTATCGCTATAAAAACACAAATCCTTTAATATAAAAATACATCAACAATTTAAATACACATCGATATTTTCTGTGAACAAATATCGTGTCATGTACTCTGTGCATCGTATTATGACGCACAAATTGACAAGTCAATCTAGTGACTCGAGTCTATCAACAAAACATTGTCGATGTATGAGGACGTTTATCGTAAAATGGAAGTAGGAAACCGTTGAAATATAGCAAAAACTAGTTTATAATAAAGTAATTTTATTCTGGTATTGGCAATGTGCAAGGTGGTGGGGACAGTCAAATAGATTGCTGCGCACGCCGTGGCAGAAATGTGAAAAATATTAAGACTGTGTTCGTATTTCCACACTAAATTCACTGTCATTTTGATTTTTAAAGAACTTTTGAAGACGAGTAAAATTAACACAAACTGGTTAGTATTTTTGATGTATTCCTGTGATCACCTGCCGAATCCATAATAAAATCAGCTCAGTGGTATCTATTGCATTACCTACAGTAATTGTCAATAATGTAAAACAAGTTTCATGAGTTTGTAAAACAATAAACGGCAATTTATTTTATCGATAAAAAATCAAGTAGACATTTGTGCCTCAACACTAATTTTATCCGGCCCAGATAGTTCGACTAGTCGGGCTGCCGACATCTTATTATACCATGGGCTGCCGGTCAAGCTACGTCGTAGAGTTGCGGACTCGCACGGCACTATTATCGATATGTAGGAATAACGTACAAGCGCAGCCCTAGATGGTAGTTTCTACCCACAGATTAATATATGTTTCTACCAAGAAGATTATATTATGTATGTATTACATACATTCCTGGACAAAGTACTACATATTTTTATCAATACAAAACTATACCTTAAATCTATGACTTAAGGTTTATTTTCATGTAATAGTGATGTAAGCAGAAAACCAAAAGAAAGGGAGAGCCGAGAAGTGACTTGTGTGTCCTTGTCAAAAAAATTGCCAACGTAAAATAAAAATTTCTATAGTAGTTTTTAAAACAAAATTATAGTTTTGTAAAATTCGTTATTACCGCACTTATATAACACGATAATGTGAAATTCGTAATAGTGATGTAAGCCATTAATAAAAGTAGTACGTACTATTTTGTTACGTATTCTTATTGTATTTATAAAATAATATTGTTGTAAATTTTAACCTTTAAATGTCAACACTGATTTGTCATATTGACAACAATATTATGGCGGTTTATTGTAATTTTTTATATTTTTGATTTTTCAGTATACTTTATTATAAAATGGTGAATTTTTGTTGCGCACGTGGTTGTAAAAAAGAATCATATCCTGGCTGTGGCTTATCTTTTCACAGGTAAAGTGTTTTCATATGGTTTTCATATTTACAAATCACTGAACACACTAGGGTGACCATGCGTTGTATGCACGAATGTATTTGGTTTTTATATTGGATCCCAAAGATGACTATGAATGACAGATCGCGAAAAAATAATTCCCATGAATCCCACAAAGTCGTCTATCGTTTTTAGCGTGTATTTTGAAAAAAATTCACTCATTCAGTCAAATCAAAGAAAAAGTAGATTATTCCTATTTACGTTGAATGATGACGAGGGGCTCATAGCGAAGCAACGACTGCGCGGATTGTACGATCTGCAAGGTTAAGCTGCTCTTGCCGCGGTCAGTCTATGGATGGGATGGGTTTCGTTACACACCGAGACCCCTCCGTGCCTCGGAGAGCACGTTAAGCTGTCGGTCCCGGTTGTCATACGAATATCTATGACAGTCGTTACGGGTAGTCAGAAGCCTGAAAGTCTGACAACTGGTCTAACCTCCGAATGTCGGTATTACCCAGTAACTGGGTTGCGGGGGTCTGATGGCAGTCGCTCCGTGTAAAATACTGATGTTCAGCCGCATCTGGCTAGACTGGAAGCCGACCCCAATATAATTGGGAAAAGGCTCGGAGGATGATGATGACGTTGAATGATGACAAAATTCTGAATACGCCCATGGTTGTACCACAGTCTTAGGAAATCTTAAGCGCAAACCACACAGAGCCGGTGCGTGTCGGGCCTGCATTGGGTGGAGCATGACGAATACAACATCTACTTCGACATCGAAGATGGCGGACGCGACTACTTAAATAAAATTAATACAGATATCGTTCTCGGGGGTCCTGATTACGAATATAAGATTTATTTTGAGATCCTGATTACGAATATAAGATTTATTTTGAGATCCAAGAAGGCGGACGCGACTTTTAAAATGAAATCAATATGGGTATCGTTTTCGAGGTTTCCGGGGTGCTGATTATGAATATAGCATCTATTTTGAGATCCAAGATGGTTGACGTGACTTTTTAAATAAAATCAATTTGGGTATCGTTTTCGAGGTTTCCCGGGGTGCAGATTATTAATATAACATCTATTTCGAGATCCAAGATGGCGGACGTCACTTTTTAAATAAAATCAATGTGGGTGTCATTTTCGAGGTTTCCCGGGATGCTAATTATGAATATAACATCTATTTCGAGATCCAAGATGGCGGACGTGACTTTTTAAATAAAATCAATAGGTGTGTCGTTTTCGAGGTTTCCCGGGATGCTAATTACGAATATAACATGCATTTTGAAATCCAAGATGGCAGTCGCAACTTTTTGAATAAAATCAATATGGGTATCGTTTTCGAGGTTTCCCGGGATGCTAATTACGAATATAACATCTATTCGAGATCCAAGATGGTGGACGTGACATTTTAAATAAAATCAATACGTGTATCGTTTTCAAGGTTTCCCGGAGTGCTGATTATGAATATAACATCAATTTTGAGATCCAAGATGGTGGACGTGACATTTTAAGTAAAATCAATATGGGTATAGTTTTTGAGGTTTTCCGGGGTACTGATTACGAATATAATATCTACTTTACTGGTGCATCTACCCTATTCTTTGTCTCTGCATTACCCTAAGGTTGTCTGGTAGAGAACGCCTATGGCGTTAAGACCGCCTTTGTACCCTGTTGTGCATAAAGAATTAAATAAATAAATAAATATCTATTTCGAGATCCAAGATGGCGGACGTGACTTTTCAAATAAAATCAATGTGGGTATCGTTTTCGAGGTTTCCCGGGGTGATGATTATGAATATAACATCAATTTTGAGATCCAAGATGGTGGACGTGACTTTTTAAATAAAATCAATATGTGTATCGTTTTCGAGGTTTCCCGGGATGCTAATTAAATAATGGGACCAACCCCGAAAACACAACTATTCCTTACATTTTGTCATGTAATGTGAACACAAATGCAGGGAACAGCTTATTACTGATGAGTACAATGACCCCTTAAGAGGTTTTGAGTTATTTCAATTACACGTTGTATAATATCTTTGCACACGTAGAATTAGCAAAGTTGACAATGGTGTCGATTGTCTTGTTCATGAACTAAACTTAATTTAAACTATCGCTCTCTTTTACTGATAGGAGATAACTGAAAGGGATGGAAACAATTTAAGCGTTGTCAAATTAGTCAGAATTTAAATTTCTATATAAGTTTAGTCGTGATTTCGGAACGTGCCCACTAAAATACAGTGAAATATAACACGTAAACTAATTTGACAGTTCTAAAATTGTTGCCATCTCTTTCGTGTATCTACTATTAATAAAAGAGAGCGATAGTTGAGTTTTTGAAGTAGCGTGAACAAGAGAATTGACACCAATGATCCATGAAAATAAAATTAATAAAACATCTACTTTGCCTACCGTAAACCAGCAGGCCGTGTTGACAATGTCCATACCTACTTCCTACTAATATTATAAATGCGAAAGTATGGATGTTAGTTTGTTCTTCCATAACACTGAAACGGCTGAACGGATTAGATATACTAATTCTACTCGGGGTAAGAAAAATATATAAATAAAGTCAAAGCATATAATCTACTTCATTATGAGTACAATGACCTCTCTTAGTTTTCGAAACGATGACATTAAGTTTGATAAAATCCACAAATAAATATTATTTGGACACCCTAGTAGAAAGAAATGCAATAGTTTTATGGACCTCTCGCTGGGCTCGTTTTAAGTCACATAGTGTGTTATCCATATAGATTCGTGTTTATATAGATAAGTCACATAGTGTGTTATCCATATAGATTCATGTTTGTATATATAGATTCATGATTATGTTAGTCATATAGATTCATGGTTTCTACGGTCGTAGGTAGTTTTTTTTTATTATGTTGGTGCCAATAGCTGTCATCGAATATTATTCATAGGTTGGCTAAAGTGTGTACACAAACCTTGAAAAAACCAATGTATGAGAGTTCCGACTCTTCTTACGGCCAAAATTAATATCCAATCTATCCACGATTTGCCGTACTAGAGATAGGAATTTGACTTAAGCTCCATACAAAATATGTCAAATTTCTATCTCTAGTAGGGTAAATCGTGGATAGATTGGATATTAATTTTCACCGTTAGGTAATATACTCTTTGGACTCGCGTCTAGACTGGCTGATCAACAGGTCGGGACGGAAACTATTGATATTAATATTTGAAATTTACTGTTTTAAAATAACAAATTGTAATAATTTAAATGAAATTTACTTACTTAGGAAAGGAAATGTCGTCTTTATTAACCGACGAAAAAAAAGGAGGAGGTTCTCAATTCGACGCGTATATATATATATTTTTTATTTTTTTTTATGTTTTTCCACGCATAACTTTTTACGGTGTGATCCGATTTTGATCATTCTTTTTTTACTGGATAGGGTATATCTCGAAGTTGGTCCCATTTAAATTTCAAAATCAAAATCCACCCCTTAGGAAAACAGGGGATGAGTGCTTGTTCACCCACTGAATTCTTACCTGTTAACCGATTCTGTTGAAACTTGGCACACATAAATGTAGTTCTAAATACTTCAACATAATAGAGACCTGGAGTTAGATTTTAGCCACAAAAAAATTTAAAATAAAACTTTTTAACAAAAAATTGAACCGACGAAAACAGAAACTAAAAAGCGAAAAATAACTAATTATGAGTCGGCGCCAAACAAACAATCAACGAAGATCTATAAATTACTTTAAAGAAATAATAAAAACAACGTAACATCAAATACAACGTGAAATTGTTAACGATAAACAATAACTTTCCAAAAATGCGTTCTCCGCTCGGCCACTTGCAACTTGCACGCACTTTGCTTGTTAAAAGTTTGTTTGGCGCCGACTCATAATTAGTTATTTTTCGCTTTTTAGTTTCTGTTTTCGTCGGTTCAATTTTTTGTTAAAAAGTTTTATTTTTATTTGACGTTCCAGATATTTTTTTACAGCAGAAAATTTGAACAATTTGGCATTTTTCTAGGATTACAATCACTCGCGCAGGTCGATTCAGTCTAGCAAAGCGTCCGGCCGCAACTAGTTTTATATAAGGTGCATGGCCGCGTGGACTTGTACTTTGACAGAGGGGAATTCCTGCGCTTGGCGTCTCCTTTCCGTGTTGCTTAATGCAATTCGTCAATAATACTTATTAAAAGACATAATTTTAACAATTTCACACACTAAATAATATTTTTTTACCTAATTACATTTGCAGAATAGTAATTATATTTTATCAGTAGTTATTTGAATAAAAAGATGTGCCAAGATTGTTTACTCTTAATCTAAGGTTTACTTTTTCTTATAAATAAGACCAGAGAGAAAAACAGAATATACAGTGAGATGGTATGTTTCATAGGTCAATGTGGGACTACCTATGTACATTTTGCGTAGACAGAGAATAGAATAGACAAGTCCTCAGCGTATGCCGTATGAGATAGAGATAGTTTGACATAAATACATCACATCACTATAGCTACGTGAAATTAATATTGCCATACTTAGACTTTTACCCCCATCATGTGGGTAATTTGGTACATATTGAGTATTATTGGTTGTACTACGTCTAAGTCATTCAATTCATTGTCATGAGTATGTCAAGTGGGTGACGTATTTATAACTTTTTGATAAGATGTTTACTAGGTCTATATCTAGTAAATATAACTTATCAAATCCTATGACCAACTCTGAAACAGCAAATAAAAACATCAGTTTCATGTATTTTTGTATGAAACTGCGGATATTTATTTTGATATTCAGGGTTAGTCTATAGCAAAACGTAATAACCAAGAGTGCTTGCAACGTCTGAAAATAAACGCGTCGAATGCAACGGGCTTCAAAATGTCGTGAGCAGATTCGGGAGTGACGACTTGGATGCCAGTTAACTCGGCCCGTACTCTCAGTCCACTTATTTCTTAAGAATGGTTCATTCGGGAAACTGAAAATAAAAAGTAAAAATTAAATACATGTAGTGGTATAAATAATCAAATGCTTGTATCCCCGTCAAGATATTATCCGACTATTAACAAATGTTACGTAGTAAAATATGATAGTAACCAAATGAAAATGCCTCACACTTTGGTCGGTTAGTACAAACAACAAGTTATGATTTTATCGTTTTTTTAGATGAAGTTATGAATAAATTTTGCTTATTATTGACAGAAAACAGTCTTGAGTACAATAATCCTTTGATTTACTTGCTGTAATAGATAAAAAAATTACTTGCCGATGAAAGGTTATGTTTGGTAGATTTCGTTCACTACGGTATTTACAGCCATATATACAGAAATTCACCATCACTACACTAAATACTTACTACCTTTTGAAATATCAATAAAGTCACAAATCACACAAAATAGGCGTTTTACAGTTTTTATCAACGAAAATCTTTTGACACCACAACTTGTTTGCCATCAACGACTAATGATGGCAAACAACAAAAAACCGATACGCAAAAAGAGACAGAAAAAAAATGCTATATCCTGCTCACACACATACATTTTGACATATGTGTCATCTTACTTTCGCAATTAAGAGCATGTCTATTTATTCTCCGTCTACGATATTTTGTAGTTTTAGGCTCGTATTACAGAACGATACTCAAGCGTTGATCTCTGTTTAAAACTAGTTTTGAGTTGAGCTTTGATTTTAGAACGTTCCTCAAGCAGAGATTTATTGATCACAGTCCAACTGAGTTTAGTTTTATTTTATACTGTCACCTGTTTCGGTATTTGAGCAGAGATTTGATCTGTAATCACTCTAGTGTGGTCCATACTACACTTGAGTAGAGATTTCTATTAAATTTCAGGTCAAATTCGTGTTTTATGTTGCTGAATTAAAGTTTATAATTACCGTTCTGGAATAAGACCGATACTCAAGTAACGATTCTATCCTTAAGTAGTGATCAGGTGATTGGAGTTTAAACTGTACTTGAGGAAGCTTCTGTAATACGGGCCTTAGAGACGGCGGCGGCGTGGGCATCTTAATATATATAAATCTCGTGTCACAATGTTTGTCCTCAATGGACTCCTAAACCACTTAACCGATTATAATAAAATTCGCACACCATGTGGAGTTCGATCCAACTTGAGAGATAGGATAGTTTAAATCTCAAATTATAGTCGCAATTTTAATTTATTGCTAATTATTTGTCTGTTATTATTTGACAGTCACAATTATCTGTTAACTCCAAATGATTCTAACAGATGTCGATACCTTTCGACTGGGTTGAGTAAGTAATGAATAGATGGCGCTGCTATGGTAAATCTACGAACGTGTCATATAAGCTACATTTATTTATTTACCCGGTAGGTGGCGCTGCAGTCGTTGTGTCACCAAATTTGATTTGCTGAACAATTGATAACATGGGACGGGATATGGGACGGGACGGGACGGGACATGTGACATGGGGGACGGGACATGTGACATGGGGGACGGGACATGTGACATGGGGGACGGGGACATGGGACGGGACGGGACATGTGACATGGGGGACGGGACATGTGACATGGGGGACGGGACATGGGACGGGACGGGACATGGGAAGGGACATGGGCCGGGACGGGACATGGGACATGAGACGGGACGGGACGGGACATGTGACATGGGGGACGGGACATGGGACGAGACGGGACTTGAGAAGGGACATGGGCCGGGACGGGACATGGTACATGAGACGGGACATTGGACATGGGACGGGATGGGACATTTAACATGGGACGGGACGGGACATGGGACGGGACTGGACATGGGGTGAGATAGTGGGATAGTGGGATAGTGACTGGACTGGACTGGACTGGACGGTCCGAATAAAAGGATGGATGGATGGATGGAACTGGACTGGACTGGACTGAATTAACAGGATCCGTCACGTGGGTTAGCAGAATTTAACGCGAGTGAAGCCGCGAATAATTTATTTCTTCTGTACATCTGATTGTCGCCTAACTCCTCCTAAACAGCTGAACCGATTTGGATGAATTTTTTTGCGAATATTTCAATGGTTTCCTGGATGGTGTGAAAACACAATTGGATCCGGTAGGTGGCCCTTCTGTCTGTATGTCACTGATCTTCTCCTAAATAGCAGGGACGATTTTAATTATATGTGGCGCTGCTTTTCCGGGCAGGACGACGTCTGCCGGGTCCACTAGTAGATTATATATACTATACTGGGTGTGGTGAGTGGTGTTGTCCTAGATGGACGGTTTCGACGAAGGGACTGTGAAACATTGAATTAATAAACCTACAATGCTGTGAAAGGACAATTTGACATTGAATAGGACAGAAAACCGTCACCCTAAAAGGACGACCGCCTGGTTAGCAGCAGGTAGCAGTATTGTTCAGCTCCATCTCTATCGTCTGTGTTCTGCTCACTGCCTCGCTGTCCTGCCCTCGTGTGTAGTAGGCATAAGGTAAGATTCAGCCTTTAACACATCGCTAACCGCCTCCGCGCCCGCCTCCGCCCAGCGCCGCTTCACTTCATCGCGTCGGTCAGCGTTCTGATAAAGGCGTAAAAATCTCGCGACGAGATTTGAAATGAAAAATATTATCTTTCTATTTAGTCTTGCCACCCAAATAATCGTTGGGTGGATTAGAGAGGTTGGCGGGAAAATTCGTAAAGATCATGTTGTGGATTTTTTATTATTTTCCAAAATTTGTGTTTCTTCGAGTGTTAATGTGTAATAATGGTGGATTATTAAATGTTAAGTGCTCGTTAACGTGTACAAGTGTGGATAAATGGTACAAAGTTGAAGAAAATCATGACTTTCGTATCATCTCATCATCCCCTCAGAAACCTAGTAAAGTTTCCATCACTTTACTAGGATACAAGTATAATATGTTCAATGATTACGACTGAAGGACATGTATCCATGGTAATGAATAAATTAAAAAAAAAAAAAAAAATTGGGTGGATTAATTAAAAAAGTTGTGTCACTTGTGTCATGTCAATCAGCCACGTCATTTTTGCTTGAATGATAGTGTACGCGGCGTAACTGAGATAAGCATTTCTGTGAAAAATGAATATTTTCCGTTTACTTGGTGATTTATCCCATCTTTTAGCTATTATTATATTACTACTCAAAATATGGAAAACCAGATCATGTGCGGGTAAGTTATATCGGCGTTGCAATTACTCGTTCAGCCGGCACATTGAGTATGTATTTTCCAATCAAAACTGAAATTTGGTTGTTAATTTTCAGGCATATCTGGAAAGTCTCAGATACTGTTCTCCATTGTTTACACGGCGCGTTACTTGGATCTGCTAACCAATTACATCTCGGCATACAATACGTTTATGAAGATGGTGTTCATTATGGCCTCATACGCCACTGTTTACCTGATGTATGTCAAGTTCAAAGCAACATATGACCACAACCACGACACATTCAGGATTGAGTTCTTGTTGGTACCAACATTGATAATGTCTTTGTTGATAAACCATGAATTTGCAGTAATGGAGGTTAGTATTATTTTAAAGTTAATTAATAACATACTTTCTTGGAGCACCAATAAATACCAATAAATGTGTAGGTCGTAAACTAAATAAAATTTTGATGTATTGTTAAAACTGTTACTTCGGTGTACAAGACTGTCATATTTTTTGTTATTATTCTCAAAATGTAATGCCTAGTTAAAATTAATGAATAATGTTTTAATTTTAGGTATTATGGACATTCTCAATTTACTTGGAGTCCGTGGCCATCTTACCACAACTGTTTCTGGTGTCGAAGACGGGAGAGGCTGAAAGTATTACATCCCACTACCTGTTTGCCCTTGGATCATACAGAGCCTTGTATCTCTTGAATTGGGTAAGAGAATCCTACTAATATCATAAAAGCAAAAATATTTGTTTGTCCTACAATCATGCTGAAACTGCTGAACGAATTTGGATGAATGGTGGCACAAGATAGACCCAGTTGTGAAGCTGTGGGCGGGCTTCAGCTAGTTTCATATAAAAACAAATAATAAAATGTGCTATCTATTAATACTATAAATGCCACTGATAAGGAGAACTACTTTAATAAAAACAAAAACATTCTTTGCTAAACGATTTAAATTTTGTATGTATTGGTTCTTTTTGTTATTTATTCAAATGGAAGGTAACTAAAGGAGCATTGTTTGCTGAGATCGAAAGTCAATGACCTTTGAACAAGGATGTCTTAAGTATTTTGCAGTTTTCACTCTCTTACTCATAATCAGCCCATTACTGTCCGACTGCTGGGCATGCGCCTCTTCTCAGTATGAGAAGGTTAATGCCTTAGTTCACCATGCTGGCCTAGTGCGGGTTGGTGGACTACACACACCATCGAGAACCGCATGCAGCACTCTCTGGTGTGCAGGTTTCCTCATGATGTTTACATGTGCACAGGTTTCCTCTCTTACTCGAAAATTTTAAATCACATTATGCTCAAAATAATTTTAATAGAGAGTTTTTACTAAGGCCTATCAACGTTCAAGATCATAAGTTTATATGTTGCATAGCTTAGAAATGGCAGGGACACACATTGCAAGCCACTTTGGCGGGCTATATTTCGCAGATGGTACACCTGATAAAAAAGTGATGTAAGAAACATTACCTTCATTTTAGTAGACACAAACGTGGGGGTGCAGCAAAAAAAAAAACATTCCTGTTTCAGAAGTATGGGTGCCACCCCTAAAATACATAATTATGTTTTTTTTATTCTTTTAAAATTGAGATCTGTATCTTAACTATTAATCTGTATCTTAAATTTATAACTGTAGAAGTTATGAAGCTGTAAAGGGGCCATTCATTTATTACGTTAGATTATTTTCACTAGTTTTTGACCCCCTCCACCCCTATTATAAGAAAAATAAGAATAGGCCTACCCGCTCCCCCCTACTATTAGAAAAAATAAGAATAGGCCGAACCCCTCCCCCCTGTTTAATATTTATTATGTAAGAATCTAAAGGAAAAAATTAAGACACATTTGGTTTGTTTTCACAAACATACATCCTCTCTTAGGTCGTGAAACCAAAACTATGATGAAGAATATTAGAACTAGATTATGAACAAACAGAAATGTTATTGCTTTCTGCGCCCATGTATATTCACTCCACATTCATACTCACACTCACCCACACCACACCCACACGGACACTGCTCACACACTCAAACACAACACATAGTCCACATCACAAATAAATTTTGTAAACTGTAATTATTACTCACTATTTGTGTTAAACTAATGGGAGAAGACACTGATTTCTGTAACAGGTTTGTACCTAGCTCAGAAGTCAGGGACTTTACAGATATTTGATGTAAAACTTTTTGTGAATAAAAATTAATTAATTTATTTATTTATTTACCCCCACCCCCTTGTAAGAAAAAAATAAAACATGGTCTACCTCCCTCCCCCCCTAAATCGTCTCTCATAATAAATGAATGGTAAACTAGTGTTATTAAAAATTAAATTGTTTTTTTTTAGTTATCTTTAATAATGCTTGTCTTGCATGCATATTGTAAATTCGATTTATAATTGCATTAAAATTATGAAATGTATTATGCAGAAGGCAGAGCACTGAGTTTTATGGCGCAACTTGGGAAAGGCCTATGTCTAGCAGTGGACTGCGATAGGCTGAGTTGATGATGATTATAATCATACTGATTTGTAAAACATATGTCTTGTTTGCGTCTATGGCAGTAATAAAAAAATCATATTCAGAAAACATAATTTTTTATTGTTTGACTGTAAAAATACGTTTTTTTGTTTTCAGGTGTATCGCTATGTTGTGGAAGATCACTATGAGCTGATTGCTATTATCTCTGGCGTCGTGCAAACTGTGTTATACTGTGATTTCTTCTATCTTTACATTACAAAAGGTAGGCATTTCTATTTTATCACATTATTTATTATACTTACTACTAGTCTACAACACACTGCTGGGCAAAGACCTCCCTTGATTTCCAATCTGTGCAGTTTAATTATATTTCTCATTCTAAGAGGCCTGCACCCAGCAATAATGGGCTGATCATAATGATATTCTTTTAAATTAAATCATGAGCTTAGGAATAACAAAATACTTCCTTGGCTTTACATTATTGATAACTAGTGCTGAAGGCAACCTTACAGTGAATGTTCCATATTATCCAATTAGTATGATTAAGAATTTCATTTTTTCATTTTCAAGTGGAATGTATGCACTTACGACATATTTTGTGTTTTTTTTTAGTCTTGAAAGGGAAGAAACTGCAGTTGCCAGCTTAAGCCAGAAAGCAAGAGGATTGCAATAAATTAATCTGACAGTTACGTCTGTGAATATATTTGTGTGAGCCAATAAATTACCTAAGATCTAGTTGTACAAACATTACTTGTATTGTACTGTTGTGAAAATGTTGATTAATGTGTGATTGTGTATCTTCATTAACTTGTACAGCCACAAGCAATATTAAATGGTCTTTGCATTTAAATCCAGTCTTAATCTTTTATACTAAGTGTGTTTTTACCATAACAAAAAATTATATTGGCTACTGTACATAATTATTTAACATTTTATAGAACTATTATTGTATTGTTCACTTTTTTGTAGTATTCAAATTAATTTCATTGAATAATTTGTACCTATTTATCAAAAGCTCTAAGGTATTGATATAAATAAAATATTATATAAAGAAGGATAATTAATTTTTTGGCTTTCATTATTCCCTGGTATAACTCTACCATCTTTGAATTTAGGATAAAATGATATTCATTGTTATAATGATTATAATCGTGCTAAATATTTGACATGAATTATTTAATGTTCATTATTTTGAAAATTAACTATGTAATTAAGAAACTACATGACTAGAGGCTTTAACTTCTCATTATCGTTATTTCAATAATTGCTTTGAAACAGGTTTCTCATATATTAAGAAAAAAACAAGTATTTTATATCTATATTTATTTAATAATTTTAGTACAGGATAGTTTAAAACTTAAAGCTTGTATGATAACTTTGTTTAAATTGAAATAAACTGTATTAGCATAAACCACTTCTTATTGTTCGTGACTGTACTTAATTTTAATTACGGTTAACCTATATAGTTATTGACAATATTTTCAGTGCAATTTAATTTTTAATAGCCACCTATTGTGACGCAAATAGTTAAATAACTTTTAAACTATATATTGCTGATGATATGATTATATGAACGCTGTTTATAACGTTTTTTTTTTTTGGTCGTTTCTTCCCTCAAGGAAAGATATGTTGACATTTTTTTTAGACAATGCTTAATCAATAAGGGATAACAATATTTATGTACTTCATTTCGTATTTACATGTGGTGGTAAGCTTTATTAATTATTATGATGTTAATATATGTATCTGTTTCCGTAATATCTCAAATTCTTGAGTAAACTTAGACCAAAATTAATATTATATGGACTTGTGTGCAAATTGCCATGTCGACGTTTTCTTTGCATGGCATATCAATGTATGGGATGTCAATTATTCCATGTATTAAACACTCCTTCCATACATTGTCACACAACTTATAAAATAAATATGTATTTAAGTGTACAATATTGTTTATTTTTCTTTACTTGAATACATGAATAGCAATGAGGGCAGACACTGCTACACAGTATAATACAATGTTCTACTTCGTATCTAATTTATATTTTACTTTCACTTATTACCTTGAGCATTATTCCTTTAATTAGAGTCATAAACGGATAAGGGGGTGACCTGCATTTTACTTCCAGTTCCGAATTGAATAGGTATTTATAGTTATAATATTTGTCTAATTTACCCTATAATAGTTCTGTAGGTACTTTTTGCTACGAGTGTTTTCCTAAATACACTCACCACTTGTGGTTTGGTAATTAAGCCTACATTATATATTTGATAGATTACTGTGTTTCAGTTAAACGAAATTCGTATCAAGTTTTTGGCGTTGTTTTCCATAAATGTAGATCAAACATTGCGTTTTATACAGTTTAGTCTTAAGATTCTATTGTAATGTCTTGCTATAAGAATTTCTGAATAAATGAAATTTGGAAGTGAATAGTTTTTGGAATTGTGACTGCTATATTCACTACGATAGAGCTTGTTCCTGTGGCAAGGATTCATATAAAAAGTAACTAGCTTGAATTTTAGTAGAAAAGTCTGAAGAGAACTAACTATGAAAATTTTGTATAATGTAGGTATCACTCACAATAGTCATGGAACTCGTAGATATAAAAATAATTGCTATGTGTAACTATAAAGATGTTTTCAAGTATCATTGTTCTAAACATTTTGTGGCGATTATGGCATATCCCTCCAAACTGCTTGGGGGAGGCCTATGTCCAGCAGTGGACGTCTTTCGGCTGAAATGATGATGATGATGAAACATCTTGTTTCTGTTTACCTCAAATATGGTAGAAAAACAGGTTATTACGCTATTTGTATAACAAGCGTAGCGTAGCCATAAATAATCAAACAATCAGTCGTAACTCGGTAAGACTTAAGCGGATTCGCTGAACGATTCAATGATCGTTTCAGGAGAACAGGCCAGTGCCGCAACCTCCCACTTAGGATATAGTTTTCCTTTTCAACCATTTGATGGTAAAGGACAGGTCCAATAGACGAGACTAAGGGCCAAGGGGTTAGGGTGGTCTTCAAGGCGCTCAGCATATCTCTTATTATACCGCTCAATGTTCTCAGTAATGAGTGGCATGATGAGATATTTATGGGTCTCGTTTCGCGTGAACCAAGGTGCATTGGTGATTGTTCGCAGTGTGCTATTCTGTATTCGCTGAAGACACAGGAAGTTTTTTTTCTGGCTGTACCCCAGAGCTGGGCGCCATTGGTCCAGATAGGTTTTATAGCATTGTAGATAAGGAGCTTGTTGGCTACGGAGGGCACAGAATTTCTGCCTATGAGCTTCTGCCTATCTTTTTTATATGGATTTTCAACAGTCTTCTGTCTAGATGAAACCCTATATACTTGTCACAGTCGCAGTGTGGTAAAGTATATATTTATCTAGTCAAAAGAACTAACAATGTACCTACATATACATATGCTATTAAAAGAGCAATACTGTAGAAATTAGCACGTCTCTTTAGTACATGTAAGCAGATAGATGTATGTTTATAGTAAACAAATATTTGGGTTTGACCTTTTAACTTTAGAGAGGGAATTAAACACGTGATTATTTTACAAGTGTATTTTTTACATTACTTTTAACAATTAGGTCTCACTATCGAATATTAATGCTGCATACTTATGAAATTCTGCTACATGTACTTGTTCCTGAAAAAAAAAAGCGTATGTAAAATATTATTTTGGCGGGTTCTATATATTCTAATGCAAGTGCAAGCACAACTTCACAGGAGAGTAGTTAATTTGATACTACTTTTGGAAAATCTGTAAGATTATGGTAGAGTTAAAAATAAACATCAGTTCTAACTGGGCTCTTCGATCTTAAGGTCTATTCAGACGAACCACACGACAATCACACCACAGCCACAGAATATCTAATAGTACTAATGTACAGAACGGCCATTCACCGCCCCCCGCCAATTTAAGATTCTTCGCCCACGACCCGCACGCACCCGCTGTCTGACGGCAATTTTTTTATATTTTTTTATAGTATAGGACGGCGAAACGAGCTAAAGGCCCACCTGATGTTAAGCAGACTGCAAGATCGCAATGGATGTCAATCGCCAGTCGCTATACAAGCACGCCACCTCTGAGAACTACTGAGAAGCGCTTGGAACCCAGTCGGCATTACGAGCGGCGAGCATCCCTACACATGTGTGTGCGTTCGTATACAGACGTAATCTTGTGTATGTAGGTGGTGCTAGCATTTATATTGTATTGAGTGGCCGAGGTGTGCCACAGTGGCAAAAATGTCGCTAAATGTTTGGGTACGGTACGTATGTATGGTGGTCGGCCGCTTATGAGCGAGTACCACGAGTGGATGCCTTCTCGGTATCTTAATATTATATCCTATTAATATTCTAAATGTGAAAAATTGTAGATGTTTGGATCTTTTGATGTTGTTACTCAATCACGCGTTATATCGGATTTGGATGAAATTTAGCAGACAGGTAGACCATAACCCGGATTAACCTATAGGCTACCTTTATCCCCGGAAGATAAACAGTTCCCGAGGGATGCGCAATAACAACAGAAATAGAGTAGACTAGCTGTGCCCGCGACTCCGTCCGCGTGGATGTCGGAAAATAACATCGTGTCAAAATGCAATATCTTCAAATATATACATATAAGCGCCTACACAGACGATTACACTATTTACCGAAATACCGACCATACTATATTTTGTTTTTACAACCAACCGGCTAAGGTGATGGAATTTCATGGAATTAGCCCTAAACTCCCTCATTCTGAGAAGACGCTCGTGCCCAGCAGTGGGAAGTAATTGGGCTGATTATGTTATTCTATAACACTAACCACAACTCTTCTTATGCTGAGAAGAGGCCCGTGTCCAGCAGTGGGACTGTAATGGGCTGGTAATGTTATGTTATTCTAGAATACTAATAATATCCAGTTCATTAACTCTTCTCATTTTGAGAAGCCATACCCAGTAGTGGGTTGACTACGTTATGTTATTCTATATTTTCTAGTTTCTTAACTCTTCTCGTTCCGAGAAGAGGTCCGTGCCCAGCAGTGGGTCAGTAGGTAATGAGCTGATTATGTTATGATAATCTATTACACTAACAATATCCAGTTCCTTAACTTTTCTCATGGGTTGACTACGTTATGTTATTCTATATTTTCTAGTTTCTTAACTCTTCTCGTTCCGAGAAGAGGTCCGTGCCCAGCAGTGGGGCAGTAGGTAATGAGCTGATTATGTTATGATAATCTACTACACTTACAATATCCAGTTCCTTAATTCTTCTCATTCCAAGAAGAGGGCCATGCCCAGCAGCGGGACAGTGATGGGCTATGTTATGTTATTCTATATTTTCTATAATACTAAAAGAATCCAGTTGTATTTTTAGGAACCTGCAACCTGCATCCAACCAACAATCATAACCTCTACTTTGTATGCAACTTAATACAATAGAGGGGTCAAGCTGTATCGCTGGATCTACTCAACCGATTCAGATAAAACATACCCTATATTTTAAGTTAGACTAATACCAATACAAATGCTAACTTTCATTACGATCCATTCAGCCGTTTTCACGTGATGAGGTAACAAACAGACAGACAGACATAAATTTTTTAAACGATTGATTCGTGTTCTATAGCTTATTTCTAGTCCCCCTAGCCGGTTTTCGCGAAAAAAAACTCAATGTACAGACTTTTCGACCTTTACAGTTTTATTATAGTATAGATAGATTGGTTGTAATCACAATTTTACCTGTGATTCATGTGTGGCAACATTCGCAAACTACGCCTTACATATTGACGTCATAAATTATTTTTTTTTTTTTTAATAATATGCACTTTACAGCTTTTGTTTCGGCAGGTAGAAACATCACAATATGGCATTTTTGTGGGTTTTTGTTACAGTACTTACAGAAACAAGTCATCAGGCGTACTGAGAAAGGCTTTGAAATGCCCTGCACTATGGTGCAGTGTTGGCACGCGCGCCCTGCACTATGGTGCAGTGTTGGCACGCGCGCCCTGCCCACTTTTCCATTCTATCTATTTCTGTGGCGATAACATTTTTCTATGATATACCAAATTATACGCGGGCGAAGCCGCGGGCATAGTCTACCTGACTTTACGTTCGCGAAAGTCGTGGAACGCAGAATAACGCGTTTTCATACAATTTTGTACCGGCGACATTTTTGCCGCTGTGGCATGTCTGAAAGGACCCTAAATAACAAGTCTGGCTGTGTGTATCTGTTCAAAAATAACTTGGAGAATTTCGTGAGGGAGTAAGTTTTACTTTGTTTATAATAAATATAAACTTAGTTAGAATAAATTACCGTCAATTTTGTGCTACTATTCATCAGTTTAAAAATTCCGAATTTGATTGAGTTCTCATCCAGGATCGCCGTGTAAGTGACACCCATACGTAGATTTTCTTTTATCTGCAATTAAGATAACTTTTAGTTATTACACTATTAATGGTCAATTGCCAAGTACCATGTGTCATGTGTGTGCCCCCGAGTTCTTTTCCCAGGCAAGATAGTGTTGTAGGTTGTAGTAGGGCACTTTTTTATGATCTGAAGGCCAATTCTCGTAATTAAAAACGTTAAGGTACAAATTAACGTTAAAAGTTAGTCTGTAGAGCTCATATTCGAAATACTAGAACCTAATAACCTTATTTAATTTTCAAATTTCTAGCTACCAAAAGGTAATTTTGTTTCAGATTCTGTTTTCACAAAGATAACACACAAATTCACAAATGTGTAAAAAAAACACAACTATACGCCTAACCGTTTAATATATATACAGCAAACAGCCAAACGTCACTGCAGCGGAAACTTGAATAAATAAATAAATAATAAATATTTTTGGGTCATTTTTACACAGCACTATCTAGTCCCAAACAAAGCAGAGCTTGTAATATGGGTACAAGACAATGGATATAATACTTAGATACTTTTTTTTTGTAAATACATACTTATAATACATAAGAAACACCCAGACCAACACGAACACTCATGTTCATCACAAAAACATTTGTGTCCTGTGGGAATCGAACCCACGACCTCGTGATCAGCAGTCCGACACTCGAACCACTAGACCACAGAGTAGACATATCTTCGGAGTCTTTAAGCCGCGTCTCATGCGACCATATTTTTGTTATTTCTAACATCTAACATGTTTTTCTAACAATATAGGGGCGTGGCCTAGCTGTTTGGCTACATGTGATGACCTAAGCTAAATGTTAACATGTTTTGTTAGATTTTGTTCACATGAGACACGGCTTTAGACACACAAATTTCATTTAAGCATACACATTTCGTTATACTCAAATTCTTGTGACTATTCTTTTACGTACGTCTTCTTATTGGGAAAATAACGTTCTCCCAGCGGAAAACGTTTTTGATGAATATCCCAAAAAAGTGTTGGCACACAAATTTAAAATGTTCATACACAATTACACGACGTCATACTCTAAAGATTTACTTAACCCAAATAAAGAAATTCGTCATTTTTCCGCTGGAACTACGCACACGCACACACACACTGTGTGCGACTCCATACAATCCGGTAGTGGATTACTGTTACAAATACCAAATATCTTTTATTATTTAGAAGAAGGTCCGTGGTCCGTGTGGTGCCGGACGTAAAGAATTGCACCACCCTCTTTCTTCTCATGGGTGTCGTAAAAGGCGACTAAGGGATTCACCAGAGGATGGGCAGCAGCGTTCCCTGAGTATTTAAACAACCAACTGCGATCGCCAACCCGCCTGCCAAGCGTGGCGATTATGGCATATCCCCCCCCTTTGGGGGAGGCCTTTGTCCAGTAGTGGACGTTTTTCGGCTGAGATGATGATGATGATGATGATGATTTAGAAGAAGGTACAGAAAGGACAACATTGTTAAAAATAATAATTAAATCCATGAAAAAATGGAAGAGATACACGCTTTTTAAGTTTTTGAAGGGGGCATTTTCATCCTTGTCGTGCGAAACGGATATTGTACAGAGAGATGTCAAGTTTGTATGAAGGTTTTGAACAATGAAGTCTTACTTTGATAGTGCTGTCTGTCTGTTGAAAAAATTTAAATTACTTATAACTTGGTCATTTTATTGGTTTTTTCACTGTTGCTTATTTTTTTTAAACAGTTTCGAGTTTTCTGATAAAAACGAATAAAAAAAAATTAGTCACCTTCCCTATTCAGTGCGATGCTAAATTGTTCTGAGGCGTGTCATTCCGACATGCGTTACCGTGGGAGAACTATCTTACCTGCTCTTCCAATGGTAAAGAAAAATCAGGTAGCCACGATGATATCCTTTTTGATCCCAGTTTATGATGCAGAAGAGCTGCTAGTTTAGTTAGAGTATACTTTTGATTTGAAATCTCTGCAAAAATAGATTATAAATGTATGGTCGACTGCACGTCAGTGGTAACAGTTTGACATTGACAGCACCTTTATTTCGTAAGCAGTAAGGGCGGTTTTTCGGTTTTCAAGTGTTACCACTGTCATGCAGTCGACTGTACCTATACTGAATCATCATCATCATTTCAGCCGAAAGACGTCCACTGCTGGACATAGGCCTCCCCCAAGCATCGCCACAACGACCGGTCCTGCGCCTTCCGCATCCAGCGGATTCCCGCGACCTTCACCAGGTCGTCGGTCCACCTCGTGGGGGGCCTACCCACGCTGCGCATTCCAGTACGCGGTCGCCACTCCAGAACTTTACTGCCCCATCGGCTATCTGTTCTGCGAGCAATGTGCCCCGCCCACTGCCACTTAAATTTGGCAATTAAAATTATATACTGAATATCATACCATATTTTTTCCCAAACATACCTTTTATATCTAAAGCGAAAGAAATCTTAAATGGTGCAATTTTCCTGTGAAGCCGCAAATATTCTTCTTTTGAATAATTAGTTAGTCCATCCAGTAAAAGTATAAATAAGGCATCTTCTAAACACATTGAACAGGTCAGTTGGCAAATTTTATCCTGTAAATATATGAAATAATTGAGATTGTGTTCTGAAAACCAACTAACCTTCGGTTTGTGAAAGGCTGACCAATTTAATCTGTCGTTAAATCTCTCATGTCAACTGCTGTAGTTTAACTAAAGTAATTCTGTGGCTTGGTATAAGAAGTGCGTAGGTCCACCAAAAAGAGACCAAGCCAAGGTTTCTTGTACCAAGCCACAGAATTAATAGTAGTAGTTAGTTTACTACCGTTAATAAGTTGAACAAAACAAACAACTTGGCAATTACATTGCTTGAGATTAGTAGTTTTCTGCATTTATCAGCCTTTCAGAAACGGGGCCATATTATAAGTGGAACCATAATTTTTCCAGGTGAGAGAGGGATGGTGCTGTAATATGTCCTGTATAGATCTGTTTTTCTCTTGCAAAGGAACAATTACAGTGCTAACAGGTCATAATATGGCCCCAGGGGTAAATTGGGAACAATAAAGTAAAGGCACTGAAACATATTACTATTTTCTTATAGTCTGCTGAATAACGGCACAATACGCAAAGGATTTTTGTAAGCTGAAATGGTTTGAATCTTATTTTAATAACTTTAGTGTTCACATTTTATTAATATTCTCACAAGGAGAATAGCCACAGTTTGGTCAAGTCGTGACAATATCAACGAATATGAATGTTAAGGTTATTAAAATAAGATTTAAAATCAATTCAGCTTACAAAAATACTTCGCCATGCATGCCATGCTGTTGGTGAGCAAAGAGCATTACAAATATGTTCCTAAAACAGTGTAAACAGTGTTTTCCAACATTAGATTTTATCTATGTATTTTATGTATAACAACTGAAAGGATTGTAAAGTGCTTAAGTTGCTGTAAAAGCCTTATTAATAATAGAATTAATTGAGTTGGATCATGTACTTACATTTTCATCAGATTTAAAAGATAAATTTTCCACAGGCTGCTGACCGCATGGCAACTGCGCAACTATATCAACATAAGCAGCATGCTTTTCATACTTCATTTCATTTACAGAAAATAAACTTGGTGTTGTTGATATCTGTAAAAGAAAATAGTACTTTAATAGATTTAACCTAATCTCTGTTTTTTCTTACTTGTCTGATTTAGTAAACAAGCTTGGCATATATTTTTAATGAAATTTGTCAATAATAATTATTAAAACACTAGTGTTAACAATTTCACACACTATAGTAATAATAATAATATTTTTTAACCTAATTACATGTGCAAAACTAGTAATTATATTTTATCATTAGTTATTTGATTAAAGAGATGTGCCAAGATTGTTTACTAAATAAGACGAGAGAAAAAACAGACCATAATAGGTTTGCTCGCTCCATCTTCAACCACATCTTGACAAAGCTGTCTAGATTTCGGTCAAGAGCAGATCTATATCTCATTAAAAAAAAACTTCTTTATGTCATATTCCTAACTAGAAAATTGTATGATCAGGGTCTCACAGATAATTCAAACAGAGCATGGCGTGCATAATGCTAGCTATTATAAACATTGAAGTTTACATAGAAAAACACATGTGTAAAGACATTTGTTATGTCAGTGCCTTTACACAATATTCATCCATGCACCTAATTCTATAAGAGTGTAGTGCAAGTCTCACATTGACATTGTGTGTGTACAGTCAGAAAACTTTCCGGTGAACGACCACTAAGGCTAAAATCGCTTGCACTCAATGTTCGATAGCAGCTGTAGGTATGTGTAATGTAGCAGGATTCATTCAAGGGATTTTGTCGACAAAATGTACCACCGGGAAGTATCGTGACTGTACCTGCAGCAAATGGACCTTTGTTTGAATGGTTAGTTAATGTGGTATAGTACTATTAAGATGGAAATCTTCAGATCTTCATTATAAAAACAGAATTCAAATTGCCAACTAAGTTGTAGGAGAACATTGAGTTAGGTTATTGATGTATTAATTATACTCACACTACTCCACCAGTACTTTCTATATCTCTGCCATTGAATGAAATACTGCATAGCGTCTTGTTGTGGTATAGTCAGATAAAGTATCAATTCAGATTTTTTCAATGGTGCACAGTTAATAAACAGGAGCTCTAATATTGTATTTTCATCATACTGCTGCAAATTTTCTTTTATGGTACCAAACACTGCAGGAATATGATCTAATTTGTGAGTAGTTTCACTAAGAAAGACAGGCATATTATGCTTAATAGATTTTGCATGGGTGTACTGCAGCCAATTTATATGAATATTTTTCATCAGTAACTGACAGGGCTGCTTTAAATTAAACTTTACACTATTATCTTTTAATTGTAGAACTGTAAAGAACTGTTTCATTTTAAGTAACTTGCTGATTTCAGTTTTCATTTTGTTTTATTTTGTTAGTCTCTTGCTCAACTTCAACTTCATGTAAGGGTATATTTCCTATAGGTGCTACAAAATAGTCATCCTCTTTCACTGCTGCATTTTTCAGGATCTCCTTTTGGCGGTTTCCCTGGGTTATCTTGTCTTCCCTTAGTGATAAGTTTCTAAAAAATAAAAAATGAGAAGTAGGGATATAAGTAATGTTTATTGGAGTTATGGGAGAAGAGTCGTTAATACAATAATCAAGAAATCAATATATTACATTGGAAACTTACTGATCTTCTAAGACTGAGTATAAAGGTTCAACATTATCAGTATTGATATGCAGTATTCTGTTAGCAAAAGCAATCGAATCTTCTAAAATTTTCACACCTTCCTCCGTGTCGTAACTTACTAAAGAAAGTCTTTCTAAGAGTGCGATAGTATTCCGCTCAACTAGAACTGGAGAATTGTGTTCATTTTCCAAAGATGGAACAGGTGATGTTGGTATCTTTGAATTCAAGTTTCTGCAGGAAATCTGAATTAAGTTCAAAGACCTAGAAGTTCTTTTGACCAATTTTAATATCATACTTATTTTGGGTTTTATGTGTATATCATAAAAGGTTATGTTATTTATTGAAAAACTGAAATCACAGAGTACTTTTTATTATACTGAAAAACTGACTGAAATGGTGGAAGGAATAGGAATTGGAAAAAGGATTTTTTCTACAATTCTGTCTGCTGTACTGTACTGTCAAATCTGTCAATGTCAAAATTGTCAATAATATTCAAACAAATCTGTCAATTATTTCTTTTTGGCTATCGTGGCTGCGTTCACTTATACCGCCCGACGTCGACAGACGACGCTCGCGGCTCGGAGCGTATGTACATACTGTGGTCGTTCAGTTAGGTCCATTACACTCTTATAATCTAAGGCCCGTATTACAGAAGCTTCCTCAAGTACAGTTTAAACTCCAATCACCTGATCACTACTATCAAAAATGTCATGTTTAAATACCCGGTTAGTACTTAAACGACGTCCCCGACTTCGGTTAGAAAAATCGATTGATTATTGTGATATAACAGTTGGTTATCGTTGGTGAACACCAAAGTTCGGGTTAAACATCTGGTTTTTACATAAACATCTGTTATCTTCTGGGTGAACTTGCCCCTAAAGGATAAAATCGTTACTTGAGTATCGGTCTTATTCCAGAACGGTAATTATAAACTTTAATTCAACAACAAAACACACGAATTTGACCTGAAATATAATAGAAATCTCTATTCAAGCGTAGTCTGGACCACGCTTGAGTGATTACAGATCAAATATCTGCCCAAATACCGAAACAGGTGACAATATAAAACGAAACTAAACTCAGATGAACTTTGATCAACAAATCTCTGCATGAGGGACGTTCTAAAATCAAAGCTAAACTTAAAACTAGTTTTAAACAGAGATCAACGCTTGAGTATCCTTCTGGAATACGGGCCTAAGATTACACTACTATCATTTATATAGGGCCGCGTTCAGTATTATCATCCTACGACGCCCGGAGCGTACTTTGATCGTTCAGTTACTCAGAGCGATCATACAAACCAATCACCTGAAGAACACTCCGTGCGTCGCCCAACGTAGGTCGTCGTACGTCAAAAACACAGCTATCCTTCATACCGCACCGCATCGTTGCTCTGCCTGGCGGCCGAGTTGACTCACTATTAGAATTTATTACATTATGAATACGGGCCCTGGTAACTGAACGAGCAAAGTACGCTCCGGCATCTCTACCTTGGTCTGTGGCTCCGGGCGTCGTCGGACGATAATACTGATACTGAACGCCGGCCCAGTCATTGAACCAGTATAATACCTTTATGTGCCTACAATACCCGGGCCACTGTAATGGCGGCCATAGCTAGGGAAGTAAGTAATCAAAACTAAAAAGTATCGATATCGATACTCGTGTTTCTTACCCTCTGGTACATCTTACATCTCTATGTGTGCTGATTAAAATCATTTTAAGTAGTAATAAATGATGCAATTATATCAAATACTAAGTTCGGCTGTCCCTAGGACATAAAAAAACGAGTGTGCTTTAGACCACACGACTGAAGTAAAACTTCACTAACTTATATCTCCCTCAATACTATTTCAATGAGAACAATCAACAATGTCTTGAGAACTAACGAAGATCATCATCATCATCATCATTTCAGCCGAAAGACGTCCACTGCTGGACATAGGCCTCCCCCAAACATCGCCACAACGACCGGTCCTGTGCCTTCCGCATCCAGCGGATTCCCGCGACCTTCACCAGGTCGTCGGTCCACCTTGTGGGGGGCCTACCCACGCTGCGCCTTCCAGTACGCGGTCGCCACTCCAGAACTTTACCGCCCCATCGGCCATCCGTTCTGCGAGCAATGTGCCCCGCCCACTGCCACTTAAGTTTGGCAATTCTTCGGGCTATGTCGGTTACTTTCGTTCTCCTGCGAATCTCCTCATTTCTGATTCGATCACGCAGGGACACTCCGAGCATAGCCCTCTCCATTGCCCTTTGAGTGACTTTGAGCCTTCTTATCAGGCCCATTGTGAGCGACCACGTTTCAGTACCGTAAGTAATTACTGGCAACACACACTGGTTAAAGACTTTCGTCTTGAGACACTGCGGTATTTTGGACGAGAAGATATTGCGTAGCTTCCCGAACGCTGCCCAACCGAGTCGGATTCGACGATTGACCTCTTTCTCGAAGTTGGACTTACCTAGCTGGACAGTTTGTCCTAGGAAGATATTTTATTTTTATTATGTAATTTTAGGTGCGGTCGACCGTACGTCAGTGGTAACAGTTTCGTTTTGGCGGCGCCTCTATTTCGTAAGCAGTAAGGGCGGTTTTCAGACTCAGGTGTTGCCACTGTCATGCGGTCAACTATACTTTTCTTATATTTTATATCGACTGTCCTTTCTTAATTTTTTACCTATGTGTTTTTTTGTTTTACTTTCTATGTAAACCCACCTATTAGTTAACTGCTTGTGTTTATAACTGTTGTTTGAATGTTGCGCGTCGTTGACTGTGACAATAAACTATTTTTCTTTCTTTTCTTTCATATTTTGATACTCGCAAACTCACATAAAACTACCTATATACTTCGCGTTGACCTAGAATCATGAAATTTGGCCGATTTATCGAAATATCGATTTTTTTTTTCAATATATCGAACTACAATAGGGTGTTTGACAGGTATTGCCAAAAATTATGAAAATTGTACAGAACGTAGATTTTAGGTTGAAGATTAACTTTTACTAAGTTTAATACAAATATATTCTAAATATTTTATTTTCCTGTTTGAAATTTTGATTTTTTAATCTGTTGATCACGTGATACAAAACGTCTTGAGACTTGGCCTCCATTTTGGGTGACGTCATAGTCCGGTACGACGTAGGGCGAGCTAAATGTTGCCATGATCGTAAAAATAAAATGTACCAGTTTTTGAACGAGTAGGTATATTATTAATAATTATATTCATGTTAATTGTTAATTTAGGTTCATTTTTATTTCATTGAGCCAGGTTATGTACTTTATAACTTACTAACAATTATACTAATCAGCATTTGTAGGTAATTTAAACGTAATTTAAAAGCTTTTGTTTTGTATGTGCGTGATTCAAACACAAACTACAAAACGTTTTAGTCATGTCTCATGTGACAAAAAAAAACCGCGTTCCGATTTTTTACTTTTTGTCAAATTCGTACCTTTTTGGTAAGCGTGTAGTACTTTTATGGGAATTCCGGCAACACTGACCGGAACTAGAACAGTGACGTAGGTTGACGATAATGTCACGTAACTTAGCGTTTTAGTGCGAAATTAAAAATGAGAATTTAAAATCTTGATTATTTAATTTTACAAGCATATTTTAGTAATTACTTGTTAATGAATGCTTTAATTGGATGTTTCGCCATCGTTTTACGTACATTTTCAAAAATTGTGAAACACCCTATTGTATATTCAAAAATATCGATATATCGAAAATCTGATATGTAAAAAATTCAACTGCCCTAGTGTGTTTACTTGACAGCTCATGTACTATGAGAGCCACCTTGCGGGGTAAGCGGGTTGCCATGCGGAGTAGGTATTTTGATATCCCGTAAAGATGTTGCCAAGCAGAGAATGTACAAATAGCATGCGATCACCGCCGGTTCACTTCCATAGAAAATATTTTTGCTGTAGAGCGAAGGGGGAAAATAGAACCGCGTCCTCCGCGCACCGCATTCCTCCCCCGCGGTGGCCTGGGTCGCCGCCATCTTTGACTGGTTGTAGTTAGCTGTCAGTAGTAGCGTCAGTTAGTTATTTTTTCTCCTGTGAGTAAATAAATTCCGTAAATTCTGTTGTTTTCGTCGAGTTTTTGTAATTGATTTTCCGAGGATTTAATTAAAGTCGTTTATTTTTGGTGCAAAACTATAAACGGAGAGCAACAATTATGCGGACACCAAAGTGCTGTGTTGTTGGTTGTAGTAATAAGCGAGAGGACGCATTTTTACATTATTTCCCCGTGAGTGATGATATTAGACTTAATAAGTGGTTGGACTGTATAAACTCTGAAAATCTCAAAAATGTACCGAAAGTAAAACTTGCTAAACTCTCGGTTTGTCACATACATTTTGAGAAAAGGTTTACCAGGCCGAATTCCCGACTGAGGTATGGTGCCTACCCATCATTGTTTACACCTGAGGAAATTACCAATGGGGTTCCCGCACTACACATTGATGATATTTGTAAGTAGCCTAAAACGATATTAACTGTTTTTTTTTAAATATTGTTCATGCTAATTCAATATAAAATGTATAAGTCAACTGTCTTTAATCCCATTTCAGCCAACAAATGTGAAGAAATAACCAAGAAAAGACATTCAGACCATTCCTATTTCAAAGATGAAGAACCAATTCCAAAGGTTGCGAGATTCAGTGGTAAGCCACCAAGAAATACAGATTAAATATAAAAAAAACACTAATACTTATGACTTATACTAGTATAATAATTATGGCAATGATGTATGTATATGTTGTTACAGCTTCAGCCTCCACATGCAAGGACTCTGGTCATCACTTTGTAGAAGAATCACCTTACATTACTCATCCATTGACCAGCTCTCAAGCAAAAGGTTGGTTACTTGTAAATGTCAATTTTGCCATGTGTCATTTTTTGCACAGAAGTATGTAGTAAATGTGGTCTTAATGTATGGTATTTATATGTTTTTACAGCTTCAGCCTCCATATACAAGGACTCTGGTCATCACTCTGCAGAAGAATCACCTTATAGTGCTCATCCATCTACCAGCTCTCAAGCAAAAGGTTGGTTACTTGTAAATGTCAATTTGCCATGTGTCATTTTTTGCACAGGAGTATGTAGTAAATGTGGTCTTAATGTATGGTATTTATGTTTTTACAGATTCAGCCTCCATATACAAGGACTCTGGTCATCACTCGGCAGAAGAATCACCTTATATTGCTCATCCATCTACCAGCTCTCAAGCAAAAGGTTGGTTACTTGTAAATTTCAATTTTTGCCATGTGTAATTTTTTTGCACTTGAGTACATAGTAAATGTGGTCTTAATGTATGGTATGTATATATTGTTACAGCTGTAGCTTCCATATGCAAGGACTCTGGTCATTATTCACCAACAGAATCAATTTTAATTGCTCATCCATCAACCAGTTCTCAAGCAAAAGGTTGGTTTCTTGAAATAAGTTTTTATTATTATTGTACTAAGTTTTCGACATTTTATATTGTATAAAAGTGTGTTAGTGTGTGTTTGTTAGTGTTATTGGGTTTTTTCATTAGGAAATTCTCAGTAGCAGCCCGGAGTATGGATTTGTGCCCGGTTAACGGCAATAGGCTCGCCTCCTATTACATGGGACTATAACATAACTGGCGAAATGTGGATGTACTATACACCTCTGCCTACCCCCTCGGGGAAATACAGGCGTGATGTTATGTTATGTTATATTGTATAATTGTTATACTGGATAAAGTAGCTTTCTAATAGTGAAAGAATTATTAAAATCAGTAGTTTTAGAGTTTATCGATTACAAACAAACAAACAAATCTTTCTTCTTAATAATATTAGTATAAATAGGCTTGTGTTGGACCACTATCTCACAAAGTATTAAGCAATGAAATGGTTGACAATAGTGCATGCTTACCTAGCTATTGAATGCTACTTTAACCTAATCAATTGAAACTTGAAGACTCCTTGGTTTATGAAACACACACACATAACACATAATATCACGCCTGTATTTCCCCGAAGGGGTAGGCAGAGGTGTAATAGTACACCCACATTTCGCCAGTTATGTTATAGTCCCAAGTAATAGGGGGCGAGCCTATTGCCATTGACCGGGCACAAATCCAGACTCCGGGCTGCTACTGAGAATTTCCTAATGAAAAAACCCAATAACACTGCCCAACCCGGGAATCGAACCCAGGACCCCACGCTCGTCAGTTGGGCTTGCGACCACTAGACCAACAAGGCAGTCAGCAACTGGTAGCTGTTTATGAAACACTGACTCCAAATTATAATCTCAAATGAATATTGATAATGAGATGAAGTTTTTTTGCAGGCCCAGGTTTGATTCTCCTAAAAACACCAAAGGCATCAAGAAAAAGACTAATAAGTAAAATAAACCAATTAACACCCAATTGTGCAAAGCTGTATAAGATATACAATAAATCTAAGCACCAAATTGATTATCTGAAGAGGGCAAAAAGGGCACTGAAATTTTCTAAGGAGAACTCTTTTGAAGAGCTTACTTGTAAGATGAACCCATATGCTAAGCAAATAATGCAGATGCAAATAAACCTTTGTATGAAAAAGAAACAGGCCCACAGATTTACAGACTCTGAAAAACTAATTGCACTATCTATTATGAAACAGAGCCCAAAGTGTTACAGATTTCTACGGAAAATATTCATCTTACCTTCAAAATCCACATTGAATAAGCTAATATCACAGCTGAATATTGAAGTTGGGATAAATTCTGTGCTTATTGAAGTAATGAAGAAAGAGGTATGTCATTTTCAAACTTATGTGTATAGTGTGATATATCCCACATGTGTCTAGTGCACAATGAAAAAGTAACATTTATTTTGTTTTCAGGTTGCCACATGGAACACTAACAAAAAATTTTGCTCCATAATTTTTGATGAGATGCACCTTGATGAACGGCTAAGTTTCAATCAAAACAAAGATAATATTAATGGATTTGTGCACTTCGATCAAAAACATAAAGAGTTTGCAGACCAAGCTCTTGTCTTTATGTTAAGAGGAGCTGTATATAAATGGCAGCAACCATTTGCCTTTTACTTTTGTAAAGGTGCAACTAATCCAGCTGAGCTGAAACGCATAATAAAAAAAGTTGTCACTGCATCCATAGAGATTGGGCTTAGGCCCATTGCTACAATCTGCGATCAGGGATCGACATTTCGCAGAGCTCTTGGGGAGCTTCAACAAGAGACAAGGCGAGCACAACTCATTGCAGATCTGCCAACAGGTTGGTAAAGAATACACATACTACTCATGCAAATAAAGAATGGGATTGGAAATGGCGGCACTTTTACTGTTCTATGTGCCTCTCACTCTCACAATACTATATGTGTGAGCGAGAGGGGAATACAAATGCTACTATTTTCAGTCCCATTCTTTATCTGTGCCAATAGCACATACATAGACCATACATCAGGATATCATAACATTAAACATTTTTTGTTGAATTTTAAATTCCAATCTAATTTATAATTATTGTCTTTCAGATGACACTGTGGAGTTATGCGGACTAAAATTAAACATTATCTACGACCCCTCACACATAATTAAGGGTTTCAGAAATAACTTCCTTAACAAATGTATTAAATTGGATGGAAAAATTTCCAAATGGCAGGATATTGTAGACGTGTATTTGACAGACTGTAACCATGCTGACTCAAGACTTCTTCACAAACTTAATGATCATCATGTCATTCCTGAGAAAATGAGCAATAGAAATAAAATGAAGGTTTGTATTTTCTTTGCATTCCAAAACAACTTTAATACTATTTATAAATGAACTTCTCACTTGACCTAACTGTCTCATTTTGGAATGGTAGTATGTTCCTGTGATGCTACTGTTGATTTGGAAACCTAGTTGCTTGGTCAATAATTAAGTATATGCCATGCTAATAAAAACGGCCAATTTATACTGCACAGTAAAATGATGTAGTGCACGGTATTACTAATAAACACCCAGTTTATTGTTTACTGCATTGCTTTTCAGATTTGTAAGCATTAATTGAAATGAAAAATTTGCAGGTCAAAACTGCCGCGCGTGTGTTCAGTTCCACCGTATCTGCTGCCCTTTCGTATACTTCACAGTTTTGTAAGTTTTTTTTTCTATACTATTAAAAAACTATCTGAGCCATATCTTGTTAAAGATATATTTGAAAAACTGATAAGATGTAACATAAGCTGGGGCCTGGGGACCTTTGAAGGGGTGAATGTACTTATCATAAAGAACAACTTTTTCTATGGTTTGTGCTAGGGCTACTGTTTCCTACAACAGTCATCAATGTTGCTCGACAACATGTCAAAACAGCAGATTTTTTGTTTTCACTTTATTTTTTTCATAAATCTATTATTACATGACAGACCCTGTTTTTTTTTTCAGATGGTAAAAAGTCATATTAATTTTGTAATTGGTTAGGTGGGCTCCTATTCTTCTTTTCTTTATTTTGACTATGATTCTATGATATACTACAAACCTTAAATATAATCATTTTCTATTTCCAGCTCACTATGCCGATGGAAGACCAGTGAGTGACACCATGCCAAACACAGCAAAAACAGTGAAGTTTTTCGACAACCTATTTGACAGCATCAATGGTGCTGCCCTCCACCATAAGCATACAAAAGGAAAGGACCTGCGGAGGGCAGTTACTTCCACAACTAAGCACCATTCATTCTGGAAGGACGCCATTAACATTTTAGAAAAAATTCAATTTCTGGATGAAAAAGGCAACACAATATCAGTGCCCACATTAAAAAGCTGTGTTACTACCTTGAAAAGTTTAATGAGGCTGTGGCAGTTCTTTCAAGAGCAGGGTCTAAAAGTTATGCGTCCTCGCTATTTCAACTCTGATCCAGTTGAAAACTTTTTTGGGCAAGTGAGGGCGTATAACTTCAGACACAATGACCCAGACTGCTACAGCTTCATTTGCACATTCAGATCACTTCTGATAACACGGATGATCAAATTTCACAATGATACATTTAACTGTGAGGATGATCGGGCAGACCAACTTTTGAGCATGTCTCAAATTTTAAAACTGAAAACAAGTTCCACTTTTGAAGCCGAATGTGAGACTGAAACAACCTCACCAACTTCACCAACTCGGTCAAAGTCAAATTTGCCTGATCATCCTGACAATGTGAATGAAGTTGTCAATCGGGCAAGACAACAACGCCTGGAAGTCCATTCTCGGGCGTACACTGCCGGATGGGTAGTGAGAAAAGTGTTAGAAAGAACTCCCTGTGACGAATGTAAAAATTTATTGACATCTGAATCACCTCTTCAAATTCATGAATGGGTGAGTCACAGGGAGTACAACCAATGTAAAAAGCGACTAAGCTACCCATCTGAGAAAGCAGTTCGGTGTTTCGGCACAGTTATGGAAACGACAAATAATTTTCTGGAAAATAGCCCTCACATAAATTATATCTCCAAAACTATTTTAAAAGAAATTAAATCAAAAATGACGTACGAAATAAACTGCCCGAAACACCGAAACAATCAATTTGCATTAATTGTTGTGAAATTTGCCATCCATAACTGGTGTAACACAATTAATAAAATTTTAGGGGGAACCGATATTGTGCGGCTCGAAAAACGAGTGGGGGTACTGCCGCAAATTCAAAAAATGGCGTATGAAAAATATATAAAAAAACTGAAAAATAAATCAACTAAAAAATGTTCTGTTGTTTAAATTTTAATATCCCAGACACAGTCCAGTACTGTACGTACCTAACAGTATGGGTATAAAGGTGAAATTCATTAGGTGACATTTTTGGCAAAAATCAGTTTTTTTTTCCATCCAATTCCCTATCAGCCGAAAGTGATGTATATTTTGCTAAAAATGTCACTTAGTGAATTTTACCTATAAGCCCACGTAAATATAATAAAACATTTAGTACCTACCTATCTATACACTAGTATCATTTATACCTATCTACCTATAGATATATAGATACTGAAAACCTACCTACTTGCAAATGTCAAATTCTATTTTCCCCCTGCTACAGATTACTTAATCGATGAAAAAATTTCAAGGCAGTCGTCCGTCTGATACGTAGTATCTTCTAAGTAGTCTGTGCATGCGATCTCTTTCACTAGACGACATAACACGTTGGTTAACAAGAGATAAAGAATAGATTCATAATTCAATAACGATTTAATAGATATTTGTATTTTAAACTAGGTGGATATAGAAGAATACACCGCCTCCATCATAGGTACAGTCGCCTGCATGACAGTGGTAACACGTCAATTCGAAAACCGCCCTTACTGCTTACGAAATAAAGATGCTGCTAATGTCAAAGTGTTACCACAGACGTGCGGTCGACCGTACAACTCACTGAACGCACCCGAATCACTGAAGTCAATGTTATTGTCAAAATGACAAATGTCAAAATGTCAATTGTCAACATAACCTCGAATTTCTTCAAAGGGTAATGTTTCTTTCGGCTTTCCTGATTTAATAATATTCTTCCTCAAATTTAAGCAGGTATGTAATGATTAATGATGCAAATTATAGAAAATAATTATTTGAGTAAAGAAACTTCGTAAAAAAAATATAAAATGTAGTTAATCATAATTTTATTACCTAAATTCTATGTTCGAATTACTTATTTAATATAATTGCAGTTCTCTGCTAGACTGCTGGGTATTAGGCTATCTCACAAGCTTAGCCACAACACCTGTTTTTCCGCATCCAGTTTAGTCAGATGTTGATATTAATCTACGGTCTGTTTTTCTCTCGTCTCATTTAATAAACTATCTTGGCATGTCTCTTTATTCAAATAACTACTGATAAAATATAAGTAGTTCTGCACATGTAATCAGGTAAAAAATATATTTAGTATGTGAAATTGTTAACATAATATTTTTTATAATAATCATTATTGACAAATTGCCTTAAAAAAACCTGCCAAGATTGTTAAATAAATAAGACAATTAAGAAAAAAACCGGCCAAGAGCATGTCGGGCCATGCTCAGTATTATAGGGTTCCTTAAGTAGGTGTAATTTAGTGATGCGACTCGAGTCCAATTTTACTCGAGTGACTCGAGTGACATCGTAAAAAAACGTACTTGAGTGAAAAAAATATCCCAGACAAACAGGTTTAAACCTGCTTTTTAAAAGAGATAAGTTAAAGTGCGTTGTTGGTTGTTGTCACACTTGTTTGAACTTGTTGCGTGTAGTGAACTCAAGTGAACTGTTGTGTTGAATGAGTTATCGACGTTTATGAGTGAGTGAGGTGAGTGACCGAGTGACTCGTGAACCACTCGAGTGACTCGACCACTCGAGTGATTGAGTGATTCGTGAACCACTCGAGTGACTCGACCACTCGAATGGTACTCAAGTAAAATTGTAAAATGACTTGAATGACTCGAGTGGCAAAATCGGACTCGAGTCGCATCACTAGTGTAATTACAAACGAATCAAATCGAATATTAATCATGGCTATTTTAGTTTTTGCAATAATCGGCAGCATTCGTGACTCAGAGCGTGTTGTTAGTAGCGCCATCTAGCGATAAATTCAAGAAGCCAAATTTAAGAAGTCTGTCATGTCAAAGTTACTTTTTGTGATTGTTTCAAATAGAAAGTAGCTAAAGGAGCATTATTTGCTACGATAATTTTTCTCTAAGGTCAATGACCTTTGAACTAGGATGTTTTAAGGATTTTTCAGTTTTCTGTCTATAACTCAAAAAATTATAATCACATTATACTCCAAATAATTTTAAAAGAGAATTTTTGCAAAGGTCTATCAATGTGGAAGATTATAAGTTTCTACGTTGCATAGTTTAGAAATGGCAGGGGGGGGGACACATTGCAAGCCACTTTGGCGGGCTATATTTCGCAGATGGTACACCTGATAAAAAAGTGATGTATGAAACATTAGCTTCATTTTAGTAGACCTATTCAATGATACCCCACACGAGGGGGTGCAGCGAAAAAAATTTTTGCATCCCCATTTCATATGTATGGACGCCACCCCTAAAATACGTAAAAACGATTTTTTTATTCTTTTAAAATTGAGATCTATATACAGACTATTTTTGAACAAAATTTCATTTACTCATGTTTATAACTGTAGAAGTTATTAAGCTGTAAAGGATTAGGACAGACGGACAGACGGACGGACATGACGAAACTATAAGGGTTCCTTGTAGGACTACGGAACCCTAGAAACAGAGTTTAAATGTTATTGTTTATATTAAAAAATATGTTAGCTAATGCTATGATGCTTAAGATGCAAACATAACACATATGTTTTTAAGTAACTAAGTATCTCAGATTGACTTTGTGCATACAATATGCAGTTTTCCTATTATAATCATGTTATTCTGTTTCAGGAAATATGAAAAAGTATGCTCGAACAGTGTTGTATGACAAACTACACAGAGGAGGTGTGTTAGTTTGCATTGGCCTTACTCTGTATGGGTCAGTGCTTTTAGGTGACCATTTTTATAAGTATTTCAAATATGTCCGACCACAAATACAAGCAAATAAAGAAGCAGCTGAGAGAGAACTTTTAGCAGAAGGATCTTCAGAAAAATTTGTTTAAAAAATAATATTTTTTCCTAGATTCCATGTACATTTAGAATTAACTTAAGCTGTAAATGTATTTAATAGGTAGTTTTGCTTTGATGTTATTTTATTAAATCAATGTTTGAATATTTACCTTTTTATCTTTAAGCAACACAGTACTCCTTCCTTTTAATTAGTGGTACAATTAGGTGTTTAATTATCAAGAAAGCTGTCTCAATTTCTAGTATAAATTGAAAACCCAGGTACACTGAATTTCAATTGGATTTGATTTGATGTCTGCCTAAAGTTTGTCAGATTCCTTAAGTTATTAAAAAGGCAAAAAACTAGGATAAGATTTTGGGCTTGTGGTGCTAGGCTACCCGCGCATAGAAGCTAAGGTTTTCGGGATGTTGTGGTGGCGCTTGCATGGTGGAACACTGTATCTATTTCTGTGGTGGAACATTTGTGCTTATACATTAAACATCTCAGTAAGTTGTAGCTGGCTTATAGTTTAGCCTAGCTATAAAGATACTATATGTCATCTATTGAACTATATTTACGGGACTTTTTGGCGCACAATGAAATCAAAACAACAAACATTTTGATTAATGTATGTATTTATTTATTTATTATATTCTTATTTTATTTCTTCTTATTATTATCTTAATATATATAAATCTCGTGTCACAATGTTTGTCCTCAATGGACTCCTAAACCACTTAACCGATTATAATAAAATTCGCACACCATGTGGAGTTCGATCCAACTTGAGAGATAGGATAGTTTAAATCTCAAATTATAGTCGCAATTTTAATTTATTGCTAATTATTTGTCTGTTATTATTTGACAGTCACAATTATCTGTTAACTCCAAATGATTCTAACAGATGTCGATACCTTTCGACTGGGTTGAGTAAGTAATGAATAGATGGCGCTGCTATGGTAAATCTACGAACGTGTCATATAAGCTACATTTATTTATTTACCCGGTAGGTGGCGCTGCAGTCGTTGTGTCACCAAATTTGATTTGCTGAACAATTGATAACATGGGACGGGATATGGGACGGGACGGGACGGGACATGTGACATGGGGGACGGGACATGTGACATGGGGGACGGGACATGTGACATGGGGGACGGGACATGGGACGGGACGGGACGGGACGGGATATGTGACATGGGGGACGGGACATGGGACGGGACGGGACGGGATGGGACATGTGACATGGGGGACGGGACATGTGACATGGGGGACGGGACATGGGACGGGACGGGACATGGGAAGGGACATGGGCCGGGACGGGACATGGGACATGAGACGGGACGGGACGGGACATGGGACGAGACGGGACTTGAGAAGGGACATGGGCCGGGACGGGACATGGTACATGAGACGGGACATTGGACATGGGACGGGATGGGACATTTAACATGGGACGGGACGGGACATGGGACGGGACTGGACATGGGGTGAGATAGTGGGATAGTGGGATAGTGACTGGACTGGACTGGACTGGACGGTCCGAATAAAAGGATGGATGGATGGATGGATGGAACTGGACTGGACTGGACTGAATTAACAGGATCCGTCACGTGGGTTAGCAGAATTTAACGCGAGTGAAGCCGCGAATATTTATTTCTTCTGTACATCTGATTGTCGCCTAACTCCTCCTAAACAGCTGAACCGATTTGGATGAATTTTTTTGTGAATATTTCAATGGTTTCCTGGATGGTGTGAAAACACAATTGGATCCGGTAGGTGGCCCTTCTGTCTGTATGTCACTGATCTTCTCCTAAATAGCAGGGACGATTTTAATTATATGTGGCGCTGCTTTTCCGGGCAGGACGACGTCTGCCGAGTCCGCTAGTTATGTTATATGTTTTGACTATCATATGTACCTAATCTGTGGTTTAGCCGGCCGATCAAGTACTTACCTAAGCTCACAGGCTACATAGAGATACCTACATACTAAGCTTTAAGTTTCCCCTGTTCGCCTAGCTTTAGTTGAAAACTATATCTAGCAGGTAGTATGTACAATGACGATGATTTTAATCACAGAAATAGAGAGTAGTATTAATATTATCGTCATTGTACATACTACCTGCTAGCTATAGTTTGCAGTTGAATGCAGTTTCACACACGTTCGTGGTAGGTACTGGTAGGTACCTACCTACCTACGCAACCACAGAGAAAATAATCACTACGTTACATACGCAACGCGATTGCTAAAGTGTAGGTACACGATATCCTTAAGAGAAAACGTGGACGTAATAAATAGCCAGATAGGGCTGGTCACGTGCAGGTCGTCCCATTTATACTTCTTGTGAACACTGAAGGAAGTGCTGCAATTACTTGTGATGGATAGTGAGAGTTAGATGCGGCCGTAAGGGTCGCGCCTTCCATATAACTTTCTTATCTACCTCTGAAGGGAAACTTTATGACATCTTTACGAGAATCGAAAAATATGGACGACCTTTGACATTAAAACGCCGCCCTTGTATACCCAAATCGGATTTAAGAACTAAGGTTCTGACCACACTACACGGTTAGCGAGTAATCGGCGATTAACCGTGCCGTCCTGGCGTTGTTTACGCGCTGCCGAGAGTTAATTGCGGTCGCAGTTGGAAGTTTATGTACAAAAATGTAGATATAGCCCGCTATGAGGGTGTATTTGGATTTTTTCAAGTACGTAAATTATTTATTATAATACGTGGGACACTCAGAAAGTTTTGCGAAACTAAAAAAAATTGTTCTATACGTACATATATTTTTATCAAATCTTTTCAAAGTACTTTCCACCAGCCTCTATACAAAGATTCATGCGCCTAAACCAGTTTTCAAAACACTTTTTCCAGTCCGCCGCAGACACCTCGTTTACAGCCTGCTCGAACGCAGCCAGCGCATCTTCCGGCGACGAAAATTGTATCCCTTTGAGCTGATTTTTTATTTTTGGGAATAAAAAGAAGTCACACGGTGCTAGATCAGGGCTGTAAGGAGGGTGACCCAGGAGTTTGACTGGCGTGCTGTCCAGGAAGTCCCTCGTTTTGAGTGCGGTGTGCGCAGGTGCATTGTCGTGGTGGAGCAGTAGACCGCGGAGCCCTGTGTTTGGTCGCTTGTTGCTTATAACAGAGAAAACTTCTGGCAAACATTTGGTAGTATACCATTCGGCATTAATGCTTCTTTGATCCCGTAAGGGAATTGATACCAAGTGGCCAGTCAAATTAAAAAAGCTAGCGATCAAAATCTTACCCCCGCTTCTAGATCGCTTCACTTTGGCAGGCGTTGGCTCATTTTGAAACACCCAAACAGTCGACTGGCGCTTGGTTTCTGGGTCGTATTGATAAATCCAGGACTCATCACCTGTAACGATGTCGTAAACACGCCGAGACGAGCCTGCTTCAAATTTGTTAAGCATATCACGGCACCATTCCACCCGGGCCTGCTTCTGAGCATCGGTGAGGTTGTGCGGCACCCAGCGTGATACTATCCTCCTCACGCGAAGATGGCTGTGTAGAATCTCGTGAACGCTTCCCGATCCAATCTTCAATATGTGTTGAATCTCCTGATATGTTATTCGCCTATTGTCTTGGATTAAATTTTTCACTGCTAGCACGTTTTCTTCACGGTAACAGCCGTCAAAGGACCGCTTCTTTCGTCATCCCCCAAAGTTGGTCGACCGCGCTTGAATTCGTTATACCAACGATACACGGTTGCCTTGGAAGGGCCTTCATCCATGAATGCCATTTGAAGTCTATCGTACGATTCATCCGGTTTCAGGCGACACTTGGAATCGTATAAAATCATAGCTCTAAAATGTTCCCGGCGCAGATCCATATTTCAGTGAGACACAATACTTTGAATTAACTCGCAAAAAATGTGGAGGGAAATTTTGAAATTGGAACTTACTTATTTTTACTTATAAATAATCATATTTTCGAAAAACATTATAACTGGCCAGTCTCCCATATATAAAAACTTTTTTTCGCAATACTTTCTGAGGGGCCTGGTATAAGTACATGTTAATTAATTACCTAGTAGGTATAGGTATCAACGAGAAACGAATACTTAGGAAGTACTTATGTGGTATGTTTAATGTTAATACGCGAGTGGGCACCTACCTATACCTAGAATTTGCCAATGATTACACAATGTTTACACAAAAACCGTATCTACTTATTTCTTCATAATATCTATATACGCGAACAAAATGTTTACTAACAAACAAACTGATTATATACATAAGTAACTAGGTACTTACAATGTTAAAAAATAGGCACGTACATGGTGTCTGAAAGTAGGTTGGTTATACTGAATATAGGTACCCAAGCTTATTATTCCTTATAACATGTAGGTATGCATATGTCGTAGGATAATCGGAAAAATTGTATCTTTGCGAAAATCCTGGGGCGATTGTTAAGAACCGGATAATTCGAATCTAAGAAAAAAAATCGCAATCAGCATCCTCTGAGCCTTTTCTCAATTATATTGGGGTCGGCTTCCAGTCTAACCAAATGCAGCTGAACATCAGCATTTTACACGGAGCGACTGCCATCAGACCTTCGCAACCCACTGGAAAACACTGACATTCGGAAGTAAGACCAGGCTTCTGACTACCCTTAACGACTGCCACATATAGGTAGGTATTCGTATGACAACCGCGTGCTGTCCGTGGGACGGAGGGGTCTCGATGTGTAACGAAACGGTCACCCATCCACGGACTGACCGCGAGAAGCGCAGCTTAACCTCGCAGATCGTACAATCGGCGCGGTTATGACTTCGCAATCATCCAAGCTATTTTCAGGATGATTGCAAAAATACAGCGTATCTTAGGTACCGCAGTCGTATTATTTGCTTGTAAAATTTTGTTGTCATGACGAACCAGATCAATTTTTTTTTTCGTGGGGAATATCCTCATGGACGTACTCCGTCCGGGGAAGGAGGAGCCCATGTCGGACTCTTACCGACTAAAAACCACCACGGTGTTCCTCTACCGACCCCTGGCCGGGGGCGTGACCAATCCCATGTGACTTGGTATCACAATTTTTATGACGAGTGACACCTTGACCCTGGCCTCCGATAGTATAATTGAAACAGTGATAAAATTATTTATATTAAACCTGTTACGCAAGATATGTTGCAGTAGTTTGACAGCTGTCTTGCGAGCATGGCCGTGCGTATCCCTCGTGTTAAGTTCAATAACGGACTCTCCTGTCCTATACTGGGGCTTGGGACATGGCAGGTAAGATATTTAGTTATAGAATAGGTTAATATTATTGTGTTTTTAGGTTTTGTGTTTATTATTTAGTCAGATTAGTTAAAAATATTTCGATTCAGCAATTTGTAAAGCGCGTAGTTATTTTTTAAGACCTTAAAGATTACACTTAACTTTACCATAAGGATTATTTACGCTGATAGGATCAGTTGCCTTTAATACTAGATCAAAGCCTTGAGTTTTATTGGGCTTATAATAGCATATTTATAGTCCTCTACCGTATGTCCGTATTAATAATGATTTATTGTGGACTTTACAATCCAAGGTGTTAGTTACAAGATCTTAAAAGCTATGTTAGTAAATGATATAAAAAGAAATGCATTTTATTTTTCTATTTCCTATATAAAAGTGGGTTTGAGCACCTAGTCGATATATGCAAATGGACCCCAGTGCTCAAGGAATGGGTTTTCCACTTTCTAAATTAATGTACTACTTATAACTTACGGCCGAATTATCAAATACTACTCCCGATATATGTCATTCTCAAGTTTAGTGTCGTTTGAGAATTCGGGGGTAGCGAAATATACGCACCTAAATAAATGAATTAATAAAACTGATGTTGCGAGATACATCAGCCACGCTGATAGCATCACATAGGTACATACCTATACCTAATATACAAAGACTTTGTATACTGACGCTAATATAAGTAACTACACAGTTAGTTCCGTGTGGTGCCGGACATAAAGAATTGCACTACCCTATCTCTTCTCATGGGTGTCGTAAAAGGCGACTAAGGGATTCACCAGAGGATTTGCAGCAGCGTTCTCTGAGTATTTAACCAACCAACTGCGATCGCCAACCCGCCTGCCAAGCGTGACGATTACGGCATATCCACCCTATTGGGGGAGGCCTATGTCCAACAGTGGACGTCTTTCGGCTGAAAGCATGATGATAATGACACAGTTAATATATTCTGTAGAACGGTTTTAGTCTATTTGAAAGAAGAAAGAAAGAAAGAAAGAAAAAATATTTATTGACACAACAAGACGACGACGTATTTAGGTTACTTAGCCTAGGTATTCCTACAATGGCTGCTACCCTTGGGTGCCTTTTACTCAATCTGTCTGATAGTATTCAGTATATACCTAGATTTGTTTTAAAACCATGATTTTCAGAACATATCTGCACACGTAACGAGTTTTTACATTGTAAAATTTATCATAACTCTGGCTGCTGCTATAAGCCGTATTAAAATTTAAGTACCTACTCATCTATAATAAAAATGACTACCAACCTTTATTTATCATAAAACATCTCGTTAAAACAATGTTTTTATATTTTAGTCAAATCCCGGCGAAGTCGAGCGGGCGGTCGGCGAAGCCATCGACGTTGGGTACCGACATATAGACTGTGCGCATCTCTATTTTAACGAGAAGGAGGTCGGAGAAGCGATCAAGGAGAAAATTAAGCAGGGCATCGTAAAAAGGTCAAAATATATGTCCATTTAGCCTGTATATCCAATGCTTTTTCCGTTCCGGTAAGACTTGTCTCGGGCTCCGCTTAGCCTTAATCCACGTGCCGTTTTCTTGTTATTAAATAACAAAGTTTCGTAGAGGGTTTGTTAGAAATGACAACCTTATCTATTTGGCAATTTACAAAATAAATTAGTATTCATGATATTCAATGGACAGTTACGGTTTTCAAAGTACAGAAAATACCTATCTTTTCTATTTTCATTCTTACATCAATGTTATTGACGTGGTCTAGATAAAACCTGAACATACCTGCATGTTATTACAAACATGTTTTTCTATTCTTCTTTAATGTTTACAGAGAGGACCTTTTTATAACATCAAAGATATGGAATACCTATCACAGGCCGGATTTAGTGGAAAAGGCTGTAAAAATCTCGTTGTCTGATCTCGGATTGGATTATTTGGATTTATATCTCATTCACTGGCCTATGGCTTACAAGGTAAGCCCATTTTTATTATTCTTAAAGTTGTATACTGCGGACTAAGCTCGAAGAAAATTTGAACAGAAATTGAGTTTATATTAGGTTAGGAGAATTCTTTAAACCCGCAGAAGACTTATGTAAATAACCAAGACGTAAAAAACTTTTCAATTTTGGCTAAAGCTTTTTGGAAAAACGATACTCAAGCGACATTAGCTTTATTATGTACAAAGCGAAATAAAATGTTTGTCTGATTTAGGAAGGCAGTGATCCGTTTCCTTCAGATGCTAATGGCAGAGTGATTTACTCCGACGTAGACTACGTGGATACGTGGAAGGCTATGGAGAAGCTCGTCGAGAAAGGCCTCGTTAAGAGCATCGGAGTCAGCAACTTCAATTCAGTACAACTGACTCGAATTCTGAACGCTGCTACAATTAAGCCGGTGACCAATCAGGTGAGATGAAAACGATTCAATCAACGGTGATTTCGATGTTCAACGTCTCATGTTTGTACTTTGGTGCGCACCGTAGATTTGTTGATATAATTTTATCCAAAAAAAAGATAGAAACACATTTTAAGTTCTTGTTGCTTGGAGAGATTTAATAACTCTACCTCTTATTTGATACGTCTTCCACATTAGTATGTACATAAAGGCGAGATTCGAGAATGATTTCCTGACGTTATCGAGGGACTTTAGTAAACAGTTATAAATAAGTTGAAATTTTAGTATTTATACTTAGTTTTGATAAGTACTTATGTACCAAAAAAAGGCAATTAATGTGATAGTCAACAAAGTAAATGGACAACGAGTAGCAGTATCCATTTGAATATTGGTAACGCTCAAAGATCCTCTATTATAAAATTACTTAGGCTTTTGGTACCTACTTGTTGAAAACTCACCAGAAAAATTAAAAAACCTCGCCGTGTTGCGGAAAACCAATAGAACTAATCTCTTCTGTTGCAACTTGTTGTGTTAAAATGCAAATTAAAATGTAAAAACCTGCTCTGAGGGTGAGCAGGTTTTTATTTTTCAGGTTTTTAAAAATACAATATAGGTACATACATTAAAACATACATTTAAAAACACATTATATTTTTACATTAAAATTTACCTCAAATGACTAGTTCGTCTATGACGAGAAGCCTGTAGGTTATTATTAATTATGATTTTTTTAATAATTAATTTATAATTGAAATAAATTGAGTAATTCCGTACCTAATTCTCCGCTAAATAGTGATGCTTGCATTGCTGTGTTTCGGTCTGAAAGGTACGGGTGCCGGTGAAATTACAATCATATGAGACTTTCCATCTTCATGTCTCAGTTTGGCGAAACGACTTGCGGTGCCATTTAGGGAACAGTCTAGGTGGTATTGAAGTTGTTATGGGCAAAGGTAACCGCTTAACATCAGATGGGCCTTTAGCTCGTTTCGCCATCCTACATGCTGAAATTTGAGTAGCTTATTTCCCGAAAAGGGGTAATTGTACTCATTATTTTGAACAACTTTTACTATGGGACCAACCCTGAAATCGCGAAAACATAATCAGTTGGTCCCTACATTTTATCGATTTAAGTGAACAGAAATGTAGGGACCAATTGATATTTTTCGCGATTTCAGGGTTGGTCCCATAGTAAAAGTTGTTCATAATAATGAGTACAATTACCCCTTTTCGGGAAATAAGCGATTCAAATTTCAGCATGTATAAAAAAAATCAGTGCTAAGAAATAAATCATTTATTTATAATTACAGGTGGAGTGTCATCCATACTTAAATCAGAGTAAGCTGTTTAACTTCTGCAAGGAGCATGGAATCACGTTGACAGCGTACAGCCCTCTCGGTAGCCCGCAGCGGCCGTGGGCGAAACCCGGCGACCCTTCTTTGTTGGAGGACCCGAAAGTCATGTCCATTGCGAAAAGGCTTAACAAAACTCCTGCTCAAATTTTAATTAGGTAAGTTTGAAGTGTTGCATGATTTTAACACAGTAAACATCGATGGATGTCTAGATAATATCGAACATGTATATTTATTATCAAAATATTTTAATTATGTCCGTGATAGATAAACTGTACGGAATACTGTAAGTAAACAAATAATATAAATCGCTATATTTAACCAATAATTTTGTATGAAGTTTAAGCAAAGATCAAAGATTTCGTAGTAACTAGGGTAAGCTGGAATGTAGGTTCAGTGTATAAAATTATTCTAGGTAGAGCTGTCAGCACTGTGTCGAGAGTTGCTTGTACTCTATTATGGTCTATCTGTGTGCTAATTTTGAACCAAATTTGTTTAGCCGTTTCAGCGTGATCGAAGGACAAACAAACAAACATCCATACTTTCGCATTTATAGTATTAGTAGGAAGTAGGATAGTAGGACTACTCTATCCGGTTCGTTCGGTATCGGTGTAATCCGGTTTGCATAGAAAACGTTATCGCGCATCCTACGGAAACTGCTTATATTTCCGGGATAAAAAGTAGCCTATAGTTACAACGTGTTATTGAAATAACTGAAAACCTTTTAAGGGGTCACTGTACTCATCGGTATGATTAACTTTTACTATGGGACTAATCCTGAAATCGCGAAAATTCATCTTCATCATTCATAATATTAGACGAATGACGTCCACTGCTGGACATAGGCCTCCCCCAAGCATCGCCACAACGACCGCTCCTGCGCTTTCCGCAACCAGCGGATTCCCACGACCTTCACCAGGTCGTTGGTCCACCTTGCGGGGGGCCTACCCACGCTGCGCCTTCCAGTACGCTGTTGCTACTCCAGAACTCTACGACCCCATCGGCCATCCGTTCTGCGAGCAATTTGCCTCGCCCACTGCCACTTATGTTTGGAAATTCTTCGGGCTATGACGGTTACCATCGTTCTCCTGCGAATCTCCTCATTTCTGATTCGATTTCTCCATCACCCTTTGAGTGACTTTGAGTCTTCTTATCAGACCCATATTGTGAGCAACCACAATTATACCACAATTATTATATTAGTAGGATTTAAATAATCTAGCAATACGGATACAAACGGAACTACACTTTGTTTTTTCTTACTTGTCTTATTTAGTAAACAATCTTGGCATGTCTTTTTAATGCAATTCGTCAATAATAATTATTGAAAGACATAATGTTAATAATTTCACACACTTAATTTTTTAACCTAATTGCATGTGCAGAACTAGTAATTATTTGAATTATAAATCATCATCATTTTTTCTTTTTTCATCATCATCATTTTTAAGCTATTGCATAGCTTCTATCGCGGGCATTAAGCGTGGAGACCGAATCCAGAATTTCCGTAACGAAAATAACCTAACACCCCCTACTCCGACCGGCACAGCGGTGATACTTTTTAGTTTTGCCATCTATCGATGAATAGCAGACCTTTTAATGACTTTTTGAAATATCACGCTTGTCTCTTTAGTTCTGCAAATCGCCTCTAGGTGACATTGGTTGTATCGGCGTTACTGCGCTTAAGCTATTGCATAGCTTCTATCGCGGGCCTTGAGCGTGGAGACCGAATCCAGACATTCCGTAACGAAAATAACCTAACACCCCCCACTCCGACCGACACAGCGGTGATACTTTTTAGTTTTGCCATCTATCGATGAATAGCAGAACTTTTAATGACTTTTTGAAATATCACGCTTGCCTCTTTAGTTCTGCAAATCGCCTCTAGGTGGCATTGGTTGTATCGGCGTTACTGCGCATGCGTAATCCCCCTCTTCGCCCCGCAATCTGGTGACTCATGCCTGCTTAGTGTTTCGGCGTTAGGGCACCTCCTCTTTGTATTTACATAAAAATGCTATGCAATAGCTTTACCGCGGCAGTCTCCGAGTGCCACACGTCTTTTTTTTATCATCATCAGTAGTTATTTGAATAAAGAGACATGCCAATATTGTTTACTAAATAAGACAAGAGAGAAAACAGACTTTACATTATAATGTAAATAAATATTTCCATTATGAAACTAAGCTTAATAACAAACGAGGCTGTCGGAATACGATATAAGTTCAAGTTTGATGAATATAAATGATTAGATTCTCCGCTACATTAACGCTTGTCCTATAAAAAGTTTAATAGAAAAGCTCTCGGATATAATTCCTGAAAACGAATAGGTATTTACTGTATCTAAAAGAAAAGATCGAAACCTTTCAACGAGGAAAACCTATTCGTCATAAATAACTTTTATAGTGATTTCCGGTCGGTCTTTATTCAGAATGGAGATGAAATATTATATTCTGTTTCTACGTTCATGCTGTTAGTTTTAGTTTATGCACTGTTTATTCAAATAGAGGGAAAATAATGTTTAAGAAATATGGCGGAATAGTTTGGGCAATAGTGTCACAGGTGTGTACGTACATTATTCATCATCATTATCATCATTTCAGCCGAAAGATATCCACTGCTGGACATAGGCCTCCCCAAGCAGTTTGGGGGGATATGCCATAATCGCCACTGTCTTACATTAACCAAATCATGTTCATATTAGAAAGAAAAATATTTATTTGACACAACTGAGACACAGACAAAAGAAAGGATATACATGAACAAGAAATAGATATAGTGAAGAAGTAACAAAGCGAGGAAAAAGTCATTGACAGTCATGCGCCATGTGTGTCTCAAAATTGTGACAAATGGGTGTCCAGTTCATGTTCATTTATTTCGTAAAGCCTATTAACATGTCAAAAAAAAAATACATTAAATCAATTCACATCCGATAGGTTCTATAGGTACATAACATAATCAGCCCATTACTGTCCCACTGCTGGGCATGGGCCTCTTCTCAGTATGAGAAGTCCATCACGCTGGCCTAGCGCGGGTTGGCGGACTACACACACACCATTGAAACTGTATGGAGCACTCTCTGGTATACAGGCATTTTGTTCTATAGAAATTGGTTATTTGTTATTGATCGTCCGGCGCACCCTGGGCAGTCAGCCTCGCTAACAACCTGCTGACTGGCTAAACTTTTCCCCAGGGCATGAGCTATTATCATTATGTAGCTCATGTCGACACGATAGAAGAAGATTTGACACTTTTACTTTATTGCGCACTTTTTGCGTGTCTCTTTTAGCTAGTGTAATAGGGATAAAAAGAATATTATATAGCATTACTTGAGCTTTCCCTTAAAAAAATGTTTGCCTCACACTAGGATTTAATTTCCTCCCATTTCTTTTACCTATCTATCACAAACTCGGACCAAAAGAATAAGATAGACGGAGTGCGTAGAACTAGCGAATGAAGCCAGAAAAGGAAGAAAATCTGGTGCGTCTTCTCCTGGAACTAAAAGAATAAGATTAACGCTAGACCGCGGTTCGCGAACACTGTAAGCGGAAAATTAAGGTATTCCTTTGCCATTTTGTATTCCTTTTCTGGCTTTATTCGCTATTATTAACTATAATTAACTATTATTATTTTGGTCTGAGAACACAAAAGACTGCTTCAGAGTTTTTTTTTATCGAGCTTAATTATTTTTTGACTTTCTGACTTACTGACAAATAAGATCAATGATTATTGTGAACTAAACGTCTGACGTCTAAAACATGGTAACAATTAAACATGCATGTGATCTAATTCGGATCGATTTTCGGTAAATAATTGGAACAGCAACATGTTGTTCTGTGTTAAATACAATTAGGGTTGTAGGTAGTTCCCTTGTCACCATTACATTTATATTTAAGTTGATGAAGTTACGTTAGGCTTATATTCAGAAGAATTGGGAAGAAGACTCCTTAGCTGATCCCATCCGCTTCAGGAGGCTTTACGCCGAACTGATACCATCTAACAGAGGCCAGCGGACGATAGACTGGGGAGTCACTCGTCCGCATTTGAGTTGTGGTGATGTCCCAAGTGTGCCCGGACATCGCCTAAGGAGCGTCATTTTAGGAAGAGGGACCCGAAAATAGGCTAAGCTGGATGGACCGCAAATGCCATGCATTGCAGTTCTCGTGGCTCATCCACCAAGACAAGAGTAGGTACACGGCGGAGTTTTTATTGGGCGCGAGCCCCACATAACCACGCTACCTCCCCAGGTGGCGTGACATGCGATAGGCATTTTCTCCGCTTCAAAATAAATAAAAAAGGCTTATATTCAGAGACGAATCTAAGCGTGAACTCATGCTTCAAACTGTCAAAATATAGTGGTATTTGACAGTAGGAAGGATGAGTTCACGCTTTGATTCGTCTCCGAATGTAAGCCTAAGTCTTCAAAGATTTCCTTACTGACGAATACCTGTGTATAAAATAATTATTTGGAAAGCATTCATTCATAAAAAAATAGCAATTCAAAAGTTCATTTCTGCAAGCAGCTATGATAATTAAATTTTATATAAATTTAATATTATTACGTTTAGTGCTGCGCAAAATTTGTGCACAGAAAATAATAAATTAAAGGTTTAAAAAACACTAGTTAACACGCTTTTACCCTATTTACACGTCAATATACATCGTATATAGATATATCAATATCATTCTGTTTACACTCTCCATGTACAGGTCTATATACATTTTATACAGGCACCTATGTCAATATTTACACTATTCAATATATAATAGGTTTGTTATAACCTTGAAACCTGATCGTGTTCAAAGTCCATTACGTGGCCTTTCTCACAAGTGCAAACACGACTATGATACGATATTCCATCATGGAATGCCAGTGCCTATATTCCGGCTTCATCAACAGACCTTGAAACTTAATCGTGGTCAAGTTCATTACAAGACTTTTCTAAGAAATCCAAAACAGCTATGATACGATTTTCCATCATGAAGTTCCAGTTCATATCTTCCGGCTCCATCATCAGATCAGTTTGACAGTACCATATTATTGTATTGTCATCAGAACTACATACAGCTGCCAATTTTCATTACGTTACGACCCATGGAAGATGGTTAAATTAGTTACCTTAGATTCCATTACATAGTTACATACCGATCGACCTAATAAAAGCGTGTTACAAATGATGCGATCGACACCCGTCTGAGTGACCGGAACCCAGCCATTTAGTAGATTTTATCAATTTTATTAGTATTTTAGCACATGACATTATGAAATGAAATATTTTGTTTCGTGAAATATTGTAATTACGATAAATATCATTTATTGTCCCTTTGATTTCCGGGTTTATTAGAAATCCGATTCTGTTATGTGCTTTGATTCACAATAATGACTGTTGAAATTAATAAATGAACGTCACTATTGTTTATTCACATCACGCATACATTATCTTAAGTATTTAGATGATTAGTACAGGAATAATAAAATTAAATGTCTGTTCTCATAAATTATTATTCTTTGGAAATAATTTTTTTTTCTGTTATTCGAAGAATGTCTCATGACTCATTTGTATAATATGTAGTACGAAAATAAAAAGCTGATTAACTTTATTTAGGGAAATACAACGACCATACAACCCATAGACGCCTCATAACAGGTGACCGATGTCTGCAACACATCCATGAAATTTCACTAATGCACGTTGCCACTATTCGCCGCTTGAAGTCTTCAAATTAGTTTCGACCACTTACGTGAGCCGTGAAAACTGCCGCGTTAGTGATTAGCCAATAGCTGCCTTGGTAGGGCCAATCGGATTGCAGTACCCCGCTTCCGCGTACCTCAGCTAGTGGCAGAATTTATTGTACGCATTATATTCAACATTAGGCGTCTATTGGGCTGTACGGTCGTTGGGGAAATATCATTACTTTTCTTTATTCTCCATGAGACTACGTACTACATATCATACTCATTTGTTTAATACATATGTTATACGAAAATAAAAAGCTGATTGTATTTATGTAGGGGAATATCATTATACTTTTCTTTATTCTCCATGAGATAACGTACTACATATCATACTAATTTGTATAATATGTAATACGAAAATAAAAAGCTGATTGACTTTATTTAGGGGACTATCATTACTTTTCTTTATTCTCCATGAAATAAACACAGTACATAAATTACGCACATGTAAATAAACAACAACAGTACGGAAATTATATAAAAGTTTGAATGTAGTATTAAGAAGATAGTATAAAGATCAATATTTTAAAATAAATTAAACTACTCAATTTCATAAACGTTGATGATCGTTGTTATTCAAATAACAGTCATAGACATAATTACACGTCTAAAACACAACAAAGCTTACATAGTTGCTTATTTGCTATGACAAGGCTACGGCAAGGCTACAAGGAGACTACGACGGCGCGGCGGCGGCGCTACGTCAGGTTATTTAAAATGGGATTTTTGTAACATAAACTTCAATATAATCCGTACATTGCAATAGTAACATAACATAATAAGTATTGAAAACATGGTTACCATTGCTTTTAATAAGTTTTTGTGCAATCTTAAAGGTTTTACTGTATTCTATGTGACAGCCAATTGAGCTTTTAATTAATGTTGCAAGATAATTGTTTTTATAAAATATCAATATTGGCTTCGCACAGTAGAATAATATTAATTATATCGATGATTTGGAGTCTGCTAAGATGTAATAATGATGATGATTAAATGTATGATAATTTACGAAAATCTTAATAAAAACACCATTTCCTTTGATTTGACACATAGCACAGCAGTTTTTTGTTTTCTCCAAAATCGAGCTCACGACTTCTTTGGGAACTTTTTACCACGTTTTTATTAACTCGCTTTCAGTCTTGTCTGTCTTTTCAGTACAAATACAATCGATTTTAAACTAACTTCCCAATGAGCTAGAGGCTTGAAACTTTAAACATAGCTATTATTAATGTAATATAAACTTATCAACTCAGCCTATCACAGTCCACTGCTGGACATAGGCCTGTCCTAAGTTGCGCCACAACACTCGGTCCTCTGCCTTCCGCATCCAGTCCCCCCAGCCACCTTCTTCAGGTCGTCGGTCCACCTGCCGGGAGGGCGCCCTACGCTGCGTTTGCCGATTAGCGGTCTCCACACAAGGACTCGTCTGCTCCAGCAATTTTGACTTGCTTTCATTTAAAAAAAGTTGAATAAATATTCTTATTTATCACATTTTTCTATACCTAAGGTTAGTTTAAGATTTGACTCTCCGCTCTATTTTCAAATCTCATCTTGCAGTGTCAGCTATGTCGTAGTTTGTACGCAGTCCTTAATAAATAATGTTATTCTTAACAATAACAGGTAAATATTGTGATGGTATGGTTGTCTAAACATTTATATGTTATTCTAGGTACCAAATTGACAGAGGTGTTATTGTAATACCGAAGTCGACGACCAAGAGCCGTATTGCAGAAAACTTCAACGTTTGGGACTTCACACTGACAAAAGGGGACATCGAGACTATTAACAGTCTAGACTGCAATGGCCGACTTATACCGCAAGCAGAGTAAGCAACCTCAAACATTTCAGTTCAAGCTTTGTTCTCTAACAGTAACGATAGAAACTTCGTTCTCATGAGTTTTAAACTACATGAAACTAGATATTATATGCCACCAGGTGGTTTATAATTTTTCTTTGATATTTCAAATTTCGAATATATCGCATCACCTTTGTATTGCGTTAATTAATGAAATACCTAATACACCGTGAGGTTTATTAATTACTAGCTTTTACCCGCGGCTCCGCTCGCGTTAAATTCTGCTAACCCACGTCAGTCCAGTCCAGTCCAGTCCATTCCAGTCCAGACCACTGTCCCACTGTCCCGCTGTCCCGCTGCCTCACTGCCCCGCTGCCCCACTGCCCCAATGCCCCGCTACCCCACTGCCCCGCTGCACCACTACCCCGCTGCCCCACTATCCCACTGCCCCACTGCCCCACAGCCCCGCTGCCCCGCTGCCCCACTTCTCCGCTGCCCAGCTGCCCCACTACCCCGCTGCCCCACTGCCCCGCTTCCCAGCTGCCCCGCTGCCCCACTGCCCCGCTACCCCACTGCCCCTCAATCCCACTGCCCCACAGCCCGCCCCGCTGCCCCCCTCTGACCCACTGCCCCGCTACCCCACTGCCCCGCTGCCCCGCTGCCCCGCTGCCCCAATATCCCACTGCCCCACTGCCCCACTGTCCCACTGCCCCACAACCTGCCACGCTGCCCCACAGCCCCGCTTCCCCGCTGCCACTCTGTCCGGCTGCCCCGCTGTCCCACTGCCCCACTGCCCCGCTGCCCCATTGCCCCGTTGCCCCACTATACCACTGCCCCACTGCCCCGGTAACCCACTGCTCCGCTGCCCCACAGCCCCCCTGCCCCGCTAACCCACTGCCCCACTATCCCACTGCCTGCCCCGCTGCGCCACTCCCCTACTGCCCCGCTACCCCACTGCCCCGCTGCATCACTGCCCCGCTGCCCAGCTGCCCCGTTGCCCCACTGCCCCGCTGCCCCGCTACCCGAATGACCCGCTGCCCCTCTATCCCATTGCCCCACTGCCCCGGTTCCCCGCTGCCCCGCTGCCCCACTGCCTCGCTGCCCCGCCTCCGCTGCCGCCCCGCTGCCCCGCTACCCCACTGCCCCGCTGACCCACTATCCCACTGCCCCACAGCCGCGCTGCCCCGGTACCCCACTGCCCCGCTGCTCCGCTGGCACGCTGCCCCGCTGCCCCGCCCCCGCTGCCCCACTGACCCACTGCCCCGCTGCCCCACTATCCCAATGCCCCACTGCCCCGCTGCCCCGGTACCTCACCGCCCCGCTGCCCCGATGGCACGCGGCCCCGCTGCCCCGCTGCCCCACTGCCCCACTGCCCCACTGTCCCGCTGCCTCGCTGTCCCGTTGCCCCACAACCCCACTGACCCACTGCCCCGCTACCCCATTGCCCCACTATCGCACTGGCCCACTGCCCCGCTGCCCCACTACACCACTGCCCCACTGCCCCACTGTCCCACCGTCCCACCGTCCCGCTGCCACTGTCCTACTTTCCCACTGTCCCACTATCCCACTGTCCCACGGCCCACTGTCTCACAATATCACTAAATCACTATCGTCCCGTCCCATGTCCCATGTCCTGTCCCATGTCCCATCCTATGTCCAGTCCCATGTGCCGTCCCACTGTCCTGTCCCATGTCCCGTCTCATGTCCCGTCCCATTTCCCGTCCCCTGTCCCGTCCACTGTCCCGTCCCCAGTCCCGTCCCCTGTCCCGTCCCCAGTCCCATCCCCAGTCCCATCCCCTGTCCACTCCACTCCACTCCATCGTACATTACTATCCGCTCGTGCAAATGCATAGAAGCTTCGATCTGTCGGGTGAGTACGCAACCCACGAATTTTTTCTTTTATTTTTTTCTTTCTTTCTCAAAACCCATACCAGTTTTTAAGTCAGATCATTAGCTTTTAAACAAAAAAAAAAATCATCAAAATCGGTCCAGTAGTTTTAGCGTGATGCTGGAACAAACAAACAAACAAACAAACAGACGTTTACAATTTTATAATAGTTAAGATAAGATTAAGAAGATAAGATAATATACTTGAAGAAGAAGGTAATTAAAAATTGTAGACTGAAAATAGTATTTTTTTAGTTACACCAAGATAACTTTATGCTTATTCGTATATTAAGATGGATACAATATAACAACGTTTAGGTACTTCTAAATTTTATTGCTTTTCATACAAAAAATTAGAGTAATCGCAATTTAGAGGTAGCTTCCGGTCCTTGTCTGTAAGTCGAAAGATTCTGATTTTCGGTTGGCTCAAAAGACTGCATTTCCAAGATGGCACCACCCACACACGACAGGATTTTTTTTTCTACTCTATAAAATTCGGCCCGACCAAAAAGTTTTTAATGCAATTTCTTTAGCAGCCGTATTTTCTCTATGGAGGCGCGCGCCAGAGCGCATGCGTGTGAATGACAGCTGGATATGAGCGCCTTATTCACCTTGATGTATGCAAAATGTTGTAGAAAAATATAATTAAAAATCACCGGTTCCCGTCATCGTAGCGAGGTAAAATACATACCAGTTTTTAAGTCAAATCATAAGTTTTTAGTCACAAACCCTTTCAACAAAATCGGTCTAGTAGTTTTATAGTGATGCTGGAACAAACAAACAAACAAACAGACAACTGACATTTAACAATTTTATAATAGTAGTAGATTATATTAAGAATTCAATTCATTTCCTTCTTCGCTGATCTATAAAAAAACCTTTTTTTTTCAAGTTGACATTATTATTATTTTACGATTCTAGATGGTAGAATAGGTATGAGCTCGCAGCCTAAAATATCTTTAATAATCAGGTCTTCGCAAGGTCAGACTTCATTTCTCAAAACTACGCTCGACTTGTTACTTTATATTTCACGATATGCCCGATATCTCGTTCTTGAAGAGTTCTCGCAAGCTGTGAGAGAGGGGGTTGTAAATCAGCGCTTAAATTCCACTCCCCACTTGCGATAAATTTAACTCCTAATTAGCTTGACAGAATTGCTGACGTGATACTGTTAAATAAAACGGTTTATTTTATCTTTTCCCCGAGATATCAATCCCGACAAGCCTGTAGGGACAAAAATTAACGGATGTCGTTTCCCAAGACAAGTTTCCTGCACGGAAAGTTTCATCGTCGTTCATTGATCCACTGGGAGGTGATTCAGTAACAATTAGACAAATAGACCTTTATTATATACTAGCTGTTGCTCGCAGCGTCGCATCGCTCGCACGAAATTAGAAATTAAATATTTAGTCACGTGTCGTGGCGTCTGTTGGAAAGAAAAAAAATATGTTTCACATATTTCGCCACATTTTACAGATATGTGCAGATTTTACCAAATCCCCAATATGTTAAACTGTAGTTATATAAATGGGTTCTGGTCAAGTAGTCGCTAAGTTACGAGGTTCGGAACAAGCTGACAAACGAGCTAACTTTTGTGTTAACGATATTAATAATTGGGATTATGGTAGTTAGGATTAAAGTCCGAATGATTAATACGGTCGTTGAAACTAATGCGATTTTAAACTTATTCTTTAATCAAAGATTAACGTTTCGTTTGCAGGGGTCGAGAACACAAGGATCATCCCTTCGCTAATCCAGATATTATCTTTTAAATGAGGCAATGGACAAATATAGAAGAGGCGGTTACATCTCCAACAGATTATTTTAACATTAAAATGAGTATCTTTATTAAAAATATGTGTGTATTCTTTTGGGAGATGAATTTTATTTTTATATCACAAAAAAAAAACAACTCTGAGTAAATGACAGTTAATGATGTAATAAAATGTTTTTGTTGTTTACCAATAAGGTAAAACTTTTTTTTTGCGCTTTAATATAGTTGATATTTACTAGAGTCTGACAACGCTAACTCTGCGTAATTATGTACAGACCAGTGGGGTAATTGTGTAATGCATTGACATTGACATTAGCTTTCATTTTGAAATGATAACAATATTCATTGCGTGTTACATAGTTGCCGATAAGACGAATTCTCAAAACCCACGGAGCAATGAACATTAAAATCCTATTGATTGCGATAGCGAGTAAGTTACGCAATTCGGCAGCAGTAAAGGAAATTGACTCTGCATTGTCATAATAAGATCATTATGGTCGTGGGTTCGATTCCCACAGGACACAAATATTTGTGTGATGAACATGAGTGTTTGTGTTGGTCTGGTTGTTTCTTATGTATTATAGGTATGTATTTACAAAAAAAAAAGTACATAAGTATTATATACATTGTCTAGTACCCATAGCACAAGCTCTGCTTAGTTTGGGACTAGATGGTGCTGTGTAAAAATGTCCCAAAGATATTTATTTATTACAGAGATTTTGATAGTTATTATTTAAGGTGTTGCCAAAATTCCTATGCAGATTTGGCATGGTCAGACTCTAGAATAATTCAATTATTTTCTTGCCAGTTCACTTCTGTAACAGGCAACGGTAAAGATTTTTTTCGAAAGGAAATAATAATTGATAATATACAACGTTACTTTTTGTTTACGCAATTTGAGAAACTAGTTTGTTCTGAATCACTAGGTTTTTTTTTTCTAAAACACAAAATTACATGCTTTTATAGTCGCTGTAAGTCTCACAGTTGGTAGCGGAAAAGTGTAGAAAGTCATGCAGGGACTACCTGATGCACGGAAACTAATCGCGACGAACTTTCTGGACCTTAAGGTCCTATTCACGATCCGCTGATATAGTTACTGAATTTAACCGTGTTAACCAAATTGATATTCATATTTTTTTCAAATTGTAACATAGTATAAAAACTATCCCAATAGACCAGTTGTCAGACTTTCAGGCTTCTGACTACCCGTAACGACTGCCATAGATATTCGTATGACAACCGGGACCGACAGCTTAACGTGCTCTCCGAGGCACGGAGGGGTCTCGATGTGTAACGAAACGGTCACCCATCCACAGACTGACCGCGGCAAATGCAGCTTAACCTTGCAGATCGTACAATCCGCGCAGTCGTTGCATCGCTACGAGCCCCTCAATCTAGTTTCTCAAATGTCGTAAACAAAATGTAGCGTTGTATGTCTACTTTTCAATAGAATGTCCATAGCACATTCTGTAAATAGAAAGGTACTCTTTAGGCACTCATTCAAGTCATTTAAGCCACGCTGTCAGTAGGTGGTCATGTAAAGGAACCATCAATAGGTGCGGGCCAAGCAATATCCGGCCAAACACCACTCGCTGCGTGTGTTTCCGCCAAACCTGTCAGACGCTTGATTTCGCTAAATTGTTCGCGTTCCTTAACCCTGTCATGTCTGATTCGGAAAATACGGGCATTGAAATGGTCGGGAGGATGGTCAGTGCGGACTTTAATCATCGTGATTGATAAAGGACACGTGGAAGTAGGTATTCGTCTTAGAAATCGCCTTTGTTCGCAGTTACACGCGCGTTTTTACTTTCGAGAGCAGAGTGGAGAGTTATTTTGCTTAATTTATCGATCTTTGACGTAACAGGCATCAAATTAAATATTTCAAACAGTAGGTACGTTTGGCTTAAAATGTTTGTTTATTTTAGACTTTACGCTTTAGTCGCTTTAGTTTGCTTTACAAATAAATATAAATATTTTTGGGACATTTTACGCAGCACCATCTAGGTCCAAACTAAGCAGAGGTTTACTATGGGTACTAGACAATGGATATAAGACTTATATACTTTTTTTTGTAAATACATGCTTAAAATACATAAGAAATACCCAGACCACCACAAACACTTATGTTCATCATATAACTATATGTGTCCTGTGGGAATCGAACCCACGACCTCGTGATCACCAGTCCGACACTCGGACCACTATACCACAGACGTCAACTAGACCACAGACGTCATTTTGTTTCCACTTCCATTTATTTATTTATTTATTTAATTCTTTATGCACAACAGGGTACAAAGGCGGTCTTAACGCCATAGGCGTTCTCTACCAGACAACCTTAGGGTAATGCAGAGACAAAGTATAGGGTAGATGCACCAGTAAAGTAGTAAAATATGTTTCGTACTACGGACTTATAATTACATATAATAAAACAAATAAAAAATAAATAGATAAATACATATGTACATTATACATAAAATAAAATATAACATTCCATTCCATTGTATGTAACATTTTCGCGGTTGTGCGTACAAACACGAGAACGGAAAAATTCTGGTTACTGCGAAAATATGCCTTTTTCAAAAAACATTGTGCACAGTCGCCCTTCGTTACGTTACCAACTCACCATATAGATGAAAGAGAAAAGTAAAAGGAAGTTATTTTATACGAAATATTATTTCCTCGACGCGAAGGCGGGAGCAGCGGCAATCTAGCCTCAGCGTCGTGCAGGCAGCGACGTTTGTAAGATAAAGACCTTTATAACAGTATTTTACGATGATAGAAATGTTTGTAAGATATCAAAGTTACTAAATAATTAGCATAACTGCCGTTTCTGTTCAAGTAAGAGTTCTATAAAGTATAAACATTCTAAACCAAGCGATGGACGTTATTCCAGACCCTAGTTGTTGAAGACTATTGAGAAGTATCGATTTTATCCTGTACGAGGTCACGCATTTTTACCTAAGTCCGTTATTTCGCACTAGACAAGGGTCAATCAACTCAGCCTATCGCAGTCCACTGCTGGACATAGGCCTCTCCCAAGTTGCGCCACAACGCTCGGTCCTCTGCCTTCCACATCCAGTCCCCCCCAGCCACGTTCTTTAGGTCGTCGGTCCACCTGGCAGGGGGGCGCCCTACGCTGCGGTCAGACAAGGGTGACCCGAAGTATTTCAAAGATTACCCTATTCTGCAAAAAACAGGTTTGTTAAAGAAAATTTTCTTTTACAGACGTAGTAAAAATATTGTAAACTTAAGTCAAACAGCAAGCAGCGGTTTTACTATTTAATTTGTGTGAATAAACAACTCAGAATAATTATGAAACTGGTTTAGGTATCTACAAGTTATGTTGTTTCTAAGCTTCTGTGTATTTTATAAAAATATGTTAGATGGCCTCAGTAGATTCATCTAGATAATGCTATGACAAACTTGAAATGGAATGTTATTCTGTAAATGGTATATCACGGTACAATCTCTCGGGGGCTTCTTCAGGGAGTACCTAAGTTTATATATTTGATATTTAAACCTCTGTCTTGCACGATGTAAACTTTACTTCTGTTTTGCAGTAAAATGAGAACTAATATTTAAAACAGCAAGAAAGTAGTCACAAAGTAACGTTAGGATTCGTCGAATAGAAGAGTTGCATCTTTAAGTACCTAACACAAAAGGTACAGTCGACTACACGTCAGTGGTCAGTGGTAACACTTGAATTACGAAAACCACCCTTACTGCTTACGAAATAAAGACACTGTCAAGTTCAAACTGTTACCACTGACTTGCGGTCCACTGTACATACGTCTAATATAAAGAAATCCTAATTATTTGTGCCTTAGTCTACCTAGAATAATCTTAGTATTCATATAACCATATACATATTATACCTGAAGACTTTTTTTACTGTCTGGAAAATTAGATATAATTTTTTTTAGACGTTAAGAAATTCGTCCGGTATTGAGTTTATAGTTTAACGCAGAGTGGTAGCGTTTGACCTCAGACGCCCTCAAAAAGCCATATTTATAAGAGTCGTCTCATCCTGAATGGTGCAGAATACTGATTCTAAAGTTTATAGCTAACTGCGTAGATCGATTTTATTTATCTAAGAACCCTAAAAAGAAAGTAGTTACCTTGGAGAAAAGAAGATCAATTTTATCTCATAGAATATTCAGTTTTTGTGGCAGAACGATAAAGGTTAATTAATATTTTTGTTAGTCTAGTGATCTAGTCTAGCCCGAAGATTAAACAATAGGTAAAAAGATGATCTTATATTATATAAATGGTTTGAAATGGATTTAAAAAATAAATATAAGTGAAATTTTGCAATGTAAATGGAAATCGCTGATGTCATTTACTTAACTCTAAAGCAGTCTACTGCTGGACATAGGCCTCTCCCGAGTTGCACCACAACACTCAGTCCTCTGCCTTCCACATCCAGTCCCCCCCAGTACCAATGTACGACGGCTCAATTGACACAGCAGCTTAATGATGGCTCTGCGCATCGGGTTTTATAGGTTCAATTTATTTATTTATTTATTTATTTAATTCTTTATACACAACAGGGTACAAAGGCGGTCTTAACGCCATAGGCGTTCTCTACCAGACAACCTTAGGGTAATGCAGAGACAAAGAATAGGGTAGATGCACCAGTAAAGTAGTAAAATATGTTTCGTACTACGGACTTATAATTACATATAATAAAAAATAAAAAAAATAGATAAATACATATGTACATTATACATATAATAAAATATATATATTATACATACCTACACATATAACTATAAATATATTACATCAAGATAATTCAAAGTCGAGCTGAATCTGCTAAATTGTTTTCACGGAAATATTTCCTTAACTTATTTTTAAAGGCGAGCCGACTGTTAGCCATCCTGATTTCCTGAGGAAGCGCATTCCATAATAGGATAGATTGCACGAAGAATGTAGAGTGAACGAAGTCAGAGCGGTGAGAAGGACATTGGAGAAGACGATTATTAGTGGAGCGGAGATATTTAGTATGACTTGTACATAGATACTGAAAATGAGAAGTTAAGTAAGAAGGAGAATTGGGAGAGAAAAGTAAAGAGAATAGAGTAGTTAATGCCCTCATATGCCTACGTTGGCGGATAGGCAACCATTTTAGAAGCAAACGATACTCAGACACATGGTCATTCAATTCCCTCACGGAACTAACTTGTACCGCCTTGGGGCCCTACTAGTAAGTGGCGCCCCCATCAGTAAAATAATAAGTACTCGCTGAATGATTCGTTTTTAACAATTGAAGTACAGGTACTGTAGTTTAATCAGAAACTATTAACTCTGTAAATTATAGTTTGCTGTAGTTAAAGATAGTTTTTTTTTACAAAGTAAATAGTTTCTGATTAAACTACAGGGGGTCTACTCCCGTTCGACGATATTCGATAAATCGTACGATTCATCGCACAATTTGCTACTCCGGTCAACCATCGTTCCCTTATCGCATGCGATGATGGTGTTTTGACGTTTGTTTTTCTCATCTCCGGTAAATTGTATACGACTATGAACCGTAGTCCTTCTTAATTGTGCCTTTTTATGTGCCTATCTTTATTATGTAAGTATCAGTCGGAACGAAAGTTCGTACTTCGTTTGTCGTTCGTAAAACGCGAGTAGACCTACAGTACCTGTACTTCAATTGTTAAAAACTAATCATTCAGCGAGTAGTAATTTTTTTACTGATGGGGGCGCCACTTAGCTCTTAATAGTGTCTTAATAATATAGTTATTATGGTTCCGGATTTTTGTGTATGTGGGCTTTGTTTGCACGCGCACCCACGATACATAAAAACATCTTAGGGTAAGGTCGGATAAGTCAGATAACGTCTAAAAGAAAATAAGAAACCGAAATCTCCGAATAGCTGGTTTCGTTCACGCAGAGAGTTAACCAGCTTTCTTTATCGATAAAAGAGAAAGTCATAAAAAACACGGTAACATCAACATCTACATACATAACACACCTACATCACCAACAACCATCATCCTACATTACCTACATAACCACCATGTAATATCTTTGCAGCAGCTGTCCATTTTTCCGTTTTAGTTTCGGCAGACTAGTTAGTGGGAGGCAACGTAACATGCAAGCTCTGCACAAACCACTGTTACCCCATTTACTCTTTCATTTGGTGCGGTATGAATTGCATCGGAGAATGGAAAATGTATGTGATAGACACGCATGCTATGAGAGATCATATTAAAGTTAAATCGATAATGTGCAAGCATCTTAATATTTCTAATACACAATATTTTATATAGATTTGCATTACATGTATCATCATCATCCTTCTGCCACTATCCCAATTTATTTGGGGTTGGTGCAACATGTCTTTTTCTTGCATTTACTGTATATGATCTGAAATTTGCCGCACTCTCTGATCAGTGTTCTGGAAACTTAAGAGATTACCACAAAACTCTCTCAAAATTTCTGATTTGAGTTATTACAGTACCTGACATATGTGTTCAAATTGCTTGTAACCACCCATAAACAAATTAATAAACCTTTGCGGCATCGATTTTTCGGTCGTGGTGAGCATTGAACTTATGTATACCGCTTAGGATTCTGCTAAATAATTAATTAAATTAATTTTTACTTTAATCATAAAAAAGTAAAAAGAATGTGAACTAAGATGTCGAAACATGAAAGCAATAGACTCTCACTTGTAATCAGATGTAACAAGCCACTTGAAAGCTTTTTACATAACCATTTTAAGGGTAAAATACTGAAAGCTTAAGTTAATATAGTACCTACCATACATAAATTCAAAGGGTTTAATAATTCCGAATACAAACGCAACTCGTTTTCATAATTAACTTTTATATAATTAGGAACATTATTATTAACTTTGTTAGTAGCAATGTATACAAAATGCCTTTTAATGAAATAATTATTTGACAGGGCTATTAACTAAGGCACTTAGTATGCTGACTTGAGGGCTCTGGGTGTAATTAGGACAAAATCAAAACCACCCTTCCTCCTGATATCTATGAATTAACGCTGGTATAAAAGAATAAATCAAAAATACAATGAAAGGCTCTCGTTCATTTGTGCCATCGCATTACAGAATTCATTAACACAACCGCATGAAACAATAAGAAATTAATAAATGTGTGTTTGTTAAAAGCATTTATGTATTTATAAAATTGGTTCACGTTACGAAATAATAATTGAAGAGTAGTATTTTTATGGTTCCGTATCCAAAGGGTGCCAATGGGACCTTATTACTCTGCCGACGCGGCGACGCCGTCTGTTCGTACGCCCGTCTGTCTGTCCTGTGGCTGTATCTTTGTAACTATAATAGGTAGCTGTTGAAATTACTGAATATACGTTATTAGGGACTCTATCATGGCAAATACTAACAATGAAAAAAAGTGTAAACCCAAAGCCATTCAAGAAACTTAGAAGAAAATCAAATCAAATCAAATTCTTTATTGGAGTAAACTAATTTACATGTTTTGTGTCAAATTCTTTATTGGAACAAACAAATTTACATATTTTGTCTCAAATTCTTTATTGGAACAAACAAATTTACATGTTTCGTGTCAAATTCTTTATTGGAACTAACAAATTTACATGTTTCGTGTCAAATTCTTTATTGGAACAAACTGATTTACATGTTTTGCGTAAAATGCCTTATACCAAAGAATTATGTGGAAAGAAAAAATCGCTTACGAGCAGGATTCGAACCTGCGACTCCTGGCTCAGTACGCCAGTGCATTAGCCACTAAGCTACCGTGAGAACTGCTCGTAGTATCGAAATTAACCTCCACTTTTGTACGTCTTTGGGTGACGTCAGCGATATTTTATTAAGAAACAGTGTTTCTTAACCGACTCAATTAACTTTGCAGCACATATCTATACTACTTTGAATTAACTGCAAAGTTAGTCGAGTCGGTTAAGAAACACTGTTTCTTAATAAAATATCGCTGACATCACCCAAAGACGTACATAAGTGGAGGTTAATTTCAATACCACGAGCAGTGTTCATGGTAGCTTAGTGGCTAAATCACTGGCGTACTGAGCCAGGAGTCGCAAGTTCGAATCCTGCTCGTGAGCGATTTTTTCATTCCACAATTTAAATCGTTGGTTTTTATGGTTAAATTTAGTACATCAGCGGATCGTGAATACGTCCTTAAAGTCCAGGAAGTTTGGCCCGATTAGTTTCCGTGCATCAGATAGTCCCTACACGACATTCATTTCTTCGCTAAAAACTGGGGAACTTACAGAGATTATGAATTTAACTAAGTGATTTAGAAAAAAAAACTATCCCAATCGATTCTCCTCGTGATACTGGACAAACTATTTCTCAAATTGCCAGACCAAAAAGTAACCTAGTGTATAAGTTGAAAATAGAACTGCAAGGCCAGCCCCCCTAACCAAGTTGAAAATCTAAAATCGTCAACGCTAATAGAAAACAATCAAAATGTATGGGAATTACATATCTCAACGAATGACTTTTTCGTTGGGTTATGTCATTCCCATACATTTTGATTTTTTTCTATTAGCGTTGACGATTGTAGATTGTCAACTTGGCTAGGGGGCAGATCTATTCGATAAAGCTGTAAAAAGAGTCGTAAGCTCTATTTTGGAGAAAAAACAACAGTTTTAAACTTTGGAAAAAGCAAATGGTTCGGTCAGGAATTGAAACCAACCTTTTTTGCAAACCATCCTATATTATTGCATCAATGGTTTAAAGGGTTACTTATAGACTTTGGTGTTGCATTATAACTAGCATTATAGATTAGAAATCATCAATAGTTCTAAGCTGCGACTACATGTATCTACTTATAATAATAATAATGATTTTTATTTTAGAAGTATTTGAGTTTTTTCCAATTAGATAGTCTCTGTAGTATGCTGTCCTATGGTTACCCTCTCACGAATAACAAACAAAGTGTTTACTTTAAAGTGTTGCGAGGTTAAAGTATCACATAAATAATAAGCGACGCCTTTAGGAAGAGTAGTTAAGGGTATATAGCATAACCCACATATAAACAATGGTAGCAATCTAGTGGCTATGCGCGCGGCTGCGGTGGCTGCGACACGCCTGCCCCTCGGTCAGGTCCGGATCTAGGGGAGGCACGCACCCCTGGCGGTGAAGTCTAGGGAGCGGCCATCCCTGGTGGCTGGTCGCACCCTGAGTGGCAAGAACGAAGGGATCGCCAGACCTGGTGGCTGGCCGCACCCCGTCTCGTTGTCTGTTACAGGATTGTTTTGATGTTGTAAAGACTTGCTGAAAAGTCTCATATATATAATCTCGTGTCTGCATCTCTAAATATTCAAGGTCAAACAGTCACAAAATCTTTAGGCAAAAAAGTATTTTTTGAAATATCGCGTTTCCTGTGCATCATACATACTACATTAGACATTTAGTAGAGCAGATCTATATCTCATAAAAAAAAAGTTCTCGACTTAGAATGCAGTGAGGGAGGCGCGCAAGTGTATATTATAGAATAATTTTGACTGAAATAAGTATTGCAATTTTATTATTAAATAAACAATTATGTGAACATTTTTGTGTTTTACTTACTTACTCCTCTGGCTCAGCGATCCAAATTGAGTCATGGCCTCCGAAACGAGAACTCTCCACTTTCCTCGATCTTGCACGATCTTTTTGTATTTTATTTGTTAGAATTTTTTGCATAGCGGGTGGCAAATTGGCACTCTGCTCCCCCCTTTCAAAACTGTAGATCCGGGGCTGCCCTCGGTCAGTCCGGTGCACGATTATAAATTCACCGCTCCATTATTCACAATTGGCTCCCATACCGGCTCTGACAGCCGGCCCGATAATTCGTTAAGTCCTAAACTGCGACCGCTGCGTGCACCCGATAACGCCCCAATAGGATTCAACTAAATATACAAAGGGTTGTACGAATCATGCGTTTGCGTTAGTTCCGCACCTGCTCATATTTGTTCATCTTCGCTGATTACACTTAATTATTATTTACGTAGATGTTTCCTAGAGTGTGTGAACAATAAATGATTTTCATTTCAAAAAGTGTGAAGTGTAAAGCGCCGTCACCCGTGCACCGACTCGTTAGTGAATTCGGTTACAGTTGCCGTTCAAAGTTTGTGTGCCCTCGACTCTTGCCTGACGGATGTCCAACATCCTGATTTTTCTGTATGCTAAATTTGCAATCTTCCTTTATAAATTCATTGGTTTTATTTTATTTTGTGTTTGGCAATGATCGGATTATATTAAACCATTGCGTATTATATTATCTGTGCCATCGCTCTGTGTTGTTGTTCCTGATTGTGGTTTCGCACAATATCAATTACTTGTTTTGCGTTGAAACCATTTTGGGGTTTTACTCATTATTATGAGAGTGAAGTACATAATTGTTACTTTCTACAAAGCTTTCTACGTAATAATAAATTACGAGATCAAAGTTCACACACGTCAAGCGTTTACTTTGAAATCACTGAGGTAATATGTACTACGTACTAGAGTAGACATTACGAACGAAAAATATCGTGCAACTTGCTGGCTGCGGAGCACGCGCGGCGCGAGCGTGGCTAAGCGAGTGAGAGTGCAGGAGCTCTAAAACGTGCTACAAACATTTTGTTCGAGGTGTCTTCTCTAGTACGTAGTACATATTACCTCAGTGTTTGAAATCTTAATCATTAGTCAAAAAAGTCGTGCTGCTAAGATAATAAGTGGGGAAGTGAGTAATAATCAAAGAGATGGACGTTGAGGGAACTGTAGCAATTACGAATGATGGATTGTTGAACTTCTCCCGGACAGAAATGACCTGATGTTTTAATATCGTCTTGTTTCTTTCCTTAGCTCTTTGGTGATTTGTCACTAAGTAGCAGTTGGAATAGAAATTATTTTCATTATAATTAAAATAATTTAAGAAGGAAATATGAATAATATGAAGCGAAAGAGTTGTTTTAGGATCGTAGCAGGTGGAAAGCAAAAACCTACTCCAATGGGAAACAGACGTGATAATATATGAAAGCCTGATTACGTAATGTGATCAACGATTAGTAAACAACTTGAAGTATTTGTGTGTAATTTGAGTAAAGTTACATTTGCGGTTTTTAAATTAATAGTTGCTAGGAAATCCAACACATTTCTATTAGACTACATTTTGCAAGCACTCGAAATTTATTCTATTTCCGTAAATTGCGCTGCAGAATATTATGATACACTCAAAAATCATACAATGTAGTTTCTGGCAAGAATTTTATCGTTCTGCGAGAGTACCTTTCAACGAGTATGTTATAAGTATGCGGTGTATTGTCCTGAAATTTTCACATTGAAAATATTTGTTAGCAAATTAAAATTCTTCTCAGCATTACATAAATAGGAAATAGTTCAACAAATGTGAGCTACTTTTAGATTAAACCATGCATGACTCGTATTAAATTTCATGTCGACAAAATATGTATGTACATAGGTTGAAATATGTAACAAAACTAATTATTCGTGACTTCGTGAGTCACTAGTGAATGAGAAAATAAACTAATAAAATAGGTAATATTAATAAAGTAATTTAAATAGTCGTGAATTGACTCATGAAAGGCTATGGAAATTGCAGTATTCAAATTGATTTGTGTATCTACTCATGAAGTTTATGTAATCATAAGTATCTGGTAAAGGATTTTGGACAAGCTAGCGAAACACAAAACGGTCTGAGGGAGTGTTATTTACACTTTCCGCAGACTTCCATCCGAATTCATCAACTTTCATGCCAGATGTTCCTCCTCATATTCGCCATGGGCGCTACTGATTTAGGAATGAAAGTCATCAAATTCGATGACAGTATGGGTAAGTGTCAAACGTGCACTAGGCCCTCTTGGTCCATGTATATTCAAACTTGGCTGTAATTGCATCGTTTAGCAAATGCATTAAACATCAGACTGCAAAGTTTTGATTTTCGGATACTGGTTGCTGCTATTACCATTGTGCGCCCTCATTGGTCAGTCTATATAGTTGTCAAGATTTGAATTTAAACTGAAAATATTTGTAAATAAACGCAAGAAATTTTGAATTTCGCGGGCTACCTTGTAGCATACACCTTAACAGATTGGGATGCAATCTTCATATGGTCACGGTAACTCAGACATTAATTTCCCAATCCCTGAAAGCTTTTCATAACAATATATCTTCATATAGTAAAAAGCAAGATCCAATAAGAAAAATTAAACCCGTCTATGATTAAAGCGGGCGCTTTCTTCGAGCGTGGTAAATGACGGTGACATTTTATTGGCGGTCAACGTGTTTCGTTAGACTGGCCCCTGACATGCTATCCATCTTGCGCCCGTCCCGGATTACCTGCGCCAAATCAACCGAATGTGATTAACGGAGCCGATCATGCCCGTATAAAATGCCCGCGCCGACCGATGACCGTGTAATGGCGTATTGCGGATTATATTACGGCCACTCGAACATATTACTCCCCTCTCAAAAATCATGTTAAATTAGGCCCGTTGCACCAGTTGCTCATTTTATTTATTCATTTATTTGTTCAGTGGTATACTTAACAAAAACATTGTAAAGATGTAAACATAAACTCATTAGAGTTTTACCGTACATCAGTATCATCGACTATAAAAACAGGCTGAGAGTGTACCAACAATTTTATTACGTGAATCAAAATTGAATAAATAATTTCTTAGTTTTTCGCGATCACTACACCATATTGAATTAATCTATATGCTATCCAAATGCTTTGTAGGACACAAATATTTGTGTGATGAACATGAGTGTTTGTGTTGGTCTGGTTGTTTCTTATCTATTATAAGCATAGACTTATATATTTGATTATAAATATGTATTTACAAAAAAAAGTATATAAGTATTATATCCATTGTCTATTACTCATAGCACAAGCTCTGCTTAGTTTGGGACTAACCACCACTACCACCACCACCATCACCATCACCACCACCACCACGACCACCACATTGTCACCATCTGGTGATGTGTAAAATGACCCAAAAATATTCATTATTATTTAATATTATTATTAATCTACACTCATAGCTGGTAAATTATTTATGTATGTTTAGTCAATTAACTGCGTATTGACAACGTTGGCGTTTCAAGATTTGAGGTTTTTGAATGTTCATTACTCGATGAAATTGGGTGATATTTTTAAATATCTACAGATCAGATTCATATCATATCATTATATTATGATTGATATCATTTCAGATTCGGAGATAAATATCTTTTTTTGTTTACGAGTGGAAATCCTAATGGATACCCTTTCTCTGGGGAAGGTGGAAGGGTATGTCAGACTCCTACTGATTAGTCAGTTTGACCACACGGTGGTCATCCTCAGCATAAAATAGAGGAGCTCAGGAAACTCTTGTGGAATGCGCCGTTTCCCCTCTGATACTATGCCATTGGTACGTCCCGGTAGAACTATATAATTATGTAGCAATTTATCTTAGTATGCATACGATAAAGTTCGTGGTATAAAATTGGGATCCCAAGTTTTCCAGTAGAGCTGAGTGGGTACGCATGATGATGTGCAGAAAATTATTCTTGAGACAGCAAGAGGAAATGTCAGAGATTTCCTGCGCTACTTTACTAACATTAACAATTTCGGCCGAGATGTAATTAATTAATGCAGATGGATCTATATAAAATTAATTTAAAAACTCGAGTCACTGTCGCAAAGTTGTGAGGGTAGAAGTAAAATTTATCAGTGCCTTCGTGAAACGCTGAAACAGCGGGCGTCGGCAACGTGACAAGAGCGCGTTAATTCTTGCTCACTGCGACTCTTCTAAACTGTTAAAAGAGTAAGGTAATTAAGTATGATGGATATTCGGAGTTTATCGCGGGTGGCAGCGACACGGGCCACTCGCAACTTTCTTATCTTCCCCTGGACGAAGTTTACGACGTCTTTGCGGTAGCGCTGAGCAGCTGATTATGGCGTGTGTGCTCGTATCGGGCCTAATTTTAGTATCGTACTCGTAGTTGTTTATAAGTGAATCCACTTAGGTGATAGGATATTTATTGTGGGTGTGATGATTTTTTGCAGTGTCATGGTGAATTTTACCTTTTTTTGGGGAAGGTGACGTTTGGTATTTTTATCAGAAATCAATCGAATATTATCTTCTAACAACTTCAACACCGCGGATGACAACTTACGACAGTAAATAATAGTATTTTTTTTGCGTTTTTTTTTCATTTTTTTGTACTTTTTTGTTAGACTGTAACTTTTGCCACAGAATACTTAGAGGGAAAATGGCTACATTCATTCAGGGCTAACTTTTAGTAAAAAATATTTTTAACAAACAACTCATTTTATTTCGGGTTTTCCTACTTCATTTCCTAGTCGTTATACAATTATAATAGATTTGAAGTATATTTTTTAAATTCAATTGTAATATCGCACCGTTTCCGTTTACTGTCAAGTTGTGTCAGCTTGTCAAATCTCAAGTTTCTGCTTCTGCCTGCCAATCCATTCGAGTAACACAAAATTTAATTCCAAAAATAAATATTTCCCATCCTTGTAACATATAGTTAAAAATGTTGTTAATTGCAAAATTATTTTCTAAAGGTCACGAGTAGGTATTCACGAGATTTATGAACTTAACAATGTAAAAAAAAGGTTTTATTATTGAAATAATCTATCTTAAACTCCTGAAGGTATTCCTAGTTACCCATATATTTTTCATGACATACCCAGACGGCTACTCCTACGTTGTTTCACGAGACTATGTAGATTTGTAGTGGAGCCGGAGGGCAACCCTTGTCATGTGAGATTTGTAAACGAAAAAGCCTCTAATTTGGGTTTGTGTTTTGACAAGTCATCTTGAGGAAGACACCGGCTTTCCGTGAGGAGAACTTTTGTTCTAGGCTTATAGTTTCTTCAATGAAATATAAGAGTTTACACAAATATTAATTGATATTTGTGAAGGCTGGTATTTACCTGATTCTCAGACCTGATATTGGGCTTTGTGCCAAACAATATTAGCTTTGGTCAATTTAAGAAAAGTTTTTATAAGTTATGTTGAATTCCAATAACGATTACTTTTATTTTTGTCGTGACTTTTAACTCTGCGTGCGCCATTATTATGTAAACGAAACTTTTGTACAAGTTAATAAAACCTTGATCCTCAATCTCGTCAGTACGTAATTATCTGATGTGGGACTCATATTAAATTAGACACATATTTTTTAGCTAAGATCCCATTACACAAGATGTACTAAGGCATAACAAAAAATGCATCTTCGAGTACTTTCCTCATCAAAATGTTACCTATGTTTCCTTCTTGTGTTGTATCAATGGATTTGTCCCTCAAGTAGTAATATCGGTATGACGCAATGTTATTAGTTTGGAGTGGTTTAGGAAGGGTTGTTTGGCCAGCAGTCATGGCAAGCCATCATGTCATGCTGTCTAGACATTGATGGACACCAAATGCCTTCCTGTTTTAGCATTGCTAAGATAGTGTTAACCAACCGAAGTCGGTATTACAAATAAATAAGCAAGGACATACTTTGGGAACAAATAAAAGGAAAATGTGTTTTTGCCAATCTGAAGGCAGATCAATAGTTCCCGCCACAAAAGCCACTATTACCCTTAAAATGTTCTCTTGCAAACAAGCTTTCTACATTGCCCACATATCTTGATCAGGTGACGCAACAAAACATAAAAACCAAATTGTACATCTTTTTTTCATTTAACAAATCCGACTTGACGAGGGTATTCTGTTTTTTTTCGGCAATAGTAGAAATAAGAAAGATATAGGCAAATCCTGTTAGATCACATTTAGGACCTCGATTTTTTTTCGATTATTTAGAAACAAAGGCTGGCAGAGAGCTTTTGTCATGAAAAATATGGAGCGCACGTACTATTGACACTTGGAAAAATTGGTTAGAGCAACTCATTAATTAAAATACGTTCTGCTCATGTCGTTTTTTGTTCTGAATAAATTGAAAGGGTTTTCACAATAATGTACAAGTCGTTTCTTTGTTATGATTTTGCGCATTATATTTGTGTATTATACGATTTTTTGTTCTTTTATATTAATTTACGAGTGCTATATTTCAGGCCGTTGAATTTAAGTTTAACGAGTTGAAAAAAGGAGGTTTGTTGTTGTTAATGGGTTACGTCCCTAATTAGCAGGTAGGAATCACCCCGTTCGCGACCGCCGCCATTATTGTGGTCATGGGGCATGTTCTCAGGGACACCTGCGCCCATTTGTATATATTCACTATTCAACGTTAAATAATGTTGTGTTTCATAATTTTTTTAATGTAAGCTGAGGTTTTTGGGAGGTTCCTATTAAAAATTCAATTAGATATATGTAATTTGATTGATTTATAAAATAATTCCGGTATTCTAACATTGTTTACCATAACCATTGCCGTGTGGTATCCGGCAAATAAAAATAATAGACCACCCCCCTCTACCCATGGGTGTCGTAAAAGGCGACTAAGGGTTGAAATCAGGAGGATGGGCAGCAGCGTCCTCCTGTGCACTAACATCGTGCAACATCACCCACTGCGGTCACCAACCCGCCTGCCCAGCGTGGTGACTATGGGCATACATCCCAATGCACGCACAACTAAAAAAACGGCCCCCAGTTCCCGGTGGTCCCTCTATTCCCGACTACGGTAGCGGTCGTGGTAACGGTGGGACGGGGGGTGCGAAGAATCCCCGGGTTACGGCAGGCTACCAAAACCGACGACTCTATCTGGCAGCGTATAATGGACAAACGTTGAGACTGGACCATCACCTCGCCGAGCTTGAAGTAGAGTTAAGTCATATAAAATGGCATATACTGGGGTTATCCGAAGTCCGTAGAGAGGGGGAGGACACGATAACCCTGGAGTCAGGACACTTACTCTACTTCCGCGAAGGTGATTAGCTCTCCCAAGGTGGTGTTGGTTTTCCTGTCAATAAGGCCCTCGTGAACAACGTTGTGGAAATCGGTAGTATGTCGACACGGGTAGCGTACCTTGTAGTAAAGCTAAATGATAGGTACAAGCTGAAAATAGTGCAGGTATATGCGCCGACCTCAACACACTCTGACGATATAGCCGAAGCGATGTACGAAGACATAGCTAAGGCTATGAATAGTACCGCTAAGGCTCACTACAACGTTGTTATGGGGGACTTCAACGCTAAAGTGGGAGTACAAGAACGCGGCGAATCGAAAATCGGACCTTACGGTTTGGGGCGCAGAAACCACAGGGGCCAAATGTTGGTCAACTTCTTGGAGTCCCAGGGGCTCTTCTTAATGAACTCCTTCTTTAAGAAGAAGCCCCATAGAAGATGGACCTGGAAAAGCCCCGATAAGGTGACAAGGAACGAGATAGACTTTATCATGACGGATAAGAAGCACATATTTAGAGATGTCTCTGTGATCAATAGGTTCAACACCGGAAGCGATCACCGACTTATCCGAGGCACTCTAAATATCAATTTTAGAGCTGAAAGAACGCGCATGATTAAGTCTACTCTCCGACCTTCGCCGCTCCAAACCAGTTTGGGCTCCGAAAGGTTCCAAGCGGAACTTCAAAATCGATTCGACTCGCTGGAAACCACTGGCAATATTGAGGAGAAAACCAACACCATAGTCAAAACATTGCAGAAACTGTCTCGAAAATTCTTTCCGCCGCAGCGTGGAAGCAAGATGCCCAAGCTTTCGACTGAGACTCTCGATCTGATGAGGAAAAGACGGGAAATGTCAGCCGCGCATTCGTTTTCATCAGATAATAGGTCCTTAAACCTACAGATTAGGAAGCTGATGCGACGTGACCTCCGCCGCTCCAACACCCGCGCCGTTGAGGCTGCGATTGAGCAAAATAGGGGGTCGAAAGTTTTCGCTCAGCAGCTAGGGAGGACCCATCTGATGAAACTGAAAGCCGCGGATGGCAAAATTGTCACCTCTAAGATCGAGATGCTTGATGAGGTCGAAAAACTTCTATGGGCATTTGTATTCCACGAAAACGGCGAGACCAGCGGTTCCTAGCAATGACGACAAAAGAGCCCAGCTCACGCGCCATTACACCGAGGATCTTCCGGAAGTTGACCAGGGCGAGATTAGGGCGGCCCTCGAGCAGCTTAAGAACAACAAAGCTCCGGGCGATGATGGCATTACTACTGAACTCCTAAAAGCAGGCGGGGCTCCGGTCCTGAAGGAGCTACAGAGTCTGTTTAATTCCGTCATCCAACAGGGCTCTACACCGGAGGCATGGAGCGGGAGTGCGGTGGTACTGTTCTTCAAAAAAGGGGATAAAACCCTTCTGAAGAACTACAGACCCATCTCACTCCTGAGTCATGTGTACAAGCTGTTCTCGAGGGTCATCACGAATGGTCTCGCCGGAAGACTCGACGAATTCCAGCCACCAGAGCAAGCTGGGTTTCGAAAAGGCTACAGCACCGTAGACCACATCCATACTGTTCGGCAGATCATACAGAAGACTGAAGAGTACAATCAGCCGCTGTGTATGGCATTCGTGGACTACGAGAAGGCCATCGACTCTATCGAAACTTGGGCAGTTCTGGATGCTCTTCAGCGATGTCACATTGATGAGCGGTATATAGAGATGCTGAGATGCCTATACAACGCTGCTACCATGACTGTTCAGCTCCAGGACCAAAAGACGAAGCCAATCCAACTGCGCAGAGGGGTGAGACAAGGGGATGTAATATCCCCGAAATTGTTCACTAACGCGTTGGAGGACGTCTTTAAGACGCTGGATTGGACTGGACAGGGTATCAACGTTAACGGCGAGAACATCTCACATCTCCGTTTTGCCGATGACATCGTTGTAATGGCTGAGTCGCTGGAACAACTGGGCGAAATGCTGCACAGCTTAAACGGAGCCTCTCGACGTGTCGGTCTCGGCATGAATCTGGACAAGACTAAAGTCATGTTCAATATGCATGTCATGCCGAGGCCAATATTCGTCGAAGGGTCGGCACTCGAAGTTGTAACGGAATACGTCTACCTAGGGCAGGCAATTCAGCTTGGTAGACACAACTTCGAGAAAGAAGCCAACAGAAGGATCCGTCTGGGCTGGGCAGCATTTGGCAAACTTCGCCGAGTCTTCTCGTCGCCTATACCGCAAAGTTTGAAGACAAAGGTCTTCAACCAGTGCGTCCTGCCAGTCATGACTTACGGTGCCGAGACGTGGACACTGACAGTTGGGCTAGTCCACAAATTTAAAGTCGCTCAGCGAGCTATGGAGCGAGCTATGCTTGGAGTTTCTTTGAAGGATAAAATCCGTAACGAGATTATCCGGAGAAGAACCGGAGTGACCGACATAGCTTGTAGGATCAGTAAGCTGAAGTGGCAGTGGGCTGGCCATGTCTGTCTAAGGACCGATGGCCGTTGGAGCAGACGAGTCCTTGAGTGGAGACCGTGTATCGGCAAACGCAGCGTAGGGCGCCCCCCTGCCAGGTGGACCGACGACCTAAAGAACGTGGCTGGGGGGGACTGGATGCGGAAGGCAGAGGACCGAGCGTTGTGGCGCAACTTGGGAGAGGCCTATGTCCAGCAGTGGACTGCGATAGGCTGAGTTGATTGATTGAACATTGTTTACCATACACTGTTTTGCGTAAATTACCATAGGTACTTAGTAGTCATCTAGTTACGAAAACTAATGCTACATATATCCGTATCGTTTCGCGTTATTTGTTAAATAGATTTACCTTTAAGTAATAATTTTAATCATCATAATCCTCAATACCTTTACAACTTCTTGGCAAATGATGAAATAGTTCTAGTATTATATTGAAATATTTACTATAATGGGATTCCATTTGAAAATATCTCGATCTTGACTATCCGACCGACACCAATTATGACAGGGTGGATAAAAAAACGCATTATTCCTTAGAGCCCCCGCAGACTACAGACTGAACGGTCGGCTGATAATTGGGTGATATAATTTGTGTAAGGTAAAAGGTTTGTCGGTGTGCACACTCCCGTATGTAATCGTACTGATTAAGAACCGGATTAAACTATCTGCCCATGAAAAGTCTGGGTGGTAGGAATATCAATATGAGCCGAGATAGCAACATCTTATGCCACTGTGTACATGCCAACTTAAAATATAGAAATACCCATGCCACATAATGGTCAGCACACCAAAGAAGTTTGGTGTCTCCTATCCAATTAAACTATTTAAATAGTAGTGTTTTAATAGTACGGATGGCCGATGGGGCAGTAAAGTTCTGAAGTGGCGACCGCGTACTGGAAGGCGCAGCGTGGGTAGGCCCCCCACAAGGTGGACCGACGACCTGGTGAAGGTCGCGGGAATCCGCTGGATGCGGAAAGCACAGGACCGGTCGTTGTGGCGATGCTTGGGGGAGGCCTATGTCCAGCAGTGGACGTCTTTCGGCTGAAATGATGATGATGATGATGAAATAGTAGTGACAATACAGTAGGTAATGAAAGAGGGGTTGATTTTGTAAATCGCCGCTTTCTAGCTATAGTCATTAAAATAAAATAAAAGTAAATATTTGGGACACTTGACACAGCACCATCTAGTCCCAAACTAAGCAGAGTTTGTACTATCGGTACTAGACAATGGATATAATACTTATATACTTATTTTTTGTAAATACATACTTATAATACATAAGAAACACCCAGACCAACACAAACACTCATGTTCATCACACAAATATTTGTGTCCTGTGGGAATCGAACCCACGACCTCGTGATCGGCAGTCCGACACTCGTACCACTAGACCACAGACGTCGTCGAATTGATTGGTTAGAATGTCGTAAAACACTAGTATACGTCGGCAACACTAACTTTATTAACTGTGTAGTGTGTACTAGTGTGTACTGGTATAGTTTTAAGTGAAGCATCAATCAGTAAAATAAAATGAAAAAAATATGCAAAAAATCTTTTCCAGATCATCTAGGAATAAAAAATAAAAGGTTATTGAACTACCGGCGACGCTAGCTTACAAAAAAATATGGACTTTTTAAGGTAGTTGGAGAGTGGAGCTCATAATTCATGGTGAGTTAACATTTTGCCAGTTCACATTTGCTGCTCAACAAGAACACTTGACTCACCTAAAGTTATTTTAGTTATTGAAAAAACTGGAGCCCTATAAAATCGTAAGTGTCCGCCCGGCCTTAGAAATGTAGAGACAAGTCGACATTATGTTCAACAACGAGCTTTATATTGCTCAACTTCCGTATAAAGCGAGTACTATGCCGAATGCCCAAGGCAAGTAATCGTAGGTATTCTGTAGAACATTTGTAGTTCGTCCTGTATGCGGACCGCATACAGCTTGTGCAGCCGCAAAGCCGTTGCGGTTGTCATCCGCATTCATGATACTACTGACCGTTGAATGGCCCTAAATTGCAATTAGGTACTACGACTTTTCAAAGTGCACTAACGTTGTTATGTGCAGTTATATTTAAGCGGCTGATGCAAATTCCAGCAGTGTACACGGGGTTTAATGGGATTTTGGGATGGGGTATTTGTCTAACCAGTGTAAAAGTGATGGCCTTGCTAGTTTTTATTTATTAAATTTGCTTATGAAATGATACATTAGTGAAGTCAAGGATAATAATGGATAAGGATTAGTGATAAGAACTATCAAATACGAAATTATAAAGTTTAATAAAAATGTTTTAAGTGTAGCTAGCGCAGTGTATTATGTACGGTAGTAGGTAACCTATTCTCTCAGTAGATATTTACAAAATTGCTTGGGATAAGTAGTATTTTTAACTTTTTTGAACCTCTGTAAATGTGATTTTTAAATCCATTTAATAAAAATATTACATACTATGGTCAAGTGCTATGTGAAGACAGAAACGTGAATCATAATAATAGGCTAGATAAAAAAAGATACTAGGTAAATCGCTATTAAAAACGTGTACTACTAGTATTATTACCTATTCTATGCGTGTACCTACCTTGCTAAGAAATTCCACCGTGAAACCATATAAAAATTGTATGAAAAGATAAGCACTAAGATAAGTACCGACTTCCAGTACCATTCAGGCAACAGTCTAGGTGGTATTGCAGTTGTTATGGGCAAAGGTAACCGCTTAACATCAAGTGGGCCTTTAGCTTGTTTCTCCATCCCATATAATGATATTATACTATACAAAAAAAAAAGCCTTATTTTTTTTTAGGCCATGTTTTTTTAGTATAGGATGGCGAAACGAGCTAAAGGCCCACCTGATGTTAAGCGGTTACCTTTGCCCATAACAACTTCAATACCACCTAGGCTGTTACCTAAATGGTACCGCAAGTCGGTTCGCCAAACTGAGACATGAAGATGGAAAGTTTCATGTTGTGAACATACGTAGTAATTTTTTATATGAATAAAATAAATAAAATCGAACAGTTCATGCGCTCGCGCCCCCGGCCAGTGCCGTATATATATTATTAAAACAACTGCAATTTTCTCTACTACCATAAAAGAAATAGTAGCTACTACAAGGTGGCCTTAAGGAGCAGTTGACTTATTCCATTCCATGTACCTATTTCTTTTACATCGACACGCTTCGTGAGCTGAAGAAAGAAGACAGTTTAGTTTATGATGTCTATAATTATACTTTGGCTTAAATACCTGATTACTTACCCAAGATGTATGTAGATTCGTATTAATAGGTAAGGTATATGTAAATAGGGTAATTATATTAATCTCTCATATTACGATGCGTTGGAAGCGTACAGCCTAGAATCCCTAGATGCTTGGTATTGGCAACTAAATTAAAATATGTCTATCATCGTTTATAGTATTAGCAACAATAGTTATGTAACCTTGCATTTGTTATAGTTACTTTCTTGTCTTGTTTATGATTTTGGTATCTTCTAGGAATTATTTTGAGGATCATCTAATTAGGCACATGAAACCTTAAAAACACATGTGAAAAAAAAAACAAGTTGAGTTGGCCATTTTTTATAAATTGGCATATTTTAATTTTTAATTTAATTTAATATTTATTTCAGACGTTTGTCCATAGTTAAAATATAACACACAATAAAAACAAATTAGTGACACACACAAAAGCAATCACAAGACACAAACAACAAACCAAAAAATGTTACTAAAACAAATAGTTCAAGGAGGGACTACCCACTGATCACAGTGCAGTGTGTAAGTGAATCCAGTGGCGCAGCAGAGGAGAGTCCCACCTATCCGCGAACACGCTTAGCATGCTGTTGTGGCTGGACCTGACACGATTCAACAGCGACGCACATTGCTTTCTTATAAGTGCATGAAAGCCATCTGTACGCGCTTCCGCGAACATATTCGAAGCACTGCAAAATCGTGGCAGCATAGTCTGTAAAAAATTCTAAAGTTTCAAAAAGATCCTTATATAATTATTTATTATTTTTAACGCATTTTACGCATGCGAAACGAAATCTAACGATTTAAATTGTGGAAAGAAAAAAAAAAAAAAACCATATCACTGACGTCATCCAAAGATGTACCAAGTGGATGAAAATTTTTTTTACCACGAGCTGTGTTCACGGTAGCTTAGTGGCTAAAGCACTGGCGTACTGAGCCAGGAGTCGCAGGTTCGAATCCTGCTCGTGAGCGATTTTTTATTTCCACAATTTAAATCGTTAGATCCTTATATATCAAACGATTTCCTAACAGACAAATTTAATTAGAAAATACAAACGAACAAAAGTTAAAAAAGAAATTCAAATGAATTATACAGTTCCAATCAAAGCAGCATTATTGGATTTGATGGCATCAAGCCTGGTATAGACTGGATAGGTAAGTTAGTAACAATGTGTTGAGTGTTGATAGAACGACAAACATTGTCTATATACCTTTAAATAGGTCTTAATGCTCGTTGTGCGTGTTTCGTTACTTGGTCACGCTCTATATTTTATGTGTGTCACGAAGGGTTGCTCCATAGAGTAATAAGTTCATGGAGTGCTTATACGCACATTTATTTATTGAATTAATGACACGCAGAGTGGCAAACTCGTCTCAAGATGCAGACGTGGCTGCACGCTATATAGCATCTAACGCCTTGTAAACTATCAATTACATGTTTTTAAAGACTGCACTGGATTTATTTCACGTGTTGGACAAATCTAACAAATAATTTGTTAAACTAGTAATATGGTGCTTTTGCGTGTGCACGTGTTGTGAAAAGATTGGTTAGTCAGTAAATGCTAAATGTTAAGATTGGTAGCGGGACTGACAGCCCGGGGTGCGCTTATTTCATCGTTTATTTTTCTGCTGCATAATATAATACCTATTTAATATGTTTGCGCTGATAATTATCTTCCGCGCCGTTCACCCATACTTAATATTACTCCTTTTGTTTACCACTCTGTGGATCACAACCACTCTGCTATACAAACTACTGTATTAAGCAATTATATTGATGACATCAACCTAAATTATGAAATTGAAAAAGGTTGTCTATACGTCATGGTTTATGAAGCTCGTTTAATATTCATTTGTTTTTATTCGGAATGTAGACGTATGTTTTTCTATATAGAAATTAAGTTTATTGTTTTATTCCTTGAACTGTTTATATATGAAGTCTATCAATAACACAACAAGAGGTGTATCAGCATTTTTTGTGTTACAGTTGTTGTTGTTTGGTGGATTAGGCGCTATCACATAAAGACGCTACGCGCTGATAACGTATTTTGTATCGGATATCTCTCAAAAGAGATAAATAAAATTCAATAAGCTTTATAATAAAACAAATTTTAACCGGATTAAATCGCGTATATTATTTAAATTGGTTTCCCTGACATTGTTTTCCTAATAAGCTTTATTTGGATATTTAAAATCGTTATTATTCCATTTAATTAAAAAAAATGCTTGTTTTAGTTAATGCGTTATTATCGTTTTAAACAGGCGTTATTAAGACATTTTCCCATTTACTAAATAAATGTATCGGTCTGGAATACAACGTAAAGAAGAGTGAACTTATGATCTTTAAGGGGCGCACTAAAACCTATACTTTGCCGGAAGTCACTCTCTGTGGCACTGCTCTGACTGTAGTGTCACAGTTCTAGTATCTGGGACACTGGGTCGACGCGGACCTAAAACACAACACAGACATTGAAAGGGAGCGCTGCTGCCGAATTGCGTAGCACACTCGCGATCGCAATCATCTGGATTTCAATGTTCATTGCTCTGTGTGTTTTGACAGTGCTGCAATATTTTAGCCCGCAGGTTTGCACGGTGTACAGCACCAGTGAAGGTGACGTTGTTTAAGGCTTACTGCCAGTCCTTTTACACGTGCAGCCTGTGGGTGGACTACACCCAGCGGTCATACAGTGACCTGCGCGTCCAGTTTAATAACGCATTCAGGGTGTTGTTGAGGCTGCCGCGTTTCTGCAGCGCGTCAGGTATGTTTGCAGATGCGCAGGTTGATGGCTTTCGTGCGATCATCCGCAAAAGGTGCGCGTCACTGCTCGGCGGCAGCTCCAACACAATCCTGGGCGTGCTCGCTGATAGATGGGACAGCTCAATCTTCGCACACTGGAAGCGACTTCATAATCTGTAGTGGGCGAGCCTAGTATTAGCCTAATAGTTATTATTATTATTATTATTATTATAGCCTTTATTTCCCAAAAAAACAATCATGCAACATTTACATTGAATAGTATTCTTAATTAATATATAATAAATAAGATTAGACATAATTTTCATAATTAAATCAGTAACACATTTAAATCAGTCTCATAACTAGATACCTACATAATAATATCTTAAATAGGTATTCGTGATTACTAACTATTGTAATAAAACAAGTTACTAATACAAATTATAATAATATACTCGTTGCAATCCTGTCAAACTTGTTTTATTACAATAGATACCCATCCACTCAAATATTATAAAATTAATAAAATGTGTATAAACATTAAATTTCTTAAACAAGATTAGATAAACATTCAATTAATTAAATATCAGTCGTAAAATAGAATAAATTAGATTTCATGGTACAGTCAATCCCATATCGATGGCAGACAAGCCAGTATAAGCAGAGCTAGTCTTGTATGAAGTTCACATACTTAGCCAGCTCCATCCACAGTGGCTCCCCTACCATCGACATGCGCTTGACTTGGCTTGACTAAACATACATGATCACACAATTTTTGTTACTAGATATTATAAGTTAGAATAAAAAGTAATAGTATGTATTTAAAACTTCAAACATAGCCAAATAAACATTAATTCATTAATTGCATAACATTCACAGTATACCTATAATAAATAGGATTTCATTTACATAGCTGTAGGTATACATGATCACAATTTAAAACTTCAAACATAGCCAAATAAACATTAATTCATTCATTGCATAACATTCACAGAATATAATAAATAGGATTTCATTTTCGTAGCTGTAGGTATACATAATCACATTTAAATAGATTTCATATTATATAAAAATTAATAGATTTCATAATTATATTATATATAAATTAATAATTAAATAATTGGATTATTATGACTGTTTAAATGTATTTAAACATTCACAATAGCTCAAGTTAGTGTGATATTGGGTACCCATTTACGGGTGAAGGCCTCCTCCATCACACGCCATTTTTCTCTGTCTTGCGCAATTCTCGTCCAGGTGTGGCCAGCTGTGGCTACGATATCATCGCACCACCGGCGTCTAGGTCTGCCGCGGGGGCGTGGTGTATCTCGAGGGTACCAGTACAAAATCCTTTCACTCCAGCGTCCATCTGTGGCTCTTGCTACATGGCCTGCCCATCGCCATTTTAACCTGCATGCCAGTTCCGCAGCATCCAATATTTTTGTACGTTTTCTTATGTCTTTGCTTCTCTTTCTGTCTCTAAGCTTAAATCCCAGCATGCTCCTCTCCATAGCTCGTTGGAAAACTTGAAGCTTGTTTATCACTGATTTTGTAAATGCCCAGCTCTGGCATCCATATAGTAGTGTAGGGAGTATTATGGTATCCATAGCTTTCTTTTTCAGGCGTGTAGGTATGCGCGATTTAAAAATTTCTTTTAATGACCAGTACCTTCTCCAAGCGCTTTTTATCCTGCGGTCTACCTCATTTTCCGTTAAGTTGGTAAAACAAATGCTCTGCCCAAGATATATATAGCTGTCTACGTACCCTACTGGTGCGTCTTGTAATTTCATTGGCACTCTCAAGCTATTAGTAAGTAGACATGTTTTTTCAGCATTCATGTGAAGGCCACATTTTCGACTCTCCTTGTCCAAGGATTTCAGCATGCATTCAAGGTCCGCATGACTTTCGCTAATCAGGATTATATCGTCAGCAAATCGGAGATGGTTTAAAAATTCACCATTTATTTTGATACCAATATTGTGCCAATTTAACTGTCTGAAGATGTGTTCTATTACTGCATTGAATAAATTTGGTGAGACGGGATCGCCTTGTCGCACTCCTTTTCGAATGTTAAATGGCTTTCCTTTTTTTTCTAACTTAACCACTGCTTTACTATGCTTGTAAATTTCTTTTAAGACGTTGATGTATTTTCTTTGAACTCCTTGTTCTTGGAGTGAATGCCATAGAGAGTCATGGGAGATTGAGTCGAACGCCTTGGAGTAGTCTACAAAGGCTATGTAGAGCTCCTTATCATATTCATTGTACTTCTCAATTATCTGCGTGATGGTAAATATGTGGTCGTTGGTAGAGAAGCCCGCTCTGAAACCTGCTTGCTCTCTTGGCTGATTTTCTTCCAACGTCTTTGAAATTCTTTTTAGTATTAAGCTGGTAAATATTTTGTAGAGTGTTTGTAGTATACTCAGTGGTCTGTAGTTGCCTATATCTCCTGGATCTCCTTTTTTATATAACAGTGTTATTATTGCAGTTCTCCAGTCAGATGGTATCAGTTCTTTTGTCAAAAAATAGTTAAATATAGTAGTTAGAATAGGCGTGACAGGCTCTACAATTACTTTTAATATGTCATTTGTTATACGATCTTCTCCGGGGCTTTTAAAAGATTTCAGTTGTTGAATAGAGTGATTTACTTCTCGGTCTAAAAATTTTGGAACGTTTTCTGGGTCTAACAGCTCTAGTTCTTCTGATAGTGGTTCTGGTGAAACAGGGTAATCATAAAGTTTTGTGTAGAATTCGGTAGCTATTTGTAGTATTTTGTCTCGATGAGTAATTTGCTGTCCATTTCTTGTTAGATTTGTAATCCATTTTTTGCTAGAGTCCAGTCTTTTATATGCTCTTTTAACTGACGCATTTTTCTTAAGTTCTTCTTCGATAATTTCGTATCTATGTTCTTTTATTCTGCGTTGTATTTGTTTTCTAATTAATTTGTATAATGCTGACAGTTGCTTCTTTTCTATAGTGGTTTTGTTTTTATTTTCTTTAAGTAGAGTTCTTTCTTTTATGAGTCGTGCAACGTTTTCCTGTATCGAGGGTTTACACTTTGATCTTTTTGTAACTTTGTCTCTGCTGTCTCTAATTTTTGTGACCAATGTGGAGTAAGTGTGCTCTATGTTCGTGTATTCGATAGATAAAGAGTATTTAAAAGCAATCTTTACAGAAGAGGTAAAAGACAGCCTAATAGTAGTTAATGTTATTAATAATTATTATAGTTTTATGATTTTTTTATTTATTTATTTATTTATTTATTTATTTATTAATACACACAGTAATATAAAACCCTAGGATTACACAAATACAATCCATGGCAGTGATTTTTGGTTTTAGGGTTACAATACGGATCATGTGTGCATGTTAATTAATGTACCTAATTGTAATTTATTTAATTTAATTTATAACTTTGTTCTATTTGGTGTATGGGTCTAGAATCTAGATGCCCGAAATAAAGAATTTTTAATTTAATTTAATTTTAATTGCTAATTTCAAGAACTGAGTCAATATTTTAATTAAGTTCTTTGTGTTCGAAATTGTTTTACAAAGTAATCCATGCATTTAACTTCGTCAGTTTCCATACAATGTTAAAGCAAATACATTCAATAAATAGTGAGTAGATAGTCTCAGGTGCAGTGTTCTAGCTCTTTGTTAGCAGATATCTAATACGTTTTCCCCAGCTTCGAAGAAAAAGCCGAGGGCTGTTTGAATTTAACGTACGCCTCGTTTTATTTTTCTTTTGTTCTTTAATATACCGAAAACCCTTTGTCTACTTGCCAAATAGAGGTTAGAGCTAAAAGACCCTAGTAAAACACTGACTCCCCGTTAGCAAATTACCGTGCCCGCTCTCAGATAATATTATTCAAACAACTAAATCCTTCACTATTAAACTACTGAGGATTACTATTAATCACGTCAAGATGTTTACCCTCATCCCACGTCAGTTCGGCGGGAATTATCTAAGTCGAGATAAATAGGAGCGTCGCTTTCTCGCGCCATTCACTCCCACTTGGGCGCTATTTGAAAATCTCTTCGGTTCGTAACAGGGTTAGTTAGAACAGACCTGAGTAATCTCATTTATAAATGAATCAATTCACAAACGATCGGTGGCAATGAACATAATGAAGGAGCTCTTTTTCACTTTTGTAATTTGTTGTCATCCCTCAAATTTCGATTGAGGGGAGCCCTCTCCTTATTTTAACTATTACAAGTAGTGCAAGTACAAGGCTGGCAACCTTTAGCGATCCGTTAGATATGCAATCTTATTTTTGATTTAAAAAAAAATTGCCTTCACTAATAAATGCTAAAGGAGGAGAGGTTTGGATCAAAAATAACGCGACAAAATTAAAGTTTGTAACCGACTTATTTTTTCTAGATTTATGAAATAATAAACAGACGAAAAAAGACCGGGGCTCGAATGAAATGTCTTATTTAAATAATGTACAGTCCATTTAAGAATTATAATAATACTAACATAGTTTTTAAGAAAATTGTTACTAACATAAATGGAGATTCTCCGAATGAATAAATGAAATTGAAATTAAATTGAAATAGAAATAACAAGTGCTTGTCGCAAAAGCTTATTATGTTACTCATGTCTTGAGATATTTTCCAAGGCGTGAGTAGCATACTCAATCAACTCAGTATAATAATTTTATTATTTATAACGCATTTACGCATGCGTATGCATTTGTATCTTTAACTCAGTATTAGCCTTCATTTAGCGCTTGCAGCAAGATTACAGTTTACAGTATGTGAGAGGCGAGTTCTGTGTGTTGATATATATATTTTCATTTTATCCCTCATGATAGCGCTAATCCCTCATGATAGCTACCTATTAATATAGGGATAGCAACTCTAGTTTCCTTTTTTTTAATTCGAACACGGCTTGCGTCGAACAACGCTCTACAAAACTTTCATGTGTCCATAGAGCTACTTTAGTCAAAAGTTGTACACCAATTCATTGTTTGATCAAGAAGTATTGTAATATGTGACAAAAATAATTTAAATTATAGATCATTACCAGAGTATCAACTATCTAATAGCATATCGACCACCATCAATACCTAGGTACTCGATACATTTAAATAAAAATTCAAAGTTACAGCTTGGTTTTTTCGTTCGAGAGTTTGCTCGTTAGTCCAGTAACTACTGGGCTAAAAGTTACGTAAATCAGAAAGAATTAGTTCCTTTTTTTATTAAATATTATTTTTAATCTGGCAACACGTAAAACTGTTTTATTTTATGTCGGTTTTAAGATGTCAATTTGTTACAAAAGTACGAGAAAGTTGTATTAGGATATAAAAACGGCTATAAATCCTTCCCATTTATACTTTTTCGTTTATTTGCGATCGACTTTGGAAGTTATTTTCAAGGTACTGTTTGTGGGGTGGGTGGAATAGGTGACGCTGAATTTATAACGGCTTTATTTTATTTATTGGCTGCTATATCTGATTCTTTATAGTTAGATTTTTTATATGTCTGTCCATCGAACGTCGTTTTATTGCTAACTAGTTTGCAGTCTTTTATTTGATAGGTCGGACAGTTTAAAAGACGCCAAATAGAGGTACCTATATCTAGTCCAACAGAAATGGCTATTCAGCACAAAAAAGACCAGAAATATTGAAAACGAACCAAAAGTACAATACACAAAGAAAATAAACATTATTAAACTGTTGAATAGTTACTTAAATATTTAACTAACCCCAGCAGCAGAAATTGTGCAGTAATAAAGTAGAAGAATAGTAACGGAACTAAATTAAATTTAAACGAAAATAATAACAGCGGAATTATTTTCGAGGTGAAATGTGCAGCGTTCTACCTCAACCAGATATTGCAGAGGCAAGCTGCTCCTGACGTGTATTGTGCTGTGGCGAACTCTGTAAATTGCTTTTTGTGACGATAAATATTTTAATCTGATTGGTGGTCTGTAACCAATTAATTGTGGCTTTAATTTCACCCGGAAAAATAATGTCATGCACTTTTCTAGGGTTGGGTTGAGGAGCTAGACTAGCTTTTAAAAAGTTATAGTTTTTAAAGAATGTTTCGGATCCAATAACTGTTGCGGCTGCCGCGCTATTGTAGTGCATCGGCTATGGCGCGTAAAATGTCCGTGTCACTAATTCGCAGGCTGCACGGCAGCCCCAACTCCATCCTGCTTATGTGGGCGCTGGTCAACCAGACCAAGTCACTATTAGTTATTAAGTCCTAACATAGAATAAGACACTTTGTTACTAACACACTAGAACTAATTGTTATCTGTTTCAAAAATAAGAAATAAAAATAAATAAATTAAGTGAACAAGTATTTTGTTAGAATATTGCAGAACCAAATTGGGTAACCAAACAAAAAAAAAACAGTTTTTTTAATAGTCTTTTAAATAGTCGAAATTGAGGTTAAATATTTATCATCATCATCATCATTTCAGCCGAAAGACGTCCACTGCTGGACATAGGCCTCCTCCAAGCATCGCCACAACGACTGGTCCTGCGCTTTCCGCATCCAGCGGATTCCCGCGACCTTAACACCAGGTCGTCGGTCCACCTTGTGGGGGGCCTACCTACGCTGCACCTTCCAGTACGCGGTCGCCACTCCAGAACTTTACGGCCCCATCGGCCATCCGTTCTGCGAGCAATGTACACCGCCCACTGCCTCTTCGAGCTATGTCGGTTACCTTCATGCTCATGCGAATCTCCTCATTTCTGATTGGATCACGCAGGGTCACTCCGAGCATAGCTCTCTCCATTTCGCTTTGATTGACTTTGAGCCTTCTTATCAGGCCCATTGTGAGCGACCACGTTTCAGTGCCGTAAGTAATTACTGGCAACACACACTGGACAAAGACTTTCGTCTTGAGACACTGCGGTATTTTGGACGAGAAGATATAACATAGCTTCCCGAACGCTGCCCAACCGAGTCGGATTTGACGATTGACCTTTTTCTCGGAGGTTAAATATTACCAATTTCAAATTAATGCCGATCTAAAGTTTGATCTACAAATCATAGCCGTTCGTCGTTCGGTCAAGTACCAATCATAAAGGTAGGATCAAAGTATCAAATAAATTTGGGATACTTTAAAGTAATCTGCTCTTCAAACTAGAGAGGCAAGAACATAATTGGCTATTCATAACGTGTCAAAAGTCTACATTTTTGCTCTCAACCTGAATTGCATAGCTCCAATGAATTTTAATAAGCCCGTCTATTAGGATTTCGTATTCGTCCAGGGTTCAAATTGATTTATGCTGTTACTTTTATAAATGGGTTTTCTCTGCGAATACGAAAGTTGTCAAGGCGCATCTTTTCACCTGCACTTTTCATAAAAAGGTCCTTTAGAATTCAAAATAATTCAACTATATAATAAAACTAGCATCTATAAACCATTGCTAAGTAAATAGTGAGTAGAAGTAGAGTGTTGCAACTCCAACAAGGCGTTGTTCATTTAAAGAGTTGTGTAACTCTCGGGCTCTGGTGAAGTTTGTCTTGGCGCGCGACGGCAGGCGGTGTAACGTTTTAACTTAGAATACTTTACTGATGGCGTTTATTTTCTTCAAAACATCTTTTGGCTTCGACTCTGTTAAAAGTACTTCCTAAAGTACGTAATAATATTTCACCGCAAAAGGTATCATCCGCTTTTATTATGCCTTGGTTGACGTTCTGTCTCGTTCTTCTTAATCCACTGCAGCCATCCTCCGGAATGAAGTCTATGTCATGTTGTTTGAGGCAGCGTGATTGAGATAAAGCACAGAAACTTGTTTTTGACGATCAAGTTTTAATTTACCGAGAGTAATTATTGTTAGTAGCTGCACTTCGCGCGGAAAGATAGAGAAAATAAACAAAGGTTTTATTTTTCCGTGAAAGCCTTCTTGACGAGGGTCGCTCGGTGTTATTCAGCATCGAAATGAAATGAGGGATAAAAACTAAATTAAATGCTAATTGGGAGATTCAGCTGAGGCAGGGGGAACGGATTCGATCGCCTCGTTCGCTTGCGCAACGATATTGAGCAATAAGGTGTAATGATGCGCAAGACAAATCCAATTATACTGTGTAAGTTAATGTCCGCTGGCTATCCATAAATTAATTGGTAATACGTGCAGATCACCGCGATTTACTGTTTATTTTATAAAAGTCCAATATGCAGGTAACTAGTTTAGGCACCTAATAACATAAATACGTATATAGCTGGCGGGCAAATACGGAGCTGAACCTTTCCGTTCATATAATAACGGGTGGCTGAGAGGAGTTTTTCCCGTTTATTGGGTCGTTAGGATATAATTTCATCTCGTGTTTATGACGTCATAAAAAGTTTGCAGCGCTGATACAACCACTGTCAATTACCGGCCCCAGCTTCCCTTGCGACTTTTTGATTTGGAAATTTGTTCCTTCAGATATCATTCATTCATCAGTCCGCCTTACTTCTTACGAAGCAACAACTTGTTCTGGAGTTATTGCGTAATGAATTACGTGCATAAAGTTGTACGACCGCCCTCTTTGTGTCGTACTTTACTCATTTTAATGAATTGCTTTAATAACATTATGATTTATTTAATGATAATATTAAATGTTAGAATTTTATATTAGGTGATGATTATGATGAACGATTGCGAGCTTGGTTTCTTTTGGTATTAATAAAAGTGGTAAACTGTTATTTGATAATAATTTAGTCATTTTCCTTGATTACAATGTGATTTTATAAATAAGCTGAAGGAAGCCTTCGTGACTTTAGTAGAATTATATAAAATTATGCTAACGGTATCCCAGAAGCCATTAATGTCGACTCAAACTAGTTAGACTTGACATTACCTGGTAATCTACCGGCCAGAGTAGAAATGAAATAATATACGGCCAGGTAAGTACTAATGCATTTCTTATTAGTTGAAGGTTTAAAGGATTAGACAAATCCTTTTTCTACTGAGTGGGAGTAAATATGAACTGCAGGTAAGAATTCTCGTCGTGAATCGTCGTCTCATTGTTTTGTAAAAGGATTATAGGTATGTATAGTATAGTTGATGATGATTTGTTAAAGATTTCATACCTATTGTGTTATTAATCTAAGCATACCTATTTAATGTTTATTATGGCAATGTTTTTCATAACCGTTTAAAACTGGATGTATACTGGCTATGTGATTAGTGACTAGTGAAAGTGACATCATTATCAGCCGGAAGATGTCCACCGTTGTAACGTTAGTTCTGGGCCACTTGTATCCAGCGATTATCCGTGACCTTTTGAAGATTGTCTGTCGACTTGGTTGGGGGTCATCCTATACTATGCTTTCCAGTTTGTGGTTGTTCTTCTGGAACCTTTTTGTTCCAACGTTTATCGGTTCTGGTGACCTTGGTTCTTCGAAAATTTCTAGCAGCAGTAGCTTTTTCTATACCGTATTGTGTGACTTTTTGCTCATTCTTGTAATTCTGTAATGTCTTCAGATAATAACAGTAAGCTAAGTTCACAATAAAAGCATAGTATAATAAAGGCAAGAGGTCTTTACAATATTAATAATCGAAAAAAATGCCAGCCAAGCATATGATCCACGATCTCAAAGGTGTGAGATGACATAATGGCGTATGAGGCCGACGCGTCACAGCTTCAGACAATCCCCGAACATGAGCCGTTGTATGATTGATGATCGGCTAATACGTATTCTCATTACCTAAGCCTAGCGTTACATAAAAGATACCAGGTAGGTACAGACTACATCAAAATCATAAGTGCTCAGCTCTTATCAGTGTGGTAATTTCAAATGGCTACTGCTTTTTTTTATTTGTCCTCGCCCGCCACACATTCCCAACCACAGCAACTCCAGTAAACCAGGATCTACAACGGCGACCATACAGAAAAAAACACCGAAACAATGAGGCTCGGTGCGTCCCGGGGATATGATTGAACTGTCTTGAAACCCGTGGTACCGAAATAAAACAGAAAATAAATTAGGAGGAGTAGGAAGAAAATTTGTTTGTTTCCACTTCCCTCCGTATCGAGCGGTAGACGAAATAGAGTAAAAGGCCATAGGCGCAAAAAAAAGAGATGTTTCCAACTGGGATAAGCCCAGCTGCCTAGCACCACGGATTAAAAACTAGTGATTTATTGGTCTTATTATTTGTAAGCTGTTACACTTGATTCCGATAATAGGTATGGCAAAAACGCTTGATCGCACTGAAATTTGTTCTTGTCGATACAAGGTCCACATATGGCCACTGCTGGTGATTGTTCTTAGTATCATAATTGTTTATTGAATGAAAATGTATCAATTATTATTATAGTTGCTGACGCCTGCGGTTTCCCATGTCAATAAAATATATCCTATGTGTTAATTCAGGACATGGTGTACAAATATCCAAATCAGTTCAGGAGTTTCAGTGTGATTGAAGGACAAACAAACAAAAAAAACAATATTTAATATTAGTAGGATTTTTATAGCAAATAACTGTACCAGAAAGTGATTTTTTTATAAATAGTATATAGTATTGTATATAGTAGTATAGCTGTTGTGACTTTAGACAAAGAATAATTTACTCTTGATACAATAATTTCGAAATTCTAAAATATTCATTGAGTTTTTTTGTTGATTGTACTCCTTACTTTTCCCAATAAATCCGGTATTATCCGGAAGGTATTTAGGTATTATAAGGCTATTTTAAATTCCCCTCAGATGTTTATAAGCTGTGTTATTTGAAGAGTTCTTTTGATTCGATAGAGTTTCCGGGAAATATTAACGGTAAGTGAATGGATTTTAAAAGTAGTCATGCCTTTATTCATGTAAACGTTGGAGCTTATTATATCGTCGGCGTAGAGGAGAAATTATGTAACTAGGTTTTGCCAAGTTCCGAGATAATCGTGATTTATTAAAGTTTTGGATTGTTTTGTCAACACCTTTTTATGTAGAAACATAGACGTTTAACAATAGAAGTATTCTGTATCAAAAAATTAGACTAATTAAACGAAAAATAAAAGTAAATCGCGACTATCTAGGAAATTTGAAAACATAGATATTTAATTTCCCCTCATGTTTTAATAAATTATGCTGCTAGCGATGTCACGGAATGTTTGTTTAAATACCGTTAAATGTAATTATAGGAGAAGTTTTCTAATATTCCATTTCGAATAAAAGTAAAGAAAAATTGCAAAAAAATCTGTACAGTCACGTTATCGCTTTATTAGCTAAACATTAGGACTTACACCGTTTTTCAGGTTGGTATTGGGTATTTCCAGTTTTGCCGCCAGAATTGGACACTGGGGCGATTAACTTTACAATCGGAATTCTGTCATTGGACAGACCCGTTTTTGTTTAATGGGAAAAGTTTTGCTAACTGACATGCGCATTTATTGTAATTAAATAATTTTACAGTCGTAAAGTTAACACTACAGTATCGCGTAGTCTATGTACCTACGTAACGTAAGTGGTGACAAGCTGGTACAAATTGCGGGTTTCCTTAACGTATACTGAATCCTAAACAAAACTATGTTCTGCGGTAGAAAAAAATACATAACATTCTCTTCGCAACAAAATAAAGAGGTAACTGTCTGTTTGCAAACATAGAGCTAACAAAAAACAGGTAGAATATAAGAAAATGTGGGATATAAAGGTACAATATAGAAAGTTGAGTTGCTTCATATTATATGAAGTTAATGTAACTGAATTCCGTGGATTAGAACAGGGCTTTGCAATTATTATGTTATTTTTATAGACAGGCAAAGTTAATGTTACATTTTATAGTTACTTTCGTCTTTATGTGCTTTCCGAGCTTAGAGCTTAAATTGGTATACTTAGTAGCAACCTTAAAATTGCAATATTGTGAGTTTCTACCCAGGTTGGGCGATTGTCATGCTGTACTGTCTATCCACCCTAAGGGGGTAAAATAATAACATCCGACATTTTTGACATCAGATTTATATGAAACGGTATTTGGCTTTTTGGTTGAAACTATAAAGAAATACGTTTTTCAGTGTTTTTGGAAAATCAATCCAAACTTAAAAAATGACGTATATTCGTACAAACTTTCAACCCCAATTTTACCCCCTTAAGAGGTGGAATTTTTAAAAATTCTTCCTTAGTGGTAGATACCCACAAAACTGATTTAATTTACGAGAGTTCATCAAAAGAAATCAACGCACCATGAGTGAAATATGAATTTTTGCATCTCTTTCTTACGCATGTACCACCACATATATCTATGTTTGACCTATTTTTAGTCTTTGTTGCTAAACTACATAGTATGCACTATAATCAGACCAAGTTTGACGCTGGTATGTATTACCGTTTTGAAGATAGAGCAAGAACAAAAACGTTGAAATAAAATGCCTGTTTTTGAGGTTTCCTGTATGGGGACCCCTTTGGTTTTATACTTTTTTTATTTTTAGTATTTGTCATGATAGTCACTTTAGTAACACATATTCTGTGAAAATTTCAACTGGTTATCTATTACCGTTACAAAGATACAGCCCTGTGACAGACAGACGGACGGACAGACAGCGTAGTGAGAGTAATAGGGTCCCGTTTGGCACCCTTCGGGTACGGAACCCTAAACATAATAGCAAGAGTTTTTTTGCCAGATGGAAGTTTAACTTTCTTGTATGTATATCGTAGCAAAGATCATTAATTTTTTGATGGAATGTGGTTACATCGCCTTGCGTGCGACGGAACAGTTTGGTGGTTTCTTTGCCAAATAAATTGTGTGAGGGTAGAACTGTTACTGTCTGTGAAATGAACGTACGAATGTAGGTGCTACCAAATTGTATGACTATTTAAATTGAAGTTTGATTGGAAATAAATAATTTGTGAGTAAACGGGTCAATTTCACAGCCTACGAATTAAGTTACAGCAATGAGAATGTGACACAAATGATATCCATGGCACTCTAATGATATGCACATATTTATTTAAAAACCAGCCAAGTGCGAGTCGGACTCGCGCAATAAGAGTTCCGTACCACCCATCGACCTGATACCCCATAGAAACTGATTTAATTTACGAGAGTTTATCAAAAGACATCAACGCACAATGCGCGAAATATGAATTTTTGCATCTCTTTCTTACGCAGGTACCACCACATTTGTCTATGTTTGTCTTACTTTTAGTATTTGTTGAAACTACATAATATGCACTTTATAATCTGACCAAGTTTGACGCTAGTATGTGTTACCGTTTTGAAGATAGAGCAGGAACAAAAACGTTGAAAAAAAATGCATGTTTTTTGAGGTTTCTTGTTTGGGGACCCCTTTGGTTTAAGACTTTTTTTAATATTTGTCGTGATACCCCACAAAGCAACACATATTCTAAGAAAATTTAAACCGGTTACCTATTACCGTTCAAAAGATACAGCACTGTGACAGACAGACGAACGGACGGGCGGACAGCGTAGCGAGAGTAATAGGGTCCCGTTTGGTACCATTCGGGTACGGAACCCTAAAAATGTAAGTTAAGTCTTCTTATGATCAATATTAAAACCAAGGACATCAAAACAACAATTAATAAACTTTACACAATTTGTTAAGATCTAATCTTCATCAATATATGGCTAAACTTACTTTGTGAACCAATTAAAATATGCATGTCATTAGCGTGATATAGATATAATTTGTGTCACGATCTCATTAGTGTAAAATCATTAGTTTTTTTTAGTTAGAATTTAACGTTGCAAGCAGCATAAAGTAGACATAATAGAACATCTGTTTTTTTTTTATAACATAGGGGGCAAACGAGCAAGCGGGTCACCTGATGGTAAGCAATCTCCGCCGCCCATGGACATCCACAACACCAGGGGAGTCACCGATGCGTTGCCAACCTTTTAAAAAGACGTATGCTCGTTTCTTGAAGGCTCCTTTGCAGACGTGGCATAACGACTGTAGACAAAACCTGTCAAAATGGTCGTGCGCCACCGTGGCGCAGCACACACTGGCGGAGTGCCCAGCTTGGGCCACGTAGCACCGTGACCTCGTCACTGCAGTAGGCAGCAGCGACCTCTCGCTTTCGGTCGTGGTTCTGTCTATGGTCGGGAGCGAGAGCGCTTGGGAAGGCGTCGTCTCCTTCTGCGAGGAGGTGATGCTCGCTATGGAGGCGGCGGAGAGGGTTCGATGGGCGATGACCTCTCTTCCCATCCGCAGGAGACGACTGGGCGTCGTAGGAAGGAGTATGCCGGCACCTCCAGCCACCCTAGGTGTGGGCCTGCGAACGGCGGACTCGGGGTGGCCCACCGCCCGACCAACAGAGTAGTTTTTAATGGCCCGACCAGTTACGGCCCGTGACGGTGGCACGTTGTGTTCCGCGCGCGCCCGTCAAGAGGAGTGTGCGGCCGATGTGGTTGCTGCACGGGGTGAAGGGGCTCGCCTGCTAGTGGCGAGCTGGGAACTGCCGGGGATGGTTGGGCGAATACAGGAATATTTTCCAAGCCCCCGGCCAAGGGTCGGTAGAGGAACACCGTGGTGGTTTTTAGTAGGTAAGAGTCCGACACTGGCTCCGCTTTCCCCAGATGGAGTGCAATCATAAGGATTTTCCCCAATAAAAAAAAGGTTTTGTCTACGAAAGAATAGACAAAATGACATTTTTAGTTCCATACAATGTAATTTTGTAAATTTTTCCGTAGACAACTACTCCTGCTGGAAGTGCGTGAATTCTTCTTTCTTTTTTAGCAAAATGTTGCCCCACATTAGGTTTGCTCTAGTATCGTGGATGCTTCCATAGACACAAGTCTTCACATGTACAAACATCCAGACCCGGAACAGATAAGTGTAGGCCATTCAAATAAATAATAAATAAATATTTTTGGGGCATTTTTACACATCACTATCTAGTCCCTGTACTATGGGTACTAGACAATGGATATAATACTTATGTACATTCTTCTTTAATACATAAATAAATACTATTTCCTTACGGGGATCGAAGCCGCGACAGGGTAGTTAGAGATTATTACACTCTTTTCAGATTATTAGGCTTTTCCAGTCTTCAAAAGAGTGTACGTATTATGTCTGTAGTTAATTGATTAGTGAAAACTTACCAATTATTACTTTTGTTGTTAGAAATAACGATGGTTTCTCCCTCAGGTTTCTCTATTGTTTTAAAGAATAATATTATGATGAATTTTAACTAATTAAAACATAAAAAAAACCTTTTATTTATTTGCAACTAAGTGTATAAAAGTTCTAAAGAACTCCGGAAGCAATTAATTATGAAATTCCAAAATTTTCATCTATTTCTCCTGTTGAGTGTACATAAATGAAAAGTATGCCAGGTGAATGAATACGTAGAACTATGTTTTAACAACAAGTAATTTTGTGTACCGTGAACCCGGTAAAAAATAGGTCAACCCAACTCTCCCGTGAGTGTCGTTACAGGTGAGGCGGGGATTATACCAGGTTCATGGGTAGCAGACGATAATTAAACCGTACTCTGCACAACATCATATTGAAAAAGGAGGCTAACTGTCAGAAGATTGGAAGCTAGTTTTCTGTAATAAAAACGTTGCCCCACAGTAGTATTTCTCCTGTATCGTGGGTGCGTTTACAAACACAAATCGCACACACACAAACACTTGGACCCAGAATAACTAACTATACAACGGGTTATTTGAATAACTCAAAACTCAACACTCCTACTAATTTTTAGGGTTTTGTACCCGAAGGGTGCCAAACGGGACCCTATTACTCTCGCTACGCTGTCCGTCCGTCCGTCTGTCTATCACAGGGCTGTATCTTTTGAACGGTAATAGGTAACTCGTTGAAATTTTCTCAGAATATGTGTTGCTATGAGGTGTATCACGAAAAATACTAAAACCGAAAAAAAGTCTATAACCAAAGGGGGTCCCCATACAAGAAACCTCAAAAAACATGCATTTTTTTCAACGTTCTTGTTCCTGCTCTATCTTCAAAACGGTAATATATTCCAGCGTCAAACTTGGTCAGATTATAGTGCATATTATGTAGTTTAGCAGCAAATACTAAAAATAAGACAAACATAGACATATGTGGTGTTACCTGCGTAAGAAAGACATGCAAAAATTCATATTTCGCGCACTGTGCGTTGATGTCTTTTGATAAACTCTCGTAAATTAAATCAGTTTTTATGGGGTATCAGGTCGTTGAGAGGTACGGAACCCTTACTGCGGTAGTCCGACTCGCACTTGGCCGGTTTTTACTGTTATCAATTGAAACGGTAAGTAATTATTTATTTTCATTAATTATTGTAGAAGATATTGGTAATTTTTGTTGTCATACTTATTCTAATAGACACGCCCCGCTCGTCCTTTAGTGCACGGCGGCTTTTCTCAAAGGATAATAATATGACGTATTCTGTTTACCTACATAGACATCGGTCCCGCATTCAGCATCGCGTCGTATATACTTTTAGACTTGGCATCATACTATTTTTTGGGAAATTTTAACCTACTTTAAAAAGTAGTGTAAAATATTCTGCTCTCGATTCTGAACTCTTAGTTTCAGGTTTTGAATTATTTCAATAATACGTTGTATTTGGATCACACAAATACTTGTTCCGTATAGGAATCGAACCCTTAGAACCGCAGCCAATCATTTAACCTTTGCGCCAATCATGTCGCCATTAAAGTTGCGATTGCTATTTAGCTTCGTGAAGAGTAGAGTTGGAAAAACAAATGGAATGACGGTAAAAAATCTTCAATGGTACATGTTGTATCTCAAATAAACTCCTGGATTTCTCCATAAGTATTAATTGAATACAGAGCAGTACTTAAACGAATGAGAGCGATATATAAGTGCGAGTGAGTAAGGTGGGTGATTAAGCTGCGTTCTGGATCTCACAGTACATGTTTTGCAAAGGCTGTTTAAAGATTTTACGATAAGTCTCCTTTAGTTTTATCGTTATTGTAGCGATCAAACAAAACAAACACAAACAAACAAACAAAAAAATCACAAAAACAAATCACAAAAACAAATCACAAAAACAAATCAACAAAAAAATCTATACAAATTAACAAAAAATAATTTAACTTAAGAACTTAATATAAGTCAAATCCGTAAATACAAAACGTGTTCCAAGATCATTAAAATTTACTATTTTACGTGATTTGGCAAAAATATTGACAATTCACAAGTCACGAGCTATGTTCAAATTGAAATACCTACAAAAATAAGCCCATGAAAATCGAAAACGTTGGTGAGATATACTCGTAGTGATGAATTAAAAACACCGAATGATCGTGATTTCGGAATCGGACGAGAACGGAATTTTGAAATTTCGAATTTAGAAAATTCCGGTAAAACAGAGGTTGGTCGGTTCGTATAAATTAATTTCGCCCTGACCCGTGTATTAATATTCAGAGCACTCTCAAAGTTCGCTGTAACTGCGAGCGGAAATACTCCAATTTATTAATTTTACCGGCATTTCTTCCTGCGAGGGCTCCATGGATTACTAACGTGTCATTACCCACATTTGGTTTAAAAAAGTAAATAAACACGTTATAATCGACCATTTACGTCGTTATTTTTAATTAAAATTCGTAACTTTGATTATTTAGGGCGTTGCGTCCCAAAAAGTCAATATAAATTTAGTCAGCGTTAATTATTCATTAAGGATGGAGTTAATTACCATATTGCTACTGACAAATTTTGATGTAGGTATATTCGAGTTATGGTTTAGTCGAAAAATGGCTGATTCTGAAAACACCTAGAGGTCTTAAAATGTCCAATTCGCTAAATGGTCAATTCGATATAGGGCTAATTCTTAGGGTCAGCGCACACCGACGGAGTGGCGGCGAAGAGCAGTTCACTGGTTGAAAGGCAAACCAACTCTTATTTACCGGCTCTTATGGACGCTTGTGGCTGTGGCCGTTCGACTTCGCGGAACTTTGAGTCTCCTGTGATTTTATTCCGTTATTCTAATTTCAGTCGTATTTCGAAGTTAGTAGGTTGAATTTCAACTTCGTTGCCACTCCGTCGGTTTGCGCTGACCCTTAAAATGCCTAATTCTATAAATGACTCTTGATATGACCAGTCCTTAAAAAAATAATGCTAAGGGCTTAAAATATTGTAAGCATTGGAGTAGTAAAAATTCTCTTATCAATTTTAAAACAAAACATAAAAATCTCATCATGTTATAGGTTCAATGCCAGGTGATTCCATAGGTGATTCTTTTCAATTGATGGATAGTTGGGGAGAAGTCTTAAACTATGAGAGTTAGACAATCTTGCTCTCATAACAACCCCGTTTCGTGCTCACGAGCCCGCAACTCACGACCCCCTCCCGGTCTAGAAGCAGCTGCTTCTTAGTGTGACCAAGAGCGGCTGTCCTTCCAGCAATACCTTAAGCTGAAGTCCGAAGTCCTGCCCAGGACGCCTTTATCAGCGGTTGCTTAGCTTAAAGTTAGATGTTAGTTGGGTTAGGTATAATCCCTGGTGACTGTAGACTCCTTTCGGGTTTCTTTGCACCAATCCCTGCAAAGCAGATACTTGCATCGCAGGCGTAACATGACGACTGTAGACAAAGCCATTGAAAACCAAAATGTGAAATAAACTATAAAATATTTTATTGGCATTGGATAACTACTTCTCTCGTAAGTGGTTTTCTGAATAACCTATTTTTTTTTTATTATTTTTTTTGTTATTGGGTTTTTTCATTAGGAAATTCTCAGTAGCAGCCTGGAGTCTGGATTTGTGCCCGGTTAATGGCAACAGGCTCGCCCCCTATTACATGGGACTTATGACATAACTGGCGAAATGTGGGTGTACTATTACACCTCTGCCTACCCCTTCGGGGAAATACAGGCGTGATGTTATGTTGTTGTATTTTTTATATTTATTCGCATCATAAATACGATAATTTTAAAACAGAGTATTGTAAACAGCGTTCCACGTTACCTACTATTTGATTTATCTGTGTGTCTGGCCTTTGATATATCTAGCACAGTAAATAAACGGGTATTATGTCAAACAAATGTTATAAAGAAAATCAATCGAAGGACAATGCTCTCCGATATTGCTTTGTCTTCTTTCTTTTTTTCCTTTCGGAGTCTGGATTTGTGCCCGGTCAATGGCAATAGGCTCGCCCCGTATTACATGGGACTATAACATAACTGGCGAAATGTGGGTGTACTATTACACCTCTGCCTACCCCTTCGGGGAAATACAGGCGTGATGTTATGTTATGTTATGTTACTTTCTTTGTAAGCTCTATAGTACTTATTTTTATTTCAACAACGCTGTCGCTAAAACTACAAGAGTTGTAAACATAATTTGTTTTCATATCACCGCAATTTCCGCACCTGGTTCTAAACCGTATCGTACGTGCTTCTGCCATGCGATACAAACTTGTAGTGGCGCAATAAAATGAACAGAAGTTCCTTCGAAGACGTGTGTATACCCAGCTTAGTTCAAGTAAAAAAAAACTTCGAAAACAGATTCCATTTGGAGAGCAGCAGGTGTCCTTCGCAATCCCATCGTCAGCGGATTAGTCCATTGTGCGGATATAAATCTTCGCCCGCCGAGAGGGCCAATGCTTACCTCATTCTTTTAGAGACGACTGAATCCTACGAGCATAGCGCCATTGTACCTGTCTCCTATAATAATCGACGAGAACAATCCCTTCTCTGCGTGCCTCCCGAGATTGCTTGTTTACGTCAAGTAAATCCGCCGCGATAGGATTATGTAGGTAGGCGTAATTTGTAACATTATTAAGTTAGTGTTGGCAGATGTCGTTAGTAAATTATGTTTATCCGACAGGACGCAGCTGTAGACGGGCGGCACTTAATCCCCCTCACACGGTGTTGCGAACTTGCGAGAACAGTGCGTCAAAGGGAAATGTGAATAATGACAGCGGCTTACTGTGTTTACGCTGCTGGTTCACCTACTCACGTATGCCCATGAATGAATTGAACTAATTGGGAATATCGGTTCGCAATTATTTCCAACATATTCCTATATGGAACTCGTTCCATCTGCAAGTAAATGTGATCACGGAGGCAAAATGTGTCGCAGGTGTGATAATTTACTTTAACAACGCAATAACTAGGAGCTGTCGGCGTAGATCCGCAGAACATGACGACATTATCACATTGTACGTGCGTCATGTTACCGCTACAAATATTGACACGGTATATTTATTGGCACGTTGAGACATTCAATGTTTTTAATCAGAAGGTAAGGAGAGCGCAAAGGGACGTTTTATTTTTCTTGTAATAATATTGTTTGCTAGTTGGTATATCATGTTTGAAGGATAAATATTTTCGAAGAAATGGAATTTACTTAGTTTGTGTCGATACAGAAATATGAAAGTTTGCGGAACTTTTTCAATGTTTCTTTTCTGAAGAGGATCGTGGAATAGGCTTATGTTTACATTACCTACCTTTGTTTTGTTTTGTTATAACGTGAGTATACATATAGATAACGTATCTACTCGGATTTTAGTACTTACTGTCTTTTTGTCCGAGTTTATAGAAATTTATTTATTTCAAAAATAACAGATACAGTTTATCTAAATTAAAAAAGTACATAAAACTCTTTAAATGAGTTGTTAAAATATTACGATTAATATCAGAAATAGCTAGAATTTGTAATTATTCCTTATGTATGTTAGTACATTTTTTTTTATTTATTGCTAAGCTTCTACTATTTGTAATCTTATCCGGTTATTTATGACAAAGTTCTTCGTAAAGTATATTTTTCTTTCCATAATTAGTTCTGGGTTTCGGTAGTTACAATTTGTTGCGTCGTTTTGTATTGTATATGTGAGATTATTTATTAAATTCTAGGTTTGCTCGCTCCATCGTAGACCACATCTTGACACAGCTGTCTAGATTGCGGTCAAGAGCAGATATATATGTCATAAAAAAAAGCGTTTCGTGAGATGATTTTCCTAATTAAACCTAATTAATTAATAGTGCCATCTTGGTTTTGGCATTAAAAAAATACCATGGACTCTGCTACCGTGACTGTCGTCATCCATGGACAGCAACAACAACAGCAACAGTGGTAGCTCACATTAAAGTTATAATATACCTAATGAATAAAATAGTTATGTTATGCCTAGAGCTCGTTTGCTGTACAAAAACGAGTACCTACAGTTCCAAGAATAGAGTTCTGAAGTTGATACAGTATTGCTAGAATCATCTTCTCGTCATACCTTTTCCAGAGAAACAAGGAAAGGTTTTAAGTTACGAAGACATGCATAAAACTTATGTACTTAGTTTTATGAAAAGCTAAAAGAAAAGCATGTCAGTAGTCTACATTATTTTACACATTTTAAAATAACAAAACTGAGTTTTCTGCTCTAGGAGATAAAAAAAGAGCTTGAATAATTTCAAAATTATTAATAAATGCCAATTTAAATTTATTTGTAAAAATATAACAGTATAATTCTTGACAAAGGAACATGCAATCAAAAACACGAAAAATAGGGTTAAGTCTTTGCTTCCCAAAATAGAGCGGTGAGGCCCTGTGTTATGGGATAAGCAAAACGCTCTGCCCTCCAGAATTGTGATGAAGAAAATTATTGAGACTGATCTGTGTGCAAAAACAGAATCACTGTATACAAGATAAAATTATTAAATTTAGTACAAATGTGAGGTTATTTGAATAACCTTACAATGATAGGTGAAGGTTTTAAAGCAACTAAGTGAACACATTTAAGTATTTAATGACACAGAAAGTAATCTTACAAGATATAAATGACATATTAAATTTAATTGCTGCTCTTAAGAAAAGGGTGGAATGTCCTTCCCATGTAGCTTCCGAACATCGATTATATGTCCTGTTTGAATTACGAGCCTTTAAATCATACTTAATGGTGAGTACGCATATTCTCGTCCAAAATTTATTGGATGATAGTAGAATATATATCAAAAATCCACCATTGTAGGTAATGGTTTCTTCGCGATAGCTTTTAAGTTATATTTTATGATAGAGCCGTGAGATTAGTTTGAAGTTAAGTAGGTAACTAATAGTCTGATAATGGACCTTGTTCGGCCTTGTCCGTGAAGAGAATACTGCAGAGATTTTTACCTGCCAATTTTACGTTTTTATTTAAGTAGACGTATTTATGTAGATGGAGAGGGAGAGGAAGACCAAAGAAAAGGTGATGAATGCTGAGATCACGGCTGATAGACAAAAATGGAAGAAGAAGACGTATTGTGCCGACCCCAAGTAATTTGTAACCAGGGTAGGAAGATGATTATGATTTAAGTAGATGTATTCTCGTCTTTTGCTTGGGCCGTTGAATGGGCCTTGATCTAATAATGACTTTTAATTTAATAACACTAAGAAAAAAAATATGCTGTGCTTTTGTAAGAAATTTGCTATTGATTTTATTACTTATAATAAAAATTAGTTGAGGGGTATATGGGAATTTTTACATCGGGCGAGCGCGCGCGATTCGTCGTGTTCACCCACCCACATCTTGTCGTAATGAATGTCGACCGACCAAGCGGTGTACAGAAAACCTAAACTGGTTTATTATCTACACTGTATCTGCCAAATGTATGTATTATTTTTTTGTGGAAAATAAATAAATAAAATAAATAATAAATAATCCATCAAAATAATAATCATCCATAGTCTCTGCCTACCCCAATGGGAAACAGGCGTGATAATATGTATGTATGTAATAAATAATCTGGTAAAAAAAAAATCGTTTAGTGTGTTTGCGCTTCAAATGCTTTATCCATACTAGGTCCATATTATTGCCAAACTTAAGTGGCAGTGGGCGGGGCACATTGCTCGCAGAACGGATGGCCGATGGGGCAGTAAAGTTCTGGAGTGGCGACCGCGTACTGGAAGGCGCAGCGTGGGTAGGCCCCCCACAAGGTGGACCGACGACCTGGTGAAGGTCGCGGGAATCCGCTGGATGCGGAAGGCACAGGACCGGTCGTTGTGGCGATGTTTGGGGGAGGCCTATGTCCAGCAGTGGACGTCTTACGGCTGAAATGATGATGATGATGATGATACTAGGTCCAGTTTAAAAATGTCTAGTTTTTATGGCATAGGGTGGGGAATTGAGCTAAAGCTGATGACCCACCAGATGTTAAGCGTTTACCTTTGCCCATAACAACTGAAATGCCGCCTAGATTGTTGCCTTAATAGTACCTGCCCTAACTTTGCCCACAAGCCCTACTTTGCCTAGTTGTTTTTTGAGTAAACTATAATCGCTGTGATTTCCGTACTTGGGAATATTTTAAAATTGTGACAACGCTAACCTCTGTTTCAGTTATAAAATGTCATTGCGTGTAAAAATAAATTTAATGCCCTAGGCAAAGTAGGGCTTGTGGGCAAAGTTAGGACATTTTACGGTATTGAAAATCACGTTTGCCAAACGGAGACCTAAAGAAGGAAAGTCTCATGTGATTGTAATTTCACCGGCATCCGTACACACCGCACCGGAACACAACAATGGAAGCATCACTGTTTGGCGGCAGAAGTAGGCACGGAGATTTAAGATTAGTCATCTCTTGGGTTATTCCTTACAAATTTTACATGATTTGTACACGATTTGTATGGAGCTTATGTCAAATTTCTATCTTTATTTATTATTATTATTTATATATTTGTTCATAACAAAAACATTCTAAAGATGTAAACATAAACTCATTTGAGCTTTACCGTACATCAGTATCATCGCCTATACAAACAGGTAAGCAAAAATATAGTTAACAAAGTAGGATATTGAGTAAGTACAATGAGGGTAGATAGATAATATTTAGCTACATTATGAAGGAGCAAACACCGGTGACTGCGCGAGCCGTCTTTAAAAACAAAGTGGTGGAGAGTAGTATTTGTGTTGATACATGTTGTTCCTACAAATGCAGCAAACTTCTTGAGAATTTATTATACTTACATTAATAATGTTATTAATTGTATTGACTAGTTATTTTTAGTAGGGCAAATCGCGGATAGATAGGATATAAATTTTGGCCGGGAGCAATCCTGGCAGAAACCAAATTTCTGCTGCATGTAACTCTATAAAAAAAAAAAAATAGGGCACATGTGAAGAAACAAGTTTACGATAACATCCAGTAGACGAAACTGTCTGAACTCTTTGCTGTTCATAACTGCTGACTCTTTGTATTTTATTACAAACGAAATAGCCGAGATGATAGATCGGTTTCATTATTGTAACAACCGTCTGCTCTCCGCTTTCAGGATTACGTCAATCTAATGTCAATCAGTATGGACATTACAATTAATTCCACAGTTAACTGGAAACAGAAAATACTACATGACCTATATAGATCAACTAATAGAAAGATATAGTAACAATTGTAGAGCTCATTCAGGGAATGCTATCGAACTATTTCAGGTTCAACCCTGAAATCACGAAAAATAAAACAGCCCTTCAGTCCGCCATTTCAGTCCAGTAGGTATTGCACTTTTCTATGAAACAGCAGATTTTAAGTTGTAGCTCATAATTATGTATTTTAGAATCTATATGTTATGTATGTTACGGGCAAAGAAAAAACACATGTTATCAATAAGTACCTAGACTAGGTCATGATTTAGTAGCATTTCTTTCGTAGCCTACTGAAAATTGGTCGATCCACTCGAGCACAACCAATTAAAGACATTTTAAACTTTATTGGAAACTAGGTAGAAATATATCGCCGATACAGCTTGGCCCAGATAATTATTTAGAACTGAAAGATTTCGTTCTTCCATTCAGCTCAATTACACCAAAGCGTCTGCCTTAACAGCGATGGAAACGGTATTGTAACAATAAAGTTTAAAGTAGCTTACTAAAATTAAGCAGATACCTACCCAATATTGTGGTATCCTCATCGAGCTCCCTTATCGAAACTTGTTATCTATTGTATCGGCAATAGATGAGTTTGCTTGTGTACATGGTAATACCGTATACACATCGGGCGAGGTTAACTTAACCCTAGTTAGATACGTTATTATCTGTATATCGTTGTGTACGTGCGGGGGTGTAAAAGTTTATAGGTCTATGTAGGTTCATATTGCGTTATAATGGCTTGTCTACACGTTGCTACAAGTCACGATTTTCGTCGTATGTTGTCGTGGTATATGTGGCGTATGTTGGAAGCGTCGTATGCACCTGTATTAAGCTCTTTCTTTTGCTAACTGCTGTCAGCGTTGTGCAAAAGTGATTGTCATAGAAATAATATTAGATAGATAGATATTTTACATTATATTATTTTTTATTATTTGCACAACATAAAATTGAATTATAATAAATAAGAGCACATTACTAACATGGATTGGGCTGGGCTGGCCATGTCTGTCGAAGGACCGATGGCTGCTGGAGCAGACGAGTCCTTGAGTGGAGACCGAGAATCAGCAAACGCTGCGTAGGGCATCCCCCCGTTTGTTGGACCGATGAGCTGAACAAGGTGGCTGGGGGGGACTGGATGTGCAAGGCAGAGGACCGAGTGTTGTGGCGAAACTTGGGAGAGGCCTATGTCTAGCAGTGGACTGCGATAGGCTGAGTTGATGTTCATGACATTACTAACAATTCGCGGTCATATCGCTTCAATTCATATACCTAGTCATTGATGCTTCTATTTTCAATATTATCTATTTCAAAATTCAAATGTTTTTATTTCAAATAAACCTAATTACAGGCACTTTTGAAAGGTCAGGCTCTAGTTGCACGGTTCCAGATTTCGTTCCAGATTTCGTTCCAGATATTAAACGATTAAATGAAATTTAAAACCAAACTATCTTATTATCCGAATATTTGGGGTGATACCGCAATAGTTATATACACATATAATATACCACGTTTTCATATGAACTGTTGAATTCATCTTGTGAGCAAGATATTGCAGGAAGACGTGACTAATCGGTAGACGGACTCTGTATGACGTATCACTTCATGGCTTGGAGATAGTATTTGCTGTACTTGTGATATATTTTAGATAGAACAAGAGAACAGCTGCTTCACTGATTAAAAAACAAAATAAAAACTTGTTTAGGTATCGAGAAATTCAGCGAAGTGAATTGTATATATTTTCGTGTAGTTGCTTGTGTTCGGGAAACGAGTTAATTAATAAGGAAGTATGTTTCAAGTAGTGTGGCACTATTTTATCAGGTAGAGTTCATATACGTAAATAACATTACCATGAAACAACTTGGTTAGAATCTTGCGGTGGGAATCGGCCTAGAACATATTACATTAAATTACAATGTACACGAGCCTTTAGACCTCCAAATTGTTGAGTAAAACTTTTTCATCGTGCTAGAAGCTATATAATGATGGTATTTGATACGCAAACGTATGTAATCTGAAGACTTAAAAAGTAATTTACTTTGTTAACAATGCGAGTTGTCTGTTTTGTTTAAACTTTTGTACTTGTTTCATCTTCTGTTTGAACTTTAATTTAATTAATTAATGTGTCTGAACTAAAATAGATAAAATATAAATAAATATGGGAATGAAATATAAAATGATAATAAAATAAATAATGATAATATAATATAATGTTATATATATAATATATATGTTTTTGGGTCATTTTTACACAGCACCATCTAGTCCCAAACTAAGCAAAGCTTGTGCTATGGGTACTAGACAATGGATATTATACTTATATACTTTTTTTTGTAAATACATACTTACAATACATAAGATTCACCTATTACTCTGGGAGTAAACATGACGGTGTATGGTTTGTTTCAAAAATTCAGGTTTATTTAATTCAGGTAAACTGAAAACTCAAATTTAGTCTGGAAGTCTAATGAAATATAACAGAAATCCTATTCCACTTTCCTACTAATATTACTTTATAGTTTGTGAAGATTTTTGGAGGTTTGGATGTTTGTAACTCAATCACGTTTAAACAGCTTAACGGATTTGGATAAAACTTGGCAAACAGATAGACCACAACCTGGATTAACAGTTTCTGAGGGATCCACACGATAACGTCTTTCTGTGATAAAGCAATATACGCGCGCGTAACCGCAGGAAAAGTCTAGTTTTTAATAAAAGAATCACTATTATTTGTATGCTTACCCATTGCCTAACCAAATGACGACACAAGCACGACCACGATGCAGTGACGTATTTAAGAATATTCGATTAATGCGCTAAAATAAGTAGTCAGGAGCGGCGAAAGCTATTAAACGCAGTATAATCTAGCAACGGTAAGTAAGTACCTCTAGATAGAAGAATAGCAAGGAAATGGCAATTTTCCTCGCTAGTAATTCGTTTCAAACACGCTATTTTTCCATTATCCAATATCAATATTGTTTTGTCTTCATCGCTCAGGAATGGAAGTCTGAGACTGCCTTAATGATAGCATTGCATGACGTATGGAGGAAGTTTCAGACTGAGTACTCCCGTACTCATTCGCACCGTCTTGCGGTAAGACGGTTCATATAGGTCAGGTAAATCTCGTATACGTGAGGTATTTGTTAATGTGTTTTTCAACGACGTTAGTGTAGTTTTCCTTGTTTGAAGGTAATCGGAGTCTATTCAATTTGGGTGGTTGTTTTGCTAGTAGAGATTGTTTTCGTCGTAGAGGCACAGAACACATAATGGTACTACGTACAGAATGGCCACTCAGATTTCAATAGACACTTAATTTGCTCTTACGTACTACTTTGGTACTACTTATTCAACAACAATATGTTCCTTTTAGTGCGTGTACAAACGCCATCTCGCCAGAATTTTATAATATGTAAGAGTAGTAGGTACTTATATACTCCTTACAACGGCTGTATGGATTGTCTGGGCTGGTAGAGGTAGGTTTTGTTTATCAGTTGCGGTTAGAAATCTTTATTTTCTCAAAAGATTACATTACAAATTCACTTACAGATAAAATGTAAACGAAAAAATAAAAGTAAACAATATGCCATTAAGCGTAGCTCAATATAAAGTATGCATTGCGGTGATTTTGCTAGAAAAAAATACAATTAATGGCTCCAACAGTTAAAGTTTCACCTTGTCAGTGTTTTTGTTACCAAAACCGCGACTCACTTTGAATATCGCGACTCACGTTGAATGTATGTAAGTAGAGATCTCTTAGCCAGAATCACATAGAATTAAAAAAAAAAAACTTACTTTAGAATAAATCGAATCAACCTAATCTTGTAGGGTTTGGACATAAAATGTTTTGATTACAATAAAAGTAAAAAAAAAAAACAAAAAAATACAAAACAACAAAAAGGTCAAGGTTACAGGCGTGATGTTATGTTATGTTTTGTTAAAGGTCAAACTGCACGAGAGTGGCGTGACTTCATCATCATCATCATCATTTCAGCCGAAAGACGTCCACTGCTGGACATAGGCCTCCCCCAAGCATCGCCACAACGACCGGTCCTGTGCCTTCCGCATCCAGCGGATTCCCGCGACCTTCACCAGGTCGTCGGTCCAGCATGTGGGGGGCCTACCCACGCTGCGCCTTCCAGTACGCGGTCGCCACTCCAGAACTTTACTACCCCATCGGCCATCCGTTTTGCGAGTAATGTGCCCCGCCCACTGCCACTTAAGTTTGGCAATTCTTCGGGCTATGTCGGAAATGAGGAGATTCGCAGGAGAACGGCGTGACTTAACAAATAATATTTCTATTGATTAATAATATAAATATTAATTATATTATTTCTATTTATTAAGGGGCTGCTAAGTGGCGGCCTCATGAGCGCCTTTTACTAAGCTATTGATTCTATAAAATATAGTTCGCTGTAGTTAAACATAGAAAAAGTGCCGCAAGTGGCGGTTTTTCGCATTTTTTCGATCTATAACTACAGCGAACTATATTTTACAGAGTTAATAGTTTCTGATTACACTACAGTACCTTTACTTTAATTCTGTGCAGCCATATTTTAGACAAATGGTGTACACAGTGAACACAGACATATTACTACGTCTGTGACAGTGAATAATATTTTTTTTAACTGATAGGGGGCACGCTGATAGCCTTTTAACGTCGCGGCAGCGGAGCGGCGCGGCACTTCGCGTTTAGGAAGTGCCGAGCCGCACCGTTCTGGTTCGGTTCGACTGTAATACCAAAAACAACCTATGTACCTACACTATGTTAACATTTCTGTTTAATGGCTATCCTAATTGAAAAATATTTGTAGGGATTGGCACTGACAGCCGGCTACAGGTGCTAAACTAATTTTTATACTATGAAAACATAGACTATGTATAATTTGAAACGCTCTAATATTTATTCGTAATAAACGTTATTATTAAAATACAATAATCTCAAAAGAAAATCACATAACCGTAGCGGAGTTCAGTGCTACGAATTAGCTACGACGCTACGAAGTCGCGTAGACGCTGTAGAGGGGGAAAGCTAAACAAAGTAAAGCTTTATCATGTACCGGCGCGTAACCGCGTTCTAAGATTAATGTTCGCCTAATGAATCAGCGGCGGCGTGACAAATCAGTACCTATGCGGTAATGGATGCTTTTGTATACCGCCAGCTATTCTGCAACTATCTTACACCGATCTAGATACCGCTACCTGCTTTTGTACATAGGACCTCGTTGGATTGATGGGATAGTGTTACTAATAGTGTTCGAGGAAATTAAATGCCAGCGCTCACTGTAGTGTAAAAGTGTTTAAGTATATTTGGTAAGTGGATAATATATGTATAACGTTTGTTGAAGATACGGGTGCTATCGTTGGTTAAATGAATAGATTGTATATATGATTTTTGCAAGCACTTTTACTACTCTAAGAAAATAAATGAAAGCAACTTTCTAGATGGAAATAGCAAAACGTTGTGGAAAAGGTGGTTTCCATAAGTTTTGTGAAAGCTGTCCCTCGAAGTTTTATGTATTTGTCAAACATTTTATGTAAGAAGTGAAAAGTTGTGAATGAAAAGAAAATAATTTACACCATGTCTTTAACAGTAATGATTTCAAACTATATTCAATGGCACAATGTTTCGTTCACAATCGTCAGGTAAGCACAAGCCACACATAGCGCGGGTGCGGGTCGGATCGTGTTGTTCGCGTGAGCCGCACTGCTTGTTGTGTCCACACACAGCGCGGGTGCGGGTCGGATCGTGTTGCTCGCGTGAGCCGCACTGCTTGTTGTGTCCACACACAGCGCGGGTGCGGGTCGGATCGTGTTGCTCGCGTGAGCCGCACTGCTTGTTGTGTCCACACACAGCGCGGGTGCGGGTCGGATCGTGTTGCTCGCGTGAGCCGCACTGCTTGTTGTGTCCACACACAGCGCGGGTGCGGGTCGGATCGTGTTGCTCGCGTGAGCCGCACTGCTTGTTGTGTCCACACACAGCGCGGGTGCGGGTCGGATCGTGTTGCTCGCGTGAGCCGCACTGCTTGTTGTGTCCACACACAGCGCGGGTGCGGGTCGGATCGTGTTGCTCGCGTGAGCCGCACTGCTTGTTGTGTCCACACACAGCGCGGGTGCGGGTCGGATCGTGTTGCTCGCGTGAGCCGCACTGCTTGTTGTGTCCACACACAGCGCGGGTGCGGGTCGGATCGTGTTGCTCGCGTGAGCCGCACTGCTTGTTGTGTCCACACACAGCGCGGGTGCGGGTCGGATCGTGTTGCTCGCGTGAGCCGCACTGCTTGTTGTGTCCACACACAGTGCGGGTGCGGGTCGGATCGTGTTGCTCGCGTGAGCTGCACTGCTTGTTGTGTCCACACACAGCGCGGGTGCGGGTCGGATCGTGATGCTCGCGTGAGCCGCACTGCTTGTTGTGTCCACACACAGCGCGGGTGCGGGTCGGATCGTGTTGCTCGCGTGAGCCGCACTGCTTGTTGTGTCCACACACAGCGCAGGTGCGGGTCGGATCGTGTTGCTCGCGTGAGCCGCACTGCTTGTTGTGTCCACACACAGTGCGGGTGCGGGTCGGATCGTGATGCTCGCGTGAGCCGCACTGCTTGTTGTGTCCACACACAGCGCGGGACGGCGGCGGGCGGCGCGGCGCTCTCTGTATCAATGCCTATCGGTGAATACGTACAGAAAGTGACTCTATGAATACGTACATTACATCGAATGTCATTGATGCTACGCCCGCTCCCAACACGCACCGCCCGCGCTCTGTCTGTAGTGGCGGGAGACACGCGCGGCTCACGCGCTTCTGACGCGGGCCCGACACGCACCCACGCTGTGTGTGACGTCATCTATGTAAATCAGGTTAATTTACCCGACCCGGGCCTGACCCGTCCCGCGCCCAACCCGCGCCCGCGTTCTGTGTGGCTTGCGCTTTAGTCTATTCACCGTCCGAACCCTGTTGAACTTGTAAAGCGACTTATAATTACCTCATGCGTCAGATAACAGCTACACCTGTGTTTGACAGGCAATCACGGGCCCACGGGCTCCCCGTATTAATACTGTCATTTAATTTTCATGCAGTCCAACGATTTTCGAAGGTAAACACGCGAAGAATGACCTTAATTATACCTTCAAGAATCTTTTGTCTTTTGAGCAAAGGCGGTTACGGTCTTATCTATATTAAACCTTGATAATCCAAGGCAGATTAACGGAACAACTGGCCGAGTGATGACGGCCAGGATTTGTTCAGTCATTCGCTCATTTTTGTGCGAAAATAAACAACTTTTTTTTCTTGTAAATAATGTTCTATAATAATATTCACGTAAGGCGGGTCGAAGGACAGGTAAGTCGATTTGGTAAAGGTCGAACCGCGCGAAATCCTATACCGTAGCGTTTCTACGGCTTAAATAGACACCCTCCATTAAGGTGTCTACGTTATTGTATTTTTTCATGCTCTAATTATTAGCTGTAAGACGCTTTAAAAATAGCTCATGTTTTTAAGTGTTGGGGTCGCTGTCACGGTGATGTTACGAGCACTTGTGTACTTTAAAAGTTTATTAATAATTGATAGCTCGTATCAAATTTCTTTAATAACTGCGCACAAAATAAAATAGGTTTTAGCGTACAACTTTTATTTTAAATAGCAATTATCGTTCATGTTTGGTTTTCAAAGAATTTGAATATTAAATTAGCTAATTACAATAATGCCTAAGAACTTTTTAACTTATCCAATGGTTGCTTAATATTTATAAAGAATTACTCGTATTATACTTATCTTCTTTTTCGTGTCGACATGAGCTACATAATAATAATAGCTCGTCGTGGGGAAAAGATTAGCCAGTCAGCAGGTTGGTAGCGGGACTGACTGCCCAAGGTGCGCCGGACGATCAATTAAATATCGTCACTTGTGGAGGCTCTTTTTCTTTTCTTTTTATACTTATGAACTACTACTACTTACCAACTATAATTCTCTGGTTAATCAACCGTGTACCCACAATTCCAGTACATTTTTCGATTAGTCGGCAGTTTAATCTGAGAATTAACTTTGATGGACACCGGCCTTAGTCTTTTTGAAGTTATTTTTACGCATGACATTTAAGCTTTGTTTTTTGTCTTCCTATAAAATCTATAAATTATCCATTTTATCCTACCGACCAAATCGCAAACCACCAAGCCAAATCATGGACGTTCTCAAAAAAGGCAAGGTTAAGAGTACTCTAAACCGACGAGCGTGCATACGCGGGTTAATGAATGTAGATGAAGCGAAAGAGGTGTGTCAGGATCGTAGCAGCTAGAAATCTATAGTCTATCTGCCTACTCCAATGGGCAACAGGGGTGATAATATGTATGTGCATGTATATTACCGGCTTAAGTAGTGACTTGATTTTGAAAACCGTGTCATTCTAACACTTTCCAAAATCATCACAAAATGTTTATACAAACCGTCAAAGCGACTGCCAAAGCTATACTGCGCGTAGCTATGGCAAAATTGTCACGTCACTAATAACTACAATTCGCATGGGAGTGATGGATTCAATCAATAATCCCGGCTCGTTACCAGCTCGATTGTGACGTGTCCCGGGCTGGATCCACAGTCCTCGCGGGATTCTGCGGCAGGCGGCCGTCTCATTAACGAGTCCTTATGTTTGGACTGCCGACTCCCAAACTGAGCGCTGCCTGTTCCAACTACTATTAAGTTTGGCTTTTTGGGATGCTAGTTTCAAAGTTCAAAGTATTTTTGGTAGGTAAGCTGAACACAGCAAGCGTCGAGATATTCTTAACATACCACCATACCATGCTTAAGGTTTGCATTGTCCCTGTTACGTTTAGTGTCTACCTTGCCTCTGAAAAGCGTATATGACCGCGATGTCATTTTTTGATCGGCATTCATGTGTTAAGCCCCCCTAGCCAAGTTGACAATCTACGATCGTCAATGCTAATAGAAAACAATCAAAATGTATGGGAATGACATATCTCAACGAAATATAAGGGCAGTTTTTTTTTAATTTTTTTTTTTTGTTTTTTTTTTTTAGATTAAGTATAGTGTAATTTATTTTTTATTTTATCAACAAGGAGATTAACAAGAGATCAAATAAATATATTCAGCTCATGATGAATAGTGTTGATGTTCATACAAAACGGTTTAAAACACAATCTTTTCATTGACATTTTATTTATATATTTCTTACAACTATGTTACGAGAAATCATCTAGATACACGGACCAGCCCCCCTAGCCAAGTTGACAATCTACACAATCGTCAATCGTCAACGCTAATAGAAAACGATCAAAATGTATGGGAATGACATGTCTCAACGAAAAAATCATTCGTTCAGATATGTCATTCCCATACATTTTACTTGTTTTCTATTAGCGTTGACGATTGTAGATTGTGTAGATTGTCAACTTGGCTAGGGGGCAGTGGCGTGCATTGGCCTACTTCACTTGAATTTAATTGTGGTGTAAATTATTGTTTTTTTGATGTAGCAAGATTAATTTAGCATTAATAGGTCTATTTTAAGATACATAATCATCGTACTGTGAAAAAAATATAATAACTTACACCACTATTGAATTTGAATGAGGAAGGCAGTAGGTATTGCCTAATTGCCTATATGCAATGCACGTAGGGGGGCAGGACTCGTACAGAAACTAATCAAAATACAGTCAGACGGCATTATAGTATCTAATAAAGCTAATGAATAGCAAAAAATACAGACATCAAAAAACTAAAAAGGTTCCCGAAAAAGTGATTACATTATAGGCCTACTTAAAAATCCTACTTCGGCATAAGATCGCCGAATTTACTTAGTAACTAAATCGTAATAACGTTAAGTGAACAGAGTTACTCATCAAACTTGGATCCGTGAACCTAAAACTGAAATTTGGAAAATGTATTCCACCCATAACGCAAGAAGGAAATTTTTAAAATTCGACCTCGAAACGGGAAATAGGGGTGAAATGTATTTTCACGGGTAATCCCGGGGGCTACTCGGCTAGTATTACATATTTAGAATCGTCTCGTTCAATATTATATTGTGATATATTCGTACGTGAATGTTCCGATTCTGCAATTCACGTTGTCGCTTTCTGTTTATAAAGCCGACTGGAATAACGGGCTTAACATCATCCATTTTATTCTGTACACAATTTTTTCCTGTCCTTTTTTTATAAAATATTTTTTTGTTATATTAGTACATTATGATACAAGTGAGCTAATTTGACTATTATACTCGAGGCTGGACTGCTTAATGGAGCCGAGGGTATAATAGCCAATGCTCAGGCGTGTCATACGACGTTTTTCAACACACTTGCGAGGAAAAAAACATACACACATTTTAGACAAAATAATATAGAATTTGTGAAAAATGGCGCGTGGATTACTGTAATCGCACGGTGACATACAGTTATGCGCGCGCAGGTGGTCGAAGGAAACCGCCAAACAGCCTTATATTAAAAATATTATATATTTTTATTTTATTTATAACACAAATTAATGTTAATTTGTTGACAAAAATAAATTATTTTATGAAATGAAATGTTTATATAGCATATTTTAATTAATACAGTTGATTTATTCCCAAAAATGTTCAATTCTGTTTAGGCATAAAAACTCTTTGCTGGGATTTAAAAATAAACTGTAAAGTAAAACGCACTAGTGCGATAATATGATGAAAAAAGCACGCGTGCGTTATAAGCTACATTATGAACCTAAAAGCGGTGCAATAAGAGCCAATTTACGAGCAAGTGTGTTGAAAAATATTTTGGGACATTTTATCCAGCACCATCTAGTCCCAAACTAAGCAGATCTTGTAATATGGGTATAATATGACCATGGATATAATACTTATATACTTTATTTTTGTAAATACATACTTATAATACATAAGAAACACCCAGACCAACAAAAACTCACTCACTTTTTGACTGATTATAATTAGACTTGTAAGAATTATATATGTACCTAAATTATAACTTAGCCTACTGTACGTGTTGGGCAACTGTAAGTACAGTAGGCAGCTGTTAAATAAATAAATAAACACTTATGTTCATCACACAAATATTTGTGTTCTGTGGGAATCGAACCCTCCCAGAACGACCTTGTGATCAGCAGTCCGACACTCGACCCACTAGACCACAGACGTCAAACTTTAACCTGTACTTACCTGGGTGTGTTTAACATTAATCTGTAACTTCGTTTCTAAATATTTTATCTATAGTTATCAAACTGCTTTACAGTAGGTTGGTTATAAATCGCAAAATTATGCAAAGTTATGTACCTAACATAATTCGACACACCTAGAAAACTGAAGGTACTTTTGTCATACGTACTTATATTATTAAAAAAATATAAAATGAGCCAGACAATCAAGATAATGAAAATTATGACATAAATCAGGGACTAATTAAATTTCAATTTTAATTGAAATTATTAAAATATGGTATATCTCATGTTATTGTATTGTGCTTTTAACTTAATTTTCTAATTGGTTTCTGTTAGGTACATGTATATATTGGTTTCAATTCAATTCAATTTTATTAATTTGCTAACATGGGTACAAAATGGTGTTATAAATATAATAGTATTAATAATCGCCATGTTATAGCTTTCGCCATTATACAGCAAAACACACGAATAAGTTAAAGTTTGTCATCAAGAAACTCTGTAACACTGTAATGTGCTTTTTCTTTAAGTAATTTATTAAGTTTGTTCTTGAATACATTTTTATTACGGAGTAAAGAATTAGGCAAATAATTTACAATCTAGTAGCCATGTAAAACACACTATTATTTAAGAGAGTGGTTTTGTTGGTGTAATATGATTTATATTAATGTAGCTTATAATGTTTGATAATACCTGTGTAGTTCGATTATTCAGTTGAATCTTAATAGAAAATAATGTGATGTGAGGCTCTTTTGATAGACGTATTGCATAGCTCAGTTGTATAATAACATTAATAACCATGCTTCGACGAAAGCAAAATAATTTTCAACATACCTAGCCGTAATAACAGAAACATACACGAAATCATTCACATTGTTAATTCATTTTCCGACCGGCGCGGCGGCGTTTCGTATTTGTAAGCCAGACTGAACTATTTCATAGGTAACAGGATTTTTACGGTGAGCAATTCAAAAATAAGTTTTCATAGTTTTACATTTTTCGCTGTCGAGTTGTAACGGCAAAAATAGAATCGTTTGATACAAAAAGCTTCATCGGGCGTTCTCACCTGGCCCTTGCAACCACAGCTTGCGCGCCATTCGCACTGCACCGACGGACACGTGATGCAAAGAAAAAAAATCAAAAACAAGCAACTCCTCGCTCCCGTAATGGATGCTTAATGTGCAAAATGGTTTTTTTATAGAAACAGCTCACGTTTTATATACAGACATGTAGTTTCATGGACGTGTTTATGTAGGGTGATACTCAGACCAAAAGAATAAGATAGATAGACGGAGCGCGTAGAACTAGCGAATGAAGCCAGAATAAGGAATACAAAATGGCAAAGGAGTACTTACTCTTTCGCTCACAGTGTTCGCAATCTGGAGCGTACGTTTAATCGTCAAACTAAAAGAATAAGATTGACGCTCCCGACAGCGGCTCGCAAACACTGTGGGCGGAATAGTAGGTACTCCTTTGCCATTTTGTATTCCTTTTTCTGGCTTCAGTCGTTAGTTCTACACGCTCCGTCTATCTTATTATCTTGGTCTAAGGGGCGATATTAGTATTAAACCAATAAATGTAAGAAATTGTTATAATATTTTAACATGTAGATAAGCAAATCAGTGTACAGTCGTAGAACTGTACCTATATAAAATTAATTTGCTTATTGTTCTCCGATGGTAATAAAAAAAATATCACTTGCAATTTTTATAATGTACATTTTTTAGATTTAATTCTTACGAGAATAAACTACTTGCACGCTGATCTGTTTATCTGGGTGCGGAAGTCGTAAAAGTTGACTCCATGCAAATTGTTTCGTTGTAAGTATTTGCGCGATAGGCTGCAAACTTTCATTACGTGGCGCCATTTTATCAACTTTAACTTGAGATATGCAAAATTTGTGCCTTTAATCACTACTTCACGAATTCCGAACATAGAAATCTTAATATTATGGTAATAGATATGCCATGAAATGCCATCTATGTCTTTTAATACCGGAACGCATGTCGCCGGTTTGCCATTACCAACTCATAGATACGTAATTACGCCCACCATGTTTCTAGCATTAATGCAAAATAAATTAAACCTAAAAAGAAATCCTTTGTGCTATGCTGCAGAATACAATTTTACTGCGTCGAAAACAGCATTGATCATCAAACAAAAGGTTCGCGCACTGGTTTCCCACGCCTTTGCCACTTCTATTACCTTATATTATTTAGATTTCTATGATTCTGAAATATTTTTAGCACTAAATATAACTCTGCTTATGCCATTACAGATTAAAATCGTTGTTCATATAACGCCAGAGATGAAAAAAGTTTTTGTGAGATTCAATTAAATACCGATAAAGTTGATTCACAAAGCCTCGGGATGAATCTACCAACTGAAAGGCGTTGTTCCCGTCAAGCCGGCGCTCCGGTCAGACAGACCGACAGCCTTTTGTAGTTAGCCACCAGTCACTGAGCAAGGAATGCTGAGCTACAATCGAGGCTCAGGGCTCAGCTACTGCTATTTTCCTGTGATTTCATTAATGGACAGTTTTACTGACCTTTCAGTTAAGAATGTAATGCCGGCTCCACACGTTGGTCCCAACGTTGGGACGAGCGTTGCCCCGTAATTGTGCCTAACGTCCACACGTTGGAGATAATGTTAGTTTAGTCCTGTCAGAGCCAATGTAAAGACGTCCGAAATAGATGTTGCACCAGTGCAAAAAAAAAGTGCCCAAAAAAGTATAAGCAAGTAAGTTAAAGTGCCCAGGCACTTTAAGATTATTGAGTGCTTAAGAGCTGAACTGTCAATTAAATAACACAATAGTTAAACAATGGACGTCTTCTTTGAAAAATGTTATGACAAACAAGATAATATCATTATATTTGTTAATAAACAAATATTTTTTTATAGAAATTCTAAAACTATTGCGTCCATCCACGCGAATGACATTTTCAAGACGCGATGACCGTAGAAACAAGCTCATTCGATGCACCTTAGTGCATGAGTCCTGCGGCAAGACTAAGCAATCCGCCAACGTGTGAACGTATAAATCCTTTGATAAAACCGACACGCGTCGGCAAACTGCCAACGCTCGCCCCAACGTTCGGGCCAAGGCCATTTTCCCGATCCACACGTTGGCGAATAGCATCGGCGCCAACGTTCGGGCCAACGTGTGGAGCCGGGGTTATAATTAAGATGTAAGAGATTGTAATCGGGAAAAGGTCTCCGTATCGTATACATTCATTTTAAGGCACAATTTGCTGGTAGGGCATTGTTAACGAGGGGTAAAGCGCACTACGGCCACGTTAATGAGAACGTAATAGGTGTTCCGCGGAACGGCGCGATCTGGCGCACAGTTCCCTCCCGGCCTCTATTAGCACGCGTTTAATGTTGGCTCGAGAATCTACGCCAGATTACATTTGAATACCTTGTAATTTTAAGGTTATTCCTTTGTGTCCATAATCCTTGTTCACGCGGTATTCTGGTAATTGTTACCTGCAACGCTGATTAAGCTACTTCAGTTTAAGGGATCAATTGAGATTCATTGATACCAGATAAGGATTAGCTTTTAATAATTTCAAATTTTAATTCAGTTAATTACATAGGTACGAACAAAAAAAGGCGGACGGAATGACGGTGAAGCACCCAATAGTAAGTCGGCTCGCTTGAACACTTGCTTGTTATTTTTCGGCTGGCACGTACACATTCACACTCATAGTAAGTCTAACAGCAACAAATCTCGTGAGACGGAAGTTTTTGTCATAGTGTCACAAATAAAATAACAATGTTAAAAGACTCTCGAAATTATAGTAGGTGTTGGGGATGAGATATAGGGGCTGGTAAAGTTTTAAGGATAGTTTGATGGACCTACTAAGTTTTTTATAGTTTTCCTAGTGTGGAGTAAGCTACTCTGGTTTCTGATCTTTGCTCAGGCTACACAGGGTAAAATAAATGAATACCACCAACCTTTCACTCCCACGCAGTCGCTCTTGGCGCAGATCAGCTCAGCACGGCCGAATGTTCCAGTCCAATGATGTGTTTGGGTAAATAGCCACACCACACCACACTCGGTCACAGTAGGGTTTGAGATCGTCTCAGTACCAAATAGTTTATAAGTATGTGAGTTAAATCGCGTGAAAACTGAAGAAGTGCTAGGAGCGCGACACGGTCACGTATGCATCAATCGGCAGCCACGATCCAACTGGTTCTGTACGCCGGCGCAAAGGGCGCGGCGAGCACTAGCGTCGCCAATCTGCAGCTTTCAAACGAGGGTAGTCCAGGAAAAGTTAAAAGGCAAACAATTCCTTCTATCCCACACTTTTATTAGAGCAAAGATCTGTTAAGTGCTTCAATCTATTTTATTCCGCCTTTTTTATTCGCCTGTGCTACAACTATACCGTGTTATACCGACGGTAAGTAAAAAAATACTCCACGTGAAATAACAATGTGCAACGGGAAAATATGTCATTTAAATTTATTTTTTGTTATCGCAATAAAACATGGATTTTTATGTGAAACAAATATCAATTCTTATAGTTAATTTTTAGTTTGATATTAATGAATATCAGATAAAATTAAAGATAACATTAATAAATTTTATCTGTTACAGTTGTGCCTGGTTATGAGATGAAATATTAATGACGTTATTTTTCGGCTGGAGAATTCAACTTGTGTAAATTTATGTATGTTACATTAGTACCTGTTGTGAATATTATGCATTAGGTACCTCTATGTAACAGATAGTTATATTTCCGCTTCGCTTACAATTTTCGTGTTTCATAGTAGAAAATGGCACATTGTGCCGTAAACAAATGAATTTAGTAAACAAATTGTTATTAATTGCCTTCTGGGTATGACTCGTCGTTTTTCATCCGACCTAGCTTTTCTAGTTATTTACCGAGTCATTATCTAAAGCCCTAAAAGGAACTGACTAAGCGTTTGGGACGGTTAAAGTCTTTAACGACAATATCATAAATCACGGTGATATTTGTAGTTAACGTTATAAACATGACGTACTGTTATTAATTATGTTAGGACGAGGGGAAGTTGCATCCCATTTCGTGTAAAAACTGTGATAAACGAACCGAGTGCCAGTGTTTGGTGATTATGGAACTCTGTTACCTTAACGACACACGCCACCACACACCACACACGCACCACACCTACACCACACCACCTCTATTACACCTCTGCCTACCCCTTCGGGGACATACAGTCGTGATGTTATGTTATGATATATTACCTTAAGGTGGCTTTTAATTGTAGTTGTCTATGAAATATTAATAAACAATGGACGATTATATCATGAATATTATGATGACGATAATGATAATATTTATTAAGGACCTCTCAACGAGTAAAGGCCTCCTCCATTTTACTCCAAGTCTCTCTATTCTTTGCCTTTGTAAACCAGTCTTCACCAGCCACTCTTTTTATCTCATCCATCCATCTCTCTTTTGGTCTTCCCTTGTCCCGTTTATTGGGTGGTCCTGGCCAAGTAGTTATTTTTTGAGTCCACTTGTCTTTGTTCATACGTGCAACATGGCCAGCCCACTTCCATTTAAGTTTCTTGCAATGCTCCAAAGCATCTATAACATTTGTTGTTTTCCTTATGTCTGTATTTCTTTTTCGGTCTTTTATTTTAAGATTTAGTATACTACGTTCCATTGACCTTTGGCATACTTGTATTTTATTCTTTGTATGGTTATTAAATATCCAAGATTGGCAGGCGTATGTGAGACACGGTAGTATACAAGAATCCAGAACTTTTTTCTTAAGTTTAACAGGAAGGTTTGATTTAAGTATTTCTTTGTTGCTCCAGAATTTCTGCCATGTCACATTTATCCGTCTGTGTAGTTCATCATGGTGTCTGGATTTAGTAAACGATATCTGTTTACCCAAATATATATATTCCTGTACATATTCCAGTAATATATTATTGACTTTAATGAAATGAATTTTATTAAGGAAATAAAAGGCTACAATAATAATGATAATATGGCCGCCAGTCTGCCTGGGACCTAGAGGCCAACCGGCCCCGAACAGGGTCCTCGCTGCCGGTGGAAATGTGTCGCGCATGAGGTGGACTCAGTCCATAAATGAGAATGTCATGCGCGCATATTATGGGGCTACGGAGGGGGGAGCTAACCTCACGGCGTACCGTGTTAGGATGCTCTCTCTGTTTCAGGTGCTTGATCCAGCCGTCAACGTTTCGGCCCAGCGACTGTCGGATCAGGTGCGAGTCATCCAACGAAACCATAGGTTGGACGACGCCGCACTTGAGCGGCTTCGCTCTGAAGTGCGGGGCAACCATGTTGTCACCTCCCCGTTGCAGCCCGCGGTGCCGCTGCAAATACATCCTGTACCACCGCGGCCTATTCACACTGATGGGGAAGGAGGCGACGAGGTTAGTCCCGTAAGTATCCAGTGCAGTGAGCAACTGAGGAGCGCTCTGGAGGGTGCGATTCAGGATTATCGGTCAATTCCACCAGAATCAAGACCACGCTTGCCTCGTTTGCCCATGCATAAAAAGAATAAGGCGCTGGTGTGTGCTCTGGACTCAGTGCTGTCAAACTACTTTGATGGCAGCGAAGATCTTAGCGATACACACTCGATCCTGTACTGCGCGGCTGTTGCAGCATGTCGTATAGCTCATGTTAAGTTTGAAAATGATGACAGAGCTATACGACCAAAATCTGCTGTACCAGCTTGGCAGTGCAGGATTGAACGTCGTATCAGCGAGGCCAGAGTACTCATTGGCAAATTAATCTGCTTCAGGGAGGGCAATACGCGCCCTAGAGTGATGCGCTTTGTGAGGCGGGCTTTCTCGGGGACTGATATTAGTCCTCGAGATTATATGGCTCGTGTCACAGAGCGCATAGACTTCCTGAAGCAGAAAGTTTATGCATGGGCAAATCGAATCAAGAGATATAAGCGGCGTGTGGAGCGATATACCTTGAATCGCACGTTTCAGAGTGACGAAAGGCGGGTATACAGAACCTGGGATCGACCCGACCAGGGTGCGAGTGATGGGCAACTACCGGACTATGATGCCATGAATGCATTTTGACGTAGCATCTGGTCGGTGCCCATCAGCCACACCGAAGGCGACTGGATGCGGGATATTGAGCGGGCGTGTGAACCTATACCGGAAATGGGGGCAGTTTCTATCAGCCCCCAAGATGTAGCCAATGCAGTCCATCTGCTGCCCAATTGGAAATCTCCGGGGCCAGATGGACTGCACAATTTTTGGCTTAAGTGGCTGCGTAGTTCACACGCTCGTTTAGCGTCTCAATTTCAGTCGGCCTTGGAATCTGGGTCGTTACCCCGGTTTCTTACATCAGGAGCTACCCGCCTGCTCCATAAATCTGGTAGTACCACGGAGCCCAAAAATTACCGTCCTATAACTTGTTTGCCGACGATATATAAACTTTTTACATCCATTCTGAGAACAAAAATTAGCCAACACATAGACAACAATTCGATAATGTCTGCTTCTCAGAATGGATGTAGAAATGGGTCCCGTGCTACTAAGGAGCTGCTCCTCGTTGACATGACCATAAGCCAGCAGGTTCGCCGTTCCCGAAAGGATCTGTCGACATGCTGGATAGACTATAAGAAGGCGTATGACTCGGTGCCACATACATGGCTCATGAGGGTGCTAGAATTGTATAAAGTCAATACAACTCTGCGCACCTTCCTGATGTCGTGTATGGGGCAATGGAGGACGGTCCTTCACTATCCAGGATGCCGACAGAGCCGGGGGAGTGGAGAACCGATCAAGATCGAGCGCGGTATATTCCAGGGCGATAGTCTGAGCCCACTTTGGTTTTGCTTAGCCTTGAACCCTTTGAGCACATTGTTAGAGGGCTCGGGGCTGGGCTATAGGTTGAGAAGAGGCGGTCAAGTGATATCCCACCTTCTTTACATGGATGACTTGAAACTGTTTTCCCCCAGCAATTCTCATCTCTTGGAGTTACTGAAAGTAACTGAAACTTTCAGTAATTCCATTAGGATGGAATTTGGTGTGGACAAATGTGCAGTCATGCATGTAAATCGGGGGAGGATTATGGAATCCGTGGGAACCCAACTCTCGGATTCCATCAATCTCAGATCCCTCTCCTCAACCGAAACCTACAAATATTTAGGTATGGCGGAGGCGTTAGGCATCAATGAGGCTGACATGAAGCAAACGTTGGGGGAGCGCTTTTATGGCCGTCTAACAAAAGTACTGAAAAGTCTTTTGTCGGGCGGAAATAAGGTGCGCGCCTTCAACAGTTGGGTCATGCCGGTCTTGATGTACTCCTTCGGCATACTTAAATGGACTCAGACAGAACTTGACGCCCTAGATAGAAGGGTTCGTACACTGCTGACTGCTTATCGAATGCATCACCCACGCTCTTCGGTAATCGCTCTTTCTTAATGCCAAGACCCTTCACAACCGTGAGGTGTGCAGTCTTAGGGAATATTTCGCCCAAGCCGACGGGGGGATGCACTGAGATGTAGTCGCAGTGGACAAAGGACTCACCCCGCTCTCTTTGGCTAAAGAGAACTGGCGCAAACCTGTGGTACTGGATACCAATGGCCGCAAGGAGGTATGGCAGAGCAAGGAGCTTCACGGACGCTTCTACCGGGCTCTTCATGGGCCCGATGTAGACTTTCTAGCGTCCGTGTCCTGGTTACGTTTCGGTGATCTCTTCGGAGAGACCGAAGGTTTTGTCTGTGCGATAATGGACGAAGTTGTCATGACGAACAATTACCGGAAATATATTGTTAAGGACGGCACAGTTGACATATGTCGGGCATGCCACTGTCCCGGGGAATCCATCCGTCATATTATTTCTGGTTGTTCTCGTCTTGCTAACGGCGAATATTTGCATAGGCACAACCTAGTGGCCAGGATTATTCACCAGCAACTTGCCCTGAAGTACAACCTTGTGGAAACAGAAGTACCATACTACAAGTATGTGCCCGACCCAGTTCTTGAGAATGGTCATGTGACATTGTACTGGGATCGGTCTATCATCACTGATAGGACTATTGTTCACAACAAGCCTGATATAGTGGTGATAGATCGATCAGAGCGCCGCACGATGATTGTTGATGTCATCGTCCCGCATGACGGGAATCTCGTGAAGGCCGAAAAAGATAAAGAAATAAAATATCTTGACTTGGCACACGAGGTTGTCGACATGTGGGATGTTGACTCGGCAGTCATTGTGCCGATAGTAATTTCGGTCAATGGCTTAATAGCCAAGAGCCTCGACCAACACCTTCAGAGGCTCTCGTTGGGCGGTTGGACCAAGGGCTTGATGCAGAAAGCGGTACTTCTTGACACGGCGCGTATCGTGAGGAAGTTCCTCTCTCTGAGGCCCTGACCGCCGGTAGCTTGGACCTTGTTCCCGATGCCGGTGGGCTACTATTTTTTATATTTTTAAATGTTTTGTGTTTTTATTTTATTTTTATAAAATATTTAAAAATGTAATAAATAAGTATATAAAAATGAATAAATGGAATGATAATATATTTTATGTATAACTCATGTACGGATTGCAAATGAACCGTTATACAATTGAGATAGAATTCCCAATAGTTAAAGAGATAACTATTGCGAACTACTGTGATATTACATTAAACAGTGATCAACACAATTGCAGTTAGCGCTCCGATGTAATTAGTGACCGCGTCGGTGGCCGGGCCGGCCAACAAATGCGGTGGCTTCGGCAAATAGATTGTGTTATGAAAGTATTTCATTTCATTTTCACGGACCGCGTATAGTGTAGCACACTCGAGGGTTACAATACAGTTCTTTCAGAGGCGTGACTCCTATTGACGCGGGTATACAAATAGGGGGTACGCAGGTACGTGTCTACTGGTGCGGAAATATTTCAATCGAGAGTTTGTAACGAGATCCCACGTAGATCGCCGCGGGTACTAAGCCCCTCGCCAGTTAAAGAGTTAACACTACCTTACTCGAATCTTCTATGAAATGATTATCCCTGACTCAAAAGTTATGACTCGGGTTCTTGGGTTCAAATTTTGATTTTATGGTGATGGTGTGACAGTTGGAAATAGATATTTTTACAAGTTTGTGGCGTGATATGAACATATTAATGTCATCAAGCTAGACTCTTTTTCCCACGGCATGAGCTATTATCATTATGCAGCTCGTGTTGACACGATCATCATCATCATTCTAGCCCGGTATCACCCACTGCTGGGTATAGGCCTCCTTTCTTTTTTGCCAGCCTCTTCGATCTTGTGCGTCCCTCATCCAGGTGTTTCCTGCGACTTTGGCGATATCATCAACCCAGCGCGCTTTCGGACGGCCCGGGTTTCTCCGACCTGACCTTGGCCACCACTCGGTCAACGCTTTACTCCATCGGCCATCTCTACGCCGTGTTGACACGATAGAAGAAGAAAATCAAGCTAGAAGTCATAATTTTATTTTGTAGTAGATAAATTCGTGTTGTGATTTCGGTACACGTTGACGTAAAGGAATACAATTCTTGGCATTGTTTATACAAAAAGTTTGGCTTCGTCGTTTTGTAAAAGGCTTTTTTGACCTTTTTGATCAGAAATATTTGCCATTTTCATAAATCCAATGTAATTATAAAACCTTTAATGATTATGTATTGAGATTCTTTTGGAACATTTTACACATTGTTCAACTAAGCTAAGATATTTTGACTGTTTATACGTTAATAACTTATACTTATTCTGCAGCGTAGCTTCTATTCCTCAGCGTAGTTTGAGTGGCTTGGTATTAAATATTTATTATTAAAATAAAGTGACTTTTATTTAAATAAACTAAAATAACTTCAACACAATTCTAATTACGCTTGCATCTAATAAGATTGTATAATATCTACTAATCCCTGGAATCCGCGATGCAGCGCTTCGCTAGTGAATGGCTCAAAGCTAAGTGCTACTATAATAGATGCTCCGAGTCATAATAACAGAATATGCTTGACTACATCAATAGTTCCATGAAACTGTGTATAAACATACTTTTGCTTCTAGCGATTTCACGCGAGAATTATGAGTATGTATAAATAAGTAAAAGTGGCAGTGGGCGGGGCACATTGCTCCCAGAATGCAGATGGCTGATGGGGCCGAAAGTTCTGGAGAGGTGACCGCGTACTGGAATACGCAGCCTGGGTGGGTAGGCCCCCCACAAGGTGGACTGACGACCTGGTGAAGGTCGCGGGAATCCGCTGGATGTGGAAAGCGCGGGACCGGTCGCTATGGCGATGCTTGGAGGAGACCTATGTCCAGCAGTGGATGTCTTTCAGCTGAAATAATGATGATGATGATGATCTATAAATAAACGAAGGTATCTGTGAGCGTGACTTGTTGATGTTGTTGGAGATAAAGCATATTTTTATATAAAAGTATAAAAATAAAGTCGTTAAATTTTTGCATGCATAAAGATAAAGAGATGTTGAAGATGAAGAGTGTTCTAGACTCTAACTATGCTCAATGCCCTTTAGTTGGAAGTAGATTGACTACAATAATTCTAAGGGGTCCCGTTAGTGCCTCGAAAAGTGTTTTTTTTTTTAGTATTGGATGGCGAAACTAGCTAAAGGCCCATCTGAGGTTAAGCGGTTACCTTTTCCCATAACAACTGCAATACCACCTAGGCTGTTGCCTAAATGGTACCGCAAGTTGGTTTGCCAAACTGAGACATGAAGATGGAAAGTCTCATGTGATTGTAATATCACCGGCACCCGTACCCTTCAGACCGAAACACAGCAATGTATTCACACACATGTTTTAATGTATAACTATTTGGCGGAGAAGTAGGTACTGTGGTAGTACTTCCCCGGACGAGCTTTTTCACAATGGAGCTGTACTACTACTAAATTAGTGCATTAAAATAGCCTCCACGAGTGACGATATTTAATTAATCGTCCGGCGCACCCTGGGCAGTCAGCTTTGCTACCAACCTGCCGATTGGCTAATCTTTCGCTCACGGCATGAGCTATTATCATTATATAGCTCATGTTGACACTTAGATGAAGAAAAAGAAGAAGTGCCCTAAATCACACTCACGCCTGATTTATTGCGCCTAGTCGAATTGTTGACACTACATTGATCCTATTGGGCTCTACTACATTATTAACATATCAATGGTTTGTATTACTATTCAGTCTTGGTTAATTGAAGGATTTCGTGAAGTGCATCACTGAATAAATGATAGTCTACAGAAATAGATAACATAACATCACGCCTGTATTTCCACGAAGGGGTAGGCAGAGGTGTATAGTACACCCACATTTCGCCAGTTATGTTATAAGTCCCATGTAATAGGGGGCGAGCCTATTGCCATTAACCGGGCACAAATCCAGACTCTGGGCTGCTACTGAGAATTTCCTAATGAAAAAACCCAATAACACTTTGCCCGACCCGGGAATCGAACCCAGGACCCCATGCTCAGCAGTCGCGCTTGCGACCACTAGACCAACGAAGCAGTCATAGATGCGGAAATAGATGTTTTACGAAAATATTTTCTTTTTAATAAGTTACTAGGTAGTTGTAGTGAAAAAACAAAAATACATATGGTAGTTACATATAATGTATGTCTGTATAAACAATACTTACAATAAATAAAAATCTATAATAAATAAAATTAACCTAAAATAAAAATAAAAAATCTAAAATAAATAAAAATATAAATTGTGGAAAGAAAAACTCGCTCACGAGCAGGATTCGAACCTGCGACTCCTGGCTCAGTACGCCAGTGCTTTAGCCACTAAGCTACAGTGAACACATCACATGCGCAAATTAGCTTCGTATGTGTAAAAATAATAAATAAAAATCTTTATAATTTTCTAAATGTCACCTTGTACGATTTCTCCAACATTAAATCTCTATTTCTGTGATTTAAACAGTTCGTAATGCGTGAACACCCTACAGGCACATTTAATGAAGATGAGTTTTAAGAATGGCAATAATAAGCAATGACATGATTAAAACTCCGCCGCCTAGGGACATTCCCTTTCAATTGTCTTTTCAACCGAGAAGTATGCGACAATAGCGTAAGTACAAAAAACCGTACTAACATTTTACGGTCTTCTTTCATCCCAAAATCAACATGGAAATAATATTTTTATTCTCTTTTTTATAAAACGACATAAAAGCGGATACGTCGCGAAGATAAGGAAGTTATACGACCTTCTCGCGGCTCGAAGTGAAGCAATCCATCTCACGTAATTGCATTATATTCGGAGTGCGTACCTCGAGTGCCCGGAAGGAACTGTTACTTATGATTTCTTTCCAATATCTACACTTTTTGTACCGCCGAGATCTCACTTGTTCAGGTTATAAAACAAGAGTTAAAGAACACTTTCTTCCAACTATTTGTCCCTTTTATTTTTTCCGTTGTTAAACGAATGGGAATCTTTGTTCTATGACAGAGTTGCTATTTTTTATGATTTGTTTTTTGGAATTTCTCAAGCGCTTAATTTTGTAAGCTCTATATTTGTATTGTGGATGCATTTTATATGTATTTGTACATTGCATTTATTATTAAATTATGTGTGATATAAACATAAATATAATGTTTTTTCCTTAATTGAGTATTAAGAGATTATCTCGTTACGGAAGAAACAATTTGCCATCATGTTGAACAGCTGGGTATTACGTTGTTATTTCACGTTTGATGTATCACGTAGATTTATTAAATACTTATTCGTACTCTCGGCTTTACTCTAGCTGTTTAGGATATAAACGAAAAAAGAGAAAAACGCAGTATTTGTTTAACGTTATTATGTAATAGGTCTTGGTAGGATCTTGGTTCTTTCTTCATCATCATCATCATCATTTCAGCCGAAAGACGTTCACTGCTGGACATAAGCCTCCCCCAAGCATCGCCACAATGACCGGTGCTGCACTTTCCGTCAGTTCGTCGTTCCACCTTTTGGCCACCTCCAAAGGTGGAAGTGGTGTGGGGAGGGTAGCGTGGGAAGTGGGAAGCGTGTAAGAAAGAACCACGACCGCGTCCTGGAAGGCTTCCAGTACGTGGTTGTGGTTCATTCTTACTATTTGTAAATCTATCTGCAGCTTTGTCAAACTTAAAAACCGGCCAAGAGCATGTCGGGCCATGCTCAGTATTATAGGGTTCCTTAAGTAGGTGTAATTACAAACGAATCAAATCGAATATTAATCATGGCAATTTTAGTTTTTGCAATAATCGGCAGCATTTGCGACTCACTGTGTTAGTAGCGCCATCTAGCGATAAATTCAAGAAGCCAAATTTAAGAAGTGTGTCATTTCAAATTTACTTTTTGTGATTTTTTCAAATAGAAAGTAGCTAAAGGAGCATTATTTGCTATGATAACTTTTCTCTAAGGTCAATGACCGTTGAACTAGGACGTTTTAAGTATTTTTCAGTTTTCTCTCTATAACTCAAAAAATTATAATCACATTATACTCGAAATAATTTTAAAAGAGAGTTTTCACAAAGGTCTATCAATGTGGAAGATTATAAGTTTCTACATTGCATAGTTTAGAAATGGCAGGGGGGGGACACATTGCAAGCCACTTTGGCGGGCTATATTTCGCAGATGGTACACCTGATAAAAAAGCGGTGTATGAAACATTACCTTCATTTTAGTAGACCTATTCAATGATACCCCACACGAGGGGGTGCAGCGAAAAAACTTTTTTCATCTCCATTTCACATGTATGGACGCCACCCCTAAAATACGTAAAAACTATTTTTTTATTCTTTTAAAATTGAGATCTATATGTAGACTATTTTTTAACAAAATTTCATTTACTTATGTTCATAACTGTAGAAGTTATTAAGCTGTAAAGGATTAGGACAGACGGACAGACGGACAGACGGACAGACGGACAGACGGACAGACGGACAGACGGACAGACGGACAGACGGACGGACATGACGAAACTATAAGGGTTCCTTGTAGGACTTCGGAACCCTAAAAAATATATTCTATTTTAGCATTGGTACTCAAAAAACACCTGTGTATAATGTAAATTCTTACAAATGATACCTTTACCTAAAACATCTAAGGAAAAAAAAATATCTCCAAAACTTTCTTTATAACATCATAATGAAACCACTCATGTCTTCAAAAAGTTTCCATGTCCGTCGCCGTCGTTTGCCAACTTTTTCAAGCGGTCGCAATCATTTGCTAGTTGATTTTTCGCTGTGTGTATTTGCTATTCTATTTCCGGAATTCTCTTTTAATACATCGCTCTCACATTTTTAGGTGCCTTTCCTGCCTGTCTGAAACACACGCATTTACAGTTTATATGAGCACATTGCAATCGTTTGTGATTTAGTTTCTATCAACGTTGAAATGAAAATATGTGGAAAATGGGACCGGGGTGCTGGAGGTATTCTGAAGATAATTCTCTTTTTGGAACGCCGACATTTCTTGTGTGTCGTATGTCACATCTAAATTGGAAATGGGAACTATTTGTCAAGCTTTTATGTACTAAAATATATTTGGTTCCAAAATATTAAGTAGTTTAAGAGCTATAAAGATATATGATGGGTATTACAGAATCTTACAGTGAATTTTACTGGAGCTTCGTCGTTTAAAATGCGTTTTTAATGGGTCAATAAAAAAGAATCCAACAGGGACGGGGATTGTCTACTTTAAATTAGCTCATTATAATGGCTTACTGCAAAGTCTCGCCGATTGCATATAGAAGAGCCATCGCGATAACATGTCCCTTTCTCTTCTTCGCTAGCTTCGTAACACTAGTAACCACTTATTGACAAACACTTTAGGGGGCTTGCGTCGATACAGTTGAGACAAAAGGACAAATTTGGGTTAATTAAATTCCAGTGTCGGGCTTGGGCCCGATGTCTTGGGCTCGTCACGGCTTCTTGGACAAAGTACGGCCTTATCATCGCGCTAGTTGGTTGACGGCGGCGCCCCCTCTCTCACCTCCGCCGAAGATTAATGCCCCTCTAATGAATCAGCTACCGTGACAAATCAGGCACCAGTAATGGATAAGGCCTTCCTGTTTGCGGCCTCAATAAATTAGTTAACTGATACATTTTTGATTTTATAATCTGCATGAAGACAGGTTTATTCTTTGGTAATTGGGCGATTATATATAGACTGTTTTGTTTTGCACAAAATCTGAAAGTCAGCTGGCACTATGCAATATTTTTATGATATAAAGATTGTATGTTATTCTATTGTCTTTATTAACGTATTAATAAACATAAATGTATCTTTACCAGGAGCCAACACCTAGGGTAGGTTAAAGATAAAGATAAAGATCATTTATTTGTCAAACATGCGTTTGCATACAAATTAAAGCATGCAAGATATAAAATAAATTGAAGCACCTACATGTTTTGCCTATCAAGGCGTACAAATTTAAGTATTTTAACAAAATAATTTATATTTAATAATGAATGTCTATAAATTTCAAAATAATCAATAATTTAATAATTCAAAATAAAAACAAATCATAATAAAATAGAAATTTATGTCAGAATAATCAGCTGTCATCATTGTCCCAGAAATTCATGTCAAATAATCATTATTAATGGTTAGGTTATGTACCTATATCCTAGGAAAAACATAGGTGATCTCTATTATTGCATACGTAGTTTCATTTTGTCTATACACGTATCCAATAACAATATTATCTGATGATTATGTGGAAATCGAATAGTGTTACCAGTAGTAAATGCTCGTAGGCAATCTAACCTAAGCACGTTAGCCAGACGTTTACTGCTAATTGCTAAACGTAGTTCTCAATAGTTTTCAATTGTAAAACAATTAGCAATTATTGCCGTTCATGCTCCTGTTTATACCATAGAGAAAACAAGCGTGATGAAAATAAAATATGTTAGTTTTTGCTACTTTCAATCTGGTTATAAAAGGCACACAAAATGCGATCCAATTTGTTCGTTCTATTACAAATAAAGGGTAAGATTTATTACAACTTTTGTAGTCTGCGAACTTTAATTTGAAAATATTACTATGCAATAATATATTGTTGTAACGAAACATACCCCTTTGTTAGATTCGATGATACAGCTCTAACAAATGTAACCTTTAGAAAATTGGACTGGCTGAGATTTTCAATTGTAATCAAGGTATTATGTAGAAAAGAAAGGTCATTTTATTACAATAGTGGTCTGGCGGTGAACGCTAAATACAATATGTTTGCTGCTTATCCCAGCTCAAGTTGAATGGACCAATCAGACAAAAGGTCATTGCTACGGTGCTTAGCTAAAATAGGGTTTTAGACTTTTTTTATTTTTTATTGCACAGTAACAGTCGTATCGTAGTGAAAAATCATCTTAGTGCTTTCCCAACATCAGTATTTATTTAATAATAAGATTCTTAAAGCTCTGGTAGTAGAGTTTATATTCAAAGTAATGTTGAAATTTGGGGACTTCTGTCTATGACGACAAGTATCAATAGCTGGATCAAACAATTATAATTAATGTGAATTAAGCGTATTAGCTGCCTATGACACATTAATTTATTTATGGCTACTTATAGCGAGACAACTCATTTTTAGGGTTCCGTACCCAAAGGGTACAAACGGGACCCTATTACCCTCGCTACGCTGTCCGTCCGTCCGTCCGTCCGTCTGTCTGTCACAGGGCTGTATCTTTGTAACGGTAATAGATAACCAGTTGAAATTTTCACAGAAAATGTGTTGCTATGACGTGTATCACGACAAATACTAAAAACAAAAAAAGTCTAGAACCAAGGGGGTCCCCATACAAGAAACTTCATTTAAAAAAACATGCATTTTTTTCTTCGTTTTTGTTCGAAACGGTAATACATACCAGCGTCAATCTTGGTCTGATTATAGTGCATACTATCTAGTTTAGCAACAAAAACTAAAAACAGGACAAACATAGACATAATTATGTGGTGGTACCTACGGAAGAAAGAGATGCAAAAATTCACATTTCGCGTACGTACTTTGATGTCTTTTGATAAACTCTCGTAAATTAAATCAGTTTTCTATGGGGTATAAGGTCGATCGGTGGTACGGAACCCTTACTGCGTGAGTCCAACTCACACTTGACCGGTTTTTTTCATAATTAATATTGGTAAGTAATATGCAGTAGAATAAATCGTTATTGCTTCTTTAAGAGGATACCTATATATTTATATTTAATTTTAAACTCTTCGTAATCTGTGATGTTCAAAATATTAATTTGATATAAACGTTCTACATTCTCTCATTTTTTTAAATGGTATAGGATGGTGAGACTGGCTAAAGGCCCGCCTGATGTTAAGCGGTTACCTCTGACCATAACAACTGCAACACTACTTAGGCTGCCGACTGTTGCCTAAATGGTACTGCAAGTCGAGTTCGCCAAACTGAGAAATTAAGATAGAAAGTCTCATGTGTGTGCAGCACCTGTACCTTTTGTACTGGAATACAGCTTTGTTTGATGGCAGAAATAGGTGAGTACTTCCCCAGACGAGCTCTCTAAATAGATTCAATGTAACGTCACAATAACGGTCACTGTCACAAGCATAGATTTAATATAGTACCGAAGATCGGCGATGCAAAAGAGAACGGACACAGTAGACGGGTAAGTTAGAGCGAGATCAATAGATGAGACCACTTTTCGTACACTAATATGGGCCTGTATAGACCAAAGACTTATACAAAGACTTTGTATGTATGGACACAAAATCCCGCGATCACTATACGCTATAATAAATCAAGTTTTTCTTAGATTTTCGCGATCACTATAATTACGCTATAATAAATCAAGTTTTTCTTAGATTTTCGCGATTACTATACGCTATAATAAATCAAATTCGATGTAATCCGGTTAAAATTGTTTTCTTATAATGTGTACTTTGGTGTTTATTTAACGTAATTATATGATTATGTGTGTAGTAGCCTGGATTCAACTCATTTAAAAAAGAAAACCCACAGAATCGTACATTTTACAATTGTAAACCATAAAGTTAGGTAAGTATACAAATGTCTTTGTTATAAACTCACTTAGATCACTTAGGTAATATGTAGTACTACGTACTAGAGTAGACATTGCGAACAAAAAATATCGCGCAACTTGCTGGCCGCGGAGCACGCGCGGCGCGAAATTGGCTACGCGAGTGAGAGTGCAGGAGCTCTAAAACGTGCTACAAACATTTTGTTCGAGGTGTCTTCTCTAGTACGTAGTACATATTACCTCAGTGACTTAGATGTATTTTTTTGGTCTCGCCTTAGTTACCGTATAGCCGATCTATACAGTAGTATATTTATCAAATATATGTTCACAGTTTATTTTACATTTAATATGTAAGTATTTGCGGAGAAGGTCGCGGAAATCCGCTGGATGCGGAAAGCGCAGGACTGGTCGTTATGGCGATGCTTGGGGGAGACCTATGTCTTTCGGCTGAAATGATGATGATGATGATGTAAGTATTCTATTTACTAAATTACTATTGTAGTACTATTATATTAAAACCAAAGTGTCTCAAGACGAAAGTCTTTGACCAGTGTGTGTTGCCAGTAATTACTTACGGTACTGAAACGTGGTCGCTCACAATGGGCCTCATAAGAAGGCTCAAAGTCACTCAAAGGGCAATGGAGAGGGCTATGCTCGGAGTGTCCCTGCGTGATCGAATCAGAAATGAGGAGATTCGCAGGAGAACGAAAGTAACCGACATAGCCCGAAGAATTGCCAAACTTAAGTGGCAGTGGGCGGGGCACATTGCTCGCAAAACGGATGGCCGATGGGGCAGTAAAGTTCTGGAGTGGCGACCGCGTACTGGAAGGCGCAGCGTGGGTAGGCCCACCACAAGGTGGACCGACGACCTGGTGAAGGTCGCGGGAATCCGCTGGATGCGGAAGGCACAGGACCGGTCGTTGTGGCGATGCTTGGGGGAGGCCTATGTCCAGCAGTGGACGTCTTTCGGCTGAAATGATGATGATGACTATTGTATTATTATTACGTTGTAAAACATTGCTGCATCGTTAGCAAGTTGATACCTACATGATGCTCAACAAAAATAATTTCTTTTTCATAAAACATTTAGTGTAGCTATGAATACATGCCAGTCCATTGAATACGGCCTTTATGTGACGGTAATGGCGTGGATAACATATATATCCCGGCATTTCTGGAGTGATATCGCCTGATAGTTATCTTATTATGTAACTGTGACTATTGTAGCTGAAAGGCAACTTTATATATTAATATTATGTTTTCTCCGAATTCTATCTTAGTTTACGAATGTTATATAAGGTCCTAATTTGTCCAAATGATGACCATCTGGGGTTGAGAGGCGAATTATGGTAGCAAGGTCTGTTTCTTCAGAAATTGTATTTGGAATACAGAAAGTGTTTTAGAAATATTTTTACTAACACAGACACAGGACACCACAGAAATAGATAGAATGGTTGTAATCACAATTTTACTTGCGATTCATGCGTGGCAACTTTCCGAACAAACTACGCCTTACATTTTGACGTCATTATTTAAAAAAAAACAAATGTACTTTACAGCTTTTGTTTATGCAGTTAGAAACAGCACAATAAGGCATGTTTGCGCGTTTTTGTTACAGTATTCATAAAAACAAATCATAAGGCGTGCTGAGAAAGGCTTTGAAATAACCTGCACTATGGTGCATGGTGCTGCCACGCACGCCCTGCCCACATGGCCATTCTATTTATTTCTGTGCAAGACACACTATGGTTTTCTCTTGTCTTCTTGTGGTGATCTCAGACTAATAACATTGTATTGGTCTGACGTGACGAAATACCTAAAAGTCAAAGAAACATTTCTTTTACAATCGACTGAAATCAACTATCCAGAGAAAACTCAAGTCTTAATTCTTCATTGGTCTATTTAGCTTAAGCGGGGTTGCCAAATTATACCGAAATCGATGACCATGTAAGGTAGCGTTGTTATGTTTTTCTGTAAGGAAATTCTCAGTAACAGCAAGAATTTGTAAATGTACCATCCAGGTAAACGTATTAGTCTAGTCATGTGGTTTTTCTACTACGTGAGTCACTTGGTTTTTGTTTTGGTTGTTTGAATGCTACAGGGTAGCCGGAGAAATTAAAAATTTCTGTCTTTTTTGCAAATTGTAGCTCTATTTCGCGTTGTATATCGGTAGAAATATAATTCGCGGTTGTAATAACAATATAGCTACTGAATAATACTCATACATCAATCACCTTAAACCAATTTCATTAATATGAAGTATACCCCTGCATACACTACCTATAGGCATAGTCTCAATATTATACACCTAGATACATTTAAAACAAAGGTTTTCGTAAAAGAATGAACGACTAAAAACAGAAGAATTTTTAATTCAACTATAATTATAGCTCTGTACAACAAAGTCAAATTAGAAGGCTGTAAGTTAATTAAAGCTCTTATTAAACTAGAATTAAAATTGAAATACGACACGAATTGTTGTGTTACAGTGATGGCGTAGTGTCCTGGATTACCTAAATTAAGTTTATTATTATTTCTATAACAGAATGATAAATTAACCGTTGTTGCCAATGATATTTAAAAGTACAGAAATGTTACTTGCACTCGCAACTGAAGACTCGAAAACGTCCTAATCAGGACGTTTTTTCTATTAATCCGCATCGTGTGTGTACAGAAAGTGTTCCAATTATGACGCGAAAGTAACTTGAAGTAACCGACTTACTTATTTTGTACTAGTTTATGTGTATTGAAGAATTGCTAAACTTAAGTGGCAGTGGGCGGGGCACATAGCTCGCAGAACGGATTGCCGATGGGGCAGTTAAAGTTCTGGAGTAGCGACCGCGTACTGGAAGGCGCAGCGTGGGTAGGCCCCCCACAAGGTGGACCGACGACCTGGTGAAGGTCGCGGGAATCCGCTGGATGCGGAAGGCACACGACCGGTCGTTGTGGCGATGCTTGGGGGAGGCCTATGTCCAGCAGTGGACGTCTTTCGGCTGAAATGATGACGATGATGATGTGTATTGCGCTGCCGCTACGTACGGAACATTTTTTTCGTTTATTTGTTAGGGTATGGCATATCTATACTTTTAAATATCATTAGTTTCTGCAAATTTAATATAAGTAATCCTGTAATATATGTATTTTCAGACGCCGCAAAGTTTTTGCTTTTCACATTACGCTTATATATCTTGGCCTGATTAAGTAATGGTGTTAAAGTTTGTCCTAATAATACCTAGAAGCAAGCAAAAAAATTAAACGTATTATTTTTTGCTTCAACTTATTGCCTAGCCTAGTGGTCAGATTAGGTGAAATGATGGACACTAATCTTATAAATCTAGTCTTATAAAAGCCGTATTTAAGGCATGTCTTGTAAAAAGACGTTCTTTTCTTTCTAGACAAATTATACGCCATTCTATACATTTGTAACCAACCATTTGTAGACCGCCAGTTGTACACTTATACCTAGTTTATATTTATCATGTTTTCTTATGTTGTGCAATAAAGAGGATTTTTATTGTATTGTATTTTTTAGGGTTCCGTACCCGAAGGGTGCCAAACGGGACCCTATTACTCTCGCTACGCTGTCCGTCCATCCGTCCGTCCATCCGTCCGTCTGTCTGTCACAGGGCTGTATCTTTCGAACGGTAATAGGTAACCCATTGATATTGTTCTCAGAATATGTGTTGCTATGAGGTGTATCACGACAAATACTAAAAACAAAAAAAAGTCTAAAACCAAAGGGGGTCCCCATACAAGAAACCTCAAAAAACATGCATTTTTTTCAACGTTTTTGTTTTTGCTCTATCTTCAAAACGGTAATATATAACTTGGTCAGATTGTAGTGCATATTATGTAGTTTAGAAAAAAATACTAAAAATAAGACAAACATAGACATATGTGGTGGTACCTGCGTAAGAAAGACATGCAAAAAATCATATTTCGCGCACTGTGCGTTGATGTCTTTTGATAAACTCTCGTAAATTAAATCAGTTTTTATGGGGTATCAGGTCGTTGAGAGGTACGGAACCCTTACTGCACGAGTCCGACTCGCACTTGGCCGGTTTTATTTTAATATTGCAAAGTAACAAAAATATGTTATGTTAAGTTATTGGTCCGACCTTTATCGTTCCCAAAACAGCCGTAAAGTTGTGAGAAAATTGTTTATTTTCATCACGCTTTCTCTTTCGTTTTACTGGTAGACAAAACCACGATCGAATTATTAACAAAATTGCCCCAAGCCGTATGGTGCTGAGTTACTTTAATCGTCTCCAAATTATAAAATAACAACTATTAGGTAAATTATGAAATGAATAAAGGGAATTATATTCCATCAACTCAGCCTATCGCAGTTTACTACTATATACTATACTATATATATATATATATACACGAAGGTGACCGACATAGAAGAATTGCCAAACTTAAGTGGCAGTGGGCGGGGCACATTTCTCGCAGAACAGATGGCCGATGGGGTCGTAAAGTTCTGGAGTGGCGACCACGTATTGGAAGGCGCAGCGTGGGTAGGCCCCCCACATGATGGACCGACGACCTGGTGAAGGTCGCGGGAATCAGCTGGATGCGGAAAGCGCAGGACCGGTCGTTATGGCGATGCTTGGGGTAGGCCGATGTCCAGCATGCAGGCAGATGTGTCTTTCGGCTGAAATGATAGGCCTCTCTCAAGTTGTTTGGTGCTCCGCCTTCCGTATCCAGTCCCCAGCTATCTTTTGCAGGTCTACTGCGGCGGTTATTGGGGGGCCCATGTTCATAGCAGTGGATAGTGGTCGATGATGATAAAAACAAGACGACAGTGTGCAAGACGTGTCTGTTATTTGTTGTTTTAAAATTTCTTCTCTGTTTGATGAGATCTTTATGAGATAAGCTGTACTGTATACTTTAGTCCTAAATATGTTACTTAGATATTATAATTCTCTGTGTGTAGTCTCTCAATTCTCCGAGCCTTTCTTCAAATGGTTCAGAGTTATTTATTGATAATAATTATTATTACAAGTCATATACATTTTTTATTATGTTATTGCATTAAGTTAAAAACATTATTAAAATTAATTAGTTATATTGATATGTGGAAATTACTTAATTTATCATTTATTATTCCCAATTTAATATTTATTACATTTTACATAATATTAAAACCTATGTTATTATTACACAAATAATCATTATTTTCATTATGTTGGGGTCGGCTTCCAGTCTTACCAGATGCGGCTGCACATCAGTATTTTACACGGAGCGACTGTCATTAGACCCCCGTAACCCCTGCGTACTATTAACTCTGTAAATTATACTTAGCTGTAGTTATACAAAGAAAAAGTGCGAAAAATAGCCACTTTTGGCATTTTTTCTATCTACAACTATAGGGAACTATATTTTAAAGAGTTAATAGTTTCTGATTAAACTACAGTAGGTACTTGAATTGTTAAAAACGAATATTCGATAAATGATGTATTCAGCGAGTAATATATTTTTTACTGATGGGGGCGCCACTTGGCTGCTACATTCCCCTTAACGTGTTCTCCGAGGCACGGAGGGGTCTCGATGTGTAACGAAACGGTCACCCATCCAAGGATTGACCGCGGCTAGCACAGCTCAAACTCGCAGATCTTGCATTCCACGCGGTTATTACTTAGCCACGAGCCCTTCTCTCAATTCTCTGTGTGTACATAATTAGTTAAATAAATAAAACAAAAGAAACAATAAATAATTTCTTTAATTTTCGCGATCACTACACATTATAATAAAACACACAAAAATAACACTTAATAAATAATCTTTCTGCGACCACGGATGCTGCAATGTTTCGAAATGCCAGGAAAACCAATTTCAATAATATACGCGATGTAATTAATGATTTTTAATATTAACACCTAGATATACATACTAGTATTATATTCCAGCCTAGATTATATAAGTTTTGCATTTATTATAGGTATTTATTTATTTATTTACTAAAAGGCACACCACCATATGTACGTCTTGTTATAGAAGAGCGGAGTCTCCTAATACAGGCAATACTTGCTTAAAAGGAGGCTTCAATCACGAATAATTGTAACCATTAAAACCTGTATTTTGCAAATAAACTATTTGAATTTGATTATATTTAAATACGGTTAAACTTGTTTTAAAACAATTCTTCACAAAAAATGAACCGGTGTGACCAGTATCATAGAAATGTCCACTAAAAACGATACTGAACGTGCAGACTGCATAGCAAAGTCCGTTTGCATGTTTACACAGCGTTCCAGTTTAACATTGTTCCCTAATACCTTAATGGTTGTGTGGACAGTTACAGGGGACGCTGGCAAAAGGGGACTCCGGTCAGTCAGCTCCTTTACCTCCCCGAGCCGCGCCTTTACACCGAGGCCTTTGAAATGTTATCCCCGGGGCGAGGCAGCCTTGCAAGACAACTCGGATTCCTCTATAGTGCTCTTAAATGAGTTTAAATGTACTGAGTGTCTCATGTTATTCGTGTGAGCTTAGAATGTGGGTACCTACTGCCTTTGTGTGCAATGGTTTATTGGATTTAAATGCTTATCTACTGTACTGTACTGTGGTATTTAATAATTAATACATGTCGGTGACATATAATATTAGGTAATTTAATATCAAGTAGCTTCACCAATTAATTTATCATAATATTCGTATAGATAGGTACTAGGTAGGTACCTACTATAATTGTTCATCAAAATGAGCGAAATTACAAAACTAATTAAAACTACTCATTTACATTTTAGGACTCAAATTATTTTATTACGTCTGAGATTCTGTGACATAATATGATAACAGTCTCTTTGAATAAATATAAATTAATTTTACATGAGAACAGATTTTCTTTAAGCACAAACTTTGTCTCGAAAATAAACGTCTAAAACAAGATTACTTTAAAGTAGCAGTACAAATACGAAATATGCTATTAAATGTTGTTTTCTTGAACATTTAAAGATATTTCATATTTCTTTTCGCTCATATTTAGGATCCATTGCTAATTGGAACGTGTCCTAACCGTCCTAACCTGTAAGTTTTACGTAGGTATATTGTTTTAATCTTCACATAAATAAAGTTACTTTTTCAGAACTCTAATTAAAAGAGCACGATGTAATCAGGATTCTGTTAGGTTACCATGGTTACCTAAACTCCTCTCGCGAGAAGATAATCTTTATGGTCCTTAAATACTGTCATCTTATTTGATACAGCGAAGAATTGAAGGTCGCGGGAATCCGCTGGATGCGGAAAGCGCAGGACCGGTCGTTGTGGTGATGCGCGATGCTTGGTGAGGCCTATGTTCAGCAGTGGATGCTTTTCGATTGAAATGATAATGATGATGGTGATTTGATATGTGTGTGTAACGAGTAGGTATGTGTTAGTATGCCTGTTCTCCGACGAACTGTATTTTTGACATCTCATTTTTATTATTGTTTTAATTTTCTACCTATTCCCATTTTTTTACCTATCATGACATTGTTAGCCTAATTTTATTACATTGACATTATATTCGATTTTCATATCTTTTTATACTTATTGTGTCCTTCTGCAATAGGTAATTTATTTTATATAATGTAGAACAAGAAGAATTGCATATTTCTGAAAGTGTCAATGTAACTTAGAATCAAAAGTATTTGTACGCCCCCAGTGGCAAAACATTGTAGCTGCTATAACTACTATTTAAACACCTTACATGCATGTGCTTTCGCATTGTATTGTATACTCATGTTTTAAGCAAATAAATTTTTCATTCATTCATTCATTCAAAAACGTTGGTTTCAGTTGCTAAGTTAGATACTTATATGTTTTCCATATAAAATACTAGCCTATGCCCGCAACTTTGCCCCCCGCGTTAAGGCCGTTTTACGCGCATCCCTCGGGAACGGTTCATCTTCCCGGGAAAAAAAATAGCCTATATGTCAATCCGGGTTATGTTCTATCTGTATGCCAAATTTCATAAAAAAATACAGTAGTTTTTGCGTGAAAGAGTAATAAACATACATCCTCACAAACTTTCCCGTTTATAATATTAGTAGGATATGTATATAGGTTGGTAGGGTATGTATGTCAGTTCTTCAAAAAGTGGTAAAGCAACAATTCATAGAAACACCAACAAAGTTACTACCTAGGGAAGTTGAGGTATACATTTAGAATGTAACGAGCAGCTCTAAAGGGCAATATTATCTGACCCCACATAATTACAATAACATTTTGATTCAGGAATGCAAATTAAGTTTCATAAGGCCCGTGGCAACGTTGTTTGGTTATTAATTTTATTCAGTGGCCTTTTGGAGGCGTCGAACTTGGCCCCGAAATATTAACTTGATACTTTATATTTCAGAGAGAAAAAATACGGTTTTAATATATTTTGTAAATGATGACATCCTCTTTGTTATAGAATTTTTAGATTATAAAAATATATCTACTTTGAACTATATTTACGGGACTTGTCGCGCACTTTAAAATCAAAACATAACAACCATTTTGAAAAACCTCGACGTTTCGGCCAAGTTGCATTGGCTGTGGTAGAGGTTAGTCAAAATGTTTGTTATGTTTTGTTTTTATTGTGCGCGACAAGTCCCGTAAATATAATTCAATATGAGTGAAATTCGCGAAAGTTTAAAAACATCTATATGTACTTTGACTTTTTTTTTTTTTTTTTTTTTTTTTTTTTTTCGAATGGACTCTCGCAGGTGGGACCGAAGTCCCATTTCTGCTTAACCGGACTTAGTTGGCGGAGAGTCCCATGTGGGACTCCATTCGCCGAAAGTTTTTCCCTAACTTATAAACTAAATACGCGCGGTATCAATACCGCGCGCAAGCGGGCGCCCCCCGAGGGGGGGGCTCGAACCTCGCTGGGGCATTGCAGGGGGACCCCGCCGTTCCTATGTCCCCCTAGCAGCCGTTGCTGCATCGAATTGGTTTCCTCGAAAGTAGCGGACTTTCGGTTCCTATCGGGTGACGTGTTAAAACGCCGTGAAGCGGCAAGCCTCGCCGGCGAGGCTAAGACCTACCTAGAAAACCTAACCAGTGGCTACGCAATAGCCTGCTCCTAGGAACTACTCTAGAGCATAGGGCCGGTCTCGCGTGACGAGATTATCTCCGGTTGCTTACACCGTGAGGGCGTCCCCAGGGGGGAGCTCGGACCTCGACTCAGGGTGCAGCAGGGGGACCCCGCCACCGGTCCCCCCAGCAGCCGGTGCTGCGTCGGCATGTGTTTCTGTTTCTCGAGAGTCGGACTCTCGGATTCTGTGTGTGTGTCGCGTCGGTCCTCGCCGGCGGGGACGATATTTTGGACGACGGCGTCGGAGTGTGCTTGTACTTTTATCTGACTCCTGGAGGAGTGTAATAGCGTCATCGGGCTCAATGAGTGTGTGTCTGGGACGTCGGATTTTGCTAATAGCAGATGGCTGGTAGACTGTGGCCGCCACGACCAAGGGATTGGGGTGCTTGGGAGCGGAATCGAAATAGCGTTTTGTGACACGCTTGAAAAACTGCTTGATGGTCGGCAGTTTGAGTTCTAGGTGGAGGTCGGCGTTGCGTACGTACCAGGGGGCGCCTACGGCCCTTCGCATGAAACGGTTTTGGAGGGTTTGGAGTAAGTGAATTCTCACCGGCTTAACGTGTGCGAACACAACGCAAGCATAGGCGAGAATGGGGCGGATACAGGTGGTGTATATCCTTACTTTGAGAGGAGTGGGCAACTTACTGTGCGCATTGAGTAGGGGGTGGAGACGTCCGAGGACGAAGGCGGCACGGTTTTTCACCTTGCGGATATGCGGTCTGAAAGTCAGTCTACGGTCAAGGATCACTCCAAGGTATTTGGCTTTACTTTGCCATGGGATCTGTTTACCGAACATTGAAACTGGTACGTTCAATTCTTTGCGGTACTGTGACAGGGGTTTCTTATCGAATAGGACCGCTGCACTTTTTTCGGGATTGACTTCAATTCTCCATTTCCGGAACCAGTCACCTAGGGTGTTGGCCGCGGATTGGAGGGTACGAGAAATAGCGGCATGGCTCTTGCCGGAGTAATAGATTGCCGTGTCGTCGGCGAAAAGGGCAATACGGGCTGCACCGCATTTTGGAATATCGCTGGTGTACAGCGTGAACAGTAGGGGGGAGAGCACGGAGCCTTGTGGCACACCGGCGTGAATGGGATGGGGGGAGGAGAGAGCCCCTTCTATGCGATAGCAAAAGGTACGATTCGATAAGTAGTCTCGGATGATGAGCACGAGACGATGTGGCACATTCATAGTGTACAGCTTATATAATAAGCCGTTGTGCCACACTTTATCGAAAGCCTTTGCTACGTCGAAAAAGAGAGTACCGGTCATTTGACCGCGTACGAAGCCTGCACTGATGTGTTCTACAATGCGGTGCAGTTGATTAACGCAGCAGTGCTTTGTACGAAAGCCAAACTGCTCGTCGGGAAGGAGTTTATTTGAGTCGGCGAAATCTTTGAGTCGCTTATAAATAAGCTTCTCGTAGATTTTACCGAAGACATTGAGGAGACTAATCGGCCGGTAACTACTCGGCTCGGCTTTTGGTTTGCCCGGTTTTGAAATACCGATTACCGTAGCCTGTTTCCAAGCCTGGGGAAAGATGTTGTTTTTAAATGCCGCATTGAAGATGACGGTCATTAGAGCGATTAGGGTGGCAGGGAAACGTTTCAACACCTTATTGGTGATGCCGTCTGCGCCGGGGGCTTTTTTGGGCTTAAGATCCTTGACTATAGAGAGAACTTCGTCAGGGGTGATCGGTGGGAGCGGGTCATCAGGGTCATCTATTGGGGGGGGGGGAGGGCTGACCTACGCTCTACTTCTGAATTAACCTTGTCAAGGTGGGCTTGGCTTACGGGAAGCGTACTGAGAGTGCATTGAGACTCCAAGCTGTCGGCTAAGCATTCGGCTTTTTCGTCATCATCAAAGGCCGGCCTTTGATTGGGTCGATTTAGGGGGGGCATAGCTGCCGTGGTCTCGCATTTGAGTTTGCGTTGAAGTGCCCAGAAGGCTAAATGAGACGGTTGGATTTCGCTGACTTCCTTGTCCCAGCGATCCTCCCGTACCTGAGCTACACGTCTTTTTACAGTATTCTGCAAAGAGCGCATATGGGCACGGTTGGCTTCGTTGGGAAAAGCGTCATAGGCACGGATGGCCGCGTTCCTCTCGGTCCTCAACTCATTTACATCGTCCGGCAGTTTCAGACGCTGGTCATCCAGCATCGGAACCTGCCGTGAGCATTCGCCCACTACGGACTGCACATGGTTGGTGAGCGAGGTGATCGCGGCCACCGTATCCGCGACTGTCTCGATGGAGTCAGGGATTGAATCTAGTTGGGGGGATGAGGTAGATTTGAGGCGGTCCTCTAGTCTCCTCCAATCGGTTATTGTTTTAGTTAAGGGTGGAGTACCGGGATCCGAGGGACCACCTCGGGGACCCAGTTGAATGATCACAGGTCGGTGATCTGAGTCTAATTCTTGAATTACCTCGATAGAGCGAATACCGAGGTTTACGCGCTTTAAGAGGGCTATATCTAGGATGTCGGGCCGTTGCCCTACTGTGTCGGGAAAGTGAGTGGGACGCATCGGGGCGATGACGTCGAAGGAAAGACTGTCGCTAAGTGCTTCTAATTGAACACCAGCGGTGTTATTGGAGACACAGCTCCATGAGCAATGTTTGGCGTTTAGATCGCCTGCTATAATTACAGAATTACTAAGATCGAGTAAGGATTTTAGGTCGTCCTCGAGCAGACTCGCGGGTTTGTTTGAGGACCTATAGGCCGAGACTATGGTGATGGGCTGGTGCCCTGTCATGCCTAGGCGACAGATTGAAGCCTCCAGGCATGCTAGCTCTGGGGGATCAATGGGGATGCAATATAAAGAATTGCGGTAATAGATTAGCGTTCCGCCTAGTGCGGTGTACGTTCTGTCGTTTCTGATCAGCCTATAATTGGCTATGTTGGGATTACGACAGTGGGGCTTGAGAAAGGACTCTTGAACGAGTAATATGTCAAGTTGGTGCTCACGCAAGAAGACAGCTATGTCATCGCGTTGACCACTAATGCCTCGGGCATTGAAAAAGCCTAAATTTAGGGAACGGGGTTTGAATCTTTTGGGTGGGGCCGTATTATACATTATAATTGGAATTAAGTATTCTATAGATGTCTTGGTACTTGGTAAGTACCTGAAGACGCTGCTCATGGATGCCTTGGGTAAAGGCCCAAAGTCTAGAGTAGGCGTCGATGCGGGATACTTTGACTTATTTATTATTTTATTTTATTTTAGATGCCAGCGGCTTCGCTTACAGCGCCATCTATCGGGACCATATTTTTAATATTTGTTTGGCACTATACCAATAATTATGTACCTATACTGTGAATATGAGTCATTTTGGTCTATAAATATATAATTAGTTCATAACTTAACTGAAACGCCACGTATCGGATCTTAGCATAGCTATAAACCATTATCTTGACAAAACTAATATATTGTGTGAATACGACCTCATTCGGTCAAGTGGTTTAGAAGTTACACGATTACTAAAAGACGCACCAACTATTACACAACGTGTATCAAAAATTCGTGGGAATATTTTAAGACCCCAGCCAGGATATAGCAAAGAAAAACTTTTACTATAGGACCAACCCCAAAATCGCAAAAAATAAATCTGTTGTTCCCTAGAAAATCATCGATGTCACTCAACAAATTGTATGGTTCAGCAGATATTTTTTTCGCGATTACAGGGTTTGATTCGGTATGTAAAAGTAGTTCTATGCTATGCTCTGAATGAGCTCTTAAAATATGACCACGCATTTCTGATACACGTCATATATGTAAAGAAGATAGGTTACAAAATATGTCATGATTTCCGAATTTATTATGAATAGCAGTGCCCGCGACTTCGTCCGCGTGGATGTCGGAAAGTAACACTATGTCGTATTCATATAAACATTGTCGTAATTTTCTATAATTATCTACTGATGTCTTCTAGTTCTCTTTTAGAAAACTTTTGTAGTAAAGTAGCATAGTCATTCTTTATTAGTAGGTATACGGAAAAGGCTTATGTCCAGCAGTGGACTGCGATAGGCTGAGTTGATTGATTGATACGGAATAATATAACACTATAATATTATTTACACTTTGTTCACTGGGAAAACATTTTAGCAACTAATAAATGTTTCCTTTGTATTGGAAATGATTTAATTCCTTCTCTTTTACATTTAATTTGTTCAAATGATGAAAAGGGAAAAAAACTGTTTGTACTTGCCACTGAAGGCAAGTTGGATTATAGGATAAAACGTAGTGCCTGTAAACGCACGCACATTACAGGAGAAATTCTATTGTGCAGACAACGTTACAAAAAAAGTGAACTAAGGACGTAAAAAACTACAACACCCAATATCTGATATGTAATGTCATACTCATACATAATGGCGATGGCCGTTTTGCGCGGATGTGACGCATATCTTACCACTTGAATATTTCTACCTGTATTTGTTTTCTTTTTTTTTTCTTTATATTTTTGGTAAGTTTGTGCGTCACTCTAGACGCAAATAAATATATTTTCTTTTTTTCTTTCTAATTGAAATATGCTGTTCCAAATAAAAACCCTAAATAATGAAACCGGTGACAAAATTGAACATCTATCAATCTTTATATTTTTGCTAAGTTTGTGCGTCACTCTAGACGCAAATAAATATATTTTCTTTCTTTATTTCTAATTGAAAAATGCTGTTCCAAATAAAAACCCTAAATAATGAAACCGGTGACAAACTTGTACACACGGCTACACATCAAGCTATACCAAACCAGTAAAGGCTGACCTCGCGTTGTAAGGAAAACCTGTACAATGCGAGGTCAGCTTATACTGGAAATGTACAGCTTGATGTGTAGCCGTGTGTACATCTATCAAACTAACCCGCGTTCAATGCGTATTCATGTCCTAGCCAGATGATGGTTGACTGTTACATACACATCGATATCTCTCTGAATTCAGAAACTTATGTTAAACTGTCAGTCCCGGTAGTCATAAGAATTAATCGACAGCTATTTATTTAAACTCACAATATTGGTTTCCCCAAGTAATCGAATTGTAGGAGGTAAGACAGTAAGTCGCGCCACATAAAATAGTATTTTTTCAACCTGTTAGGAAAAGGCTGGGTTAGTGATGATCTATTTCGGCTTGTTTGTGTTGTTTTTGTGTTTGTATGTTTTTAATGAAATTATTATCCATTTGATGTGATTTTTTTATTCTAACAATAGATACGACATTTTTATGCATTGCTTTGAAGTTTTGGTCGATTTAGGCGCGGGTTTTGTGATAGATTTTTTTATTTTTCCTCGACATGTCGTTGACTTCACTTTTTTTGTGACGGGTGCTGGTCTACAAATTATAACTTCAATGCAACGGCAAACATAGCGCCAGATCATCGTCATTATTTCAGCCGAAAAACGTCCACTGCTGGACATGGGCCTCCCCCAAGCATATGTTGGGGGGATATGCCATATAATCATAATAAATAGAGCTAGACAGCTCATTTCATTCCAAATAAAACAATACATCAATTGTTACGATATTTTTTGAAATCGATTATTTCACATTTTTCCGAACAACTCGTCTTAATTTGCTCAAAAACTCGTCTAACTTTGATGACTTTTATTATGATTGTGTTTGGAATACCTTCTTTACTTTGATGATACATGTGTTTTGTTTGTACGGTGTTTAGATACTGAGCATCGTAATTTTTTTCGGAACATGTTTTCGTGTCTATGACTATAGCCTACATACCACCTTGTACCATATGAGTAAACGTGATTATACGTTAAAAAATGATAAAAACCTGCATATCTGAGAGTATGTGCACTTGTGCAGTCTGCCAAATCAAGCCAGCGTGTTGGATTAAGTTACCTCGTTCTCATTCTGAGAAGAAGGAAGACCGTGCGTCATAAAATATTGATAATGACTACACCAACAATAGACAAAATCATCATCATCATCATCATTTTAGCCGTAAGACGTCCACTGCTGGACACAGGCCTCCCCAAGCATATATTGGGGGATATGCCATAATCGTCACGCTTGGCAGGCGGGTTGGCGATCGCAGTTGGTTGGTTAAATACTCAGAGAACGCTGCTGCCCATCCTCTGGTGAATCCCAAAAATAGACAAAATGATAAAAAAAATATTCTAAAACATAACTTAACAAACCCAAAAACTAAGACGGAGGCTGGGATTCGATCTCAGAATAAAACATTCGCAGGACATCCGTGAGGACGCTTGGAAAATTAGTAATTACCTATGAAATACGCGTTCTGGTTTCTAAAAACTGTTGGTTGAACCGTTGAGATATAGCGTGACGGTCGATTAAAAAAATGGTTCTTTTAACATAATGGTGACAATTATGGGTATATAAATTGAAACATATCATAATATTTGCTGTAAGACATAGCTTTATAGACATAATGTTGTATAAATCACCTCCCATGCAAAAAAGCGTGATAATTTGCAGACTATAAATAACCTGAGCCGGTGTGTAACGGTAATTTTTGCCAAATTTCAACTAATTCACCAGTAGTTTTGGCGTTTATCTATTAAAAACAGGCAGCAACTCTAAAAATTGCAATTTATTGTTCCTAGTAAGCGGAGCAATTATCATAAAAAAAAAACAATTTTTCAGTTTTTTCTTCATAGCGATTTTATTATATGTATAGATAAGTAAAGTAGTCATTGTTTTATGCACTCAAAAGTACCGACTTAATTTGACCGCACCCACTCATGTAAAACAATGCAGGTCCAACTGAATTTCGGCTTTTGTTTCCTTGCAGGTGTGCGCAAAAGTTATATTTTTGTAAATAATAATTGTGATGTTACTAAGTCGTTGGCACATACCTGCCTGGTATTACTCTAATGTATTTTTTTTTGCCTGAAAGCAAATTAACAGTAAAAAATCACAAATCACGCCAGATTGAGCCGGAACAGGCGACGCGGTACGACGCGGCCGCGCGTGGCTGCGGTCAATTTGGATTCGTTCAAAATTAATATTAACATTATTTTAAACATTTCATTACTTACAACCTCTTACAACTAATGTCATTCATCCATTTTATTCATCGCCGGCCACCGCTCGTTTCGTGCCCTCAGCCTTAGCGCTACCTGTTATTGCGTAATAGTACCGCTACATAAACTTACTTTCTGGTACACTTTAAATTGACATAACTTTATCAAATAAAGACTAAGTGTAACCTTAAAACATGCCCAATAATTATGTTACAAATTATTTCAAATAAATCCAGTAGTTTTAACGTGATGCGCGTTCAAACAAACAGACAAACAGACAAACATTAAAAAAAAACTCGAAATTTATTTTATTACTTATTCTTATTCCTCCCTATTAATTTTTTTGCAAAAATATTCATTGTACAGACACGGCAGACTTACATTCTTATTATATGTATAGATGTATAGATAGATATAGATATAGATATAGATATAGAATAGATATAGATATAGATAGAAGATATAGATTCTTATTCCTCCCTATTAATTTTTTTGCAAAAATATTCATTGTACAGACACGGCAGACTTACATTCTTATTATATGTATAGATATAGATAGAAGATCTGTTGCGTAAATTGTTTCAGTTCTTGTCAATTACTGATATTTTATTTTGCTAATAAGTCAGATTATGGCTGTCGAATCACTGTTAATAGTTATAGATAGTTCTTGTTGTTAGTTGTTCTTGTTGTTTAGGTTTTTGTGGTATTTTAATAAACTATCTGAGGGTAGGTATATTTGTCGCTATCGAGTGACATGCTGAGATGATAAAAACAGTTGTCATTTAGCGGAAGATCTCACTTTTGTACGAACTTTCAAAGTAGTTGGACATACCTATAGCCTGACGTAGTTATCGTCTTATTTTGAATGTAATAATTAAGAAATCTTATGGAAATATCTGGATATTGTTAAAGTGACTTAATAACTTAAAATATAGTGAGTATTATTTACTATATCCCTTGGTCCTTCATAAGTAGACATCAGTTCTATTTCAACATAGAGCTTAAAACCATAAAGAAAGAAGCGTTTTATGATACAAACCAGCTGAAATTTGCCGATACAAACATGTATGAGTGTAAGTCTACGATGAAAGAACCTACTTACTTACTTACTACAAATAAGTAGGTTCTTTCATTGTCGGTGTAAGTGAATAATGCGTTTGACACTTTCATATTAATAGTGGATTAAATTTCATAGTAACCGTGATGATCACATTTATCATTCAAAGCAGAGTAGCTAATTTCCGATGATTGGAAATGAGATAAACTATGCAGTTTATGCCTCTAATAATACTACGATTTATATTCACGATATGTACAATTTATAGGTGATGCATTTAGCGCAGTGTGGGATGTGTTCCAATGGATCTGAAACATGGATGAAACGATACTTGATTGACGTGCTCCGTTTGTTTAGGTATAAGGATGAGTACGCAAGTCTCATTCAATTGTGTTTATCCTATTTTTAAAGTAAAAAATTGTAATGTATAACTGGTGGCGTTCCTACTATTTTGTTTACCTGTAGGTACTCTTTTTTGCCAAATTGTGCCTATGTAGTTTTAAACAATAAACTTTCATACTACGCTTGTATAATAAATTTGTTTTTATTTTATAGTTAATGTTCTTACTCTCCTATGTCAAATATAATTTAGTGCCCTTTTGTTCCAATTTAATTTTGTACGATATTATTTTTATTTTATACTCTTTCTTTTTAAATTTGTATGACATGATGTTTTGTATGATATGGTTTATAAACCTGAAAAAAATTGTTTTTTTTAATGTTTTGGCACATGTGGAGGAGGTGAATTGTGTTTTAATCGACATAACGATTTTAAGGGCAGAGGCACTGACTGTTTTGCAAAAGCTATTGTCACGAGTTCGTTTTTTATTCTACAGGCACATTTTATTAATTTATCTGGAGTAGTTAAAATGAATAATTTTATATTCCAAGTAATCTTCTTCTAGTCGGATAAAAAAGCCTTTTACTGTGCCAAATAGTTGGTAGACATTTTGATTGCACTTTACATTTTGGGTGAGTATTCAGTAATTAAATTAAGACGAAGATGAAATTAACACTTGAAACTTTGAAGATCAAGCAATGCTGCTATTCAAAGTTTTACCTTTAATTTTATAACCACATTTTATAACAAAGATAAAATTTACAAAATTAAGAACAAAATCGACACGTTGAGACTCAAAGTCACAGTTATTTTCATTATTTACTAGCCTATGCCCGCGGCTTTGCTCGCGTATAATTCAGCTTATCACATAAAGATATTATCGTGCATCCCTTAGTAACTGTTTATCTTCCTGGAATAAAGGTACCGGTTATGGTCTATCTGTGTGCCAAAATTCTAAACAATCTAAATATAAACAACTTCGCAAACTTTCACATTTATAATATTATTAGGATTGTTAAAATATAGAATATGTATGTAATTTAATCACACTAAGTTTGGTGTTTGTATGTATTACAGTTTTTAAAATAAAGCAGGAACAAAAAATAAATTTGATAAAATGCAGGTTTCTTGTATGTTCCTTTTGGTTTAGACTTTTTTATTTTTAGAATTTATAATGAAAGAGGCTATAGTAACAAGTATTATTTACAAACATTATTTACGAACATTTCTAATGGCTATCTATTACAGTTAAAAAGATACAATCCTGTGACAGACAGACCGATAGCAGACGGACGGACGGTGTTGGCAGTATTTATAGGGTCCCGTTGACACCCTTTGCGTGTCTTTGAATGCCGTTTTATTTAATAACATAGATGAGTGGCATGCACCTGACTACAGACTTGCTATCACTTTTGTACCTATATTACTGTCTTACACTTTGCACATTTACAGTTCGCAATGTCAGCAATGCCCAATATAAACTGGGCAAAGTATGCAAATAAATAAAATCATTTAACAGTGCTCACTGTTACTCAGGCAGTGTTGATAATGCCAATTATAAACCAGACAGAGCCCGCTTATAATTCATGTTTGCCGACTTTACCGGAGGGCCTGTACAATTTTTATATAACAGCTATCGCGAGTTAAATTCATAATTATTAATATAAACGGTTTCACTCACGTAATTCCATCGAATGTGCCCGACTAGTTTTAGGCTCAACCGGAGCTGGTTGAGCGGCGGTGTCGCGGACCGAACCTGTCCAATGTGGCCTGTACAATGTCGACAATGCTCGGGCAGTGCTAAGTCTGCACACCCTGCGGACTTTGCCTTTAACAACAACGTTATTTGTTGTATAGTGAAAACCTATATAATATCAGCAGAATGCATCCAGAAAGGTGGGCAAGGATCGCTACACAGGACGATCTGAATATTTTTCTCAAGAACTGGACTGAAGTAGTAGGGAAGTTTGGAAGAACATGGAGGAGACCTTTGCCCAGCAGTGGGACATTATAGGGAGGAAAAAAAAGAAAAAAAAGTGAAAACCTCAAACAACGCAAAAAGATTTCCATCAGAACTATCAGTTTTTTTTCTTAATCACTAAATACATGCTTCAGTTACTCTAAGGTTTCCAGTAGGGAGACAGTGAAACATGTTGTGCAGGGGCTGCCTGTTGCACGGAAACTCATCAAGCTAACCTTCCACGACCTATTCACGACCCGCTGATATACTGAATTTAACCATAATAACCAAATTACTACTACTACTTACTTACTCCGATGGCGCAGCGACCCAAAATGTGTCTTGGCCTCCGAAACGAGAGCACGCCACTTGCCGCGATCTTTAGCAGTAATTCGCCAATCACTGGCTCTGATCTCCAGAAGATCGCCTTCCACCGCATCGCTCCATAATAATCAAATTGAGTTTTTCAAATTTGTTTTGGTTTACATGTAACATGGTATAAAAAGTAATAAAAACTATCGCAATCGATTCTCGATTCTGAACAATTACTTTCAGGTTTGCACTATACTTAAAACAACCTTGTTTATAAATTCTGTACATCTTCAGTACTTTTCAGATCAGTTTTTAATTAAATTCAATTTGTATTTATAATACCTATTGTGTTGAACGCATCGGAAACAGCTCCAACGGCTCCAACCTCCCGCACTTCCTTTAGAAGCGGTGAATTAATTCGGTGTACAAAGATACGGTGCAGCACTTTGACTCAAACAATGTATACTATATTCAAGATTTAATATTCTACTGTAATAATAACATATTGGATCATTCCGTATCCATCATATGGAGTCAGGTCTAAAGTTGTACCGTGAGAAAATGTTTTTAACATAGGAATTGTTCGTGCTAACTAATAATAATTATATCCCTGTAAAACAGCAGTATTTATATATTTTATGCTCAAAGAACGAAAACCCTCATTAAGCAAAACAACAGCTGACAACGCGTTGTGGTTTCTGTAAAACATCTACATCGTGAAATTCGTGTCATGGCTCTTATAAAAACGCACATGACGCATTGTGGTAAACACAGAAAGACCACATAGCGAAATTCGAGTCGTGACCATCAAGCGACGACACATGACCACAACGCGTTTTGGCAATGAAGAAAAGCCATGACGCGTTCTGAGCCTGAGAGTTCTTAGTTTATGCAACCACATCACGATGGACAGGTTGTATGTAACTTGTCGGCTCGGGTACAACACTGCATTGAATACATCGGTAGAGTTGGTTATTTATTTTTGCCTATTTCTGAAAGTTAACAAACATCTGTGCGGTGATAATGACAAATAAAAGGGATGTGTTTTATCATACCTAAATTAAATAAGTTTAAAAAAACAAGCACTGATCGCAGTTTTATCGAAAGTCCCGAAAAATACGAAACGTTACTTCAAGAAACAAAACAGTTTCAACTTCTTAAAAAAAACAACCAATCTCTATCTTCAAAGCAAAGCGACCTCATGAGTGGTTTTCAATTTTAGTAGCAGATAGAGGCACATTTTCTGTCTGATACTCGTAGTTTTAACCTTTATACTTTAAGGCAAAAGAATAGATTAATATCTACTAAAAAGTTTCGAGACTAGTAGGACCCATATCACAAACCACTTTGCGTCGTATCCTATCATTGTTGCTAATTAGCTGACGTTCCAAATGCGTCATGGCTTTTCTGCATTGCCAAAACAGGTTGTGGTCGAATAGCATGATAGTTACGTCACGAATTTTGCTATGTGGTTTTTGTGTTTGCCACAACGCATTATGGGCGTTTTAATGAGAGCCATAACACGAATTTTGTCGATGTGGATGTTTTACAGAAACCACTTCCCCGGACAAGCTCTTTCACAAAGGAGCTCTACTACTACTAAGTTAGTACTACTAACAGAGCTGTTTTTCTCTCAATGAACGTTTTCGTTTTTTGAACTTAACTTTTACATTTTACAACCACACACATTTAGGTGCAAAGTTAAAGAATTATAAGGTCACGTGTAGCAGAAGGTTTTTTTCTGCTCCGACAGCTAGGCAACAGCAATCAGTACCTCGTCCAAAAATTATCTCGCATGGTCTTTAGGTCTGTAAAAGAAAGATCACAAAGGGACTCCATCAAGAGGTAAGGCTGCAACATCTTCTTTTATATCACTTTTTTCACCATTCCGTTTGCCAAGCGAGTTGTCAATTGTAGTATGACATTTTATCGGGGTGCCAATGTGTGTGTTTAATGATGTTATAGTATGTTATGATCAATCCATTAATCGAGGTATAATTTTACAAGATAAATTTTATAAGTAATATTCTTACGTACTAAAAACATATTATGTTTGTTCAACCTTTACGAAGAATTGTGGCGGGTGTTCAATTTCCCAGACCAGAAATGGGAAGATTAATTAAACGTTTAGAGGCGATTGGATAAATATTTGTGTGGACTAACTGCTTTATAAAAACCTTGCTGAAATCAATATTTAAATATAGGAGTATATTATATAATAGTAGTATAAATATAGGCTTAACATCCTTTTGATTGCTCCTTTCTTTTTTATATTATCAACTTCATTTAATTACTTTAGTTTGAGATATCCATGTTCTCAAAGGATATCAAAATACAAGGTTTGTAGCTGAATCCCCAAGACGTAGTGGTAGTTGAAAGTCCGCCGCCTACGTTCACCGTTTGACCCATGTCCCTTAGATGACCTTTATAACTTCCGCGGAAAGGCCAACTGGCATAATATTATTCTTTAACTATGTCTAAATATGAAACTAGACTCAGAAGGTAGGTAATTGTTAACATGAGGTGACATTATCATGTCAGTAACAACCACCCACTTTGGTTGTTAGAATGTTTTTGGGAAAAAAATGTCTGAAAATAAGTTTTTTCTGAGCCGGTATTTAATTTCCAAGAAAATGCTTAAAGCATGGAGGAAAATACGACGAGTCATTGAACAGTAATTTCAGAATGGTTTCACCCTGTCGATTTCAACGAGATCTGAATTAACGAGTTAGGGGATTGTAATACTTCTAAAACTAGCTTTTGAACGCGAGTACTGTTGTTCCTGCGGTTTTTAGTTGAATTATATATTTGGATCTGATAAATGAAATATATGTCAGCAACACAGACAATAAAAAATACAGCCGAAGTGCTACGAACAATCTAGTGAAGCCAAAAAAAACTGTGCTCCTTCGTGTACAACCAGCGCTCACGCACACACATGCACCTCAAGCCGTGCTCACCGCTCTCAGTACACATATCGCGGCATCGTCCAGTAAGCATCGCGAAAGCAAATATCCTTCAGGTGCATGGTGTGTGCATGAGCGCTGGTTTCACACGAAGAAACATAGTGTTTTTTGTCTTCACTATGCTTGTTCGCAGCACTTCGTCTATATTTTTTGCAATGTTTGTAGTCAGCAAATAAAAAAAAAGTGCGTTAGCGTAGTTTAATTGCAAATCGTATTAAGATTCCGAAAACAAAACATTGTTCACGACTGTTATTATAATTATTAATTAATCATTCATACAACTAATCACGTATTAACAGTAGGTAATTTCTCTATAGGTATTTGACAAAACATAATCAAAATTTAATTTTATCTGATTCCGTGCTTTTAAAATATATTCTGTGTATTGTAAGTTATAACGCCTGTAATGACTAAAGTTTTGCATTTAGCGTGTCACGATAATTTATTTGTCATAATAACCTGAAATAACGTATTTCTTGAAATCCTGAAAGCTAAAGAGAAGTCGAGAGTAAAAGCTGGTCTCGTAATTATTTATGAACACTTCAACATAACCAAACAAACAAAATGTACACGTCGTAACCAAACGCGGGAACGAGAAGGGAGGCCATTTTGAAACCGATAAACAATACAAGTGGCGCAGAAATCACCCCAAACTCACTGCTTTCCGCTGCTAAATAATGTGATCAAGGTTAATATTAAATCAGCTGTTCAATAATATTGTATGTTCTCTGATGCAGAGGTGATTTTATTAGTCTCAACAGAGCTTAAGCCCGAGCAAGGAACGTAAAGAAACTTCGGCCGACCCAAAAGTTTTGTCATGTAACAATGTAATTAGCCCCTAGGAGTTTGCCGGCCCCTAACTTGTAACAAATTCTTTATCTCGCCTCGCCGTTATCACTCACTAAAATTTAAATTGTGGTTTTATGATTAATTTAATTGGTTTTTTGGAATGCATCCAATATTAGTATCAAAAAGTTACTATTATTAAATCGTTTTAAACACTTCATCATCATCATTTCAGCCGAAAGACGTCCACTACTGGACATAGGTCTCCCCAAAGCATATGTTGGAGGGATATGCCATAATCACCACGCTTGGCAGGCGGGTTGGCGATCGCAGTTGGTTGGTTAAATACTCAGAGAACGCTGCTGCCCATCCTCTGGTGAATCCATTAGTCGCCTCTTATGATACCCATGAGTAGATATAGGGTGGTGCAATTCTTTACGTCTGGCACCACACGGAACCATGTTTTAAATACTTACTCGTATCGAACTACCTAGGTAGCTCAACACGCTTAACTAGGTGCATACATTTCAAAAATATTAAAATTCTTACTTAGGCCAGTGTTTATCAACGTTAATTCTCTGATTAAACGGCCGATTATTCGAAAAATTTACTGGAATTGTGGGCAATCGGTCGTTTAACCAGAGATAATAAATAATAATAAATAATGTTGTTTGAAAACATACCTACATATAGTTAAACACAGGAGTATGCACATGCGGTCGGTTTACTGAAAATAATTTTCTTTCCGAGAGTTTAAAGCGGCAACGTTGTATTATTCGGGAGAACATTTGCCATTAATATTTCATCGTAATTTAAGTTAGTTACACACATGAGCGGAATCTTGCTTAAGATTAATCCTCTTGCTGGAGTTAGTAAAGCTCTCGCGGCCTGAGTTGCTAAGGTTGTTAGCAGTAGTGGCCTCGTCGCATGTTTATTTCAGAGATTGCGAGGGTGTAACTTGAGACTGTTTGCTGGTTTTGAGGGCGGCGCGCAAACACCGCCTCCCGCGTACATACAAGAACTTAACGAGCCAACTCCGGCTCATTGGGGAATTTCGTTGGGTGGGGAGCACTCACCGTCGAGTGTCGTCAATAAAAGTTTATGATAAAAACAAAATAATATTTACTTTGAATAATTTAAAGGCCCGTACACACTAAAAGCAGGTCAGTGGCAGGGCAGGTTGAAGGCGGGCTCGCCAAGTTGTAATACAAGGAACGATATGAAACAAGACACAGCAAAAATTAGCGCGGCAAACTACACCGCTCCTGACCTGCTCTAGACCCGTCGGAGCGAACCGAGCAGGGGTGGCGCGGTTGTGTTTAATCACTATGGCCGCCATACTAACTGGCCACTCCGGTCTCCGGAGTAGGACAGGGCGGCGCGTCAATGTGACGTCAAATTGGTTACGAGGCAGTTGTATTGTTTGACATTTGACACAACAAGTCATTCTGAAAGCAGTTCTATGGCGGGCCCGCTGTCAAAACGCTTTATAACTGCCTGTGTTTTAGTATGACATGTGCCGCGCTGCTCATGCCCCGCGCTGCTACTGATCTGATTTTGGTTTGAACGGGCCTCAAGAGTATACAATAGCGTGGAGAACAATAAGCATGGCGGAGCGCAGTTTGTTATCGGCGGAGCGCGTCGGGAGTCGGCGGCGCGCGGAGATGAAGCGACACAATCGCTCTGCGATTCGCCGCGCCTGAATACACACGCGCCGCGATGTTCACTCCGCGACGGATATTGGGTAGGCGAGCGCACGGTTTTAACTGAACACTTTCCTTACAAAGCGAAAAGTTCTAACTAAATGCATACGGCGGTCCCGTTTGTGCGCTCAACTTTACATTTGTCAAGTTACGAACTTTCTGTCGCACTAACTAGACCACCGCTAGACTCTGTTGAAATCCAAGTTATTTCACCGCCTCATCGTGAATTGAGTACATCGACTGTGTATCATGTTCAGAATAATTTTAATATCATTAGCATTAAACGATCCAGTATGGCAATAATTGCAATTGTTGCATTTATCATAAGTGTCTATACAAACTACTGTTTACTATATTGATTGGTAAAACTAAACACATCAGTTATTGAAAAGCGTTAGCGTGGAGAATAATAGTAGTTTATGAAACTGTTGCATAACAGGGGTTATTAAAACACGAGTGTGAGTTTAAAAACCGAGCCGTAGGCGAGGTTTTTAATAGTATCACACGAGTGTTTTAATACCTAATTATGTCAGTTTCATACACTATTTTATCTACACTCATACAATTTTAAATAAAATACCAAAGTCAAAATCTTAGTAACATTGTCGTTGTTTTTCTTGATTTCTCTGGTAAAAGATTGTTCGTCATTTACGTTGCTGCATCCAGAAATTCAGGCGGGGTCATATTCTCCTCAGTTCAGTATCACTGCTGTAGTCAGATATTTTTGCCCAGAATAAAACTTTCGACATACAAAACCATAATAATAACGTAAACAATAACAATAAATTTACAAGTAACGATGTCCAAATCCAGTAGGCCAGGCGCGCGGCCGCGCACGCGCGCTGGTGCGCGCCTACACAGATAATAAAATATAGTCTGGCGACAACATTATAATCGGAACTAATTTTCTATCCTTGTCAGGATTCCGTCAATCTCTGTTTTATCATACAAAAAATATGCCTGTAAACACTTAAATATAATTAAAAGCAATATGACAGTCAAAAGTTCTGCCAAAAACGCGATTTTAAACGATAAAAATTTTCAATGTATGACAAGTGGCGCCACCCTGAATTTTGTGTACTCATTGGTGCCAAACTGTACGACTGCTAAAAAAAGGTTTGAAAACTCCTTGGTTAGGTCGAAGTGGCATTAAAAACTCCTTAGTTAGGCTGAAGTGTGCGGTTATGGAAAAAAAATTAAATTACCGCATTGTTTTGTTCAGCAAACTGTATCGTAATCAAAACTTTTTGAATTCATAACAGGTGCATGTGCGTAAAGTATGTCATTATGACATTACTTTCGAGTTCATAATTCGAATTTTACGATACGAGTGTAGATAAAAAAGTTAATAACACGGACTCATATCACACTCGTGTTTTAATAACCCCTATTATGCAACAGTTCTATAAACTACACAATATACAACATACTTAAGTGATTGTTTTCGCCATACCACAAAATATCGAATAGCTCAAAATTCTTTTTCACGATACGCTAAGCAGTGAGGCAAACAAACAATTTGTACTACCTTGTACAGCAGTTAAAATTTTGATGTTCCAGATTAAAGTTAAATGAATTTTTGAAGCAAATACGCTAGACTTAAAAAATATAATACGTCAATTTTCCAAGAGATGCAGTAATTTATTTTACAATTATATATAAATGTGTCTTTGCAGTCGTGAGATGAATGGTTTTCTAATGAAACTGGCGCGAACTTCGTTACCGTAATGGATAACATGAGCGTCCATGTCTCACAATGACGCAGGTACGGAACAATGTACCCACTCAGGCATCAGACTCCATGTATTGTCAACGAGTTTTTTTCGCTTGCTTACCAAGATCATGTTTGTATGAGTTATGCCTTCAAAGATACATAACATAAGCAGCCCATTATTGTCCCACTACTAGGCTCGGGCCTCTTCTTCGAATGGGAAGAAAATCCACCACGCTGGCCTAGTGCAGGCTGGCGGACTACACACACCATAGAGAACTGTATGGAGCACTCTCAGGTGTGCAGGTTTCCTGACGATGTTTTCATTCACCGTTAAAGTAAGTGATATTCAAATTCTGATCCGCACATGAATTCGAATAGTCAGAGGTGTGGGCATATAGAACATATATACCCTGACGGTTCGAACTCAGACCCTAGTGCATCCAAGGCAAGTGTTCAATTTATAGAAATCTAAATAATAAGGTCATAGAAACGTTATCTACTGTGTTTTAATATAGGAACGCGTGTCGCCAGTTCGCCGCAACCAACACATAAATACGCAATTACGCCCACCATGTTTCTAGCATTCAATGCAAAATAAATTAAGCCTAAAAAATCTCCTGTTCCATATGATGCAAAATACAATTTTGTGACTCCACGTCTAAAACAGCACTGATGATCAAGCAAACGGTTCGCGCACTGGTGTCCTGAGAAACCTGCACGCGGCGACAAGTTCACGCGCCTTTACCACTTCTATTACCTTATTATTTAGATTTCTATGGTTAAACCGCTAGACTAAAAAGATACAGTACACTAATAAACATAATTATATAGGAGCCAAAAGTATTGTTTTATGGCGTAGGGTCACAGAATACCTAATAGTACTACGTAGTAGGATGGTGAAACAAGCCAAAGGCCCATTTGATGTTAGGCGGTTACCTTTGCCCATAACAACTGCAATAATAAATAATAATAATTAATAATTTATTCAATTATTCCTCTCACAATGGATTATATACACATTTATTATAGGTACAAGACTACATAATTCACATTGTGAGAGCTGGTGCCTGTTGTGGGTTCGTAAAAACCTGTGTTACAGGTCACCAGGCCCCACTCAGTGGCTGCATACAATCTTGGCTCCCTGTGTTGATATTTAATCTAATACATCATGTTGAAATAAACAAATTTACTAAAGCGCTAAGATGACGCTAAGCAAAAAAAAAAACTGAGACCTAAAGATGGAAAGTCTCATGTGATTGTAATTTTACCGGCACTCATACCTTTCGCAATAGAACACAGCAATGTAAAATCACTGTTTGGCGGTAGAAATAGGTACGGTATTACTTAAAGGTATTTGTAAATCAATTAATTAAATGTTATAGTTTTTTACACATTACCGGCACGAGATAAAAATAATAAGACTTATTTATTATTCATTTATTAATCAGATAACAAGGATCTATAATGTGTTAGTTATAAATGACTTAAAAATATGTTAGTATTATAGTTAGGTAGTCTAAAAACTTGTAATTATTACAGCCAAACCCGAGTAGTAAAATCACTTCTGCCTAACTAGCACCTGCATGAAGTGATTCAGGATTGGCGAATCTATTTTATCCACTAACATCTTCAAAATGCTGTTAGGACTTGACCGTGTTCTCTGTAAAAGCGAGGCCGTCTTAATCCTTACCATGGCGTAGAAGTCACGAACGCGTGCCTGAGCGAACATACTAGAGGCACTACAAAAACGCGGCAGCCCCAAAAGCATTCTGAAGCTGTTATTGTATTGGACCCTCAGGGCGTCCAGTGTTTTCCGCGTGTAGCTGGCCCACAAGCTGCTTGTGTAGAAGGTTTGACAGTAAGCTTTAAATAATGTGATCTTCACTTCCTTGCTACAACAAGCATACCTGCGCACCAGCATATTGCTTCTCACAGCTAGAGCCCTGCGCTCGCGATCGATGTCCTCATGATCTTTAAGGTCCTCCGTTACGTAGTGCCCTAAATATGTTAGTTTAACTAGACTAAATTAAAATGAGTCATTGCTCTAAAAATATAGCAAAGTTGATAAGAATCTATGGAACTGTTTTCTAAATCTAATAAATATTAGTCTTTAATAGAATGTTTAAGATACTGGTTACTGTTAAAACATTAATAAGAAGATAACAAACAAATCAAAATTATCACTTCAAGCAAAGCGGATTTGGAGATAGGCCGGGATGAAGTTAAGATGAAGAAGTTAAGAGTCACGAGTCTTATCTTGGTGTATTGCTCGTTTAGCGGATTAGTCGGGAATTGAGGACCGAGCCGTGTAACATATTGAACTGCTTACACCAAAATTAGTTTTGTAGGAAAGTCACTAAATAACTCATACATTTTTGTGAACTTATTAATTCTTCGTCAAGAGTGTCATAGGGGGATTTGGGTGTGTTGATGATATCATAATTCTAATCATACATTCTATCACGCTTGTTTTCCATAGGGGTAGGCAGATACTGAATTTCCACCCGCTACGATCGTGACACACCCCTTCTGTTTCATCTATACCCATCTGCATCATAACCGTAACTTACCTCTACATCATTTTCCTTAACCCATTAAAAACACAACATTAAGTTCAAAAACCTTTATGTAGATTGATGACGACATTTCACAAGCACGCGTAATAACATAAACTGTAACGCCACATAAAGACGAGTAAAGTTCGTAAAACGTCACAATATATAACAGCATCATGAAGTTGAGAAAAAAATTAACAAATACCAGAAATTCCGAGAGTACAAGACCCTTTACAGTTACGTAGGTACCGCGTCACTGTGATGTAGATATTATGTCTTATGACAACGCAGGTATTTTGCTAGATAATCCTCCGCGAAGAATTTCATATTTCACCGGCGAATAAGTAGCGTATTATTTCGCGAGAGACAGGTGTCGCTCTCGTCAGCCGGCTAAATTCATCTCTGTATAGCAGGTGCAGGCAAAACGACGCTTCTAATCCGGCCCTGACGGCGGCTCTCGCTTTATGTAGTGCCGCCTTAAGATAAGGATGAACTTACATTGTGTTATGCGAGAACATGTACCTATTCTGTACGATTTCCTAAAAATAATACTGAATTAAGAAAATCTTTGATAGTGATAGGTTAACGATTTAAATCGTGGAAAGGAAAAATCGTTCACGAGCTATTTTTTTTTTCTTTCCACAGTATAAATCGTTAGATTTCGCTTCGCATGCGTAAATGCGTTAAAAATAATAAAACAATTAGAGATAGGTTAGATATTCGTAGATTCTAGCACAATCGTGTGTGTGATCTTATTGGTAATTATTTTGGTAATTTTATTTGCTTCTTGACATTTCATTGGTGGTGGAAATTATATGAGTAATTAAATACATCATACATCGACATGAAATTATTCACCGATCGGAATTTAAACCCCAAGTGCAATAACGTCGAACTCTCTGATATTAATGTCCGAATAATGTAAACAGGCTTATGTCCAGCAGTGGACGTCTTTCGGCTGAAATGATGATGATGATGATGAATGTAAACATTTTGTCGCATATTGAACTAAGTTTACGGGACTTGTCGCGCACAATTAAATCAAAATATAACAAACATTTTGACATAACGAGCAGTCTGCTCGTGACCACGGCCAATGCAACTTGACCGAAACGTCGAGGTTAGTCAAAATGTTTGTTATATTTTGATTTAATTGTGCGCGACAAGTCCCGTAAACTTAGTTCAATATGAGTGAAATTCGCGAAAGTTTAAAAACTTATATTTTGTCGCATGCAAAATATTCTTGCATTTTCCAAAGAGAATATAAATCACTACCTTCGTTTTATTATAGCGACGAATGTGAAATAACCTTAATTCAAGTCGTGCTGTCATCCATCTAGACATTCCATTCTATGTAGTGCTTAGAAATTTAGGCGCGACGAAAAGATAATTTGTTTACAGCCTGCTTTTGAATGAAGTTTTTGTGTACGATTGTAGTTCTTTTCTTTGAAGTGATCTAAATCTAAACTGTATCTAAGATATTAGAGATAGACGTTAGTTTTGATACTGGTTGTTTCTATCAACCTGTTATGGATGACAGCAGATGATGATGATGATGATCAGTCATACGGGATTTCATTTCTTATTTTTTCTTTAAGGGTAAAATTGCTATTTTCAAAGAAACTGCAAAAAATAGAACTGCTCTTTTGTGTATTTCATGTAGCTTTCTCCCTTAGTAGCGACATACACCTACGCAATACAGGAATTTAATACCGAGTGAACGAGTAAGTTAACTCACCTTTTATATTTAACATAAACCTTTTCATAAAATTGCACGCTTATTACACATACGAGTACAATCACATAACATTACACAGAATGTTTGTGAAGTGTGGTAAAAACAAAGATCAATAAAATAAATTGTTCCTTTTGAATTACGCCATCAAATACCACTCGGCAACAATGAAGCCTTCTGATGAATTATCAATTTTCTCTTTGTCACACACCAAACAAAAACTCGCGATCATCGTACCTGGGGAGCGCGTTATCTTGGCAGAGACATATGACCATTATTTGTACGTGTGCGTCTGATGTGTAAGTGTGCGCGTATATCAATCAATCGGTGACGACAGTCGGATTGAAAGTATGCCCCGTTGATCGAATCAGGAATATGTATATGACATTACAAAAGCTTTTCTGCAGCCAGTTGATTTGATTGCACGAATTCTTTTCCGTCCGCTTCGTTTAAAGCCGGCCTCAAACCACGTCTTTTCTCGTAGCGTTTGAAGAATGCCACATATGTAGGTCATAAGCCACTCGAGTTATTAGCAGAACTAGATTTTGTAGAAGTATTTACAGTGCAGCTGTAATTACTTCATGCAAGTTTATATATTTTACAACTGAAGTTTTATTGCAAAAATATCAGCATCATCATTTCAGCCAAAAGACATAGGCTTCCTCATAAGGGGGGGGGGGGGATATGCCTTAATCGCCAAGCTTGGCAGGCGGGTTGGCTTTCGAAGTTGGTTGAATAAATACTCAGAGAACGCTGCTGCCCATCCTCTGGTGAACCCCTTAGTCGCCTTTAACGATTCTCACGAGAAGAGATGATATGATGATGATATATTCTTTGTGTCCGGCACCACAAGGACAAAAAATAAAATAAAAATTAAATTAAATTGTAAAAATATACAATAACAGTAAATGAAAAATATCTCGTGGATATACCTTTCATTATAATGTCGTGGAGACTGAAACATTTCTGATTATATTTTTTTATTACGAAAGTATGGATAATGTGTCGCCGATATTGATAAAGTAATCATAATGGTTTATTCAATTAATTAGCATTTGTATTATGTTATTAGTAAAAGGTTATTAATTATAAAGTATTACTAAGCGACCTCAGGGACCTGTGACGTGGATGAAGGGAGGTCCAACAATTTGTCATTGTTATAAATTGTGGATATCATCGTCTGAGATGATAGCATGATACCTGATAGGATTTCAACGTTTCAGGCATTGTGTTCGTAGAAGCACATGTATTATTTCACACGAGTCAATAAATAGCGAACAATGCTGGGAGTCTACTCGCGTTTGACGATATTCGATTAATCGTGACATTAATCGCACAATTGCTACTCCGATCAACTATCTTTACGATATCGCATGCGACAATCGTGCTTTGACGTTTGACTCTCGTTTTCCCTACTCCGGTCAATTATCGTTTAGACGAACTGTTGAATTTGACAGCGAATTTGTCGTCAATTTAACCTCAAATTATGCGACTGCTCAAGAGGACTCTTTTGAGTATCGTAATCATTTTTATTATTTATTTTAGTAGTTATTGAAAGTAAAATTATGAAAGTACTGTGTTATTTTTGCAGTGTTTACGTGTCGAACCATGTTGGACAGTGTTATTGTGTTATTTATTATAGATTTTAACAAAACCAAACATTCAGTTATGTAATGGTGCGATTGATTTTAATTGAGGAAGTTCTTCGAGAAGAGGCCTTCGAAAGAAGCAGAAGACGACGTACAAGCCGTGTATAATGCTTCGTGGAGAAATATTTCACATCCGTGCAAATCTTGAATAAAATTTAATGTGTCAAAAACATTATTGTTTTACTAAATTATTCAATCCTAGCTGTGCCCGTGACCCAGTCCGTGTGGAAGTTGCAAAAACATCATGTCGTAGGTATTCATGAACACAATAATCCCATTCAGTCCAATACAAATTCAATTACAATAATAATATTGTGAAAGAAGCAAATGACTTTGTGTTAGTTATCATACATTATCAGTAGGTAGAGACTGATATTTAGTTAGTTACCTATATACACAGACGATTGCAATACCCATAGAACTACCTATATTAATTATATTTTCACGATATAATCATATTGTGAGGTTAACGCCATCTAGTTGTATTTTTAGTCACTGTTCGATGTCAAAAACCACAAGTATTAGTCAAACAAATTGAGTTACTACCACTATGTAAGGAATAGTATGATGTTGAACAGCTTTTAAAATTGGTCGGATAAGAATAGAATTTTCAAGCAAGTCTCCGTAAAAAAGGTTTTAGTTAAAATAATTAATTTTTGAAGTTCTATGGTAACGAAATCAAATTTAAATAAGTATTTTTAATGAATGTGTATTTTATATTGTTTTAAAACAACTTCAAAACAAAAACCGATACTTACCGATTAATAAAATGGGAGTACGTTACCTGTGACGTTACTATACATTCATTCAGATTGACTTTGCATTCGTTCACGATGACTTGTCTATGCCTGCGAGGGAATCAATCGTTTACGACGATGAACCGTAGTAGGTACATCTATCGTTCGTCGTGTACGTATCGGACGGAACGAAAGTTCGTTTATCGTTGAACGGGAGTAGATCTCCTGGTGATACACGAACGTACGTAATTGACATAGGTGTTCGTATGAGGAACATAAAATGTTTCGCCAGCCGTCGTATATTATTTTATTTCATATATGTTAGTATATGGAATAGTGGCAATTATTGTAATAGTAGTGAAATAGACCCTACTTAGGAGGGCAACCGCGCTCGCCATTAGCTCTAGAGCTACATACCAGATGGCCTAAACATATGGTCGTTGAGCGAAAGTACTTTAAATACTTATATTTTCTTAGGTGACTTTATATTTTTACCATAAAAAGTAAGAAATACTTATTTCAAAATTATTTAAAATGCTTTTGTGTAAGCCGCGCATCGATTAACACGAAAGCTAAAAATATAATATCAGCCTATTATAATTTTATGCCACTAATCTAATACGTACCAGATACGTACATACTATGATAGGTACTATGTACGTACCAGCTACATACATACTATGATACTATGTTGTAGTAAGGTTGTAGTATAAAAATGAAATAATTACTTTTGTAATACTTTGAATTTATAAGGAATTGTAAGCATGATTTGACGTTTAATTTTTCGTAACTTTTTTGTTTTATTTAATTGTAGATTTCTTTAAAAAAATTGTGAAACCTAGGAAATAACAAATTAAGAAGTATTTTCATTTTAACAAAACCAAAATCAAGCTTTTCCATGCAAAGGCTGTCCCACATAATGGCGCTGAATGTGTTTCTCAATAATAATTATTTACAACTGTTGTCCTATTATACTGTAGTACTTACAGTACTTCCTAGTTTGGAAGTCAGCGAGTTTTTCTTAGGGGTGAGACAAGGGGATGTAATATCCCCGAAATTGTTCACTAACGCGTTGGAGGACGTCTTCAAGACGCTGGACTGGACTGGACAGGGTATCAACGTTAACGGCGAGAACATCTCACATCTCCGTTTTGCCGATGACATCGTTGTAATGGCTGAGTCGCTGGAACAACTGGGCGAAATGCTGCACAGCTTAAACGGAGCCTCTCCACGTGTCGGTCTCGGCATGAATCTGGACAAGACTAAAGTCATGTTGAATATGCATGTCATGCCGAGGCCAATATTCGTCGAAGGGTCGGCACTCGAAGTTGTAACGGAATACGTCTACCTAGGGCAGGCAATTCAGCTTGGTAGACACAACTTCGAGAAAGAAGCCAACAGAAGGATCCGTCTGGGCTGGGCAGCATTTGGCAAACTTCGCCGAGTCTTCTCGTCACCTATACCGCAAAGTTTGAAGACAAAGGTCTTCAACCAGTGCGTCCTGCCAGTCATGACTTACGGTGCCGAGACGTGGACACTGACAGTTGGGCTTGTCCACAAATTCAAAGTCGCTCAGCGAGCTATGGACCTATGCTTGGAGTTTCTTTGAAGGATAAAATCCGTAACGAGATTATCCGGAGAAGAACCGGAGTGACCGACATAGCTTGTAGGATCAGCAAGCTGAAGTGGCAGTGGGCTGGCCATGTCTGTCGAAGGACCGATGGCCGTTGGAGCAGACGAGTCCTTGAGACCGCGAATCGGCAAACGCAGCGTAGGGCGCCCCCCTGCCAGGTGGACCGACGACCTAAAGAACGTGGCTGGGGGGGACTGGATGCGGAAGGCAGAGGACCGAGCGTTGTGGCGCAACTTGGGAGAGGCCTATGTCCAGCAGTGGACTGCGATAGGCTGAATTGATTGATTGAGTTTTTCTTAGCGTACTTCAAAAATTGCCTTGTTTGTATAATTTTGATTAAGTTTAGAAAATAATATTGTGTTGTGTTTTTAAATAAAAAATTAAATTAAATATTATTTGTATCTCTCTTGAATCACGGCTTATCTTCCGCGGGAAAGAAGTCCGGACCTTTGCAAGGCTTGCCAGAGGACACAGGTCTAGCTCGCAGTCGTCCCTTTGAGAACTTTACTCTAAGTTGGGATGGGGTACCAACCGGAGACAGTCCACAGCTGCACTATTGGAGAACAGAAGGTGCAAAACGATTGCGAAAAATGATAACTTAAATGTAGAACCTAATGTAGGCTATGGTAATGGGTCTTTTGCGGGATGGTTAAGCTTCTTTAGCCAGAAGAAAACGGCGTCTGCCTTATTATAATTTTGCCATTTACTTTTAAAAGCTATCAACTCTAATACTTTCCCAATTTAATTTATAGTAAGTGTATAAGCCAGCCTTAACAATTCATTTTGTAATTATCTTTACTTGATATGAAACTCACGCGTGCGGGAGTTCCTCGCCCTTTTAATCATCCAAAGTTAGAAATTTGTTTAAACTCCTTACACATGTAAATCTACAAGTGAGTACAGGAGAAATTGAGTAATTTTATTATTTTTCCTCCGTCGTCGCTCTCTCGTAATTGGATTAGTGTAATTTCGATGAACAGATTGCGACAAACGGGCCTCCCGACAAAGGGGAGATACAAAGATATTTTAACTTGTCTATTGATTTTATCGAATGACTAACTTTGTTCTATTCATAATGCATTATGTAATAATACTTATAACTTTTTAAGGTAATGAATATTTAACCATAGTATCTATACCAACTTGAACTTTTAACCTTCAATCTACTCGAACCTCAGACCTTCTATCAAATATACTATAGATGCACGGTCTTGTACAAAACCAAACCCAAAAAATGTCTCCGCGATAAAATGTACTAGTAATTATGTTTACGACAACGACAAGTACGACATTCCAACCTTTGTTTGCACATTTGGAGCATATAGTTTTTATATTCTTTTTTACACATTTTAACATCGAGAAACGTCCCGCTAGCGCGGTCGTAAAGCTACTGAGAGCGAAACTGTGGAGACGACTGATTATTGCACAGTTTTGATGGTGCCGTTTTTCGAGCGGCGATCGTTCATCTATAGTATATTTGATCGAAGCATCAGGCTTTACAGCCCAATTATACCATAATTGTTTGTCTAGATCAAAATGTTATAAAAAAACGGGTTAGCAGTAAGCTGCCATTTTATTATGACTTATTTCAAAATTGTCTAAGCAATGGTATATAGATGACTCTGCTTTTAAAGTGATGGCCTTCATTGATGAATTACTGCGATGGGCTTTGTGTTTGAATTGTCAAGTTTTACGTGGGTGTTTGTGTACAGCGGCCAAGGGACGTTGGTAGTAATGTTAATTAAATATGACACAACTACATAATAACAGTCACACCTGCTATCCCTGAAGGGTTAGGCCGCGTCGTGCTGAGTCGTAAACACACAGTACTCCCATAATTTGGCATTCATGTAGGATGAAACGTTATTACATATTAATTGATATAAATAGAATAACAACAAGCATTTATACAAAAGCTTTGTTTCGAATGTTTGACATTGCATTCAAACAACATGTTTTATCAAAACTATTGCAGTTTTTTTAAGAGTTTTATAAATGACATAATAAAATAGCTTTACAAACAAAATGTTTTGGTAGAAGAAAAAGGTTACAAAGTTTGATATTTTGGAAATGATCGTTTATTTATTGGTGGCGACTGTACGCAGCTGTGTATCTATACCCATCCATTGGGTCGGCCAATGTTGTTTGTTCGAGAGCTTCCGGCTGTCAGCCCTAAACCAATACGGTAATGACATCGACCACTCACCGCGAAAGCCTTCAAAGTTATATCCATTGTCTTTATTCAGTACCAACCTGGGTCAGTGCGAATGAACGGTCCACTTAATCAGTTATCTTGATAACGGCCGTAGTGCTGTTCTGAATAATATTAATATTCATCCAAAGGGTTTGTGCGTTTCCTGGCATTTACATAGCTATTATAAAGAGCGTTATTCTACTGTGTAATTATAGGAATTGTATAAAGAGGTTGGATTTATATTTCCGTGCTATAATTAACAATTTCTGGTAAATTTTCTCATCCGTAACAGTTATTTATTGATGTTATGCCTACGATATTAAAAGAGCATCGATGTTATCGAAATCGATACTATATATACTCTTTTAATACTTTTTCTTTTTTTACTTCTTTCTTTTAATCGATACATTAATAGCAGCGCAGGCTGGAGCATTTTAAGATTAATGGATAACCCGTTAAGCGTTGAATTAATTCGTAATAAGTTGTTGGATGGTTCAAGTTACAAAAATAAGGGAGAGCTTTGTTTTGCTATTCTTGAGTATTCTGTCGTTGATTTAAAGGATTTCTTTTTAATTGATTTTAATAAACGTATTTACTCTTTACCACGTTTTTTATTAACTTTGTTTTCAGTCCCGTCCGTCTGTTCGGTTCAAATTGATTTTAAACTAACTACCCGATGAGCTAGAGAATTGAAACTTGAATAACCTTCTTCTTTTTGAAGTCGTTAAAATAACTCAGGACTGGATGACAATGCAATATTAACTCGCTTTCGTTTTAAAAACGTGGTATATAAATAATTAAATAAATATTTTTGGGACATTTTTACACAGCATCATCTAATCCCAAATTAAGCAGAGCTTGTACTATGGGTACTAGACAATGGATATAATACCATTTTTTTTGTAAATACTTGCTTATAATACATAAGAAACACCCAGACCAACACAAACACTTATGTTCATCACACAAATATTTGTGTCCTTTGGGAATCGAACCCACGACCTCGTGATTAGCAGTCCGACACTCGAACCACCAGACCACAGACGTCGTCAATAAAAATAATACTTTTTCTTCACATTATTTTACATAATCATTCACAATCGGGATAAGGGCAGGAGGATGATGAATCGGCAATCAAAACAATTTTCATATAATATTATGGGCTTTCTGTAAATATGTATACCTATACGAAAGATATTCGATGAATAAACCGTAATCGCATCAATTTCCTTACGTAATCACCGAAATCCCATGGCATTCTAATAAAATTTTATCAATAGAAGCCCCGTTTTAAATCACAGTCGCTTCCTCCCTTTCGCTGACTATCGGTTTTGTGCCAATACCAACTTATATATTTCCTAATACAATAAAAGAAATAGGAGGGTTGTCGTTAGATCAGGTAGCAAGTCAAGTGGTTCGGTATTTTCCGGTACAATACAAAGAATTATAAGAAAACGAAAGTCATCGGTCGTTCATTTCGTTTCGTTCCGCGCCATCAGTTTTTAGTGGAGGCAGAAGGAACAGCTATTACAGCCTGATAGGTCGGACATCTACCTAATTGTCTGTGTTTCGATAGTTTTGCTATACTCGAAAAAGTATACGATGCACGACTTTTGTTGTTCGCTAACTTTTATAATTTGTTTTCGTAATATCTTGTTAGTGCGATGAGTAACTGTAGTGAAACAATCTTTGTTTTTACAGGAGTATTTCTAAGAGATGTTGATGTTGTTTCAGGGTAAGTTAGTCCCCTTCTTGTGACTTTGTTTCTACTTCGGATCACTAATAAACATATAGGAACTGCCTTACGAACATTAAGCCAGGTCGCTGAGATATTCAGCTTTCATTTATTTATTTATTTAACACACCAAAAGCATGTCTATATACAATTTAAATGATTTTAAGTCAAATCTATTAATTACTGTATAGGTGAAAAAACTGAAATATCGGTACCAACTGGAGCTAGCTTTTACGAGTATATAATTACTTACGATATTTTACACGTCTACTTTTCTTAGACTATGGTTTAGTAAGTCTGATAGGTGTAATTTTTATTTACTCAGAAAAGTAGGTACTTCAACTCAACTATCAATAAATTACACACATACGATTAAGTTCTTGATTAAAAACAAAATATTGTTTTATACACAAGGTGGACCGACGACCTGGTGAAGGTCGCGGGAATCCGCTGGATGCGGAAGGCACAGGACCGGTCGTTATGGCGATGCTTGGGGGAGGCCTATGTCCAGCAGTGGACGTCTTTCGGCTGAAATGATGATGATGATGATGATTGTTTTATACTTTATTCATGAGCAACTTTGTTTCCTTAAACTTACCATGTTTTTTTAGAACCTCTGTATTTTTGCATATTATTTGACGACCTCTGTGGTCTAGTGGTTCGAGTGTCGGACTGCTGATCACGAGGCCGTGGGTTCGATTCCCACAGGACATAAATATTTGTGTGATGAACATGAGTGTTTGTGTTGGTCTGGTTGTTTCTTATGTATTATAATTTATAAGTATGTATTTACAAAAAAATAAGTATATAAGTATTATATCCATTGTCGAGTACCCATAGCACAAACTCTGCTTAGTTTGGTACTAGATGGTGATGTGTAAAATGTCCCAAAAATATTCATTTATTATTTTAAAATGTAGCACTAGCTAATCAAATTTGTATCTTCAGAGGTGGGGACCTGGTGACCTGTATTACAGGTGTTTCTATCTACCACAGGCACCAGCCATCCACAACCAGAAATTGGTCTCAGCTATAAGGGCGGTTTTCAGACTCGGATGTTGCCACTGTCATGCGGTCAACTATACTTTTCTTATATTTTGTATCGACTGTCCCTTCTTAATTTGTTACCTATGTGTCTTTTGTTTTTATTTTCTATGTAACCCCACCTATAAGTTGCCTGCTTGTGTTTATCACTGTGTTTTAAATGTTGCGCGTCGTTAACTGTGACAATAAACTATTTTTCTTTCTTTTCTTTCTTTCTATATTAATTATGTATCTTTGGTTTGTATTTTTTTGGTTTGTGGTGAGAAATAAACGTTTTTATTATTATACTCTCGGATATTGGCGACAATAGAATGAAAGAATCAGTAAACATAAAAAGAACCGATTTGCTAATAGCTTTATCATGCGTACCGCTAAAGAGTGAATTCATTGCGTCTGAGTTTCCCGAGATATATAATCTGGTGGCTTTCAAGACTTGAGTGAATAGATTTTTGCTGGGCAAGCTATATATAAAAAAAAACCAGCTAAGTGTGAGTCGGACTCACGCAGTGAGGGTTCCGTATCACAAAACCACCTGATACCCCATAGAAACTGATTTAATTCACGAGAGTTTATCAAAAGACATCAACGACGTACGCGAAATGTGAATTTTTGCATCTCTTCCTTACGTAGGTACCACCACATATGTCTATGTTTGTCCTATTTTTAGTATTTGTTGCTAAACTACATAGTATGCACTATAATCAGACCAAGTTTGACGCTGGTACGTATAACCGTTTTGAAGATAGAACAGGAATAAAAACGTTGATTAAATGCATGTTTTTCGAGGTTTCTTGTATGGGGTTTCCCCTTTGGTTTTAGACTTTTTTTAAATTTTAGTATTTGTCGTGATGGACCCCATAGTAACACATATTCTGTGAAAATTTCAACTGGTTATCTATTTCCGTTACAAAGATACAACCCTGTGACAGACAGACGGACGGACGGACGGACGTACGGCGGGCGGACAGACAGCATAGCGAGAGTAATAGGGTCCCGTTTGCACCCTTTGGGTACTGAACCCTAAAAACACATTCAAAACTTAGACTCCCCCCAGACTAAAGACTTTTAATCGGCCTATAGAGTCGGGTTCTTAATCAGTATGGGAACATACCTGAGTACGCACACTGGCAGACCCGATTTCCCATATGCATCGTTTAAACGACGGTGTTAATAAATGCGCGGGTCCAGTGTCTCATGAATGTACCGCACTAGCCCGCGCGGGTAGCTCGCGCGGGTAGCTCGCGCGGGTAGCTTGCGCGGGTAGCTCGCGCGGGTAGCCCGCGCATGGTGTCCGCTCCAGTTACATGCACCGTGTACAAGCACCATTAGTTTTCTCGCTGAAGCCTTTCAACATGGAGGAGTTGTTAATTCCTGGAAGCATATTCGGCCAGAATTTCCCTGAAGTTCTGAGATGTGTACAACCTGAATATACAACGTGTTATTGAAATAACTGAAAACCTCTTAAGGGGTCATTGTACTCATCAGTATGAACAACTTTTACTAAGGAACCAACAACGTTATATCAGTAAGAGTTAATTTTCGAGAGGGATTGGATGATGGCGTACGCAGAAGTATATACATTTTCATACAATTAGCTCATGTTTAACAGTCGACAAATATATTAATATTCCACTTATTTATCACCGCAAAACAATAGAACATCTATTGTGTCCCATGAATAATAATAAAAAATAAATATCTTTGGGACATTTTTACACAGCACCATCTAGTCCCAAACTAAGCAGAGCTTGTGCTATGGGTACTAGATAATGTATATAATACTTATATACTTTTTTTATGAATTCGTCATTCAAGTCGTTCTTTGTGGAACTAATCGAGCATTTTCAACAGATGGTTCACGATAGGTCACTATCTCCCATGGCCAGTCTGGAAATCCCTCAACCAACTACGTACTCAAGTCGGTCGCTGCAGAGAGAATATGTGCAAATAGGGAAAAGAGACTTCTCTAATACTGAAAGCGATTGCGGGGCCCCCATTCAGTCCATTTCCCATTTGCTCACTTGTCCCTTGTGCCCAAGAGACGATTTAAACAAAGCCACAAACAACGCCATAGAGGTGCCCAAATACCACATGAATATAGTGTGAACTACATGAGAACCACTGACACGAAGAATAAGAAGCACAGATGGTTGATTTGTTTGATTACACTTTTGTTGCAAATTATGAGATACCAAAGAGCTTGAAAATAGGTAAGTAGAGTAGGTACTTAGGTACTTACTATACATAGTGCTTTTAGTCTACCATTTCCAAATAAGAGAACATAAAAGAAAACTTATAATAACCAGTGGTAAATTCCTATAAATCTAATAATCGACATATCATGACAAAAGCTCATTAAAAGTGTTGTTACTTTTTGTTCTCAATACTCAAACAAGAGTGAGTCGGGCTTTCGCTACCAGGGTTCCGTACCAGAATTTTATCATCGCGCTTATAGGGATACGATACGATTGTAGGGACTTGACAGAAGTACAGGTAAACTAAAATGCGTGAACAAAGACAAACTGCTGATATGTTACAAATATTATGTATTTTTTACGATCAAGAGCTTAATTTTCAGTCAGTGACATTAATTTTATCATGCAGAATTGAATGCATAACATTCTAAAATCTTCCAATATAAGTTGTCCTACACTAAAACTGCCGTCCGATAACTAAAAGGCCGTTAAATGACAATTTTGTCAAATTCGAGTTACATATACTACTAAAGAGAGCAAAATTTGCTCTTTTTCGTAGTATACGTGGGACACTCAGAAAGTTTTGCGAAACTAAAAAAAATTGTTCTATACGTACATATATTTTTATCAAATCTTTTCAAAGTACTTTCCACCAGCCTCTATACAAAGATTCATGCGCCTAAACCAGTTTTCAAAACACTTTTTCCAGTCCGCCGCAGACACCTCGTTTACAGCCTGCTCGAACGCAGCCAGCGCATCTTCCGGCGACGAAAATTGTATCCCTTTGAGCTGATTTTTTATTTTTGGGAATAAAAAGAAGTCACACGGTGCTAGATCAGGGCTGTAAGGAGGGTGACCCAGGAGTTTGACTGGCGTGCTGTCCAGGAAGTCCCTCGTTTTGAGTGCGGTGTGCGCAGGTGCATTGTCGTGGTGGAGCAGTAGCCCGCGGAGCCCTGTGTTTGGTCGCTTGTTGCTTATAACAGAGAAAACTTCTGGCAAACATTTGGTAGTATACCATTCGGCATTAATGCTTCTTTGATCCCGTAAGGGAATTGATACCAAGTGGCCAGTCAAATTAAAAAAGCTAGCGATCAAAATCTTACCCCCGCTTCTAGATCGCTTCACTTTGGTAGGCGTTGGCTCATTTTGAAACACCCAAACAGTCGACTGGCGCTTGGTTTCTGGGTCGTATTGATAAATCCAGGACTCATCACCTGTAACGATGTCGTAAACACGCCGAGACGAGCCTGCTTCAAATTTGTTAAGCATATCACGGCACCATTCCACCCGGGCCTGCTTCTGAGCATCGGTGAGGTTGTGCGGCACCCAGCGTGATACTATCCTCCTCACGCGAAGATGGCTGTGTAGAATCTCGTGAACGCTTCCCGATCCAATCTTCAATATGTGTTGAATCTCCTGATATGTAATTCGCCTATTGTCTTGGATTAAATTTTTCACTGCTAGCACGTTTTCTTCGGTAAAAGCCGTCAAAGGGCGACCGCTTCTTTCGTCATCCCCCAAAGTTGGTCGACCGCGCTTGAATTCTTTATACCAACGATACACGGTTGCCTTGGAAGGGCCTTCATCCATGAATGCCATTTGAAGTCTATCGTACGATTCATCCGGTTTCAGGCGACACTTGAAATCGTATAAAATCATAGCTCTAAAATGTTCCCGGCGCAGATCCATATTTCAGTGAGACACAATACTTTGAAATAACTCGCAAAAAATGTGGAGGGAAATTTTGAAATTGGAACTTACTTATTTTTACTTATAAATAATCATATTTTCGAAAAACATTATAACTGGCCAGTCTCCCATATATAAAAACTTTTTTTCGCAATACTTTCTGAGGGGCCTGGTATGTAACAAAATTTGACAAAATTGTCACTTAACGGCCTTTTAGTCATCGGACGGCAGAAAAGGTAAATTTGGTGCAAAGGAAGACCAACTAATGTTGGTCTATTTTAAGTACCTATTTAATTATGTTTTTTTTTCCTTTATTTTCGTGTAAAATTTTCTCCGTGACAATTTTTGATATCCTAGGCCAATGGAAAGTACATAGGTTTTGATGAGCCAGTGACCTAAAATCTTTGGTAGGCCGTAATTGCTTTAAGTAAGAAACTAGATTTTTTTACACGCAATAGCTATTAATTTCAGTTCAATATCTAAGGCCGGTCTCGATAGCTGATGATGGACAGACAGACAGATAGACAGACAGATAGACGGATAGACAAACAAATAGATAGACAGACAGACAAACAGACGGACGGACGGACAGCAAAGTGATCCTATAAGGGTTCCGTTTTTTTCCTTTTGAGGTACGGGCCCCTAAAATTTAAATATACTCTGTATATTATTATCAGCTTTTAAGCGAAAACAGATTTTAAAGACGTTCGCTTAATATACCTGAAGTATAAAGTTTAGCGAACGTAAAATTATACTTCTCTTAATTATATTAATTACTCAAATAACAAATAGACATCGTCGGGCCAACTCTCGGCGTCCAAGTTTAACTAACTTACACCATTAATTTATTTAAAGCACGCAAAATGATTCGTGCAACGGTTGAGATTGTTTGCCCGCAGATATTTCCAATCGATATCAACTTATTTCCGCTGAAACGTTATTCATATTTTTTCAAAGTCAATACTAAATGCGTCTTAGGGTTCCGTAGTTCCTACAAGGAACCCTTATAGTTTCGTCATGTCCGTCCGTCTGTCCGTATATCCGTCTTTCCGTCTTTCCTAATCATTTACAGCTTAATAACTTCTACAGTTATAAGCATAAGTAAATATATTTTTGTTAAAAAATAGTATAAATATAGATCTCAAAAAAATCGTGATGACGTATTTTAGGGGTGGCGCCCATACATGTGAAATGGGGATGAAAATTTTTTTTTTTGCTGAACCCCCTCGTGTGGGATATCATTGAATAGGTCTACTAAAATGAAGGTAATGTTTTATACATAACTTTTGTATCAGGTGTACCATCAGCGAAATATAGCCCGTCAAAGTGGCTTGCAATGTCCCCCCCCCTGCCATTTTTAAACTATGCAACGTAGATATTTATAATCTTCCACGTTGATAGAAATGTATAAAAACTCTCTTTTAAAATTATTTTGAGTATAATTTGATTATAAATTTTCGAGTTATACAGAGAAAACTGCAAAATACTTAAGACGTTCCAGTTAAAAGGTCATTCACCTCAGAGAAAAATGATCTTGGCAAAGAATCAAAGAATGCTCCTTTAGTGACTTTCTATTTGAAGAAATCATAAAAAGTACTACCTATGTGTTATGTTGACACGACACACTTCTTAAATTTGGCCCATTAGATGGCGCTGTATAAGACCACGCTCTGAGTCACATTTGCACGCCCATGTGAAGGCAGAATGTGGAGAACTATAATTGTTGATAAGATCTTTATATAACTACCCATGTTTGCAAAGAAATAAATAAATGAAATGAGTCGCCAATGCTGCCGTCTATTGCAAAAACTATAATAGCCATGATTAATATTCGATTTGATTAGTTTGTAATTATACCTACCTACGGAACCCTATAATACTGAGCATGGCCCAACATACTATTGGCCGGTTTTTTAATTAACAGCCCCACTTTATCTTTGAAATTACTTTGCCAATCATTTTGAAAATATTGCGATAGGATACGTAAACAAACAAACACGGAAAAAATAATTACATGGTCGCTTTGCTCACTAAATTATGCAAATTGTACCAAGTTTGCTTATCAACATTCTTGTGTGAAGGAGAATTCTGGGATGTTTCCCAAATTTTCTAAATATTATGTAAAATGTCATTTAAATGTTTAAATTATGTATGAACAGCATAACAGCTGTTATTCTTAACAGCTATTTTTAGAATTTACATTGGCCGTTATGGTGATGAAATGAATGAATTCATGCGTGATTTGTGAAAGTGTGTTTGGTCTTGGTAAACTTCATTTTATACTAAAATTATTTACGCTTCACGAACAAACATTGGTTTAAATAAATCCGTTGTAGGTATAGAGTAGCGTTACATTGCCCACAATTGCTAAAGCCCTATTCGCGAACTAATTAATAGTAGCAAACACCGAGTTCCGAATAAATTGCCATTTGTGTTGAGCGTTTTTCGATATTCAACAAACGGTTGTATAGAACAATTCATTGCTATATACGTCTGATAGATGAATGTGCCTGTTACATAAATACGACGTAGTATTTTTCCAAAGATAACTATTTCATTCAATACTTCCTCTTGTTCTACTGTTATAAAATTCAGTTGTCAGGGAATAACATTAAGAGAATCGCAAGAAACCCTCGGAGGCAATAAGCAAAAGAAATCGTTTGCTGCGAGCACGGACAATTACATTCGGGCCCGAGACTATCCTTCTTTCAAGTTTCAATTCGCATTTCTTTATTGGAATCGAAACGATTAGGTACCGAGTGTTTAACTAGTGCGCCCTCGATATTGCCCCTTATAACATAATTCGCTGTAACTATAAACATTACTTAACGACTTGCGATCCCTTCCAATTTGTCCCTACGTATTTTTGAGAAGAAAAAGTAATTTAGGACGACCTTTGAATAAGCTATGCAGATAATTAAAGAATTTTAAAGAGTGGAATTGACTCTGGATTTACACTCAAATTACGTTTTAGATGAAAAGGGTGAACAGAACAATGTACTTACTTAAATTCTCGATGTGTTGTCTGTAAAGTAATATCAAATAACGTTAGCGATTAAAATACGTCAGCATATAAATGAACTCGTTTTAAACGGATTTAATGTAGCGTATGATTTGTACGTACAATTAACATTTTTGCTATTCAAAATTTTTATTGTTTCTCTTTCCGGTCGAGTGAGCTTTATGATTTGTATAATAAAAATTACGAGTCATCAAAATAAATAAAGCGAACATTGGTTTATTAAAATGTGTTACATGGATATTAAATTGAATAACAGTCGTTCTTCACTAGGAGTTGCCTTTGTTGCCGATTCTGGGAGCGTATGTGGAATGTAATTGAAGCGTGCCAGCCGAGTTCCAACTCCTGCGGGACTCCAGTGCCTTCGCACGCACGCGCAAAATGCCTTTACACACCTACATTACAACACAACTATAACTATGAAGTCTCAACAATTTACATACTAACATAGTAACTAGAGTGAGTGACCTAGAGCTTGATTACTGAAGTCCTTGAAATGGCAGTAGCACAAAGCAAAATTGATGGAGTAGTAACCGCAGTGACCCGTTCAACAATAAATAATACGCAAAGCACCGGTACTAATTTCCCGTTCCATGCTAAACGCACTGGCTTGTAAATGTTGAGCAAAATTTAATGTTAAATGGATTCAAATGCTTTGCTGCTCTTTAGGTGGATACGTGTAGATTATGTTTAGCAGATAAAACTAAATACAAAGGATTAGCAAACACAAGCAACATAACAGGTTCATCAGTATTAATAGGTAGTTGAGGTAACTTGTGCATCTCCTTAACCTTTGGTATGTCAACCAAAAATAAGAGTGGAATTACTTTATCACCCGTTTTAATCAACATTCATCATCTTCCGAGCCTTTTCCCAATTATATTGGGGTCGGCTTCCAGTCTAGCCAGATGCGGCTGAACATCAGTATTTTACACGGAGCGACTGCCATCAGACCCCCGCTTTAATCAACATTGCTTACCGAAAGAGAGTTAAATTGAATACTTTCTTTCTCTTTAAAATACCTACGTATAGGTAAATGAAATTAAACCTTGAAAATGAGTGTGCTACATACGAGGTAACTTAGTAAATAAACAAATATTGAAGACATTTCAGAGTCGTATTTGTATGAGGTGCGAGACAATTTTCGGGTCACCGCGCTCGTCTCTACTGAAACGTTTTTGTCAAAAGGAGAATTTACTTTGATTTGGCTTCTCGAATGTTTTACGAATTCTTGTATATTCCGCAAAGTTTAAGTACTTTTCAATACATTTCATGCAAAATCCTTCTTATGGCAAAATATTAATAGCATCTTGGGGGCTGTAAATCTTTGTATATTATTTTGTAGGTTAAGTTATTTTTGCAGTTCGCCGAAGACGTTCCCAGTCGAGGCAGTCATAAATTGTGTGGAGCGTGAGGAGTGTGGGTCCATCGATGTGTTGGCGCGGACCGAGTGAAAGTGAGTGGTGGCTCGCAGAATCTCTGCAGGAATGTGGCCCGATTTAATCCTTGCGTATCCGAAGCCGGCTCCTGAGCTGCTGTCACCGGAGATATATCACGCGCTCTAATTGCGAATATTACATATATACCTATCTGTGTAGCAAATGAATACCAACTGCGAGTGGCTAATTTCGTTGATATAAATATCTCAGCTTGTTATTGTACACAAAGACGCCGAGGGATGTCGTTTGTACTTACCAAATTAGAGTTTGAGAAATTAAATTTTGTGTTTTGACACTTGAAATTTTCTCACTTGGCCCATTGAGAGACAGATGCCCTTTACACAAATGAGAAAATTAAGGGCCTTTGAGCTAAGTATACAAAAATATTGTAGGTACTTTTGCACAGTTAATATTTAATTTATTTTGATTGTTGAGAACCAAATCTTTGAAAAATAAAAGTTACAGCACCTTTTTAGCAGCAGATTTTTGTTTGCACAAATTGAACTGAGACCACAAAATCAATATCATCATAAAAGAACGGACGAATAAAATATTGGTTAACATATTGAATTTGGGTAAACAAAACAAATACAAAAAATAAAATTTCTGGTACTGTGTCACGCTACCGTGTGTAGTATCTTTATTTCCAATAGTAGAATAGGCTCAAAAGAGACATGGAACGAGCAGCAGGCTTTCAATATGATTATTTTTCCATTTTATGGTTATTATGCTTCATTTATAATAAAATGTGTCCCAACAGTCTAATTGTGTTCTTGTGTAGCACCCCCAATAGGTATAGATAATGTCAAAAGCATGTTCCCGACTCGTTACCCTATGGCACTTATTCGGTTTTAATTGACTAAATGATAGAATTTATAGAAAATTACCTTTTTAGGGTTCCGTACCCGAAGGGTGCCAAACGGGACCCTATTACTCTCGCTACGCAGTCCGTCCGTCGATCCGTCCGTCTGTCCGTCCGTCCGTCCGTCCGTCCGTCTGTCTGTCACAGGGCTGTATCTTTTGAACGGTTATAGGTAACCGGTTGAAATTTTCTCAGATAATGTGTTGCTATCACGACAAATACTAAAAATATAAATAAAGTCTAAAACCAAAGGAACATACAAGAAACCATGCATTTGTATTCAACGTTTTTGTTCCTGCTCAATCTTCAAAATGGTAATACATACCAGCGTCAAACTTGGTTTGATTATATTGCATAGTGCATACTATGTAGTTTAGCAAAAAATAATAAAATAGAGTAAACATAGACGTAAGTGGTGGTACCTGCGTAAGAATGAGATGCCAAAATTCATATTTCGCGCACGATCGTTGATGTCTTTTGATGAACTCTCGTAAATTAAATCAGTTTCTATGAGGTATCAGGTCGATACACCCATCGTACCACCGTACCATCGGACCATCATCGTACCGTACACTGTGTGAGTCCGACTCGCACTTGGCTGGTTTATATTTATGTTTACGGTTTCTTGTCTTGAAAAGTACACGAGCTTAGAGTACCAAGACATAATATAATAAGAGTTTGTGCAGACGTTCAACGTTCATTAAATGTTCATACATACATACATACATATTATCACGCCTGTTTCCCATTAGGGTAGGCAGAGACTATGGATTTCCACCTGCTACGATCCTGACACACCTCTTTCGCTTCATCTACGTCCATTAACCTCGTCCTGCATGCTCGTCGGTTTAGAGAACTCTTAACCTGGCATTTTTTGAGAATATCCGCGATTTGATCGCGATACGTTCGCCGAGGTCGTCCCCTTCCAACTCTTCCATCAACACTCGCTTCGTATACTTGTTTCGTCAATCTCCTCTCGTCCATCCTCTCTATATGTCCAAACCATCTTAACATACCTTTCTCAATCTTTGTCACTACATCTTCTTTCACTCCACAACGCTCCCTTATCACGTTTTATTCCTTACTTTATCTCGCAAAGTTACACCACACATACTTCTCAAAGCTCTCATTTCTACTGAATTTATTCTGCTTTCATGTTTTTTCTGCCATACCCAACTTTCACTACCATACATAATTGTAGGCACTTCTTTTATTAAGTTTAGTTTGTACTTTAACATTTGAAATATCTCATTAGGGAGTGAAATAGTAGTTTTATGTTTGACTAGTCGACTATGATTATTCAGTAGGGAAATTTTGTGATTTTAGAAGTTTGTACGATGTGCATGCGGTCGTCGTTTGTAGCGGTTTGTGAGAGAGGCATTCACGGCAAATGTTCGGGAGAGTACATTTGCAGGCTGTCATGTATCTTATAGTGCATAGATATGTATGGTCATCAATTGCGTCTTAATTTCAGAATCAATCCGACAAATGAGAAAACTACCTTCATGATGCGTACTCGTATGTTGTTAAAAGCTAGGCAGTTTTTATTAAATATTAGATTCTTACCTGCTTCTGCGAAACACCAAACCGGTTTATTTTACATAAAACATAAAGTTTAAAAAACCTGTTCCAGTACTTGCTCATTTATATAGCATGACTGGATGAACGAGAGACTTATTCAAGAATTCAAAAACCTTAACTAAAAAGTAAAAAAATAATCATTGTATGTATTTTAAAATTTTAACATAGACCAACATTTTGAAGGCGGCGCGTGATTGATCCTTTGCGTCATGTAAATATAATGTACCGTCGAGCGCATATCTATAGTAAAAACAGTTTATGTGAACGTACATGAAAATCACGCGCCGCCTTCAAAATGTTGGTCTATGTTAAAATTTTAAAATACATACAATGATTATTTTTTACTTTTTAGTTAAGGTTTTTGAAGTCGGTTTTATTTTTTGTTAAAAAGTTTTTATTTAATACTTTTTAGTTGATAATTGCGAGGGTTGATTCATAAATGCTTATATGTAGTTTTGAGAAAATATTTTTTATCAACCTTTTCTATCACACTGCTGGGCAAAGGTCTCGCTCATGTTCTACCAAACGTCCAATCACTATTGTGAAAGAAAACACGCATATCGGCCAAGGATTCTCAGAAAAACGAACCAATGAGCAGATCATCTAGATAGGCGAAGCTAAAATAAACTGATTTATTGAAGCTGGTTAAAAAACTACTCAACCTAAGTCAATAAAATTTATATGGGACCACCGCGCGGGCTTCCTCTACCAACGACACGTGCCCGGCAGGGACTCTATGGAAATTTTTTGACGGACGAAAGCGCTTGTTGTAATCCGTTGCATACAATTTCATAGAGCTTTTGAAACGCGGCATATGAGGCACACGCTCAGCGCGCGCCCCGGGCGCTTGTAATACAATACAACTAGCCTACTGGGTACTACTTGTAATAACTAGTCCCTAAGGCTTTTCTGACTAGTACAAAAGAAAGTGACCAGTTGACACTGCCGTGATACGTGCAACACCTCACCGTATGCAACTTTGATTTACAGGCACAGAATAGTGTTTACAGCAATGAGTGTACAGTAATTGATGAAATCGATAGGAATAAATTCAATCTCAATAATTAAGGTATTTTTTTTACATATTTGCAAAGAGCCCTTTGTGGCGATGCTTGGGGAAGGCCTATGTCCAACAGTGGACGTCTTTCGGCTGAAATGATGATGACGATGGTGATCATTTGCAACGAGAATCAAGTACTGTATACCCTCTTTTTCAATAAGGTCCGTCATTCAACCAGTCACCCTGTATAGTTACTTATAATAAAATTGAAAGTTGCAATAGTTTGGTTACTGATCCCCATCACACTGATACACCATCTGATACATATCCAATTGTAATATGAACATGGATCAGTCCGTCTGGCAGTAACTTACACGTGTAGAGCGTGTCTACTAGCCTCCTCTGCGAATTGTGACAGTGGGCGAGTGGGCGAGCACTAGCAAGTTAATTGCAAACATCGCAACAATGATTTACTACATCTATCTTCACGTTGTACTGGCTCCTGAGCTCGCTTTTCCACTATTCACTATTATCTACGTGAGAGTCGAGTGGCCAGATTTATGTTAGCTGCGAGACGCCTTTTTACAGAATAATATGTGTCTTTAGATACGAATTTATTCTTTGCAAGTTTCCACAGTGGTTTCTATTGAATTATGCTGTTCTCCGCTATGCTGTGACAGTAGTAATTGATACTAGAATGTGTTATTTCGGTGAGCACCCGAAATAACTTGTTCGGCTCCCGATATGCTACGAAATGTTTGTTGTTTCAGTTCTATACAAATTAATGTATGTTATGTATACAGTGAACTACCAAAGATTGTATATCCCGTGATATACAATCTTTGGTAGCTCAGTATACCACAGACCAGTAAGCCTCTAGACGCCGATTAGCCGGACACCCCCGGTCACCACGCATATGCAGTACCACTGCATATCACACGCCCCGCTGCCAATCAGGACGTCAGTCCGTCAGCGAGCGGCACCAATCACACGGAATCACACCACCGAATAGACGCCGATTAGCCGGACACCCCCAGTCACCACGCATATACAGTTCCACTGCATATCACACGCCCCGCCGCCAATCAGGACGTCCGTCCGTCAGCGAGCGGCACCAATCATACGGAATCACACCACCGGACTTTTGAGCCGACCAATCAAAACGCGCCGTCCGCCTCCCGGTCCCCGCCAACATTTTACGACTATGTTCTCAAGCAAAACTTTGTTTATACGGCGTCTTGAGGCTTACTAGTCTGTGTTACCATGTAAATCCTTTTTCCTGAGTTCCCGATATTTCAGCGCAGTTGCCCATAGTCACGGAACTCACGGATAAACCCGTTGAGTGTCTTCTTCTTAATATATATAATTCTTCTGTATGTGTGTTTGTCACCTAGAGGAGTTCCTCTTAAACGGCTGGACCGATTTGGATGAAATTTCGTGTGTAAATTTCAATAAGTTCCTGGATGGTTTGAAAATACAATTGGACCCGGTAGATGACGCTGCTGTCGGTATGCCACTGATCTTCTCCTAAACGGCAGGGACGATTTTAATGATATGTGGCGCTGCTTTTCCAGGCAGGACGACGTCTGCTGGGTCTGCTAGTGTATGTTATAGCTTATCCGTGATCGCGCTTGTAACAGCGCCGAAATACCGGGAACTCAGGAAAAAGGATTTACATGGTAAATATCCCGTGACATATCATCATCATCATCATTACAGCCGAAAGACGTCCACTACTGGACATAGGCCTCCCCCAATTAAGGGGGGGATATGCCATAATCGCCACGCTTGGCAGGCAATAATAATCCCGTGACATATAATAATATAAATATATTATTATTCGCCGGCGAGTGCTAGAAACGAAATGCAGACATTATAGTCTTATATAATTCTATCTAATTGTTTTATATAGAGTGCCCAGATATTCTATAGATTATTGGAATAGTACTTACCGTTACCGGCAACACGAACTAGTGAATCTTGTCATGATTGAACCAATCAGAACGCACCATTCGTTTCTTCACTCGCAAATTCACGATTTGACGGTTAGACATCGTTAGATTATAAATTATCGAAAATATTTACGTTTTATTGTGAACTGAATCATCCATTCACAATCTGTTGACAGTTTATAATCTCGCTAGATTTATTATAAACTAACGGCATTCAAAATATTACGGCGACATATAAAATTAAATACACGCGACAAAGTTTAATGGTGGTCTGCCAAAGTAACAGAACAACTTTTCGTATTAAGATACTTACCAATATACACAAGGTACGTCAGAAAAAAAATGACTTCCTACACAAAAACTTTGTTTATCGCTTAGGTTTATATGGGAAGTCAAATTTTTTTTTCATCTGAAGAGCCATGTTTCTTAGGAAAAATCATTCAGTTTCATTGGTAGAATCCACTTTTAAAATTTATCTCATACGTATTTAATTTCATCCTGTATTTCTTCGTAAGATGGAGTTGTTATTAATTTATATTTTTTATGAATCTGACTATACATACATGCATTTAATGTTTACTCACGTTTTTTTATTATAACCAATGAGTTTTTCACCAGAACCAACTTTCATTCCGATGAAGACGTATAATCTGTGACGTTAAACCTCTTACACATTACATTCATTCACTTGTAGTTGATTCTCCGCGCTAACTTCGGTAATCTCCTCCCCGTGCGGCCTAACGTCGGCCGCACCCTCCTAGGTGGCGCACACGGAACACTGCACGCCACTTCACCTCATGGGCCTTTACCAGCCGCGCCAACTACGCCGGCTGTGCCAGCTACGCCAGCTGCTGGTCGGGCAGCAGACTACCCCGAGTCTGCTGCTCGCAGGCCCTACCTCCCGTAATTTTTTATAGAGGTTTTCTTCCTCGCGGTCCGGGCGGTGAAGCCAAGACCTTCGGTCCCAAGAGGCGCGAGAACACTACTCAGCGGGCACTCCTGGGGTTACGAGATCGACGGGGGCAGGGAAAGACAGTCCCCCCGCTGCCTGCCCAGTGGCAGGGTGAGTGCACACCGGGCCCGCCCATGCTCCACCACTGTGCCCTCTGCTGATATCAGAGGGACACGTGGAGCAACTCCCTACTGGCCCAGAACAGGCCCCTCCCGTGCCAGAATATTCGCCACAGGCAATAAAATCCCCCGAAGGTTAATCCCTCGGCAGGATTTTATTGCCCGTGCCCAGGATGCACCGGCCAAACAACTGCCGATCCCTCCAGACATGTCCAGAAGGACAAGCAGCCGTCAGGCACACGTGGAGGTTTTCTGGCCAGCACCCCAATCTGGCCAGCACCCCATCTTGAACACAACCTGTATTTTTTCATGTAAGATGGAGTTGTTACTCATTCATGAATCTGACTATAAATGCATTTAATGTTTACTTACGTTTTTTTTTTTTTTTTTCATTATTATTAATGAGATTTTTCAGCAGGACACCAAATTTCATTCCGATGAAGACGTATAATTTATGACGTTAAACCTCTTATACATTACATTCATTCATTCGTAATCGATTCTCCGCTTTAACTCCGGTAATCTCCTCCTCGTCATTCTCCTTTCAATCATTCGAGAGATTGTACCCAAAACAGTCTATTCAACTCCGTATTGACTTACCACATTAAAATAAACCTACGTATCTTGAACACAAACGAATAAATAACCGTAGCAATCCAGACCAATTAAATTAATTCCAGCGCATTAGCAACAACCGAAATAGCCCGCGAATCGATACCGAATCAAAGCCAGCTCGGAAATTAAATGTATTCATTGGCAACGTTTTGATTTATTCCCATCGCACCACTAATCCTTTGCCATTTTATTTACATGCCCACATAGTTGACCTCTACAATTTCATTATTCATATTAGTCTGTTAACTTTTTTTTTTGTTAGTCGCTATTGATATTCGTGACTAGTATTCATAAAGATATAAATAGGGGAAACAAAAAATTAAAAAGTGAGCGATTTTTTCTTTCCACAATTTTTGTCTTTATATTTCGCTTCACATGCGTAAATGCGTTAAAATAATATAATATTTAGTATTCATTAGTCTGTCTTTGAATTTAAAGCCATTCGAACATCCTCTCACACACACACGTACAAAAGCACCATACACAAAGAGAGGTTCACCATACTCACCTAATCCCTGTTTTAGTTTAGTATTAATCATTTGTCAGTACTTACCTAAGTTATATGAAAAACTATAATTCCAGCGGGGAGTGGCGCCAAGTGCTGTAATACAGGTTTTTTACCTAGTTTGGCAGTGGATGTTGTTTTTCAAATATGTTAGTCATAAAATTATCCAGCTCATTTATGTATACAAAATTGTGAACCAATTTTATGAAATAAAGTTACCTAATTTAATTAAAAATGTAATCGAAAACAAAGTTGATTTTTCATTGAAATTGAAAACTACTGCGTATCCAATAATTTGTATTCCATTTCTATAACAATCAACTTGTGCAAAGTAAGCAATTTGCTTTGAGTTTGAGTTTGAGTGAGTACGGGGATTAGTAAAATGTTTCGGTTTCTGGTGGCGAAATCACAATGGAAATTATAATATAAGTGGGTTAGGTGGCCACAGCTGAAATCACAAAGCTACGCTTTTGATAAACGAAACCTTGTGAAATTCTGGAACGTGATAAAATTTCACTGGATTCCTACGAACGTTTCCTTATGAATATTGAGCTCATTTAGAAAAGTAAATAAAACAACATTATTATGTAAAAATATTTACTTTTGTACATATTTACAGGAATGTAAAGTAAATTTACAAAAGAATAACAATTTGTGGCCACAGTAGGGTACGTTTAACGTATTTAGGTTACGTATATACTTCGAATATTTCATCATAAAAAAGAAACATGACAGAATTACTACTTATGTACACATTATATTATGTTTCAAAATGGCCTCATTTCGTGAGCAATCTATTGTATCAATACAATATCGATTACAATTATCTATAAAACCTAATCGCCCTTATAATACGCACCTAACTCATACATCGAAATATTATTAGACATGAAAATTACTCTCGCTCTTATCTATACACTTTCACGAACCTACAAAAATCAATGATCGTACCGTGTATAAAACTTCTAAAGTTTGCAAACATAAGACCCGTTGGTGATAAAACATATTTACATTTATCTACTAATAAAGTGTAATCGACATCATCTTAGTAGGATGGTCCACATGGCTATGGCGAGCGTGTAGACGAGGTCCGTGTAGCGTGGTTGGGCGTCGCTGGAGAGCGCGCTGGCGTGGCACTCGGCCTCGTCGGCACGCAGTTGCAGCAGCGGCACGCGGCGGCCGAGCGCGTCCTTGCACGTGCCACTACGCACGGCACGCCTTAGCTCGGCACCCACGTCATTCTCCTGCAGCCAACGCCTTAGCCACGCACCTACCCACGCCAGCTCGCACTCGCATCGCAGGGGATTCCCCGCCAGTATCAGCCCGCCTACGACATTATTAATGCAAAATATTAATATAGCCAGATAGCCACCAGACGATTTACCTCGTCTGGAAAAGTTTCGAGTGGTGTATTAAGAATTAAAACTCATTAAGAAGAGTTGCCCGCCTCATTCTGCGTGTTGAGAGGCTCAGTAAATTTTAATAAAATACTAGCATTTGCTTGTGGTTCACTCGCACCACTATACTGTTTTAATGAACTACCTAACTCGTTTTAGAGATATTGCAGCGTTAATTATAATCTCATTAAATATTAAAATTGTTTTCAAAAGAGATTTAGCGGTAACTAAAGGTGGATTGTGTAATTTTTGCGTTAAACATTAAGGTTTTATGACAAACTTGACGTTACATGTTAATTCTGTTCACTATGCGAAACCAACGTTGAACTAAGTTTGACTTGAAAAAAATTAAATAAGCGAAAAAATGCAGGTTTTCAACTTCGTTATGCTGAACTGCAGATAGGTAGGGTAAAATGAAATCGTCTACTCGGATATGAAAACTTTATCTTGTTTATATGTTGCAGCCGGCTCTTTCGGCCCAACTATTACGAGAGTTTTCATATTGGACCTCATAAAATATAAACCAACATGAATATGACGTACCTGACAGTAACTTGGTCGCTACGTGGCTCCAACTGGTGAAATTTGGATAGAAAATTGCAGGATTTAGTGTCGTTAGTTGATTGTAGCTCAAGTCGATCCCAAGCTGCGGAACTTGTCCCAAATGCCTCATAAATGCTGTCGGCAATTTCGTTAAGGAAGTCATTGTGATCCTGATAAATATCTCTTGGCTGTTGGCGAATGGCTGAAAAGCGTCGTCGGATATTCGTTTCAGATTTGATCCTCTGATTTCCAAGTAACGAATGTTCCTGGCATCGATCCCATGTAATTGATTATCCATGATTTCATCAGTCCAATGTATTACTAATTTGTACAGAGCGGATAGGGAAGATGTGATGTTGGAAAGTCGGAAAGTAGAATGATTTATAGTGGACCACGATTGGATATACAAGGAGCGAAGTGATATCAAGGGACGGAAGGAATCCTGGTCAACTATATCTAAGTATTTGAGTCCATTTAAATTTAAATGAGATAAATTGCTCAACCATTTGAAACTATTTGGCGTGATTCTTACGATAGGATTATAAGACAGATCGAGGATATTCAAATAATTTAAATGAAACCACATTTTTGGCACTAAAGAGGTAAAACGATTATGACTTAGATCTAAATGACGAAGACTTGCTAGTCGTTTAATATCAGTCTCCTTAAAACTGTTAATGTAATTCGAAGTCAAATTGAGACTAGTTAAGTTTGTTAGAGGTAGATAAGGCACTGACTTTAAGCTTACATTTGCAAGATTCAAATGCCTCAAGTTGGGAAGGTTATGAAACAACTCCTTGAAGTTTGCCTTTATAGAGTTAAAGCTCAAGTCCAGTTGGCGCAGTCCGCCGAGGCTCGAAAATGTATTATCTGATAGTACTGTTAATAGATTGTGACCTAAATTGAGGCTCAACAGAAACTGTGTGCTACGGAATATATTACTGTCTAAGTACTCTATACGATTGTGAGACATGTCGAGGTACCGGAGAGTGAAGCCGATTTGAGACATAGCCGAGCCGGGAAACAGCGACATGTCGTTACAGCTCAAGTCGAGGTGCTCTATGATAGTGTTCTTAAATACGTCCCTCGGCAACAACCTTAAATTATTATGGTCCAGTTTCAAATACCTAAGTTTGTTCAAATTATAGAACTGTTCTACTGATAATTGAGAAATAATATTGAATGATAGATCTAATATTTGTAGAGATATTAGATCAGTAAATGACTTTCTCTTGATATTATTAATATAATTTTTATGTAAATCTAGTATTTCTAAGAATTTTGCATCACCAAAAGCTTCATTTGATAAATGAATTATTTTATTGTGTGCTAAAATAATTTGCCGTATAGAGGACGCGACCGTAGCGAAAAAAATGTTTGGCACTTCATAGAGATCATTATATGAACCGTCGAATATGTTCACTGATATTGCGGATTCGCCATCCACGAACTTGATGCGGTTTTTGCTAACGTTCAACGTGAACGTTACATCTATATTAGATACGTTATGAAACGAGTTCAATGATAAATACGTAAAGTTGTTTCCCTGGAGCTCCAATATTTGCAGTTTTGGTAAATTAGCAAACGTCTCGGCTTCCATCGAATCGATTATGTTACCCGCAAGAGATAAATATCTCAAGTTTGGTAAGTTTGTGAAAGTGTGCTTAGTTAAGTTGTTGATTCTGTTATAAGATAAATCTAAGTTTCTTAACTCCGGCATGTATATGAAACTTCTGCTGTGCAGTGAATGCAAAAAATTGTAAGCGAGTCTCAAGTTGCTCAGGTATAACGATACGTTATTATAGTCTTCACCTATGACGATATCTACAATTCTATTATAATCTAAATTTAAATATTTCAGAAATGGAAATACAACCACGTCGGACAGTTTGAGGATGTGAAAGTCGTTGTTATCGAATGATAGCCAACTGATATTCTCTAAGCCCTCTTCGACTTCAAATGGAAAATAACCGCTAAAAAGCGTAGAAGACGATTCTAGGACACGAAGTGACTTAGTCACATTCGAAAAAGATTGAGGATGCACGTAGTATAAGTCATTAAAACTTAGATGTATCTCCCTCAATGACATACTAGCCGGAAAAACGTTCTTATAAATCTGTGCTATCCTGTTACCTCTCAAGTTGATGTTTCCCAGAGAAGTGGACCAGTCTAGGAATTCGTTTGGTAATAAATTAGATATCTTATTGTAGCTTAAGTCGAGAAAACGAATAGAACCAGGTTCTAGCGTTTGAAGTGCAGTGGGTATTGAAGTTAAAAAGTTGCCCGCGAGCGAGAGTGTCTGAATCCGGCTCGGAAGGGCTGGCGACTCCTCCAACTGGTTGTAGGCTAAAGATAAATGGCGGAGTCGCACGAGCTGAGCCAGGCTATCTGGCAAGTGGAACAATCTGTTGTGCTCCACTTCCAGATGCTCCAGAGAGTTTTTCAAAGATAAAAATAGATCTCGGCTAATAGAACTCAACATGTTGTACGATACGGACAACCTTTCAATTCTATTACTGGCGAAAACCAACTTTGGGATCGTCGTCAATTCGTTAAGATCTAATATAATTTGTCTAATTTGAACTTCCCTGAGTAGAAGGATTTGGGAAGTATCGTTAATTTTATTATTACTCAAATCTAATTTTTCTATTTTTTTCGTTTTATTACTTGGACAAACGTAATTGTCAGTGAAGGTAATAAAATTATGGCGTAAATGTACAGATTGTAACCTAGGTAGACTAAAAAGTAAATCACAGGATAGTTCATGGATGAAGTTGTTGGATAGCTTCAGGAGTGTTAAGGAAGCTGGCAAGGAGTCGGTGCTGATGGTGCGGAGGTGGTTGCCCTCCAGGTCGAGTTGCAGCAAGTGGTACAGTGACGCCAGCGCCTGAGACTTCAGATGCGTCACTTGGTTATTGCTCAGTGACAAACTCGTTAACGTTTCTTCCAAATGATGCCACTTAATTTCTGGTCCTATGTACACTATATTGTTGCTAAAATAAAAGCGAACACATTAATAAAATTAATCAACTCTCCGGGTAAAAGTTTAATAGAATTTAGTTTCAAAACTTGTGCTTACTTCTGCAGATTCAACCAGTTTAAAACTTTTAAATCTTTTAAGCCCTGCTGTGGTATTTCAGTGAATTCGTTGTAACCGAGGTCTAAAGATGCTAGTGTACCCGCCATGGAACTGAAAACGAATGAGTTTTATTTAATGTTCCTTCTCACATAACTTTAAATAAAATTGAAATTCTTGTTATACAGTTTTATTGAAATATAATTTACCTAAATGCGTGCATCTCGATGTGATGTAATTTGTTAGCGACTAGAACTAATGTTTGCAATCTCAATCCGTCCAGCGCACTCTCTGGCAGCACTTCTAGGTTAGACATGCTTATATCTAGGTGTTGCAGCTCTATTCGGGGCCATTCTGTAAGAGAAGTTTAAATGGGTACATAGTTTTGAGCCAGACTTAAGGACTTACGATGGGCGTACTATTTCAATTAAGGCACCCACTTGTAACTTATAAGCTCTCTTACACTGTATGTTCATCATTAAATTATATATTGTAAAGAACGAGGAATATGTGATAGCTGCCTTAATTGTGCCACCAACTATTAATATTTATGTACTAAAAAAAAAAAAATAGACAACATGTATACAGGGTCAAATCAAATGTATTTGGAATTTTTTAAAGGTGTGTTCTACTAATGAAAGAATTAATAATCCGTAAGAAAATTGGGCCGTCAAACAAAGCAAAATTGAACTCCCATACTGAATTTAAATGTTCCACAAAATTTCAATTCAGTATGGAAAGGCAAAAAATATTTTTTAGGGACAGTTGTTCAATTTCATTGATAAAACCTAGCTTTAAAAATTGACGAATGTATTTGATTTCACCCTGTAGTAAAAAATAAATCATATTCAACAGTCTGTCAATTACCGCATCATATAAATACTATGTTCATTATAAACTACATTAATGAGTTTGCAAACCGCAATTTATAAACGTTCGTTTAAATATTGCGGTTTATTATGCCGAATGTATTTCAATGACATTTAACGTAATTGTCAACATAGGCGAACACTTCATGCGCCCATGGTGATGATCCATCAGCTTTTGTGGATTAGGTACTGGTTTATTTTCTGGCTTCCGGGTGACCATTAAGGTTAGGCAAACCCTTTCCGGCAGCGACAATGCCAAATGTTTCGGTGTAACTAGAGTATGCAGATACTGTAGACGTTTGGCCGCTGTAGAATCTGCGCACTCTCATAAAACCAGCAGGCGTAGCATGACCACTAGTAGACAAGTGTTTTTTCTACGATAGAATAGACAAAATGACAGTTTTAGTTCTATACAATGTAGTTTTGTCTACTCTTCTATAGGCATATCACTTGTACACAGTGTTCATGCTACGCCTGCACTGCAGTGGTGATGCAGGAAATATTATTATGTGCGGCTTGTTAAGAGCACGAAGTTGGTCATGTATGGCTTGACTTTATTCAATGTGACAAACGATGAGGCTAGATTGCACAAAAATAGCCACAAACTGATTTTGCTGTCAGAATGCACAGTAACCTTTTGTACCTGGGAACCTGTGCAGCGGCACGGCGATGCAGGACATGTGAGCGACGCGGCAGGAGCATAGCGGGCTGCCAGCGCAGGGTTCCACTTTCTCCGGCGCCAGCGCCCCCACCAGCGCGCAAGCCACCAGCGCCACCCACTGCAGCGCCCATCGCGCGCAACCATGCCCCAACACCATCACTGTCATCATATTTATGATTGTAATCTCGAAAATTATTTACAGAATTGCAGGTTAGATTAGCCTTGGTCGGCTAAGTTTTGCCATTACATTATATTTTTATTAAAACTGTGAACCCTAGTAACCCATCAACTAAATTAAAAACTTCTATGACTCTTGTAATATGAATTATATTCAGTTGATGGATTTGTTGATCGACTCACACTTGGCCAAGGTTGTCTAACGGCCAAAATTAATATCCAATCTATCCACGATTTACCCTACTAGAGATAGAAATTTGACATATTTTGTATGGAGCTTATGTCAAATTCCTATCTCTAGTAGGGCAAATCGTGGATAGATTGGATATTAATTTTGGCCGTAACTCTATGTTAAAAATATTAATAGGTATAATCCGCACCAAAGAAAAATGTTTTTAGATTGCGAATAAAAAGTGCTTTCTTTCCCTCTAGTATGTCTGTGAACAAAGAATATTGCTAAAAAATAATAATTCGAATATAAATTGCATATTTTTTACAAGTTACCCAGAATTTATGCTGGAAGGCATGCAATATAATCAAACCAAGATGTCTCTTATTTTAAGGAATTCGTATAAATTTGCGCTATCATGTGGTATTTTTTTGAATTAATAGAAAAAAGAAGAGAAATGTCGGATATTATGAAGAGAATAAATAATAAATAAATAACTGGGACATTTTACACAGCACCAATAGAATATAGGAAGCATCCATTTGGGTACCTACTCCCGGTGTATTCAAAAGCGACACAAAGGCGTCAATCTAATATCTAACCAAACACTAGTATTATATTGCCACTCAATGCAAAAAAATATTTTAATTTTGGATAATATACATATTTTATGTCATCACTGTTTTAAAGTAAAAATTTTAATCGTTGCCTGCAGGTTTATTAAACATTAGACGTCAAAAAAACTTTTTAACAAAAAATAAAACCGACTTCAAAAACCTTAACTAAAAAGTAAAAAATAATCATTGTATGTATTTTAAAATCTTAACTTAAACAACATTTTTAAGGCGGCGCGTGGTTGACCCTTTGCGTCATGTAATGTACAGTCCAGCGCAATATCTATAGTAAAAACAGTTTATGTGAACGTACATGAAAATCACGCGCCGCCTTCAAAATGTTGTTTAAGTTAAGATTTTAAAATACATACAATGATTATTTTTTACTTTTTAGTTAAGGTTTTTGAAGTCGGTTTTATTTTTTGTTAAAAAGTTTTTATTTCATACTTTTTAGTTGAGGGTTGATTCATAAATGTTTATATAACCAATTTGAGAATATATTTTTATTAACCTTTGCTATCCCACTGCTGGGCAAAGGTCTCGCTCATGTTCTTCCAAACGTCCAATCACTATCGTGAAAAAAAAAACACTCATATCGGCCAAGAATTCTCAGAATGAGGAACCAATGAGCAGATCATCTAGATACGTAAAGCTAAAATAAACTGATTTATTGAAGCTGGTTAAAAAACTACTTAACCTAAGTCAATAAAATTTATATGGGACCACCGCGCGGACTTTCTCTACCAAATAAAAAAACAACCACGTAAATCGGCCCACAAATCTCGGAGTAATCGGTGTACATACATGAAAAAAAAAAAAAAAAAAAAAAAAAAAAAAAAAAAAAAAAAAAAAAAAAAAAAACCCGCGGAATACATAACCTCCTCCTTTTTTTGAAGTCGGTTAAAAATGCAATAAAATTGGATGAACATATTGTGTTAAAATTAACCGTCGATAGCGAATCTCTGTATTGCGATGTGAGAGTGGAATGTGAATAACTCCAAATCTTGATTTAGTATAAAAATAAATCAAAATTTTTTGATGTCCGTGTTTTATAGCTATTGGTCCTATTGATATAAAAAAACATTTGTATGTTTTTAACCGACTTCAAAAAGGAGGAGGTTATTTTTTTTATTTTTTTTTCTTGTATGTACACCGATTACTCCGATATTTACGGGCCGATTTACGTGGTTGTTTTTTTATTTGGTAGAGGAAGCCCGCGCGGTGGTCCCATATAAATTTTATTGACTTAGGTTGAGTAGTTTTTTAACCATCTTCAATAAATCAGTTTATTTTAGCTTCGCCTATCAAGATGATCTGCTCATTGGTACGTTTTTCTGAGAATTCTTGGCCGATATGCGTGTTTTTTTTTCACGATAGTGATTGGAGGTTTGGAAGAACATGAGCGAGACTTTGCCCAGCAGTGGGATATCAAAGTTTTATAAAAAATATATTCTCAAACTGGTTATATAAACATTTATGAATGAACCCTCGCAATTATCAACTAAAAAGTATGAAATAAAAACTTTTTAACAAAAAAAAAAAAACCGACTTCAAAAACCTTAACTAAAAAGTAAAAAATAATCATTGTATGTATTTTAAAATCTTAACATAAACCAACATTTTGAAGGCGGCGCGTGATTTTCACATAAACAATTTTTACTGTAGATATTAGCTCGACTGTACATTATATTTACATGACGCAAAGGGTCAATCATGCGCCGCCTTCAAAATTTTGGTTTATGTTAAGATTTTAAAATACATACAATGATTATTTTTTACTTTTTAGTTAAGGTTTTTGAAGTCAGTTTTTTTTTTGTTAAAAAGTTTTTATTATTAACGCGTACATGTAATGCTCCAAATAGAACTTGTGCTGTAGTGTATTGGTGGTCACTCGCGTATAATTGGGTTTATCACAAATAGTACATTACTGTCTACTGGCCTGAAATGAAGCAATTGACGGGCAAGTAATATTAATATTTTTAATATATTATTATATTATTAACTAAACGAGGCTGTTAATTGCTACTTCGGCCGAAACTTGTATATATTCTCACATTTGCGAGGAAACAATACACAAATTAATTCAACATACACAAATTATTTCATTCGTGCCAATTCGTCCGCGCGCGGTTCTTTTTCTATTTTAAAATTTTGGAAAAAAAAATGCGCATTCAGCCTTTATAATGATAAATATTTTGTACCTAAAAACACCTAATTTAAGTAAGTGTGTACTTAAAAACCTCGGTAGCATAATAAAAAAAATAGAAAATGTCCAGCAATTTCTATTATTGTCCTGTTGGTTATTTTATTTCGTTGCGTACGGAAAAGAGCCGATTAATGTTATTTTTTTTGAATAATAATAATAATAATTAATTAATAATTTATTTATTTATAAGATAACAGAGATCCAGTCGTGTTAGTAAATACATTAATAAATGGTTAGTACATATTAATTTTCAAAATTATACATTAAATTACATTAAATAAAATGACATTCAATAAAATTACATTCAATAATATTACATTCAATTATTAATTATTACATGTAATCCAATAATATTATTTATATATGGGCAGTCCACCCTATTTGCTATCATTTTCAGGATACCGTTAGTGCTGCCGCGAACTCTGCCTACCATCGAAGCTATGCGCTTACGCATAATTGCATTAAAGCCGTCGACGCGCGCCTCCGCGAACATACCAGAGGCGCTGCAGAACCGCGGCAGCCCCACCAGCATCCTGAATGCATTGTTATATTGAACACGGAGGGCTCCATACGATGCGCGAGTATATGCATCCCATAGGTTGCATGCGTAAAATGATGTGCAATACGCTTTAAATAAAGTTATTTTAGCACAAGTGGAGCAGCGCGCAAACCTACGGCATATCATATTAGCGCGCACCGACAAAGCCCTCCGCTCCCGCTCAATGTCTAAGTCATCCCGTAAGTCAGACGTAATAATGTGACCGAGATATTTAAAACTATTTACCATTTCGATGGCGACTCCATTTAATTTTACTGGTGGTATGTTAGACATGTGTTTGTTACCAACTTTAAATACCATACATTGGGTCTTCTTCACATTATATGCTAGGCCATGTGTACGAGCATACTCCTCACATACCTGAAGAAGCCTCCTTAGACCACAAACTGACGCACTCAGAAAGACCATGTCGTCAGCATAACTTAAGTTATTGACGCATACGTCATCAATGAAGCATCCGACATGCTCACTGCTGAGCGCACCAATCAGTGCGTTCATGTATAAATTAAACAATGCTGGTGATGTTAAGCCCCCTTGTCTCACACCACATTCCATTTTATAACTATCAGACAGCTGCCCCGACCACCTCACCTTGTTGACCTGGTTTCCATACCAATACTGAAAGACATAAATAATTTCAGTCGGAACTTTTACTTCTTCTAATTTTTTCCAAAGTATATTGTAAGAAACCAGGTCAAACGCCTTTGACAGGCGAGAAAGCATGCATACACAGGCGTCTCTCGATCCGTATAGAATCTGACAGTCTGCTTGAGACACAATATAGCACTTTCAGTTGAAAGTTTTGGCCTAAACCCAAACTGGTTATCATGCAATCTTAGATGTTTTTTCTTGTTTGTTTAATGAACCAATTTCCGAGTAAGTGGGAGAAAAATGTTATCGCGCATCCTTCGAACTGTTTATCTTTCCGGGATAAAAAGTATGCCATATATTAATCCGGGATATAGTCTATCTGTGTTCAAGAATTCATCCGAATCATCATCGTCTTAGCGTGATTCTAATTCAAATGTTTTTCAGGGTTCCGTACCCGAAGGGTGCCAAACGGAACCCTATTACTCTTGCTACGCTGTCCGTCCGTCCGTCTGTCTGTCACAGGGCTGTATCTTTGTAACGGTAATAGATAACCAGTTGAAATTTTCACAGAATATGTGTTGCTATGAGGGGTATCACGACAAATACTAAAAACAAAAAAAGTCTTAAACCAAAGGGGGTCCCAATACAAGAAACCACAAAAACATGCATTTTTTTCAACGTTTTTGTTCCTGCTTTATCTTTAAAACGGTAATACATACCAGTGTCAAACTTAGTCAGATTATAGTGCATATTATATAGTTTAGTAACAAATACTATACTAAGACAAATATAGACATATGTTGTGGTACCTGCTGCGTAAGAAAGAGATGCAAAAATTCATATTTCGCGCCTGTGCGTTGATGTCTTTTGATAAACTCTCGTAAATTAAATCAGTTTATATGGGGTATCAGGTCGATGGGTGGTACGGAACCCTTACTGCGTGAGTCCGACTCACACTTGGCCGGTTTTTAGGGTTCCGTACCCGAAGGGTGCCAAACGGGACCCTATTACTCTCGCTACGCTGTCCGTCCGTCCGTCTGTCTGTCACAGGGCTGTATCTTTTGAACGGTAATAGGTTGAAATTTTCTCAGAATATGTTTTGCTATGAGGTGTATCACGAAAAATACTAAAAACAAAAAAAGTTTAAAACCAAAGGGGGTCCCCATACAAAAAACCTAAAAAAACATGCATTTTTTTTAACGTTTTTGTTCCTGCTCTATCTTCAAAACGGTAATATATACCAAAATCAACCTTAGTCAGATTATAGTGCATATTATGTTGTTTAGCAACAAATACTAAAAATAAGACAAACATAGACATATGTGGTGGTACCTGCGTAAGAAAGACATGCAAAAATTCATATTTCGCGAAATTGGCGTTGATGTCTTTTGATAAACTCTCGTAAATTAAATCAGTTTTTATGGGGTATCAGGTCGTTGAGAGGTACAGAACCCTTACTGCGCGAGTCAGACTCGCACTTGGCTGGTTTTTTTTATTTCAAATACACCTAATTATAGGCACTTTTGAAACGTCAGGCTCTAGTTGCACAGTTCCAAATTTTGGGTCCTATGGAGAAGATTCGGCAAGAAACTCCATGGATATACTCTTTTTAAAATAGGTTATTGTTTATTACATCAAATTCATTCAAGTAATAGTAGTAGTAGAGCTCTTTTGTGAAAGAGCTCGTCTGGGGAAGTACTACCACCGTACCTACTTCTGCCACCAAATAGTGATGCTTGCATTGCTGTGTTTCGGTCTGAAGGGCACGGGTGTTGGTGAAATTACAATTACATGGGCCTTTCCATCTGCATGTCTCAGTTTGGCGAACCGACATGCGGTACCATTTGGGTTTTTTGGTTTAGGTGGTATTGAATTTGTTACAGGCAAAGGTAACCGCTTAACTTCAGGTGGGCCTTTAGCTCGTTTCGCCATCCCATATTATAAAAAAATACCGGCCAAGTGTGAGTCGGACTCACGTAGTAAGGGTTCCGTACCACCCATCGACCTGATACCCCATAGAAACTGATTTAATTTATGAAAGTTTATTAAAAGACATCAACGAACGTACGCGAAATGTGAATTTTTGCATCTCTTTCTTACGTAGGTACCACCATATATGTCTGTTTGCCCTATTTTTAGTATTTGTTGTTAAAGTACATAGTATGATATAAAGTACATTTTTGAGATTCTGTTGAACCACCAACAATGTTGAAAGAAAGAAAGAAAACAACTTTTTATTTAGCACTGGAGAGTGACAGCACAACAATCACAATAAAATTATAAAAATAAGACACAAATAAACATGAAGGGCATGTCAAAAGGGTCACCAACTCAACATATGCTGGGCATGGAACACCCAGCTCTGATTTTCAGTTAGCACGCCAGGTGGACCGACAACCTGATGAAAGTAGCTGGGGGGGGGACTGGATTCAGAAGGCAGGGGACCGAGTGTCGTGGCACAATTTGGGAGAGGCTTATGTCCAGCAGTGGAATGCGATAGGCTGACTTGATGACCCCATAATATTGAACCTAGAGAATAGTAGCAACATGTTACTGGCTTTAGTACTCTCAATATTGTCACATTATAGCTAATGCTACTTCAGGACCGTACAGTCAGTACAGTCAGGGCCGTCAGCTTTGCTTCTCCCGTAAAAGGAAAAAAGTGTGAGCGACAGCTCTACACTTGTCCGTAAAAAAGAAACTAAAAGGAATATAAATCTAATTTCCGTCATCCCATATTGCCTGTCATATTTTCCCGTTCATCGAGGTTACTCATGAATACTTACTTCCGTGCTGTGTTTTTGAAAAATGTTGGTTTAATAATGGAGAATGCTTGCATTTAATCAATTTTATCAGATAGGCCACGCGAATGCTTTGTTTCTTTACAGTGTACAAACGCAATTCATTGATTGCCTCGACGGATACTTTTGGTGTACAAAGTTTGATTAATTTAGCTATCGGTAAAGAGTGAGTCATGGACAGAGTGATTTTTATCATAAAAATTTGTTATCTAATGATTTTAGTATTAATTTTAAACAAAGCAGACATGAAGGGATCAATAAAAAATAAACATGGAAGTAAAATATCAGATCTACTATAAACAAATAAAAAATATAATGTAAATTTTAATGTTATCTTAACTATTATAAAATTGTAAACGTCTGTTTGTTTGTTTGTTTGTTCCAGCATCACGCTAAAACTACTGGACCGATTTTGATGATTTTTTTTTTGTTTGAAAGCTGATGATCTGACTTAAAAACTGGTATGGGTTTTGAGAAAGAAAGAAAGAAAGATAAAAAGAAAAAAAATAATTCGTGGGTTGCGTACTCACCCGACAGATCGAAGCTTCTATGCATTTGCATGAGCGGATAGTAATGTACGATGGAGTGGACTGGAGTGGAGTGGACAGGGGATGGGACTGGGGATGGGACTGGGGACAGGACAGGTACCGGACTAGGGACGGGAGAGTGGACGGGACAGGGGACGGAACATGGGACGGGAAATGGGACGAGACATGAGACGGGACATGGGACAGGACAGTGGGACGGCACATGGGACTGGACATAGGATGGGACATGGGACAGAACATGGGACACGGGACGGGACGATAGTGATATAGTGAGATAGTGGGACAGAGGGACAGTAGGACAGTGGCAGTGGGACCGTGGGACGGTGGGACAGAGGGGCAGTGGGGCAGTGGGGCAGTGAGGTAGTGGGGCAGCGGGGCAGTGGGCCAGTGGGGCAGTGGGATAGTGGGGCAGTGGGATAGCGGGGTAGCGAGGCAGTGGGGCAGTGGGGTTTTGGGGCAGCGGGGCAGCGAGGCAGCGGGACAGTGGGGCAGCGGTGCAGCGAGGCAGTGTGGCAGCGTGCCAGCGGGGCAGCGGGGCAGTGGGTTACCGGGCAGCGGGGCAGTGGGATAGAGGGGCAGCGGGGCAGTGGGGCCGTGGCGTAGTGGGGCAGCGGGGCAGTGGGGCAGCGGGGCAACTGGGCAGTGGGGCAGTGGGGTTGTGGGGCAGCGGGGCAATGGGGCAGTGGGGCAGCGGGGCAGTGGGTTACCGGGGTAGCGGGGAAGCGGGGTAGAGGGGCAGCGGGGCAGTGGGGCAGCGGGAAAGTTGGGCAGTGGGGCAGCGGGGCAGTCGGGAAGCGGGGCAGGCTGTGGGGCTGTGTGATAATGGGGCAGCGGGGCAATGGGGCAGTGGGGTAGCGGGGCAGTGGGATAGTGGGGCAGAGGGGTAGCGGGGCAGCGGTGCATTGGCGCAGTGGGGCAGCGGGGCAGTGGGGCAGTGGGGCAGCGGGGCAGTGGGACAGTGGAATAGTGTGGCAGCGGGGCAGTGGGGCAGCGGGGAAGTGAGGCAGCGGGACATTGGGGCAGTGGGGCAGCGGGGCAGGCTGTGGGGCAGAGGGATAGTGGGGCAGCGGGGCAGTGGGGCTGTCGGTCAGTGGGGCAGTGGGGTAGCGGGGAAGCGGGGCAGCGGGGCAGTGGGACAGCCGGGCAGCGGGGCAGTAGGGGAGTGGGGCAGCGGGGCAGGCAGTGGGGCAGTGGGATAGTGGGGCAGCGGGGCAGTTGGCCAGTGGGGCAGCGGTGCAGTGGGTTACCGGGGCAGCGGGGCAGTGTGGCAGACGGACAGTGGGGCAGCGGGGCAGTGGGGAAGCGGGGCAGGCTGTAGTGCAGAGGGATAGTGGGGCAGCGGGGCAGTGGGATAGAGGGGCAGCGGGGCAGTGGGGCAGCGGGGCAGTGGGGCAGCGTGGCAGTGGGGCAGAGCGGCGGCGGGGCAGTGGGGCAGCGGGACAGTGGGGCAGCGGGGCAGTGGGGATGCGGGGCAGTGGGGAAGCGGGGCAGGCTGTGGGGTAGTGGGATAGTGGGGCAGCGGGCCTGTGGGTAAGCGGGGCTGTGGGATAGTGTGGCAGCGGGGCAGCGAGGCAGAGGGGCAGCGGGGCAGCGGGGCAGTGGGGCAGAGGGGCAGTGGGGTAGCGGGGCAGCGGGGCAGTGGGGCAGCGGGACAGTGGGGCAGCGGGGAAGCGGGGCAGTGGAGCAGCGGGGCAGGCAGTGGGATAGTGGGGCAGCGGGGCAGTGGGGCAGTTGGTTAGCGGGGCAGCGGGGCAGTGGTATAGTGGGGCAGCGGGGCAGTGGAGCAGCGGGGCAGTGGGGTAGCGGGGCAGTGGGGCAGTGGAGTAGCGGGGCAGCCGGGCAGTGGGGGGCAGTGTAGCAGTGGGGTAGTGGGGCAGCTGGGCAGCGGGGCAGTGGGGCAGCGAGGCAGTGGGCCAGTGGGGCAGCGGGGCAGTTGGGCAGTGGGGTACTGGGGCAGTGGGGCAGCGGGGCAGCTGGGCAGCTGGGCAGTGGGGGGCAGCGGGGCAGGCAGTGGGGCAGTGGGATAGTGGGGCAGCAGGGCAGTGGGGCAGTGGTGTAGCGGGGCAGCGGGCAGTGGTGCAGCGGGGCAGCGGGGCAGTGGGACCGCTGGGTAGCGGGGCAGTGGGGCAGTGGGGTAGCGGGGCAGGCGGGCAGTGGGGGGCAGTGTAGCAGTGGGGTAGTGGGGCAGCGGGGCAGTGGGTTAGCGGGGCAGCTGGGCAGCAGGGCAGAGGGGCAGCGAGGCAGTGGGGCAGCGGGGCAGTTGGGCAGTGGGGTACTGGGGCAGTGGGGCAGCGGGGCAGCTGGGCAGCTGGGCAGTGGGGCAGCGGGGCAGCGGGGCTGTGGGGCAGCGGGCAGTGGGGCATTGGGGCAGTGGGGCAGTGGGGCAGCGGGGCAGTGGGGCATTGGGGCAGTGGGGCAGTGGGGCAGCGAGGCAGTGGGGCAGTGGGGCAGTGGGGCAGCGGGACAGTGGACTGGACTGGAATGGACTGGACTGGACTGGACTGACGTGGGTTAGCAGAATTTTACGCGAGCGGAGCCGCGGGTAAAAGCTAGTGTTATATATAATGTTAAACTGTAAGTGTAAACCTATAGAAAGAGTCACCTCTGTAACATACCTTGGTATGAAAATAGATGAAAAGTTTTCTTGGCGCGATCATATAGATCAAATTTGTGGCAAACCAAGAATATTATTTTGAATATTTTATCATTTATGTTTTAAGATTCCTTAAAATAACATCACGCCTGTATTTCCCCGAAGGGGTAGGCAGAGGTGTAATAGTACACCCACGTTTCGCCAGTTATGTTATAGTCCCATGTAATAGGGGGCGAGCCTATTGCCATTGACCGGGCACAAATCCAGACTCCGGGCTGCTACTGAGAATTTCCTAATGAAAAAATCCAATAACACTTTGCCCGACCCGGGAATCGAACCCAGGACCCCACGCTCAGCAGTCGTGCTAAGATTCCTCATAAGATTCCTTTGGGTACGTTAAAATGTAGTCACTGGTGGATTATATTCTCAGTTATACCCTTGATTGTTATGGACATTTAAAACGTATATAGATAAACTAGAATCATTTCAAATTAGATTTCTAAAACTTCTTGTTAGCAATAAAATTAAAGACCAATGTAAAAGTGACTACACAAAATTATTTAAAATATGTATCATCCTACCAATCAGTTTGAAACATAAATATTTACTGGCTGTAAACAACCATGGCAGTCAGAAACATACCTTATATATTATTATTTTTTATAGTATAGGATGGCGAAACGAGCTAAAGGCCCACCTGATGTTAAGCGGTTACCTTTGCCACAAGTGGGTTCGCCAAACTGAGACATGAAGATGGAAAGTCTCATGTGATTGTAATTTCACTGGCACCCGTACCCTTCAGACCGAAACACAGCAATGCAAGCATCACTGTTTGTCGGAAAATATCATATCATATGTAAATAATAAATATAACACCCGCTCGATGGCTGCTGGCAAATTCTTTGTGCCCAGAATATCTAATTATTATGGTGATAGAACATTAAGAAAACGCTTGCCTTATCTATTGAATACCTCCGTGCAATAAGTCACGAAAGTAATAAACGCATTTTTAAGCGTAAGATAAAAAAACCGGCCAAGTGCGAGTCGGACTCACGCTGTAAGGGTCCCGTACCACCCATCGACCTGATACCCCATATAAACTATATACATCAACTATAGACATCAACGCGTAGTGAGCGAAATATGAATTTTTGCTTGTCTTTCCTACGCAGGTACCACGACATATGTCTATGTTTGCCCTATTAGTATTTTTTGCTAAACTACATAGTATGCACTATAATCAGACCAAGGTTGACGCTGGTAAGTATTACCGTTTTGAAGATAGAGCAGGAACAAAACGTTGAAAAAAATGCATGTTTTTCGAGGTTTCTTGTATGAGGACCCCCTTTGGTTTTAGACTTTTTTTTGTTTTTAGTATTTGTCGTGATACACCTCATAGCAACACATATTTTGAGACAGACAGACGAACGGACGGACGGACGGACGGACGAAAGGACGGACGAAAGGACGGACGGACGGACGGACGGACGGACGGACGGACAGCGTAGCGAGAGTAATAGGGTCCCGTTTGTCACCCTTCGGGTACGGAACCCTAAAAAAATAAAAAATTAAGAACCCTAAAAACTAAATCATCATCATACGACTGTATACGTCAAACGGTCACTGAAATGCAGAGATTTGACATCTACCTCAAATATGTGCCGAAATGAGAAATGAAAGTATTTGACAGTTCGATACACAGATGGAGTGGAGTGTTTTTATAGATCTATGTTCCATTTTGGCAATTGGAGTGAGAAATACCAAGAATTACTATAAGTGTTTGAATGAAGCAAAATTTGATTTTTACACACGAACTCTCAAAGGAAAATTTGTTTGACAGCAAAAGTTAGGTTATTTACGCTTTAAGAAGGTGGTTAGGTTTCATGGTAGCAGAGAAAATAAAGATTGGAGTGGCGCCAAGGGTGGCGGTAGCGAAAATTCTGGCTGCATTTGAGTAGGGCTTCAAATTAGATTGCAGCTGTGGACTACTGCGGTTCCCTCTGTTCCACTGTTATCAAATGAATGTAGACGAATAGCTGGTGTAAGTTTGGATTAATGTGAAACCTCTTTGGGATAGTAATCTGTTTTACAAGTCTAGAGAACCATTTGCTGCAATTTTATGGTAACATACAAAGAAAATTGCGGTTTTATCTGTCAGATAAGGAAACATTGCTTTAAATTAATGCAAAGAGGAACGATACATCAAATCCGATTTCACAATAACGATTCCCTTGAACACGAGAGCAATGACGCGCGTATTACTAAACATAAAAAAATATGCCTTCAGTTACAAGCTGAATTTCCTCAGTTATTATCCGCATCGGAACGAACGTTTTCTATTTCAATTTTTGTATACTGCATTTCCTTTTTGAGCAGTAATTGAAGCATTAGGCACTGAGGAGCAGAATGTGAAAAGGATGAAAAAATAAACGAAGTAAAGAAAGAAATTAAAAGATGAAAGAGACCGTAACGAAGTGCCCGCGATGAAAAAAGTGAGAAATTATTTTAAGGCACTTGAAACGGTAATAAGTGGCACAAAAGTTTTCGTAAAGATTTTCACGTTAAATGGTAATCTGAGAAATTTTCGAGTGCGGTAATCAGATTAGGCGTCAGCTCGGATGTATTTGCGGGATCTTCCAAATTATTCACTCATAAAATACGTACGACTTATCAAAAGTCATTGTGTCACTTTTATCTTGCGGCAATGTTTTTATGAGAATTTCTTAAAGTGCTTTTACGTTCATATATTAGGTGCGACGTATCTGCGTTCCAAGCAGTGTTAGCGCTTTATGTTCCATTATCTACGTGTGTATGTACTTAAGAAATTGAATCTACAATTCGATTCTGTGGAGACAGAAAATAAACTTGACTTTTATTTCTTTAGTGAGCTTGGTATTTTTTCGAGTTTCTAAAAGACAAGAGCTTGAATACATTTAGAAAAGTAAATTGCTAAATGGCGTTTAGAAGTCGAAACTATAGTCTATTTTTTTAGACTGACTAAATAACTTTAGTAATAAAAACAAAGTACAAATGTAATTACAGTACGTAAAATATTTGGCATTCAAATGACTTGCACTGTTTGTGAGTTACAACTAAAAATAATAAATGTCTACTAGCAGTCAAATTAAGCTTCAATATTTGATGAAAGGAATAAATACCTTCGCTAAGATTTTGAACGAAAATTTAAGTCCTAAGTAATATTCATAATTAAAAACTTGACAGGGTTGTTTGTGATGGATTAATTCCCGTTTATACATAGAATTTATAGTTCTACTGGAATCTATTACTAGTAAAGAAGAATAGACCGGTGTTTAATAAAGCAAAGAAAATTTTAAAATTAAAATTTTAATTTTATTCTTTAATCTAACGTAATAAAGTCTTCCTTGGGGAAACTTCTATACTTATTCATTTATTTATTGGTGTAGATAACTGAAATGCAAAAATGCGACCCTAGTTAATTCAGTATGTCCTGATATTAATCAGTTTATACTGAATTATGTGTAGGTATTAAAATCCTGACTTTGTTCGAGAGGTATGTCATTAAAAAGTATCCACTGTCCTTTTTCGGGTTACAGGCCATCATTTAGCTAAGTTTCATCAAAATTGCTTGAGTTTTTCAGCTAGTCATGTGACAGACAAACTTATTTTTTCATCTACATTAATATTATAAATAATAAATTGAGTTTATATCTAATGTAGATTATTAAATTTTTAGTGAACATTTGCCCGATAGTGAAAAATGTATCAGCTGTTAATCTTACCGCGAAAGTCGTAAAAGTAGATTGAGAGAAATAGCTTGCAATGGTGCTCGTAACCGAGACCGAATGTAGTAGGGTTATATATTATTACGTCTGCATTCTTCAAACCGTACTGTCGGGATAAAACGCTGTTAAAAACGGAACTGTAAAGCGCTTGCGTCAGTAAAATGTATCAACAATACTGTACGCGGTACATTATTATTATTTTGAAAAAAGAGGTAAGCCCCCCTAACCTACACAATCTACAATCGTCAACGCTAATAGAAAACAATCAAAATGTATGGGAATGACATATCTGAACGAATAATTTTTTCGTTGAGATATGACATTCCCATACATTTTGATCGTTTTCTATTAGCGTTGACGATTGACGATTGTGTAGATTGTCAACTTGGCTAGGGGGCAAGGTCTTTGCAAGCCTTTTATGTCACTGTGACCTAAAAGATCTATTGTAACGTCTATAATAGTAGACTACAGCACCTCCCCAAGCCGCAGGCCAACCATAAAGTCGACTATTGCCTTGGGGTTTAAGGATCTGATCTCATCAGCTGAGATTGTGTGGCCTCCAAGATGCTGACTTCTAATGTGGTGCACTGCATCACATTCGTATAGGATATGAATGGGCGTTTCATCCTTTTCGCGACAAAATCTGCAAACGTTTGTTCAGTTTGCAGTGCCCTGTGAGGGTTCTAGTCAGGATCCTTGTGTTACGCGGTACATACTGAACAAATTGATGTGAGATGACGTGACGTTACCCGTAGCTCACTTGATCGCAACATGGCAGAGTTGTACATGTTTTTACTAGGTAAGTGTGATCCCGCCCGCAACCTTCCAGACCGAACGTAATTGACTGTCAATCACCGCGATGAAAGCTGTTACGGAACTTCAAAATGTGCCTCGATATAGCTTGCTTGGAAAATCAAAACCTTATTTACCCGTAGACATAGTAATAAATATAGACGAAGTGCTGCGAACAATCATAGTGAAGTCAAAAAAACTGTGTTCCTTCGTGTACAACCAGCGTTCATGCACACACATGCAACTCAAAACGTGCTCACCCCTCTGAGTACACATGTTGTAGCATCGTCCAGTAAGCATCGCGAAAGCATATATCCTTCAGGTGCATGGTATGTGCTTGAACGCTGGTTGTACACGAAGAAGCACAGTTTTTTTTGGCTTTACTATGATTGTTCGCAGCACTTCGTCTATATTTTTTACTATGTCTGTATATTTACCCTGTAATAATAATGAGACGTTATGATAAAACAAGTTTAACCGGACTAAATGTAACTAATGTTATTAACTTAACATGTTTTATTATAATGTGTAGTGATCGCGAAAACCTAAGAAATTATTAATAATGAGACGTTTAGAGGTTTTAAACATTCTATTGTGTTTCTAAGAATCAAAACTCATTACATGCTTTAATAGCGCTCACAGTTATTGGTTCGTACGGTATCTTCGAAGTGGAACTATTAATAAGCTCTACTTATCTACTACAATAAAATAACATGTTCAATGAGCTCGTCAAGTCATTATACCAATGTCGCAGGCAACTAGTTTAATCAGCCTTTAAATTAACAGCCTGGCCTTTTTACAAAACGGCTCCGTTCAACCAGCGACCTGAATGATATTTAGCCAACGCGTCTAATAGAACATTTAGTGAAGTGACTGGCTAATGCTTTGGCCGTTCATAGAATAGGGAGACCATGAGACGAAAACAAATTAAAAATCTGACATTGGTAATAAGTAAATTATTTAAAGTCATTTGCTTAGCTGTATGACTGAATGGCTGAATATCTTTCAGGCCGCTGGTTGAACGGAGCCGTTTAGTAAAAAGGCTATTAATTGAAAGGCTAAGTAATGAGCTAGTTAGCTGCGTCATAGGTATTAATAAAATATAAATATAAAAATGTCCCTCAAAAAGAGTCACATTTTTATGTTTATTTCGGAAACAAAACACATTAACATTTGCGTCCACATTCACATACTCCAAATTAGCATTTCACAAACAAGTTGTGACCTATGTTTTTGTATCCAATTAGTTGAACTAGATTTTGTAATTTAACTACACTTGGTTTATGTACGGTTTTGTGGGTTGCAAATGAACTACATTTGGCATGTGTTTCAGCGACAAAATTTAGCTCATTTATAATTTTAGTTGGATGTAGTTGCTACTCTAAAAACTATAAATGTATGAGATCCGGCAATGTGAAAGGACTTACTTTCCCTCAGTCGACTTTTAGATTCAGCTTTGTAGGATTAGCGGGTGGTATATTTTGCTTTTTTCCTAGCTTAGAGTAGGAGATTTATTTGAGACTGCTTATTTGGATTTGGTAGCATTTAAAGAGACAGAAGATAGTCAAAGTAGTAAAAGTGAAAACTTTCTTGCCGCAATCCAGCTTAAGAATCAGAGAAAGTACGAGTAAATTACTGAGGTTTTAGGTATCGCTGTACCAAGAAACCTCTAACAATCAAAACAACAAAGTAAAACACGCCTCTCACGCAAATGTACCTTTCTAGATTACAAACATCACATTTATATTGTTATTTTGAAAAATCCAACACATTCTTAACATAAAAGTAGCTAAGAAATTTTCCTGAATTTTATTAATTATTCAAGAAAAGTAGCTGTTGTGAATAATTTTCAGCTTCCACCTATTAATTAGTTCTTAAGTAATTATAGTTCTTTCTTCGTAGGTTATGTTAGTAATTAATATGAGTATTAGTGCCCCACTTTTGTTTTATTGTTGTATACCTTGTAACGCCTTCGTCGTACCTATAATGTATAAAACAAAGTCGGTTTAGTTACATAAACTCAAGAACGGGTGGACCGATTTTACTGAAATTTGGCATACAGATAGAACATAACCTGGATTAACATATAAGCTACTTTTTATCCCGAAAATATGAACAGTTCCCGAGGGATGCGCGATAAATGACATTTATGCGAGCATAGGCTAGTTTGTAATAAATAAAATAAATTAAGAGGAATCAATACAGGCGGTGTGAAAAGGAAGAAGTGTGCTAGTAGAGTATACATTAACTTTGATCTAATCTTTCCAGTGCCTGCGGAGAGATCGTCAGGCCAATTCAACCAGTGCGGTAATTTGTGTAAGTACGTATCGCACTTACAATGACGTTGTGGCGCAACTTGGGAGAGGCCTATGTCCAGCAGTGGACTGCGATAGTCTGAGTTGATTGATTGAATCACAATGACAACAGCTTTCATTTTGACATTACAGGAATATTCATTGTGTGGTCCATAGTTGCCGATTAGACGGATTCTCAAAATACGTAGCAACGAACATTTAAATCGTCATGATTGTGGTTGCGAGGGATTTACACAATTCGGCAGCCGTGTAGTAATAGGGTATTCGACTAGAGTCTGACCACGATAACTCTGCAGTGGCAACACCGTAAATAATAACTATCAAAATCTCTGTAATGATGGTATTATTCCAATGCAGATTTAGATTTGTCAGATTATAAGTACGGACTAGTCAATGTCAAAAGTTTTTATTTCGAATAAGCATTTACATGAACTTTCAAAACTTTAATTATGAATCTAGTTGCACGGTTCCAAGGAGTTGGTCCTATGGAGAAGAGCCGGCAAGAAACTCCATGTATACAGGGTGATTTGTAATTCGACCTATTCCTTGAAATGGGTTATACTAGAGCTCATTTGCAACAAAAATTATATACATATCAAAAAAATCATAAAACTGCTATAACTCAACAACAAATGACTGGCGCCCCCTGGTTCACGCGATCATTCTTCTTCATCTTTTCAAATCATCATCATCATCATTTCAGCCGAAAGACGTCCACTACTAGACATAGGCCTCCCCCAATTAAGGGGGGATGCCATAATCGCTACGCTTGGCAGGCGGGTTGGCGATCGCAGTTGGTTGGTTAAATACTCAGAGAACGCTGCTGCCCGTCCTCTGGTGAATCCCTTAAGTCGCCTTTTACGACACCCATGAGAAGAGATAAGGGTGGTGCTATTCTTTAAGCCCGGCACCACACGGACTAAAATCAATGTATCGGTCCATCTTTTCAAATAATCAATGGTTAAATAAATAAATAAATAAATAATAATAATAATTTATTGACTTAGCCACACAACATTTTTTACAAACTTAATTCAATTATACATGTAAGGCAATTTTTAAAGACCGCTAACAAGGATCTGCTGACCCCCAAACTAGGAAGTACCTGTATCTTGGAGGTCAGTAGGTTTTCCATTTCTTAGGCACTGCCCGTGTTTAACATATTATCAAATATAATAAATAGGATAACGCTGCATTGGAATAATACGATCATTACAGAGATTTTAATAGTTATTTTTTACGGTGTTGCCATAAGCGTGGTCAGACTATTACTCAAAATTATCAAACATTCAATTTCGTTTGATTTTCTTCTTCTATCGTGTCAACATGAGCCAAACAACAACAATAATGATAACAGCTCAGGACGTGGAAAAAAATTTGCCAGTCAGCAGGTTGGTTGGTAGCATGGCTGACTGCCCAAGGTGCACAGAACGATCAATTAAATATCGTCACTTGTGGAGGCTCTTTTAATGCTTTTATTTCGATGAAAGAATAATAACACGATTTGTTAAAATATAAATAGAAACGTTGACAAAATGGAAAAGATACGTGGTTTTTAAGTTTTGGACATTGCACCGAGTGGTGTGTAGTAGCGATGACGTTAATAAGTTGTGATGTCAGACGGCAGTAATGCTATCTCTATCTAGTAAGTTATTTTGAAACGCTTAAAACTTGGTAATTATAAAAAAAAGGATAATCATTGTTGCCCATCTTTTTTCTAATAGTTGTAAGATTTCTAGTAAAAAAATAATAGTCAAATACCCTATTGTTTAACGCCCTCACAATTATAATAGTTTTCATTTTGACATTACAGCAATATTCATTGCTTGGTGCATAGTTGCCGATAAGATGGATATTCAAAGTATGCGGAACATTGCAATCAATATGATTGCGATCGCGAGAAAAATTTACTAACTATCACTTTGAACTCATTTTAATCAATAACCGCTGCTAATATTGGGTTGAAATATATGGGTTCTTAAAATATGGCTCTTTTTAAATACACATATAATCCATCACAAGCACTTCACAAGTCAAAGTGTTGATGTTAAAAAAAAACTAGGTCTTCCAACAACATCAAGAAACTATCCGAAGTTACTTTAACACTCCTATCTAAATGCCTTCATTCATAGAAGATTTTTTGGATACACCTATTTAAGATGGTCAGTGATGGATAACATGATAGCTGATAATACCTATTAGATCAATCATGTGTATCGAAAAAAATAGCAAAATTAAACCGACAAAATAAAGTATAACTGAATTGAGGCGAACAGTCTGATAATTCTTCTTTCAGGTAAAAGGACATGGCCAAATACAGCCTAGTAACTCAGTAGAAGGTGTACATTAACAAAAGTCTAATGATAAAGCAGTAAAAATTAATATATAAATTACAGTACCATTTATTGTTATGTATAACTTCATAGTGTTTTCATATTGTATAATAGATTTTTAATTGTTTGTTTCCGGCCATATTCGCCATTTTCGGTAAACGTTTCGTTCCTACACAAGCAAATATGCAAAATATTTACGTTCCGCGAAAATGCGCAAAGATTAATGGGAATGTAATAATAGTTCATCATGCATAGTGATACTGATTATATATATATATTTTTTTAAATCGTGAGTAATAATTACTAATTATATTTCCCACTTTTTTGTTCATAATTTTTCTTTGCGATAGCAAAACGTAATAATTTGACAGGTAATCTGTGACAAGTTGAGTTTGACATTTGTTTAGTTTGTTTGATAGAATAGTGATGTAACGATTCGATTATTTTGATGATTCATTTTGCTTTTTAAGCATAACTAGATCATCAAAAATCCGGCCAAGTGCGAGTCAGATAGTATTAATGTTACTTATCCATTCAAAAAAGCAAAACCGAAATTAAAAACATAATACTGAACAGTTTGGAAATAATTAGAAACCGACCTTTATATTTTAATATAAAAGAAAATTGAAGTTTTTTACTATGTAACTCTTATAAATAATAATTTTAGGGATGTCTGAATCCAAAAAAGCAAAATTCATATTAGTACATGAACTTTTAGAAGCTAGACAGAGAGCCTAACAAAACTGGCCATGTCCTTTCTTATTTAAATCATGCCTCTGACAAGTCGGGATATAATTACTGGAAACTAAAATCAAGAGATTCGTTTGAACTCAGCTATGCCGTTAGTGAGTATCGATTTACGTTAAATGTGATATTTAATACGGGAGTAGGTACCTGTTACTTCTTTTTTGAAGACCTACAAGTAAATTACTCATAAGTGTAGTCACCGCTGGCGATTTATGGAGTAAATTCAATTCATGATTTCATTATTATTATTATACTTTATTGTACACACATATACGCATTAATATTACAGTAGGAAAGCTTATGTACATCGGCGAGCTTAACTCAAAAATGAATTTTCTTACAGCATACCTTAGAGCGATAGAGAGATGTTGATATATTAATAGAGGATAAAAACAAGTGTACAACAGAATAACAAAAATGTTGACTACATAACTTATCTAACAAAATATTTACAAGTAAAATAATTATATTAAGATATATATACTTACGTGGGACACTCAGAAAGTTTTGCGAAACTAAAAAAAATTGTTCTATACGTACATATATTTTTATCAAATCTTTTCAAAGTACTTTCCACCAGCCTCTATACAAAGATTCATGCGCCTAAACCAGTTTTCAAAACACTTTTTCCAGTCCGCCGCAGACACCTCGTTTACAGCCTGCTCGAACGCAGCCAGCGCATCTTCCGGCGACGAAAATTGTATCCCTTTGAGCTGATTTTTTATTTTTGGGAATAAAAAGAAGTCACACGGTGCTAGATCAGGGCTGTAAGGAGGGTGACCCAGGAGTTTGACTGGCGTGCTGTCCAGGAAGTCCCTCGTTTTGAGTGCGGTGTGCGCAGGTGCATTGTCGTGGTGGAGCAGTAGCCCGCGGAGCCCTGTGTTTGGTCGCTTGTTGCTTATAACAGAGAAAACTTCTGGCAAACATTTGGTAGTATACCATTCGGCATTAATGCTTCTTTGATCCCGTAAGGGAATTGATACCAAGTGGCCAGTCAAATTAAAAAAGCTAGCGATCAAAATCTTACCCCCGCTTCTAGATCGCTTCACTTTGGTAGGCGTTGGCTCATTTTGAAACACCCAAACAGTCGACTGGCGCTTGGTTTCTGGGTCGTATTGATAAATCCAGGACTCATCACCTGTAACGATGTCGTAAACACGCCGAGACGAGCCTGCTTCAAATTTGTTAAGCATATCACGGCACCATTCCACCCGGGCCTGCTTTGAGCATCGGTGAGGTTGTGCGGCACCCAGCGTGATACTATCCTCCTCACGCGAAGATGGCTGTGTAGAATCTCGTGAACGCTTCCCGATCCAATCTTCAATATGTGTTGAATCTCCTGATATGTAATTCGCCTATTGTCTGGGATTAAATTTTTCACTGCTAGCACGTTTTCTTCGGTAACAGCCGTCAAAGGGCGACCGCTTCTTTCGTCATCCCCCAAAGTTGGTCGACCGCGCTTGAATTCGTTATACCAACGATACACGGTTGCCTTGGAAGGGCCTTCATCCATGAATGCCATTTGAAGTCTATCGTACGATTCATCCGGTTTCAGGCGACACTTGAAATCGTATAAAATCATAGCTCTAAAATGTTCCCGGCGCAGATCCATATTTCAGTGAGACACAATACTTTGAATTAACTCGCAAAAAATGTGGAGGGAAATTTTGAAATTGGAACTTACTTATTTTTACTTATAAATAATCATATTTTCGAAAAACATTATAACTGGCCAGTCTCCCATATATAAAAACTTTTTTTCGCAATACTTTCTGAGGGGCCTGGTATATACATAAATAGATACATGCATATATACATAAAATACATACATATATATATATATATAAAATACGTATATATTTATAATACATATGATTTATGGTGAAAGAAAATGCTCCTTAATTCTTCTCTTGAAGACATCCAGTGAAGGGCTATCGCGTATAGAGTGTGGAAGAGAATTCCACAGGCGCACTGCATGAATGGTGAAAGAACCGTCGTAACGGCTAGATGTGTGATAGGGACGGAGGAGAAGGGAAGAGGATGAGCGACAGGGCTTTCCCCTGGGGACAAGATACTCAAAGCGTTCCCGGAGATATGATGGAGAATTAGGATTATGAAGAACAAAGTAGAGAAAAGAAAGAATGTGAGTATCTCGACGACGTCGAATAGGCGGCCACTTCAACTGCGTCCGGAATTCCGACACATAGTCGTATTTCCGAAGGCCAAAAATGAAGCGGATTGCCAAATTCTACAGTCGTTCGAGTTTATTGAAAAGTTCCTCTGTTGCATCAAGAAAACAGATATCAGCATAGTCCAGAAGTGGAAGAAGAAGAGATTGAGCAAGAGTGATTTTAGTAGGAAAAGGCAGGAACTTCTGGAGCCGTTTGAGAGACTGGAAGGAATAATACACCCTCCTGCTTACTTCCGAAATGTGAACGTTCCAAGAGATATTGCATTCAATAAAGACACCTAAGTTCTTGGCACTTTTGGAAAATATTGTAGGGACGGAATCGTACAATACCGGAAGAGACTGCTTACCCAAGAGATCAAGATAGTATTTGCCACCACATTTATTATCATTATTCTAGTGAAATCTCCATTATTAATAAATAAATATATTTATATCAGATAACTACCTACCTACATAGATACCTACATTCATACAAAAGTTTAATGTCACAAAAAATAAACATAAAATAATATTACAAAGATCACAAAAAAATATCACAAAAAAAAACCACAAAGTTATAAAAGAAAATACCTTCATAAAATAATTACATTGCTATTAATAAATTTAATTTTAAATAATTGTTAATAAGAAAATATGAATTGAAATACATATATCAAACTGACGGATATTTAAATTAACAATTTATTTGCCCCATGCCTGTCTCACAATAGCCTGTTCAGCCTGTCCTGTAGGATTGGTTCCCAGTCTAAATAAAGGTAAAGTAGGTTAAGTTTATTGTATTTGAAACAAAAAATGTACTTAATAAACAAACAAAAAAACGATGATAGCCGCAAAAGTATAAAATGAAGCGCAGCTAACGCCCTTCTCAAGGTACTAAATGTGGACGAGACTAGATGTCAGTTTTTATACAGTGAGACCAGACCAGACCTCCGCACTACTTCACAGATGAACTCGTAGAAGAAGGTATATTCTATGGTTGTTCAAACAAGTGAGAATTTCTGGGCTTGACTATTCTTGGAGTACCATAGATATTCCTATGGCAGCTCTGGTCGCGAAGTGATGAAAAGCACTTCTTCGAGGCTTGGAGAGGTTTATTAACGGTAATCTATTAAAACTGCTTTATTTTGTATATGAAATTATCTGCATGGTAATTATCAGCCACGAGAGCCTGATAAAAAACTGCCCAAATAACGTTTTTTTTACCGCTTTGAAAGAGCCGAATTGAATATTTTCCGATCCAATGTTATAGATTGATTTTGTTTGAAATTCTCAGTAATGGCTAAGTCACAAAATAAAACCTTAAACGTAATAAACGTGAAATGAACCTTTTTTTCATATTCATGGATATTAATAGTTAATTAAAACAAAGTCATAAAAAAAAATAACATACCCTGGACATAATATATCAGCAATTATAAGAAACGAAAGGAATTTTATTAAATTTCAGTTCGATTCGTAGCAGACTACGAGCTGTGCTACGCCGTAGAACACCCAATTTGAGTGTAGCAAATTCAATACGTCGGAATGAGTATATTCAACAGATTATGATTATCATGCAGGTATGGTCTTACCAAAAGATGATGAAATAAAAGAGCGTTGGAAGGTATACTTTGAAAGGTTGATGAATGAAGAGAATGTATGGTCTGGCCTACTTAAAGAGGTGCATGTAAATAGGGGTTTGGTGAATGAAATTAGTATGGATGAAGTCAGAAGGGCGGTTCGAGGTATGAAAAATGGGAAAGCAGTGGGACCTGATGATATACCAGTAGAAGTATGGAAATTATTAGGAGAAGATGGATGTTACTGGCTGACTTTATTCTTCAATAAGTTGTTGCATGAAGAAACAATCCCACAAGAATGGTGTAATAGTACGCTAGTGCCCATCTTCAAAAATAAGGGTGATGTACAAGACTGCAACAACTATCGAGGAATAAAGCTCATGTCACACAGTATGAAAGTATGGGAGAAGGTAATCGAGAAAAGATTGCGAGAGGAGAGTGAGATCACCCAAAACCAGATGGGATTTATGCCAGGTCGTGGGACAATGGATGCCATATTTGCACTCCGCCAAATATGCGAAAAGTACAGACGTGCGCATAAGAACTTGCACATGGTGTTCGTTGACCTAGAGAAGGCGTACGACAGAGTACCCCGCGAGGTCTTGTGGTGGGCGCTGAAAGAGAAAGGTGTGCCTGCAAAGTATGTGGAGTTAATTCGTGCTATGTATAGCCAATCTAGTACCCACGTTCGGTCGGCCGCTGGCAACACCGACGAGTTCAGTGTGGCTGTAGGCTTGCACCAAGGGTCGGCGCTAAGCCCTTACCTCTTCTTGTTGATAATGGATGTTTTGACATCAGAAATCCAGGAAGAGGCACCCTGGTGCATGCTGTTTGCTGACGACATTGTCCTTGTTGGTGAAGATGGACTTGAGGTCCAGAGTAGATAGGCAAAATGGCAACTAAATCTGGAGAACGTTGGCCTGAAAATCAGCAGAACTAAAACGGAATACATGTTCTGCGATTTCGGCGGTCTTTCCGGTTTTGTTGCTATTGCGCTAGATGGCGTGCCCTTGCCAGTCTGCTCCGACTTTCGGTACCTCGGTTCACTTGTGCAAAGCGATGGCGAAATAGACCGGACAGTCAAGCACCGAATTAACACAGGATGGTTGAAATGGCGGCAGGTCACGGGAACTATATGTGACTCCCGAATTCCTCTTAAACTGAAGGGGAAAATCTATAAGACCATGATAAGACCTGCTGTCCTGTATGGATCGGAATGTTGGGCTACGAAAGGAATTAATGAAAGGCAAGTGCATGCAGCTGAGATGAGAATGTTAAGAGGAATGTGTGGTGTAACGAGAATGGATAGGATAAGGAACGAATATGTAAGAGGGAGTCTGAAAGTAGCGCCAGTGACAGAGAAGTTAAGTAGCAACAGACTATCATGGTATGGACATGTGATGAGGAGGAATGAGGAGCATGTTACGAGGAAAGTTTTAAGTATGAATGTTGATGGCTATAAGAAAAGAGGGAGACCGAAGAAAATATGGATGGATTGTGTGAAAGAAGATATGAATAGAAAGAAAGTGAACACGGAAATGACGGCTGATAGAGATGTATGGAAGAAAAAAACATGCTGCGCCGACCCCAAATAGATTGGGATAAGGGCAGGAGGATGATGATATCATAAAGTAGTCCTTAATAAAAAATCAATTAAATATTTTAATTGTTAAGCTGCAAATATATAACTACATACATACATACGAATTAAATCTCTTATGCAACATTACGAGTATTATTTACTTATGTTTTAATTTGATTCTAGATTTGTTTTGCGTGGTTGAAAATATTTCAAACATTTGGTCATTTTACAGCATCATTGTCAAAGCTTCTTCTTAGTTATGTTGATGTCAACTTCTAGCTCCACCAGATATGACCAGCCCCGCGAGAAATTCCCGGATACCTTTATCGAGCGAATATTCATTTTGGTTAATCTTTATAGATTATTGAGTCTGGATTTGTGCCCGATCAATGGCAATAGGCTCGCCCCCTATTACATGGGACTATAACATAACTGGCGAAATGTGGGTATTACACCTCTGCCTCCCCCTTCGGGGAAATACAGGCGTGATGTTATGTTGTTATGTTATAGATTATTCTTACTAGGAGCCCTGGGTGGTTGCGATAGCCAATAACTGGCAATAGGTTCACTCCTTCTTAAAAAGTGCACCGCTGCTTAAACCGTAGAACACAAGGTATGATTTTTTTCAAGATACTTCAAGTAGCGATAGGTCTTCTTCTACTATCGTGTCAACATAAGCTATAAACTAATAATAGCTCATACCGTGAAAAAAAGATTACCCATTCAGCAGATTGTCAGCGGGGCTGACAGCCAAGGGTGCGCCGAACGATCATTTTAATATCCAATCGTGGAGCCTCTTTTAATGCACTCCAAATTTAGGACCATTTAATACTAAGCTAAGCCCCCCAGCTGGTCCTCAGCTAGATGGATCGACGACCTGACGAACGTAGCTGGGAAGGACTGGGTGCGGAAGGCAGAGGACCGAGTATTATGGCGCAACTTGAGATAGGCCTATGTCCAGCATTGAACTGCGATAAGGCTGAGATGATTGAAGACTGAGCTCTCTTTGAATATATCTAATATAGATGGTGCTTTGTTTTGTACTCAAGGAATAAGTTTCTTCATTATTTGTATTGTTCGAATTGTAGCAGTGTGATGCTCACATACACACATTCTTTTATAGATCCAGCCTGTCCCGTAGGATTGGTTCCCAGTCTAAATAAAGGTAAAGTAGGTTAAGTTTATGGTATTTGAAACAAAAAATGTACTCACTAAACAAAAAAAGCGATGATAGCCGCAAAAATATAAAATGAAGCGCAGCTAACGCCCTTCTAAAGGTACTAAAAGTGGACGAGACTAGATATTAGTTTTTATACAGAGAGACCAGACCAGACCTCCGCACTACTTCACAGACGAACTCGTAGAAGAAGATATATTCTATGGTTGTTCAAACAAGTGAGGATTTCTGGGCTTGACTATTCTTGGAGTACCATAGATATTCCTATGGCAGCTCTGGTCGTGAAGTGATGAGAAGCACTTCTTCGAGGCTTGGAGAGGTTTATTAACGGTAATCTATTAAAACTGCTTTATTTTGTATATGAAATTATCTGCATGGTAATTATCAGCCACGAGAGCCTGATAAAAAACTGCCCAAATAACGTTCTTTTTTACCGCTTTGAAAGAGCTGGATTGAATATTTTCCGATCCACATTGGATCCGAAATATTAATTATAATATAGATTGATTTTGTTTGAAATTCTCAGTAATGGCCAATTCACAAAATAAAACCTTAAACGTAATAAACGTGAAATGAACCTTTTTTCATATTTATGGATATTAATAGTTAATTAAAACAAAGTCATGAATGGTGTTTTAAAAAAAAAAAAATAACATACCCTGGACATAATATATCAGCTATTTTAATAAACGAAAGGAATTTTAATAAATTTCAGTTCGATTCGTAGCAGACTACGAGCTGTGCTACGCCGTAGAACACCCAATTTGAGTGTAGCAAATTCAATACGTTGGAATGAGTATATTCAACAGATTATCATAAAGTATTCCTTAATATGATTTTTAATTAAAAAATTTATTGTTAAGCTGCAAATATATAAATACATATATACGAATTAAATCTCTTATGCAACATCACGAGTATTATTTACTTATGTTTTAATTTGATTCTAGATTTGTCTTGCGTCGTTGAAAATATTTTGACCATTTGTTCATTTTACAGCATCATTGTCAAAGCCTCTTCTTAGTTATGTTGATGTCGACATCTAGTCCCACCAGATATGGCCAACCCCGCGAGAAGTTCCCGGATACCCTGATAGGTTGAAAAATTATTTTGATTAATCGTAAGGTTATTCTTACGAGGAGCCCGGAGTGGTTACGATAGCCAATAACCGGCAATAGGCTCACTCTTTATTAAAAAGTGCACCGCTGCTTAAACCGTAGAACACAAGGTATGATTTTTTCAAGATACTTCAAGTAGCGGTAGGACTTCTTCTATTGTATTAACATAAGCTATACACTAATAATAGCTCATGCCGTGAAAAACAGATTAGCCAGTCAGTAGGTTGTCAGCGGGGCTGACAGCCAAGGGTGCGCCGAACGATCATTTTAATATCCAATCGTGGAGCCTCTTTTAATGCACTCCAAATTTAGGACATTTAAGACTAAGCTAAGCCCCCCAGCTGGTCCTCAGCTAGTTGGATCGACGACCTGAAGAACGTAGCTGGGAGGGACTGGGTGCGGAAGGCAGAGGACCGAGTATTGTGGCGCAACTTGAGAGAGGCCTATGTCCAGCATTGAACTGCGATAAGGCTGAGATGATTGAGGACTAAGCTCCTATTTCTTTGAATATATCTAATTTGGATGGTGCTTTGTTTTGTACTCAAGGAATAAGCTTCTTCATTATTTGTATTGTTCAAATTGTAGCAGTGTGGTGCTCACATACACACATCCTTTTATAGATCCAGAAATTGATAATGTGTGTTAGAAAAAATAAGATAAATATGGATAAAGTGCACTCCAGCAATAGGTTAGGAGAACCCAATTGTTGCTAGGAAGAAAAGCAGGACAAGTCGCGATATCATAACAGGCTCTAGATATATTTTAATTTATGCCCTTGAAATATCTCCAAATTCAAAATATTTCAAAAATATTTTCTTTGTTGCGTGAAGCAGTGTGAATTGTAAGTAATATATGTACTGTTTCAGGTTTAATCCTACACTTGTTTCTGTCCTCACAACATCTCACTATCGCTTTAAGGTTTGATGTTAGAAAACTGATTTCTGAGTTAAGCTTGCTGATGTACATAAACTTTCATGCTGTAACATTAATGTATATATGTGTGTACGATAAATAATAAGAATAATATCGATATATTAGCTGAAAGATACGCTGAAAAATTATGCACCCTAGGGCTTAGCTTGAAAAACTTAAACTCCATGGTGAGTTTTTACATTTGCGCGAAGCCATCGTTGATTGAGCTTCTCACAAGAATAGAGTTCTTTCATTACGATTTTAACATTGATTGTCGAATATAGTTAAGGAACATTCACATCACTTATTAATTTATTCAATACGACATGATCGAACGAGTCGTACCTAATTTTTTGTCATGAATTTTTGATTAATGCAACAAATACAGGCACTTGAAATATAAAACAGGGTATTATGAAATAAATAATAAATGAAACAAATATTCAAAAAGCTATACTTACGAATAGCTACTTATTAAATAATCACATCTCAAGAACCACTACAATTCAATCGAAATCCAAAGTTTGGTAAACGTTTGACCGTTTTAAATGTAACTGTAATTTTTGTTCAACTTCATCAGTCACTTCCAAGCTTGCAGTTCACTGGTAACAACAAACGGGGGATGTGGGACATTTTAAAGTTAGCGCACTTCGCAATCGCAACAGAGGGGGTGAGGCGGTTTGCGACGGACAGCGACGCGGCCGCGCACCTCGCCACCCGAAGTCGGACTGAGCGCCGGTTCTCATAGGCTGTGCACCCGAGCCCGCGATCGACGCTTCAAATTATACCTTTCAGGTATCCACCTTATCTCCCCTTCAAGGTCTTATCTCATCAACTAATTAATGTGCGTGCCTCACTCATTTATTAGTTCTATCTTCACATTAAATGTTACTTGTGTTCCGGTGTTTTCTCCCTCACATATTATTATATTCAAGCGATTTCATTTTCCGTTTTATTTATTTGATAACGTTTACACGTGCACCTAATTTGTGCAGGTAAGACAACATTAAGTCTCTTGACTTGGCCTAATTTCACTCAGACAGTTCCGTAATTCGAGATTAATAGAACTTCCTTTGACGAAGGTAGACGACTGAAATTGAAACCGAATTTTCAAGTAAACGAGCAGTCGCCATTACTTAGTTTCTGTGGTCATCTTCGAGGGAAGTTGTTTTATTAATAACTTAGTTTTGATATTAACAAAGTTAGAGCTCTGTACATTGTTGGAAATTCTTCTTTGTAAGATTTTGAACGTTGTAAGCATTGTTTCCGAAAGCTTTTATCACGTTTAAGTTTGAGTTTCTTAAAGCAAAGTAAATTTAAATATGTAGATACTCGTACCTACGTCAGTTGTTGAAAATTTCATGATGTATAATTTTAACAAAAATGGGATAGATTTTCTCGATATACAAGAAAAATATATGTTTTGTTCTGAATTTCGTTTTGTACTTTCTCAGACTTTTTTATTGTTACTTGATACGCGTAACTAAAATGGGTTTGACTTGGATTTTATTTTCTATTAGTTTGCAAGTTATAAATGTGGCCTATTAAGTTGTAAAATTCAAAAAGTAAGTTGATAAAGGCTTTACAGGTTTACAGTACATAAATAAACTTTTTGTTTCTAATTATTTGTCATTAGTGTAGTCTGTACATTAATATTGTACGGTAACTCACTACACTGTTATTATTTGAACTCTACAGGGTGATTGGTTGAACGAGGAACTTATTATATAGGATGTTCAATACTTGATTCTCGTTCCAAATATGTATAAAAAATGACACCTTAATTTTTTTAAATACTTTTTAGAATCGATTTTCATCAATAACTGTGGACACTATTCTGAGCTTGCAAATCAAAGTTTCATGCAATGAAGTGATTTTCACCCTCTCCGCCTTTTGTATTAGCCAGCAGACCCCTAGACAATAAGAGCTTACGCGAGCTCTTTTTCTTCTCCTGTACGTGTGATTTATCGTGTTTTTTTTTATATTTATCTAGGTGTAAACACATTTTTAGGGTTCCGTACCCGAAGGGTGCCAAACGGGACCCTATTACTCTCGCTACGCTGTTCGTCCGACTGTCTGTCACAGGGCTGTATCTTTTGAACGTTAATAGGTAGCCAGTTGAAATTTTCTCAGAATATGTGTTGCTATGACCCATATGACCCATATATCACAACAAATTCTAATTATAAAAAAAGTCTAAAACCAAAGGAGGTCCCCATACAAGAATACTCGAAAAACATACATTTTTTTCAACGTTTTTTTTCCTGTTCTATCTTCAAATCGGTAATACATACCAGCGTCAAACTTGGTTTGATTATAGTGCATTCTATGTAGTTTAGCAAAAAATACAAAAATAGGGATAACATGGACATATGTGGTGGTACCTACTAAGAAAGGATGCAAAAAATCATATTTCACGCATCGCACGTTGATGTCTTTTAATGAACTCTCGTAAATTAAATCAGTTTCTATGAGGTATCAGGTCGATGGGTGGTACGGAACCCTTACTGCGCGAGTCCGACTCGCACTTAGCCGGTTTTTTTCATTATTATTCTTGAATATGTCCCTCGTTCACCCAGCTGTATATGCTTAAAACTACCGATATCCGATTTCAAAATGTATCTTATTCATATCAGCTACGTCTATCTATTCGTACATCTTCTTTCTTCGAACCTTTTCCCAATTATATTGGGGTCGGCTTCCAGTCTAACCAGATGCGGCTGAACATCAGTATTTTACACGGCGCGACTGCCATCAGACCCCTCCAACCCAGTTACGGGTAATCTTAAGGTTATCAGACTATCGGGCTTCAGGCTACAACCGCCATAACCTCAGGCCCGTAACAACTGCCATAGATATTCATATGGACACCGGGACCGACAGCATAAGGTGCTCTCCGAGGCACGGAGGGGTCTCAATGTACAACGAAACGGTCACCCATCCAAGGACTGACCGCGGCCAGCGCAGCTTAACCTCGTAGATCTTGCGATACACACGTTTATTACTCAGCCACGAGCCTCTCGTACATTATGTACAGTCGCCTGCACGTCAGTGGTAACACTTGAATTAGAAAACTGCCCTTACCGCTTACAAAATAAAGATGCTGTCAATGACAAACTGTTACCACTGACGTGCGGTCGACCATACATATGACAATTTTATTATTAAGGTGCAGCATTCGCCTGAAGCTGTTTGCAACCTTCTAGTTATACAAACAGTAGGTTCTAGGAACGCACGTTACGCAGAATGAATGCGTCTAGACGCCATTGTTTTATGAGGGGAGGTCTTCAAAGCATGAAAGTGCGATTGTATTGCGTTGTAATGAAGCGCGATGAAAGAAATGTGAGATGTTGCGTAGATTAGAGGAGATATTCTGTGTCCTTGCGAATCTAGTAACAAATAATCAATGTTATTGTTCGTTTGTTGTTAGTGCTCGTATACAGATAGAATGAGCTCTGTTTTTATTTTATTTTACCTGTTTCAAGTACATAACATTACGTGACCTCCGTCGATAGAGACATATTATTTGCTTCTGACTGTACACTGCCTTTAAATTTTTCTGCCAAATTGACGCCAGAATGAAGCAATTTATGGGACCAAGGGCATCGCCAAGCAATGGGCCAGGGAGCCAAGATGATAGATAGAGGATATGAATTGTAAGCGAGGCGTCGTCACGTTACTGTAGTCGATGTGGCGATGTCCGGGGGAGGCCATGTCCAGCAGTGGACGTCTTTCGGCTGAAATGGTTCTGATGATGATTGTGTTACACCAACGCTGGCCACCCCATAGACACTGACTACGATGGCAACATTACCGACACGCCCTGCCCACCTCCAGACACTCCGAGATGACACGGCGGGGAAAAAGTGTATTTAAGACATCGCAAATCTCAATCGGTCTCTCTTTTGTTACGAACAACTGACTAGGTCGAACCTCTGTCGCGTTGCTATAATCTTGTTGTCTGTGCTGTATATTGAGTCTGTTAAGTATATCCTTAATCATTTATGTTTTAGTGCTTGGAATTAATAATTAAAGTAATCAATGCTGGATATTGTATTTAGTAACTGTCAAATTAGTCTTTGTAAATTTATTATCTATATTAGTAATTTCCTGCAGCTGATTAAATTGTTGAGTGTGCATAATATGACTATTAAATTAATGGTTGATGTAATGTAGACTTTGTTTTATTCCATCTTTTCCGTCCAGTGTCTAATCTTTTGTAACAATTGTAAGTAAAATAAATAAATAAATTAAAGTTTTGATAGTTTACTAGGTTCGAGTCTCTAGGGGTGAGGGGAAGCTGCCCCTGCTACCCCCGAGAAATGCCCATGTTTGGGACTTTAACGTTTACACACGTTTACGCACGTTCCTACATCATTTTTACTGAATATCACAACATCTGTCAACATCTATCTTGCTACAACACTATGTTTCTATCCTACCTAACCTACCAGGATAGGTTACTTTTTTGTTTTCGGGTGGAAATCCTCATGGATACCCTCCGTCTGGAGACGGCGGAGGGCTATGTCGGACTCTTGCCGACTAAAACCACACGGTGGCCATCCTCTGCACAAAATATAGGAGCTCCTGGAACTCCATTGGACCGAGCCGGTGCTCCTCTAGTGCTACGCCTTTGGCACGTCCCGGGAAAACAATATTGTTTCCCCCACAGCAGCTCGCAACCACCACGTACTGCTGTCCTCCCCAGGGTCGCTCAATATACTCCTCGAGTCTCCCCACTCTTAGCGTCCACGATCCAGAAGATCCCCTGCCAGATGTAGCGACAGGGGATGCGGCCCTTAGCCCTATCTGGGCCTTGCGCCAGGGCGGTTGCCTCCCCGGCGCCTCCTTCTCCGAGCGGGATCGGCCCTCTCCCGATCTCGCTCTGCGGCCTCCTTCTGAAGCATAACGGTTTCGCAGAAGGAAGCCATGGCCCTCCAAGCCGTCGGATCTGCCAGCAAAGCCGACACTACTGCGGACAGAGAAAGATCCTGCCTGATCCAGGTCCCGCTGTTCGGAGCCCCACGCAGGGAGGCTAGGTTACCTAAGTAACCTTTACAGAAACCCATCAATTCATGATGAATTAATTCAAGAACAGTATTTAATTTTAATAAAATAATACAAAGCCCGAAATAGATCCAAAAAGTTAAACAATCGTCATTTAATTTGTCATAGATTAAACAGGGTTGTGGCCGATTTGATGAAGTTGAATACAAACAGTTGAGCTAACCCTTTCATTTGTATTCCACAGAGGTATGGTACGTGATGTCGCGAGCGTTGGCTCGCGTCCCCTGGCATCGTCTGTAGCCTACCGAACCTGCATGTGCTTATGTAATTGTTTGGAAAACTGCTCGCATTAGTCTGGCGAAAGATAATATCATAATAATGTATTTAGGTTAACTTTTCCAGAATAGCAAGTTTCATTTATTACCTAAAATACAAGTTCACAACATGGACGAATAAAAAAGGCGGATGGAATCTCGCTAAACAATAAGTGAAGCACCCATAGTAAAGCCGCGATAACGCAACAAATCTCGTGTGACGGTAGTCGTTGTCGTAGTGTCAGAAATAAAATAACAATATACCTAAATCTGCTGTCAAAATTATTGTTGGTTTAGGAAAAAAAAAGTGCTTCAATTTTTTCTTAGCGAGATTTCGTCCGCATTTTTTTATTCGTCCAAGGTTCACAAGTTCAAAGAACTAAAACGAATATTATAACTTTATTAAAACGAATATTAACATAGAAGCATTGAAAGGTTAGTAGAACGTTGCCTTGAAGCGCCATACACCATACTGACCCATTTATATCCAGTTGTCTTTTACAAAGAGACCTACATTGCGACGTACAGTACAGTCATGTTCACGTTTATGTACAGTATTATTACACTATATTTTATTTTGTTCGCGTGAACCCTGACAAAGAGTAGGTCTCTTTTTTTTTCCAGTAAAAAAATAATAATTAAAGAACAGGGACAGCAGTGTCCTTTAACCAACATACTTCTGTCACCAATCTATCGGGTGAGCCAAGTTACGGTGGCAATTTTTGAACCCCCTCCCCTTTTTGTGGTCTTTCACGGGGCCATGTTCTGAAATGATTGTTTACGGGCTGCTGTAATGAACATTTGTTTCACACATACGGTTTTGTTTTTGTTTCTGTCCCCAAACGTGTTACTTATACGCCTTATTACGCCTAATACAAAGGGTGAGATAGGTTTAGAGCACCGTCAAATAAAGTGCACATAATTGTCAAGGTGAGTGGTGTGCGGTACAGTCGCAATTATTTACTGGCGAGACATAGGGGAATGAAGAGGTCTTGAGCCCACGCCAAGTGCGCTCGCCGCCATCCGCGCCGACCGTGTTAAGAACTACCTACTCGCACGTATTCATAAGCTTTTATACACGCCTAGTATTCTTGCACGTGAATTTTTATTCCAACTTCGCCTTTAATTTATTTTCAAATTATTTACACGCTAGGCAATTTGTTTGAGAACCTTTTCTGGATAATAGAAATAAATGATGTTTAATGATATGTTTCGAGTTGCAGCGCACTTAACTTCAAAGCAGTTATGTGGATTACTTAAGCTTTTCTGAAGCTCAAAGAAAACATCTTCGAGGTATGCTTGGCGTCTTATTCTGCGGACAACAATGATCCATTTTCTCGCTAGATCGGAATTGAAAGGAAAATATAGTTCAGGTATAAGCTGCTTATCTACGTCACCATTCTAGAGCTGACAAACACAGAAACGCTGAGGTATTCAGTTCAATAGTCAAAATGTATAAAAGGATATTTTGTCAAATAAATTGTCAGTTAAAAGTCGAATTTGGAGTTATGACTGTTAATTGCGATGGGCACGCCCTCTGTCAGAATCTAATACCGTCACACTGAAGTGTGGATATATGGGAGTGTGGGTATGACATAGGTACACCACTATCTAACCTTTTAGGATCACGGTCGCGACCGTTATGATGACTTATACCCTCCCGCATATTGTACACATTTAGAAATGAAAGGGATTCCACTTTTATGTGGCTTGTGAAACTGAAGTTATCTCATTCAGATGTGCACTCGTAGATAAGAACCGTGGGGAATCTAACCGCTGTTTTCTGTAAGCCTAATCAATTGAATCTGTTACATAATCTCATATCAATTGATGCTATTTGTTGGTTTGACACGGTGCATGTAACTGGAGCGGGCTCCATGCGCTGGCTACCCACGCGGTCTAGTGCGGTACATTCAAAAGGCACAGGAGCCGCGCATTTCTTAACACTGTCGTTTACACGATACATGTAACCCGCGCCGTGTATAAGCACCATAAGTGTTTGTCAAATATTAGGTGGCCTATGTCCAGCAGTGGACGTCTTTCGGCTGAAATGATGATGATGAGGTACAGTCAACTGCATGACAGTGATAACACTTGAATTAGAAAACCGCCCTTACTGCTTACGAAATAAAGATGCCGTCAATGTCAAAGTGTTACCACTGACATGCGGTCGACCGTACATGATCAATTATACTATGGCATGGTATATGATACATACTGAACGAAAACATACGAGTATCAAACCAATTCCAAAAAAAAAATAGCCATTTTGTTGTTCGATTTTAGTTTTTCAGATGGGCTAACACAGGACATAATAAATAAGCAATACCTTGAAACTGAATAAAACTATTTGTTAATGTCCGACGAAAACCTGCCCGTCAGTTTCATAAAATACTTAAATTCTATTGTAGTTTTGTGCAGTTAGTCGACAATCTACCTATTGTTGTAGTTCGGTGTACAGTAACACCGCATGCTCTATTCAAAAGTTTTATGAATAAAAAATTTCTGAAAAAAAAAACCAGTAACATTTAGATCTGTTTGTTTTGTTATTTGGTATTTTAAATTGTTGCGTGGTTTTGCTATATGAAAAGGAATGGAACATTGCATATTAGCTTAGGTGTTGCAGAAATTACTAAGGAATTTATATCAGATGAAACAGCACAGTCAGGTACAGCTGGATAATTGAAAACAAGATTGCGTAAATGTATTAACATTATTTTTGGACTTAATTATACACGTAACAAAAAATAACCCTAAAATAAAACTAAACCTAAAGCTAAAAACTAAAAAAGAGCATCAAAATATTCCTCCGCACCTCTTTCAACTTGTAACGTGCCCAGAAGACTGGCAGCATGGCCGCGTTGTATGGCAATGCTTAATCTTTGACCAAAGTAAAGGCCAGCCTTCTGGTAACGTGAAGTGTCGACTAACCGTTTAGAAATATTTCTAAATAAAAGACGAGATTGCGTTAAATGTTCTGTCTGTAACCCTAATTGCTTTACCTACAGTAAAATTAAATGGTGGTTCGCTTGCTGAATAGATAGATATAGAAGATGTCAAAAAAATTCAACTTAATTTTCAAGATTCACTTCAGAAATGAATCGACTAACTACTAATGAATTCTACAAGTATTTCTAAATTGTCATTATTCAAAATAATAAACTCTTTATTCTTTCTAGATTATTATTATCGGTTGGTTTAATAGAATATTCATTAATTCTATACTAAAAATAATACCTACCAATCGCCATTTATAAAAAATTTGCCAGTGTCATCAAAACATAATCCGCTGAGAAAAATTGCCTATAAAGTACTCGTCGCTACATAAAAATATTGTTATTGCTTATTTTCATTTCGTTCGTATTGCAAATGTGGGCCGGGTAATTTGTTTGTATCGGAACTTCACTGGGTTTTGACATTTTATAGGTCGTAAATGGACACATAAGTGACGAAGTTCAAACCTTTTAAGGCGCTGCTAAGAGCTGAGTGGCACCCCCATCAGTAAAATAACAATTACTCGCTGAGTACATCATTTATTATCTACTATTAACTTTGTAAATTATAGTTCACTGTAGTTGTAGATAGAAAAAATGCGAAAAATTTCCACTTTTGTCACTTTTCCTATCTACAACTACGGCGAACAATAAATTGAGTTAATAGTTTCTGATTATACTACAGTACCTGTAATGTACACTTCAATGGTGACAAACGAATTTTCGATAAATGATGTACTCAGCGAGTTATAATTTGTTTACTGTCGGTGGCACCACTTAGCTCTTAGTAGCGCCTTAAAAGGAAATTAAAGCTCTGTACACACGCCCATAACTTCGTGCACAAATGATCTATATGTCGTATACATCGTAGAATACAATAGACTTTACTACGTCACAATACAGAGACGACAGTCGAGTGTAGAATTACGACTCTTGGCTCGAAAACTTGGAGCGTTTTCGACGACCCTCGAGGAAGTACTAAACAGAAAACTTTTACGATGGTACACATCTTTGTAAATTCATTTAATATTTCACAAACTGTGTCATAGTAAAGCTTTACTTCAAGTTCATTTCTAGCAAGATATTTTAATTTAGCCTGGGGGGGGCGTGAAAGCTGTGCAGTAGGAAGATAATAGCGGTTCTTAAAATAAAGCCTTTGTGTCATTATTTTGTGTGACGCAGCGCTACTCTACCGCACTTGGCGGCGTTTGCCAGCGATGATTCGGCCGAGCCCGCTCTCCCCCGGATATACCCCAATATTGTGCAGTTAGAGCGCTGTTACATGAATATAAGCGACTGAGGGAGGTAACATAACTATGAATATATCAGCTTATAACGTGTGGTAAACGCTCTTGATACAAATAATATTATGGAAAACTGCTTTATGAATCTTTGGTTGAATATAATATCTGAAATCAGAGTCTGTTCGTGGATTTTGGAACAGATTAACAATTTACAGTAGTTTTGATAAATGTTTTGGAGCATTTATTGATTGGCGTTGAAGGCCCGTAAGTTGTATACAATTTATGAGCCTATTTACAGTTAAAACTATTTCAAAATATGTTTAACGAAAATTGGGGCTATCAGCTCAAAATATAAATAAAATGACCGCCACGTAATGTTGGCTGTAGGACAGTGTCACATCTACACCGTTTTACTGCTACAATTAACGCAACATATACTGTACGGATACTGGCGTTTATGATATTATGTTTAATAACAGCTGGCATAAAATTCGCTCACAAAACCCTAAAATATAGAGCAGCTGAATAAAGTCTGCTGTAGACAGTAAGCAAATATTTTTAGTTGTAATTCCAGAACGATGCTCAAGCATAAATCTAGCATCAAGAAATTGCCAATTCATACTTTCGTTTGAAGTCATGTGCTCCGGACACGGACTAGTTTGCGAGTCAGTCCAGTTAGTTTAATACTGGCCTTACACTGGTCTCGTGTAAAAATATACAGCATGTCCCATCGCTATGCTTCATGGAGGGCAAGTACCTTAAATATAAAAAAAAAAAAATACTTAAAGAAGGCTACATTTTATTTTATAAAGCAAGTAATACTGCATTCAAGGATTTTTTAAAAGAGTCTTCTTTGAGCCGGAAATCGAAACATTAATTATGCTGAAAATATCACCTGCTATTGTTATGCCACCAATCGATAAATAAATAAATATTTGGGACATTTTAAAGCAGCACTATCTAGTCCAAAACTAAGCAGAGCTTGTACTATGGGTACTAGACAATGGATATAATACTCATATACTTTTTTTTGTAAATATATACTTATACACAATAAACACCCAGACTAACACAAACACTTATGTTCATCACACAAATATTTGTGTCCTGTGGGAATCAAACCCCAGACACTATGTTTCTTACTTTTTAGCGATTGTGTTAGTTCCATTCCCTGCTCAGGCAAGAGATTTTTTAATCATCTTTGAATGCAGGATTTCTTATTTTTTACATAAAATGAAGTCTCCTTTACGTAAAATTTCATATGTCCAATATTTAAAGTACTTTCCCACTATGAAGCACAGTGATAGGACACCCTGTATTTGAAGACAGTTTAGAGAGTAACTATTTTCAAATGACTCACTGGACTGACTCGCGAACTGGCCCCGTTTCCGGGGCGCATCATGCTTGAGCGTCCTTTTAGAATTCAGGCCTAAGTAACTGACCTAGCCACGTTAGTGTATCTGATCTCCAATATAATTCACAAAATGGCGTCCTTTATTTTTAACGATGGAATCGCACTCACGTCTCGCAAATTTAAAACAGTCGTAAAATTCAATAAAGCGTATTATTGCAGACGTTGGTAAATTATGTTAGTGTTTAAATTGTACGCTTTACGTGAATAAAATATATACGATTTTATGTGTTACGGTGGAATAATAAAACAGCATTTAATATTGAACGGCCATACTGAATGTCAAATTGTTATCTGACGTGGGTAACTTTTTAGGACCCCTATACTTTAGCTTTGTGAATGGATTAAAGTGTCCGTTGATAACAATTTAGTTATAACGATTTATAGTTTAAAATGATATTACTATTTTGTGAAATACGTCTTGTTTGACTTTCACGCTATTGCTTATTCTACAAATCGTAAAAGTCAACTGAAGGACATTGTCCGCCTTGCCTTCTCAGACGGACAAAGATGAAATTTTTAAACCATATTTATGCAAGGTGATGCTGCCAATTTTAACGGAACTGTATTGACACATGGAAAGTAAAAGCATAGTTTTATGTGTTTAAGAGAAGCAGTGTGCAATTTATTGTGATTGTACACTTGCAACAAAAAATCAACAGCAGAGTCTTGCATAGTCTATAAAAAAAAAAAAAAAATCCGTGTCAGAATTAAAATGTTATGTATTTAATTCAAACGAGGAAAATTCTTTGTAGGTGTTCCAATGAATGGCTTTTTGGCTTTGATAATGTTGAGCTGTAGGTATCCAAAGCTACAAACGTTATTCAAATAACGGGTCCCAGCCGGGGGCAACGAGACGTCCAATGGCTCCCGTGTGGTACCTCTCATCGGGCTTTCAAGTTTTTTGCTCTAAAATACATATTGAAATCTTATCTATAGGAGACGCGAGATAGCTTCAGTGATATGACTGCTATGATGAAAGTACTTATCAAAACATTTTTAATAAATCCTTTTATCGGTTAAGAGGACATATACTGGGGCAGGATATGTATTAGGACTGGGATATGGTCAATTTGTATGAATATACTATTCATTAGTCTTAAATGGAGTGATAATAATCCGAATGTTAAATAAGCTTTGACAACATTTTCCTGTTATACTGATATGTAAGAAAAACAAGCTCAAATATTATACGGATAATATAGAAAGAGCGAAAAAAATACAGTAAAAGAGTATCTACTAAATGTAATAGAAAAACAATGTCAGCATTTGCATTTGAGAGTAGCACTGTTGCATCTCGTGTGAATGCCTTTTGTAGCGCTCTCTAAATGGAATGCATTATTGAATGAGAACACAATATAAATACGGTCATTTTCAATTACCTATCTCAACTACCTATATGTTAGCAATAGCCAATTTATATTCAAAATCGAGCACTTTTGCCTTTTCAAGAAAAAGTTAAAGTATTTTCGTCGATCAAGACCAAAGTTATGTTAAGGTAAATGCTACAGGGTAGCGTTTTATTGCAAATTGTAGCTCTATTTTGCGTTGTATATCCATAAAAATATGATTCGCGATTGTAATAACAATATGACTACTGAATAATCCTAATTAAAATTATAATCCTAGCTCTATAAGCTGTACAAGCTCGATAATATTAATTTACGATCAAATTATCGATTTTCGAACTAGTAGAGCCTTAGGAGCTAGGTTTATACTTTTTATGAGTATTATTTACTACCGCGAATCATATTTTGATGAATAAACAACGCAAAATAGAGCTACAATTTGCAAAAAATGCAAGAAATTTTGGATTTCGCGGGCTACTGCATTCACCTTATCGTCTTATAATCAAAATATGATTGCACATCGTTCGCAAGGAACTAACGTGATCAAAAAATTCATACGTGACCCCTTTGGAAAGCTTTGAACGTGTGGAAGGTAATTACCATAGAGCGACGTCTTTGCTCAGCTATAAACCGGTATATGGGGCTATAAATTACAAAAGTAAGATCGTATATTCGCTTGCATTATCTTACTTCACGAAGCTCATCTTATGACATATTATAAGGTAAAATAAGTGACCGATAAAAACTAAATTTTACTGGTTGTTTTTTTTTTCTGGTAAGAAAAGTGTGGGAGTCGTATTTTTTTTCACGTTACACGTTACTATTTTTAAAAATCATTATATCAATATAAAATGAAATCATAATCAAAATTAAAGCCAAAAATAAGTAAAAGAAAAGTAAGTAAAAGTAAGCGAAAACGTAGTAAGGGGTTATGTCAAGAGTTGATGAACAAAAGCATATGCTTGCCCTAATAAATAATAAATAAATTCATAATGGCAACATACTGCCACCACAATCGCAAAAGAGTGGTGACTATGGATGAACAAATTTCTTAAATTTTACAACCATTATAAATTTTCGAAATATTTTTCACCTCAAACTTACAACTAATTCACCAGAGGATGGGCAGCAGCGTTCTCTGTGTATTTAACCAACCAACTGCGATCGCCAACCCGCCTGCCAAGCGTGGCGATTATGGCATATCCCCCCCTTAATTGGGGGAGGCCTATGTCCAGTAGTGGACGTCTTTCGGCTGAAATGATGATGATTACAACTAAAAGTGAAAAATATCTATTTAATAATTTGAAAATTTTCAGTGGTTGAAAAATTCCATGAAATATTTCCATCCTGACTGTCAAGTTCAGAGAGAGCCGAGTAGGTACAGGCTATAAAAATCAAGAAAAAAAAATACAATCTTACTCGCAGCTGCCAGGTGGTAATTCGGCAGCTAGTACTTTAACCATCTGAAGCTGATCTAAAAATACTTCGGAAGGAAACGCGAACAATGATGACGAAAGTAAGTGACAGCCCCTTTGAGTAAATAATTTGAATAGTAATCTACGGTGGGTACATTGAAACGTTGCATTGTCACAATCTAAGGTCAGAATGGGGTCAAGCGGCGCGGCCGCATCGAACGCCACGTCGGCAGAGCAGTCGTTGTTCTCAAAATAACGCGCAGCGGCTGTGCTATATTTGAAGTGTCTCACTACTTGAATAATTTATAAGTCGAGCTCTTCTCGAAGTGCACTGCATTTCCGTAGCAAAGCTCGTTGTGCGAAACAGAATAAGTTCGCACTTAACTCAACTATGGAAGTGAATGAAGAAAATCACTTGCTTAGTTTGGGAGATAACGAGTTGGCGCAGTATTGATTTTGCAACATCTTTTTTTGCAGTATTAGTTTTGTAGGTTTACTCCTAGCCTACTAATGTTATAAATGTGAGAGTTTGTGAAGATGTTTGAATGTTGGTTACTCCATCACGCTTTGAGGACTGAACGGATTTGGCATACAGATAGAACATAAGCCGGATTAACATGTAGGCTACTTTTTATCTCGGGAAAATTAACAGTTCCCGAGGGTTGCACAATAAATAATCGGCAAATGCAGTGTAGGGTGCCCCCCCCGCCAAGTGGACCGACGACCCGAAGAAGGTAGCTGGGGGGACTGGATGCGGAAGGTAGAGGACCGAATGTTGTGGCGCAACTTGGGAGAGGCATATGTCCATAAGCAGTGGACTGCGATAGGCTCAGTTGATGAGGGTTGCACGACATCATCTTTCTATAATAAGTCGATTTACACGCGGGCGAAGCCACGGGCGTAAGCTAGTTTTTTTACATTTTATTAGTGGTTCTATTTTCAAATTGTTGATAGTACGCATGACTGGCAGATCAGGGAAGCGTGAGCATAAAATAAAATAGGCCTATATGGTTAGAACAAGTCTATCATTGAAATATTTATATCAATACTCTATAAGTAAGTATTTTAAAGACAATCAGTGTTTACACTTTGGTTTACACCCTTCCAAGCTGGTTCTAAGGATAAACGTTAAGGAATACATTGATAGTTCATCCCGCTCTTCTCGTAAAAGTTTACTGATGGAAATGGTTATCGTTATACCATCAGATACGCAATCTGTCTAGATTATTATATGTTCTTAGTTTTTTCTTGATCCTTTCTCTCTTGTCTCGTTTTAGTCCTAATTATAGCTAACTGAATTGGTAAGATTTTAATTTTATAAATATTATTAACTAGCTGACTCCTGCGGCTTAAATTCGCTGACTTGGTATGCTGATAAAAAGTATCCTACGTGTTAATTTGTGATTAAACGAACTTACGTGAAGTTCTATCCTAATTATATAAAGTTATTCGTCAATTCAAGTTTACATGCTAGTCTCTTTGCACGAATCATGAATATAATTCAAGACATGGTCTATCTATTTGCTAAATTTCATCTAAATCCCTTCAGCCGTTTCAGCGTGATTGAAGGATAAATAAATATCCATACTTTTGCGTTAATAATATAAGTTGGATATTTTTTTTGTGTAGCGAAATTGTGTTGGCCTATGGATTCCAATAGAATACTAGATCCAAAAAAGTACTGTCCTTAGAGTTCATACAACGCCCACATGCACCTTCTGTTAAGTTGAATGTTAAATTGTGTAAATATAATATTAATTAAGTAAAAATAGACAGCTCTAAAATTATCTGACACTAATTACGAAAGTTTTGTTGTTTATCTGTTCATTACTTCCTCATGACTAAACAACTCAAGCTTAAATTTGGTAAAGCTTGTAATAAAGCTATCTTGAAACCCGAAAAGTATAATGGGTAGTTTTTATCAACATATCATGCAACTGAGGCAGTAAAAAAACATATGTCTACGAAATATTTATCCATAATAATATACATATGGTTAAGAGGTTCATATTAAAAAGCTATTATGCCTTTTAGGTTACTGATCCAACGAGCTCCATCGTGACCCATTTCCCCTTACTTTAATCCGCTTGTGCGGTACATAAAACTGAACAAAATAAAAACTAAAACAGCAATGTTGGAAGACAATCCTCAGCTTAATTTCACTGAGCAAGGAGTTCCACCAGCTATCTCCGTTGGCTACCTTTCATTATTTTACAGCCACAGATTTACAGCAGAATAAATATTTTTGTGTTTGAAAATTCCTTTCCTGAATTCCTTTCTAGAAATAACAGATGCCCGAACGCTTATACCTTCTTAATAATTTTCAGACAAGCTCTTGTTTCTTTACGCTCTATATTCGTTTATTTTATGCCGAAAGAGGTATTACTGGTTTGAAGAATAAGGAATGAGGAACATAATCTTATGGAAATATGTACATGAATGTAGTAGGTAAGATGTTTTTTTATCATTTATTTGTAACCAGTGATACCTGTGGCTATATTAAAGTTCTTAGTTCTCCGCAATCTTGTAAAAAAATCTTGTTTTTTAAAGTTAACTTTCTCAAACCATATCCGATTCGGATAAATAAACTTTTACATTTTAATGTCAGATGTTTTTTTATAGTTATTTTAAACACTTTGAGCTTATCAACCTAAATACGATGGTGAACAACAATACACTTAGTAGATTCCAACCCAATAAACTTTTTAATAACACTTCGAAAACTAGTTATTGTACTATTTGTAGCTAATTAGCCTATGCCCGCAGCTTCGCCCGCGTGGATGTCATTCCGGGATAAAAATGCTTTTATGTTAAAGCAGGTTATGTTCTATCTGTATGCCAAATTTCATCCAAATCCGTTCAGCCCTTACCGCGTGATTGAGTAACAAACTTACAAACATCTTCAGAAACTTTCATATTTATAATATTACTAGCGAATCATCTCTCGGGAACTGTTTATTTTCTCGATCTAAAAAGTAGCCTATATAGGCTACTTTTTATATCGAGAAAATAAACAGTTATATACAGTTGTGACATATGTCCGGGTTATGTTCTATTTGTGTGCCAAATTTCGTCTAAATCCGTTCAGCCGTTACAGCGTGATTGAGTAACAAACATCCAAATATCCAAACAACCAGTCATCTAAACAACCATTCATAACATAACATAACATCTCGTCTGTATTTTCCCGAAGGGGTAGGCAGAGGTGTAATAATACACCCACATTTCGCCAGTTATGTTATAGTCTTATGTAATAGGGGGCGAGCCTATTGCCATTAACCGGGCACAAATCCAGATTCCGGGCTGCTACTGAGAATTTCCTAATGAAAAAACCCAATAATACTATTCCCGACCCGGGAATCGTACCCAGGACCAAACACAAACATTCACATTTATAATATTAAAGTAGGATAAGATATGTAGGATGATTTAATTAGACATTATTTGTTCTTAGTTCGATCACATCCCAGTGGTTTTTAGCGTGCAGTCACGATCCTTTTTACTTAAAAGAAGTCGCGCGCTTATTAGCAGGAGTACAATGAATGGAACTTTTTCTGTTTTATTCTTTATACCTCGATAATCAATGAGCTTAAAAGCCACAACAGCCATTTAGCGTCGTAACGTTAAGAGAAAAAACAACAATAAACATTTTCGCACAGTCCCCGAGGTAACATAACCGAAGTTACGTAAAAGCTTATTTAAAAATACTCCTATTAAACTTGACGGCATAAAAAATATGTATAAATCAAGATGGGGCGCAAATGACAGTCGTTTTGCTAACGTTGTGCGTGTACATATAATAATTAGTCGTTTGCGTGACTCTGATAATTACCACATTTCGTATAAATGTAGTGGTACACATGCCACCGCGGGTTTACACTAATTGTCCAATTACGACGTTTATGTCACAGGCATTAGTGTTGAATAGAATCGAGTGTCTGCGTTTGTTTACTGAAATAATGGTTCAATTTGGTTTTTAAATGAAGATGTCAATAATTAAAGTTTGAGCTCAGTAAGGTGGTGCGGTGTTAACTTAACGGATAATTTTCATTCCTAATGGGCTTATGCTCGACCGCCACATCACCTGATGTTAAGCGATGGAGCGATTGACGATGATAGACGTTTGCCCAGAAAAAACCTATTTAGTCGAGTCTTAAATACCACCTGATTATACTGCAAACACTATACTGCGCTCCAACACACATATCACTGAAGTAGCTCAAAAATCCGCTAAATAAAAGAGATATTGGGCTGGCCTCATCCACCGGATACGGTCTGAGCTATGTGCCAAAAGTAAAACACAGAGGAGCCCTAACATAGCGAAGCAATGTCGAGGCAGACTGCAAAGCGATGGACCGACGAACTTAACGATGACACAACTGACTGGCCATTACTGGCACTAAGCCGCACAGATTGGAAATCAAGGGGGGAGGCCTTTGCCCAGCAGTGTTATGTTACAGGCTAACAGTTACATTATTTTAGTAGTTCTGTGTTGAAGCGGCCCAATAGTGATCTAGGGGTGGCATACCTACTGGTGAGAACACAGTCATCTTATCAGCCCCTAAATGTCTAATGCAGGATAAGTTGAAGAAAAAAATCAAAACCAGAAAAAAACACCAGAAAACATTTAAGGGTAGTTTCTGCTAATAATTATGAACAACTTTGATTACGGGACTAACCCTGAAATCGTGAACATTTGTGTTCACATAAACTGACAAAATGTAGGGAACAGTATAAGTAACTATAGGCCGTGAGCATCTCATCACCATCATTGCCATCGATATAAGAAATGTTTTTTTTTTTTTTTTCTGTAAACCACGTTTTTAAAACGAAAGCAAGTTAATATTGCATTGTCATCTAGTCCTGTTGTCTGTTCAAAGTTCAAAGTTTCAGTATCTAGTTCATCTGGACATTAGTTAAAATCGATTGCAAAACAGATAAACAAACAAACTTACGGACAAGAAAGCAAAAAATTAATAAAAACGTGGTAAAATCACGTTTTTTAATATCGCTTGGAGAATATATTGGTGAGTGAGCACAGGAAGCGTTGTCCCTCCTCTTGACATAATCCCCTGGTTGCCTTTTCAGACACCAACGGAAGAGGCAGGGTGACAAATTCTCTGCACGGTTTTTTTACACAAAAATAAAACAACTCCTTAGTTTGTGTAACTTTAAATGAGTCGTAGTATTTCACGTAGCACGGTTAGCTACGGCGTAGACATGCTACGCGACTCGTGTGCAGGGACTACGCTCACTTTTTAGTTTTGATTGATCACTTTTAAACTGATAAATCTTGCGAAATTGACTTTATTTTATTGAAGTTAGTTGTTGATTATGTTGTTTGAAAAATTATTAAATACTAATACATGATTTTCACATAGTATGCATACCTAAATCGAGCAAAAATGCCAAAAGAAACAAAACAGCAGTAATAAAGTAAGCAGATTATAATTTTTAATTACAATTTGCTGCCTATCTCGTTTCTAAATTATAAATTTTAAACGTGAATAAGCAACAGTTAAAAGGACAAGACACCAGTATTAAATTAAGATTTATTATATAAACAATAATTTTAATTATAAAAAGGTCGCTCATTACGTATTCAAAGAGCCTAGAAGGTCGCGGTGTTGTGTAAAGCATGGCCGCCGTTTTATTTACTTAAAAGCCGGATTATGGTGCCAGACACTTCCTGCCACACTATTAAATTTGGTCTATGCTATTTTAATGGACTATTTTTGTATTTGGAATGTAGATTTCATAAAGCCAAACACTTTTAATAAATTAACGATGCTACTTTGCATACTCATTTTTGAAGTGCTATTTAAAGGTTCATTTAGCGTTAAGCTTCAGGTTTGAGCGGCGCTCAGTGGTGTCTAAAAATAGCGAAATTATATACCTGGAGTATATTTGAAGTGAAACAAGCTTGAAAGAGGCGATTTTGTATAAGATTTTAAGCCAAAAAGGTATGAATTAAATGTTGAGTACGTTCTTAAAGGTAATGAAGAACTATTACCGAATTAAATTATAATCGAGCTTCTTAAGTTTGGGAGGCAGACTTGTCGAGATTGTTGCTCAAAGGAGACTTCAACAAAAATATCGCTTTTCGAATAAAGCTGAGAAAGGGTGATATTATTGTCAGAGATAACAACATCGCCCTAACGTCACGCCTGTATTTTCTCAAAGGGGTAAGCAAAAGTGTATAATATACTCACATTACGCCAGTTATGTCATAAGTCGTATAATGCCGTTGGCATTAGGCTCATCCCCTATTGAATGGAAAAAATCCAGATTCCGGGCTGCTACTGAGAATTTCCTAATCAACAAAATGTAAGCCATCGTGGGACGCCTGGCAGATGTGAAAAATTGAAATTATTTTGTATAGATAATATGCATAAAAGGATAGTTTATGAAAGGAAATAAATATGGTATAATCAAAAATAAAATATTCAGATCGACGCGTCACCACACTGCTCTAGATGTTTCATATTATCCAAAGACATTAAAATAATTTAATCTCTTTGATATTATCATATTGCGTGGCGACGCGACGCCACGTCAACGACCGACTGGTCTGACTCGCCGCATTAAATGTTTCACATCAAAAACTCTATAACCCGGGTTCCCGGGAATCGAACCCAGGACCCCACGCTTAGCAGTCGCACTTGCGACCACTAGACCAACGAGCCAGTCGTTAAAGACTTTACTTTCTCATCTAGATATTTAAAAACAAAAATAAAATATAAATAAATATTTTGGGACATTTTTACACAGCACCATCTAGTCCCAAACTAAGCAGAGCTTGTGCTATGGGTACTAGACAATGGATATAATACTTAAATACTTTTTTTTTGTAAATACATACTTATAATACATAAGCAACACCCAGACCAACACAAACACTTATGTTCATTTACACAAATAATTGTGTCCTGTGGGAATCGAACCCACGACCTCGTTATCAGCAGTCCGACACTCGAACTGCTAGACCACAGAGGTCGTCAAAATGAAGTGACAGCTATATGGCAACATGAAGTGACAGCTGGATGGCATTGGTATGGATCAGTCTAATCGACCGTTAGCATATTGGGCGTATTTAAAATATTCCTAGAAGTCCTTCTGAATGGGTTCATCAGTCGCCAACACAAAAAATTGTTTCTACCAAGTTGTTTAACCTTAAGTCAAAGACCTTATCGACAGTGACATTATAACAACATTACATAAATCAACTGTCGACGTGTTACATGCTCCACCCACGTCTGCTGCATCGCAATTTTTAAAAACTTTTAGACTTTAGCTATGTTTTTAACAATTCTGTTAATTTTAGATTTAGAATCGGATAAAAGTATAACATACAGACATGGAAAAAAATATAGACGAATAGCTGCGAACAATCATATCGTAGCCATCAAAACCATGCTCCTCCGTGTACAAACCAGCGCTTACGCACACACATGCATCTGAAACCGTGCTCACCGCTCTCAGTACACATGTCGCGCCATCGTCCAGTAAGCATGCGTGTGTGCATGAGCGCTGATTTGTACACGGAGAAGCACGGTTTTCTTGGCTTCATTATAATTGTTACTATGTATGTGCACACAGGGTAAAGTATGCGTTATTTAGATGTCTGTTGTAGAACAATTTGTATGAAAAAAATTATCTTGAAATTTCACTAATTCCTGCTGCTCAGTTTTTTTCCTACGGTACAATGTAATCCTACACGAAATTGAGTCGATTATTTATTTATTTAACACCAAGAAAATATTACATCAAAGTAAACCAACTTTATATAAAGTTTAAATTACATTTATTACAGTGATCAAATTGTTTTGCCACGTTTATTACTTTTCAAAGATTGTTCACGCTTCACTAAAATCATCATCCTAGTCACCTTTTCCCAACTATGTTTGTGTTGGCTTCCAGTCTAACTACATGCGGCTGAACATCAGTATTTTAACACCCGCCAATAGTGTCGACAAGACTAACATATTCCTTTGGATATCAGGTTCCTTTTAGACAGCTATAGTAAAAGCATGAAGCTAGCTTCCCACGCGCCGTGCCACACCTGCTCACGCTAACGGGCCATGGGAATGGTTCCACCTGTGCTGGTGCGGACTAACCTGTAAGGGTCCTACGGATCCGCAATGTGTCGGTATCTTCAAAAGCGCCGTTTGTGAGCGTGCGAGGTGGCGCGGCAGCCCAGACGGGCGCGTGCGTCTGGTGATCGTCATTTGATAGCTTAACTTTGTAGCTGTTAATATGAAATGGTTGAAAGAACTCACGACACACACCATAGCCCGCGCCACTATGGGCCTAGGCCCTTAGCAGAGTGGATTTGCCTGTGACGCAAGCACTTCCGCACAAATCAACGCGGCGTGGTGTGACCTGTGCAATCACAGGCCGTGGGAAGCCAACTTTATACTTTTACTGTAGCTGTTAAGTAATGGCTTATACGGGCTTAGATATGCAATAAAACTACAATAATAATAAAAGTTTAAGTTTTTTGAAGAAACATTGTCTTTTAAAACATTAAATCCCTAACACACTGTACTTTACTTGAACATAAATTGAGTAGTTGAATTTGCTAATACAGTGCTATTAGCTATCTTCGTCGACGTAAAATTGTAATGTGTGTTACATTGTTTCTTAATTTAAGTCGTTAAAGTTCTATGCACCGCGGTGCCGCACCGTGTAGGGCTTCTTTATTAATATTTATTTTTAAAATTAGTTTAAAGCGTTTGCAATGTTGAATTTATTAAGTCCGCTGTCAATCAATATTGTATGGATTTTCTCGAATTAAAGAAACCTAGTTATTCTGTATTGTAACTTCTCTTCTTGTGGACTTGTAACTTGAAAAATAAAACTAACTTATTGTATCCAGAAGATGATGAGATTTTAATATACTCATATAGTATAAAGCTATCAAATGGAAAATTATGTAAAATTTCAGCTCAAATGACATTAAATCTAAAACACGTTTATCAACAAATTAAAGGAGGAGCAAATTGCTCGCAAACGGGTTGAATCTCCGATGAATTAGCGGAAACGACGTAATCTCGAACTAAACCTCGACTTGACCGAGATAACTCGGAAGTTTCCAGAAAAAGGAGTTCGCACTTATCAGATAATGCGACTTTCCAGTTTGTAACAATGATAGTGACTCCGTTGTCGTTTAAGGCGAAAACTTTCTGTTGGGATTTTAAACTTTTTTTCGTAGAACAGTTTGTTTATCAGACCACTAAATCTTTAATGGTTTTGTAGTTTTATTTTTATAGAGTTTTAGATGTTGAGGAATTTTAAAAGTTTACAATAAAAGTTTTTAGTGGGGAGATTATCACTAAGTAACTTTTTAATCTATGAACCGTTATTTTAAATTACTGGGTTACTTAAACTTGGATTCATTCTTTATTTATCTTGTAATGATAAAGAAATAGAAGAGATTACTTAATAACTTCTTAGGTTTTCGCGATCACTACACATTATAATAAAACAAAGTTTAACCGGATTAAATCGCGTATATCTTGAAGCGTGCTTCTATCAAAACCTATTTCAAGCCCCAAAGAAAGATCAGCCAACTCCTCAGACCGGTGAAGTGTCACATTCCCTTACAAGATGCAGGGGTCTACAAGATTGATTGTGATTTTGGGTTATCATACATAGGGCAAACAAAGCGTAGTATAGCCACTAGAATTAAAGAACATATAGCTGACGTCAGGAACAGACGCTCCAAAAAGTCTGCAGTGTGTGAACATGCCCTAGACAAACCCAACCATTTTCTTCGATTTGATAAACCACAAGTTCTGGCGAAGGAAAACCGATATGTACCTAGAATGCTCCGTGAGGCTATTGAAATTAAAAAACATCCTAATTTTAATAGAGAAGATGGTTGGCAGCTACCACCAGTTTGGAACCCAGTCCTAAAAATAATCAAGTCCCAAACAGCATGCAACACTGTAAAAGATAATGATATTGTGAGTGATTACTGCGTGCATCGAAACGATTTTAATTAATAATATTGTACGGTAGATAAAAATATTTTTTTTAGAAATATTTGTAAAGACGCTTGTCATCTTAGTCTACCTGCGACCACGAAATGCTGCAAAGCTTTCGAAACGTCAGGGAAACCAATTTAAATAATATACGCGATTTAATCCGGTTAAACTTTGTTTTATTATAAGAGATTACTTGCCTAAAATATATAAAAATTGCAGAAACAAATTGAGCTGGTATGATCATACATTTTTGTTATATAACATGATAAAAATGCTCTGACCGTCATGTCGATATTCTAACCAAAATTAAAAGGTGTTTACATTCAGGGTTCTGTCAAAGTATTATCGAATGAATTATCAACCGCCATCCTCCCGCATCCCACATATCAGCGTGATTTCAAAGGATCCGTTGATGCTATATGGGGCTCTGTCTATCTCGCGTGGGATAAGGAGTGCTCTATACGTTTTTATTTCTTTGCCACATGAGCATGACATTCGCTTCTTATCCAAGATTATGCAGATATGTATGCGTATTTGTTTTTTAATCCTTCTCTTCAAACTTAGCCTAAACATGATGAAGTATGGTGGATTACGACGCTCAAACATTTAACTAAAGCTCGTCTTGGGAAAACTCATTTAGGGTTAAATAAGCGACCCAAGTATTCTAGGTTTAATTCGAGCACGGGTTTACACAAATAAATGTTTCAGACAATCCAAATGAGTTTTGTAACAAAAATCGTAGCATTTTTATCAAAATTGTTGTTGCTCAAATAAGTCGTTAATAATGCATTGAAATTGTTTTATCAGTTATTACATCTACGAAAACCTTGTATCAAATTGTGTACTTAAAATATGTATAAACGTAGTTATCAGGATTAAATCAAAATCAAACACGACAATTTTTTTTTTTTATTGTATTGTTTCGTACGTGTTTATTAAGGCGCTGTATGAAGACGAATTTGAGCATGGTACCGACAAGCACGCAAAATGGCAATGTGTATGATTTTAGTAGAATCTCATAATTTGCCATTATTCGTACGTTTCTTCAGATTTTTACTTAATGAAATAAAATTCAACGATTAAGTTGCAATTTTTTTTAATTATCTTTGTTTTTAGCACAAAAATACTTTAAATATAATTCTTGTCGCTAAAAATATTGAGATCTTGAGATAAAAAACAATTGTAAACTTTTTTAGTTTTGTACAGGTTGTTTAACTACTTACTCCGTTGGCGCAGCGACCCAAAATGTGTCTTAGCCTCCGACACGAGAGAAAGCCACTTGCCGCGATCTTGGCTCGAATCTCTAGAAGAGGAGAGAGGAGGGTCTTACGTAAGATCTTGGGCTCTGTGCAGAAACCGGATGAAACCTGGCGGATGGGGAAGAACGCCGAGATAGAAGAGGTCGTGGCCGAACCAAATGTGATAGGAGAGGCAAAAGCTCACAGACTCCGTTGTTGACTTGGTCACGTGGAGAGAATGGGAGAGGATCGAGATGCGAAGAGACCCTATCTGGGTCGACTAAAAGGGCGACGCTCGGTCGGTTGCTCTATATATCGCTGGAGTGATGCGGTGGATGGCGATCTTCTGGAAATGGATAGATTGTTTTAGTGGTCTTTAATCCGTACACTTGAATATTTACTGTTTTTTTCTAGCTCGTAATATGTATCAATACGGCTAACTGTGTGACAAAAAACTGGACGTTTTACGGTACCTGCGATTGAACATCCACAACGGAATAGAGTGAAATAAACCTTTTCCCTTACCGGTCATGTCGTTATACTAGCCTTTACGAAATTGTTGGGGTCGGTTTCAATCCTGTAAACAGATGCGGCTGAATATACATACTTTTACCCAACTATGACTCGAAGCTTGGAGGGAGAATGTTTTACATGAAGGGGCCCTTTGACCTCCGCTACCTTTTTTTGGAGAATGACCAATACTTTAACTTGGACCGATAAGACCGCTTGGTAGACTTTTGGACGTATGACTGTTCTCTCATAAGTTCTAATGCTAATCAGAATGAGGGCAGATTAGGGCAGATGATTTGACGTGATCTGCAAGGACGTGTGAAGAAACTGTCGCACTCATACATCTCTTAACCGTGTCAACATTGCTTAACCTTCTATGTTGATTTATTATTTATTTATGTGTGCCATTCATAAAGAGTCCCTCCTAATATAATACAGATGTAATAAACAAAACAAGTACCTATATAGAACTACAAGCTAATACGGAGATAGACTTGCGTAACAAGAGCTTGATTATTGGAAAAAAAAAAGTTTTGGTAACAATTTTCCTTAAGTTGATAAGTCAACAACAATCGAGAAAGCATTCAACTACAATAGTTTGATTTAAATTAAATGGGAATGAGATGTCCTTAAGTATAATAAAGACAGATACCAAAACACGTAGACACGTAGATACCAAAACAGCGAGCACACTTCGAAGCAACTAAATTGGTGCCAGAAATGGCTTCAAACGCCGGGCAGTTTCGTAGTGTGCAAGGTCAACGCAGTCCGAATGCATCTCTCGGAAAATAATGATGTAATGATGTATGTACGATTTTTTCGATTAAAGGTGTCATAATACATCGGAAAAGTCGCCAGATATTTAAGGAAATGATTTTCCCATTTTAAATATCGTAATTGCTTCGATTGATTAATTTAAAAAGTAGTAACTAATATTTACGTACGTAATACGCACATTTAGGTTCAATCAACCGCACTGACCTTACTGCTTACGAAATAAAGACGCTATCAAGGACAACCACTGACGTGCGGTCAACTGTGAGTAAATAAATAAAAAATACCTAAAAAGTATTATTTCAAAGTTGAGAACTCTAAGGGAACTATTACATATAATACATATTTTTTTATCATAGGTAACATTTATTACGTGTTCTGGTTTAAAAGGAGTCTTAATGACCCAATTATTGCTGAAAAATGGATAATAAATAGCTTAGCCGTAGGGAAGAATGTCAGAAACCACCCAAAAATTATTTTTGGGGAAAACTACTTTATACTGGCAGGCACATTTTGTAGCGGTGTACGTATGTGTAAGCGTTAGCACCATTAAAAATATTTTTCTTCAATTTTGCCAGCGCGTGATGTATGGAACTATAACCTTCTATATGTAGTTATTCTAAGAATAAAAGACTATTTTGTAGAATTTAACGTACATTTTTGTTCGTTTTAACTGAATGGAAGTGTAAAATAACAGTTATTTGGATGTTTGTTTTGAATAAATCCCTTCGTATATTTCAACATATTTAATTCCTAAACACAAACAAAAATCACTCGTCCGGAATCTTAATGAAATGTTTCAATTATTCCTGACATTGTTATTGCAAAACGCGCGATTATCTGAGGGCGGTCCGCAATTTGTGTCTGAATCATTGACGCGATGGCACGTCATGTATCAGGGAGGGGAGCACACAAGGTATACACATACACAGGGTACATACATTTGTTACGGGATGCCGAGTCTACGTTGCTGCACGCCTGTAATACATCTTGCTTTTGAGGTGCCGCGCCGACTCACTGCCTCACCGCCTCGCTCCGCCATGAATATACATTAGTTATTACAAAATTTACACTCATATTTTGTGAAGAACATGATAACATACAAGAAATTACCTTGAAGTATATTACAAAAGATGCCGCCTATTCTTTCACTTAATTGATTTGCAAAGTAGGCAAGGTAAATAAATGTTTCTTGCCCGAATTCAAAAGCTGAAGTTTCCTTTACATCGGCGCCCGCGCGGAAGCTTTTTTCGTTTCCACCTTTTTACTTAAAAGTTATAAAAACTTTTAACTAATTAAATTAATATTCGTAGACCGTTGATTAAGAAGCTCTGGAATGCTTTTAGCGTGAATGTAACTAAAGCGAATTTGAGGGAAGAAATAATTTCACTGAATATTTTGTGAAAATATTACTTTCAGTTATGATCATTGCGGATATTTGAATAAGTAAAGAAAGTGGTTTGGAAATTGTTAAAACAATCTCAAAGGACTTTAATTGAACATTTAATTTTATAAGAGGTTTCCAAAGAATTTGTGGTATATCCTTCCCAGGTAGCTTTGTTATTGTATTTTATTAATGTAATTCGTTTATGTTTTCAACAAATTGGGACGCAGAAATTGAATGCGACCTTGTTTTAAATGCTGTACCTATCAACAATAAGCATAATATATTTTAAAACAATATAAATATAATAGTCCAACGAAAGAGGTGATCCCATGCTACATTTAACTCGGGGACTCGGCTCGGTCAACGTAAGACAACTACTGAGTCAGCGAGTTGAATGTTAAGTTGGCGACAGAAACAAAACAGTGCTAGTTATTGTACATAAAGGGCCGCACTAGCGCCTCGTCGCGCGTCGCCTAGGCGGCATTAACGCGACCATTGCAAACTTCCTCTGCGCCTCGTGCCGCGCGCCTCGCGCCTTCTACCCGCGGCCTCTGTACTTAAGAGTCTAATTAGCCGTAAATTGCATTCAAAATTGGGCTCTTGGCCGAGAATTGAGTTTTGAATGTCTAATTTCCCAGAATAAAGGGAAATTGTACCACAATTTATGTGTCAATCTGTATTGTCGTGGAACACGAAATGGCCATCTTAACGGGCTGTCGATTGGCAATTGTTTTTGTAGACTTAACGCCTATGTTAATTTGGAAAGTTCAGTGAAAGGACCCGTTTTACTAAATATGTGCCTTTTGGGCCGTTTCCCGTAAAATGTTATACAGCTGAAATGATTTTCAGGATTGTATACTTAGATGTAAAATATTCTGTAACTTTGTAAATTTTATTAACATTGTTCTATTGGAAGGTTAACCATTTTATCTGTTACCCTCTGAACGACTCTCAAACATTTTTATAAAACTAACAGACCAAATAAATAATAACAAATAAATATCTTAGCAATTTTAATATTTAGTATACATTTTTAGGATACAATATAAGTATAGATTCAGTTTTATCGTAACATAACATTTCGTATGCTTCTTGCGTAATTTTATTTTACAATAATTTCAACATGATCCAAACATGCTTGTTACCTTCTATTATACATTATATGGATGTCTTGCCGGCTTGTAAGTAAACCAAAAGTTATTTACTTCATAAAATAAAAGGCAGAATCTAATTTACTGTATCCTTAGCATATTGTTTGACAACAAAACGAACTGAATCAAAATTGAATAAACAAATTCAAATATTCAAATTTTCTTGTAAAAACAATAATATCTGGCTCAAGTTTATTGCAAATATAAATAAGTGGGTCTGTTTTACCAGTCGGCGGTACAGAGGAATGATTACGCAGAAGACCTTGAATATTAACGTTCCGGTCTCATTAACGTGGAATCATGTATTATGGACGAAGCGGGAAATTAAAAGCAATTTATGCGGAACCTTGTTTGCACTTGAAGATCCCGCAAAGTTCAGAACAAGTGTTGAAACGAAGCATACACATTTGTCTTTTTGACGATGACGTAAGGAAGTTATCTAGGAAACACATGAGCGCATGTATGTTTTTCGGTTTCGTAGCCAGTGGGCATCCCTATAATTTGGCGCCCGTCGGTCCCTATGTCCGACCCTTCGTTCGTTTGTATCTGGCAGGCTCGTGAACTCCTGGTTTGTAGTGAGATATATTCACTGATAAAATTTCGCAGAATTGAAGCGAACTTTTATGATTTTTTTCTGTATTTTGAGGGAGTAGGTATTTCTATATTTACTCTATACATTTTACTGAATGAATTGAAAATACGTTCGTCTCTAGAAATGTTATTTGAATTAAACAACCTTTACTGAATAACTTAAAATTCTTATTCAGAATAGTAGTTATTCTTAAAATATAATTACTTTAAGATATAAATCTATGACATCAAACCAGATTTTATAAATTATATATTTTTTATACAAACCATTGCTAGATTAATGAAAAAAAACAAGACGAATTTTATAACGGGACTTAGTAAAGTATAAATATGTTAATGTAGCTCATATCGACACGACAGACGAAGAATAAGAATATGTTATTCTTGCTCTATATTTTTACTAAGATCTAAAGGTACCTACATACCAGCGGTATATACTTATACTTATATGTTTAATATGCTACTGTTTGTTTTCCCTATATAATAAATAAATAAATAAATATCTACGAACTTTATTTCTGCACGTATGATAAAATAGTTACAAATATATTTCTTTTTCACGTGTGTGTGCAGCCGTATTGGTTGGCTCGTATTGGTTTTAAGCTTATGTTGTATATTTACACATATAGGCCAGTAAGTGGGTTCAATAAAAATATTAGATCCTTTAATATCAGCTTCTACCCGATACATAAAAATATGTTTATTTTTCACCGAACGGTTTCCACGCCAAAGAACGTTACAACGTAAACAAAACACAAAGGAAATTGTTTTTCGTCTAACAAAAAGAAAGTAAAACGCTTGAAAGTTGAGAGTTAATTTATTTCGAAGTTGTTTGCCAGTAATTTGTTGTGGCTGCGTCCTCGGGGAAGACCGCCGGCGCACACTGTTGTAACACAAACTTTTTCGTGTTACGAAATTCGAGTCGGCTACTTGTGAACTTGGGTTAGACCTTCAGTGTTCTTCTGGGAACTAGGTATCTTACCTTTGTTAAAAGGGACGTCATAAAATTATTAAGGAAATTTGAATAGGGTGACTTAGAACTTAGCGGAGAGCAAAGTGTAGAGTCTACCTGCTATTTGACAAATATGTTTAACATTTACATAGGTACACATAACACATAATTTCGCAACATCACAGTGAAGTAGGTATGTTATTTTATTATTTGGACGCTCTTAAATTTTCTCAGTAATTTTCTTATTTTTTTAATTTTCGTAGTAGTTTCTTTTTTTTTTCGTAGTAGATATAAATATGATTTGTGTCTAACTAGAATTAACAATGTCATATTTTATAAAAGTAGATAGGTATGTCTCTGCTATTCGCATATTCAACCATCTTCCGATTGATTTGAAAGCTCTGGAAGGCAAAGTATTTAAGAATAAATTGAAACATTGGTTAATAAAAAATGTATTTTATATTATGAATGAATTTTTTGAATTACAAACTAATAATATTTGACATTGTGTGAATTATATTACGTTCCTATGACATATATAAATTAAATAATTGTGACTGAATATTTCATTAAATTAATGTATTTTAAAATGTATAACGATAGTATTGATAAGCATGACGAGGTTAATGGACGTAGATGAAGCGAAAGAGGTGTGTCAGGATCGTAGCAGGTGGAAATCCATAGTCTCTGCCTACCCCAATGGGAAACAGGCGTGATAATATGTATGTATGATAAGCCTTTAAGTATTGCATGTCCAATATGGGTAAACTGTTAATTTACTAAATACTTCTTACTATTAATTGCAATGTCAACTGCGTACTATATTTAACAGTTAAGCAATAAATGAATCTGATTCTGATTCTAAGCTAGACGGCTAAGGATTTTTATAATAATGATAAAGCTTAGCACAACTTATTGCGACATAAGCACAGACGAGTACCATCGAACTTTGTTCTAGGGTGTAAAAAATAGTTGCGATAGAATCGTTTAAAGGCACGTAAAAACTACAATAGTGCTTAAGCAAAGCTGGCTCGCTGGCACATTGCCAAGAAGCACATACTAACCCGCTTCGCTTGATTCCTACAACTTGTGCGAGATAAGCGGCCTGATACGATTTATGTCTTTCTTTCATTCTTGTAAGTTAGACCTTTACATTTTAAGTTTTATATTATATCCTGTAAGACGGTGTAATGTCATCATATGTAACAATGAATAATACGATGATGTTATAATACTAGGATCACTGATGTCGGATTTTCTGCTGCTAGCCTGAAATGGAAGTAAACATACAGTGCAGAATGGGTGCCCGAGGTCGGATGACGTCATTGAGGTAGGCTACGGTATCCATGAGGAGGTGATCTAGATGCCATATAGAATAAAATGTAGATGGGAAACATTTTTAAACAGTAGTGATTGGGGGAGGCCTATATCCAGGAGTGGACGTCTGTCGGCGGAAATGATGATGATGAAGTATTTGTGACATTATAGTACTACTTTTAATGCTGGTGTATAATTAGTAGAGTATATGGTACATACTCTACTAATATATTAGGCTAGACGCGTTTTGGCCCGCGTACTGAAAAAATAAAATACAAATTAAATAGTTTGTACCACTGCACTGGTGGTTCAAAATGAGTGGGTCCACGAGTCTTCATTATTCCAACAGATATTTATGACTCGTAGACCCACCGGCCTGTGGGACCACGTGGCATACAAAATAATATTTTGTACCACTGGTGGGTCAAATTGGTGGGACCACGAGTCATACACCCATATTACTTCGGGATTAAGTAGCTTTATAATGGTAAAGGAATTTTTTAAATCGGTTCAGTAGTTCAGTGTTTATCGATTACAAACAAACAAGTATTTCCTCTTTATAATATTAGTATATGTAGATAAAGTTCCTCTTTATAATATTAGTATAGATACAGATTAAGTAACAGCATTTTTTTTTGTGAAATGAAGTTTTCAGAGAAATTTGAATAATGCTATCATATCGAAGATTGCTGGGTTTGCCCATCCCTCTGATAGACTGCTAAAACAATATTTATGTTAGTACAATATATACCAACCACAATGAACGTACCTATTTGTTGTATCATCACACAACAATATTGCAGCTTCTGTAATCAATTACAAGCTTATATTGTCTGCCTACGTATGCGAGGAGTACAAATCACAAAATTAATTATGAATGAATCTAGTCATGATGTCAGGGGAATTCCCTCTGTAATTATGCGTCCACAGAACAAAGATAAATTTTTACGAGTATATTAATTGCTGCTTGCTTTGTACTTAATTTTCCTATTAGTCCAAAATTATTTTTGAAAATCTGTTTTGCTAGTCTCAATTTTCATCAAAGGAAAATCTTATCTGTACATATTAGGTAATTAGTAAATGAGTTCAGCTAAAACATATAATAGTAATATTTTCGAGTCTGTTAATTATTTAATAGAGGCAGAACTTTGCTTCGTAATAGGTCTTTTCATTAAAAAACAAAGTTTTGTACATCGTCTGTCGTCTGTTACGAGTTTTCTTTGATTCTCTAATTAGTTTGATAATAATTTTACTTATTAGTTTTAGTTCGCGGCTCTGTACCATGATAGGTGTAGCTGTTTTAGAAATACTGCATACTTAGTAAAGGTTGTAAACCCTGCATGGGATCATTTTAGTAGTTGTTCAACGCTTTGTCTGGAGAAAAACTGATAATAATCCCCATAAAAATAGGGATTCCGCTGTTCATACTTATGTACATTGTACTTATTTAATATCCTACCTTGTTAACTATATTTTTGTTTACCTGTTTGCATAGTCGATGATACTGATGTACGGTAAAACTCTAATGATTTTATGTTTACATCTTTAGAATGTTTTTGTTATGTATACCACTGAACAAATAAATAAATAAAAATAAAAATGTTTTAAAACTTAAATTTTAACGAGGAAACAACGTATTATCATGTATCTTAATTATTTAGATCTATCTTTGTACTAATATTATAAAAAGGTACGATTTGTTTGTTTGTTTGTAATCGATAAACTCTGAAACTACTGAAGAGATTTTAATAATTCTTTCACCATTATAAAGCTACTTTACCTAGAAGTAACATAGGCTGTATTTTATTTCAGTACGCAGCCGAAGCCGCGGGCACAGCTAGTTCTACTAATCCTACTTATAAATATATATTTCTTATTTTTAATTTTTTTGTATTTAATTTTATAAACGTGAAAGCTCGTGAGGATGTATGGATGTATGGATGTTTGTTACTCTTTCACGCCAAAACTACAATATTGATTTTAATGAAATTTGGCATACAGGTAGAACATAACCTGGATTAACATATAGGCCACTTTTTATCCCGACGCGGGCACAGGCTAGTAATATTATAAACGTGAAAGTTTGTGAAGATATTTAAATATTTGGATGTTTGTTACTCAATCACGCTGAAACGGCTAGACAGATTGAGATGAAATTGGGCACGCAGATAGATTACAACCCGGATTAAAATATATCCCGGGCAAATCAACAGTTCCTGAGGGATGCACGATAAGTGTTTCTGTGACAAGCAGATTTTTTTATTATTTTATTATATGGGATGGCGAAACGAGCTAATGGCCCACCTGATGTTAAGCGGTTACCTTTGTCCATAACAACTGCAATACTTCATAGGCTGTTGCCTAAATGGTACCGCAAGTCGGTTCGCCAAACTGAGACATGAAGATGGAAAGTCTCATGTGATTGTAATTTCACCAGCGATGCCGTGGCCATAGTCTAGTCATATATCTTATATCATATATCTATGGCTATATCTAATTTAGTCTATGAAACGGTTTCTTCCTGCTAACATCAATTTTCTGCCTGTGTCCAATGGTGATAGCAAATATACTGTAATTAAACTCTGTTATTATATCCGTTGTTTTTACTCCACACACAATCACACATCAAAAAGCTGTGAAGAACTGTAGCGATTGTAATTTTCCCCGTGAACGTATCGCCGTCATCAGGGGCAGAATTTGTTATATTCCCTATTTACCGGCTGAGCTGCGTTCATCGCGCTGCGATTTAACTCATAATTCGATCTCGGATCAAACGCGATGTGTTCTTGAGACTTTTATATTAGGTTTTTTTTTTTTCTAATGTTTTTACAACAACATACAACGTTAAATTAAATTAGTTGGCGAAGCTTTACAGACGTAATAGGTAACGATATCTAATGACAATAAAAAAAAAACAAAAAAAAAGATTTTCTGAACTTATAATATCAACTACAGCCAGCTGGTCACGGATTAAACGCGCGCGACGAGCGAAAAGTAATTTTTTCGTATTTAAAAACTATTGTAGTGATTAGTATCTGATATTTCATAATAGTACATTATGATACAAGTGAGCTAAGTTGACTACTATACTCGAGGCTAGATTGCAGCCCGAGCTATAGATGCGAAGCCGGTTAATAACGATTGTAACCTAACAGTCGCTAACGGTTACTTTTGTTATTAACGGTTATTATCCACTTTTTCGGGTTACTACGGTTAGTAACATGTTTTTTTTTATCGAACCGATATTTCACCTCATGCAATTATTAGATAATGGATATACCTACTTTTTTATTGAAAATATTTGTAAAGAACAATGGTTCTAATGTATGGCACTTAGTCTACCCATCAAAAGTTGATGTCGCACAACCAAACCCAGTGTATTTGAAGCCAATAAAATGCTCTTTCAGTATAACAATTTTTTTTAAAGGGTACCAGTAATTCGCACTTTTTGGTACTTATTTAATTTTTTATTCGAAAAAATAACTGATTTGAATTATGACAATAATAGGATATTCGCGTTAAGAGCTTTATAGTCCTTGTCATTTTTATGACATGTTGATAATTACATAATTGTATACGTGTTAGTTTTTACACAAAAATTGAAAAACTGCTAGTGGTAGTAAAGTTCATATCGGTTCGAGGAGCGGCCATTCTGGTATGGAGCATTGAAAGTAGCTGCTTTCATCATCATCATCATCATCGTTATCATCATCGTCATCACCATCGTCATCATCTTCATTGTCATCATCATCATCATCATCGTCATCGTCATCATCATCGTCGTCATCATCATCACACATGACAAGACTTCATTCACACTTCCACTGCTCGCTCCCAAACGTAAACAAAACAAATCAACCAAATAAATAAAACAAAAATTAAATAAATTAAATATTAATTAATTAATAATAATTAATAATTTTTATACTTACTCTCTTTCTAGTTTAGTTTTTCGTATGATCAACTGTTTTCGATTATGATTTCTCTAAAGTAAAAACAAAAACATTATAATTATTATCTATACTATAATAAAACTGTAAAGGTCGAAAAGTCTGTACATTGAGTTTTTTTTCGCGAAAACCGGCTAGGGGGACTAGAAATAAGCTATAGAACACGAATCAATCGTTTAAAAAATTTATGTCTGTCTATCTGTCTATCTGTCTGTCTGTTTGTTACCTCATCACGTGAAAACGGCTGAACGGATCGTAATGAAACTTAGCATTTGTATTGGTATTAGTCTAATTTAAAATATAGGGTATGTTTTATCTGAATCGGTTGAGTAGATCCAGCGATACAGCTTGACCCCTCTATTGTATTAAGTTGCATACAAAGTAGAGGTCATGATTGTTGATTGGATGCAGGTTGCAGGTTCCTGAAAATACAACTGGATTCTATTAGTATTATAGAAAATATAGAATAACATAACATAGCCCATCACTGTACCGCTGCTGGGCATGGCCCTCTTCTTGGAATGAGAAGAGTTAAGGAACTGGATATTGTTAGTGTAATAGATTATCATAACATAATCAGCTCATTACCTACTGCCCCACTGCTGGGCACGGACCTCTTCTCGGAACGAGAAGAGTTAAGAAACTAGAAAATATAGAATAACATAACGTAGTCAACCCATTACTGTCCCACTACTGTCCCACTACTGGGTATGGCCCTCTTCTCAAAATGAGAAGAGTTAATGAACTGGATATTATTAGTATTCTAGAATAACATAACATTACCAGCCCATTACAGTCCCACTGCTGGACACGGGCCTCTTCTCAGCATAAGAAGAGATGTGGTTCGTGTTATAGAATAACATAAACAGCCCAATTACTTCCCACTGCTGGGCACAAGCGTCATATATTTGAATATATTGTGTTCATAATTATGACACGATGTTATTTTCCGACATCCACGCGGACGGAGTCGCGGGCACAGCTAGTTAATAATAAATTTAGTTAATTATTAATTTGTTAGGTTTTCGCGATCACTACACATTATTAATTAATTAATTAAATCAAATTTTATCTATTTATTTCAGATATTTATTAATTTATTTATTGAATAAGTATTAATAATTAAAATAACAATAAAAAATAGTAAAATTTACATTTGATTAACATTTATATTTGAGTAGCTACAATATTCGTAAACGAACGCATTAAAAATAATTCATGCTTGAAAAACTGTTCAACATAACCACCCTTTTCACGTCGCAGTCGGATAAATAACCGTAGCTAACCGGTGTTTATTGGTAGCTAACGGCGATTTTTGGTTAATAACGGTAGTCTCCCGTTATTCTACAACTATAGCCCGGGCCGAAGGCGAGGGCGTAATGGAGCCGAGAGTATAATAGTCAATGCTCACGCGTGTCATACGACGTTTTTCAACACACTTGCGAGGAAAAAAACATACACACATTTTAGGTAAATATTGAATTTGTGAAAAATGGCACACGGATTAATATAATCGCACCACAGACTACTTAGAGATACTCGGTGACATACAGCTATGCGCGCGCAGGTGGTCGAAGGAAACCGCCAAATAGCCTTTTATTAAAAATAAATTAAATTGATTTTTTTATTTATAACACAAATTAATGTTAATTTGTTGACAAAAATAAATAATTTGATGAAATGAAACGTTTATTTACCATATTTTAATTAAAACAGTTAATTTATTCCCAAAAATGTTTAATTTCGTTCAGGCATAAAAACTCTTTGCTGCGATTTAAAAATAAACTGTAAAGTAAAAAGCACTAGTGCGATAATATACTGTAAAAAGCACGCGTGCGTAATAAGCTACATTATGAACCTAAAAGCGGTGCAATAAGAGCCACTTTACGAGCAAGTGTGTTGAAATAGTAGTTTATGAAACTGTTGCATAATAGGGGTTATTAAAACACGAGTGTGAGTTTAAAAACCGAGCCGTAGGCGAAGTTTTTAATAGTATCACACGAGTGTTTTAATACCTAATTATGTCAGTTTCATACACTATTTTATCTACACTCATACAATTTTAAATAAAATACCAAAGTCAAAATCTTGGTAACATTGTCGTTGTTTTTCTTGATTTCTCTGGTAAAAGATTGTTCGTCATTTACGTTGCTGCATCCAGAAATTCAGGCGGGGTCATATTCTCCTCAGTTCAGTATCACTGCTGTAGTCAGATATTTTTGCCCAGATTAAAACTTTCGACATACAAAACCATAATAATAACGTAAACAATAACAATAAATTTACAAGTAACGATGACCAAATCCAGTAGGCCGCGGCCGTGGCGCGCGGCCGCGCACGCGCGCTGGTGCGCGCCTACACAGATAATAAAATATAGTCTGGCGAAAATATTATAATCGGAACTAATTTTCTATCCTTGTCAGGATTCCGTCAATCTCTGTTTTATCATACAAAAAATATGCCTGTAAACACTTAAATATAATTAAAAGCAATATGACAATCAAAAGTTCTGCCAAAAACGCGATTTTAAACGATAAAATTTTTAATGTATGACAAGTGGCGCCACCCTGAATTTTGTGTACTCATTGGTGCCAAACTGTACGACTGCTAAAAAAAAGCTTTGAAAACTCCTTGGTTAGGTCGAAGTGGCATTAAAAACTCCTTAGTTGGGCTGAAGTGTGCGGTTATGGAAAAAAAATTAAATTACCGCATTGTTTTGTTCAGCAAACTGTATCGTAATAAAACTTTTTAAATTCATTACAGGTGCGTGTGCGTAAATTATGTCATTATGACATTACTTTCGAGTTCATAATTCGAATTTTACGATACGAGTGTAGATAAAATATATTATGTAAGCCAACAAGGTCATGCGTCCGTGACTGTTGATCCCGTGATCAGCTGACTTGAATGAAATGATGACCTTAGAAAGTCGTATTTTTTCTTATTTTGTTATGATCAGATACCAATCACGTCTGTGAAGTTTCGCCAACTAATTTGATTTAACCTTATATATCCAAAACATATTATATTCCCTTATTAACAAACATTGTAGTAAGCTGTGTTACACACTGTTTTGTTTCTTTCGTTTGAATGTATTTTATTATTCTAAAAACAAAACACATGCAATGTTTATTATAAGGGGGATATGTTATAAATTACCTTTGGAATCATTTCACCTAGGAGTTGGTTCCGTTTTGGAGTCTCATAGATTATGATTTTATAGTTGCTAGTTACAAGTTTAGGACAATGTAAACGTACATAACAATAGTGTTTTCCAAAACTTTCGTTTGTTACATATTCACATAGAGATAACTTATGTTTCCAGTAGGAAACATCTCTAAATAGCTATTACGTGCACTATTGATACACGGGACCCGGGAACGTTACCGTAATACAGGTAATGAAAATATCATTACAGTTTAAACTACAGTCTCTAAGAAGACTGTTCTTCGACAAAAGTGGCTAATGGAGCTTGAAACAAACTAAGCGTGTTTTATATTCCTTGTATAAAATTTAAGACTTCGGTAACTAAACCTATGAGCTGGCTCGATTTATGTAGGTGTATACCTGTAGAGACTTGGCGTGTTTCACGTGGGTACAACATAAACCTCGTTTAGTTTAGACACGCTTATAGTTTGTGCTCTAGATTAATGTTCACGAAACCCAAGATTTTTTTGTTAATCCTCCTTTGATAAAGTTTGGCATTCTAGTTAGTTCTAGTTAGTTTTTTTAGTGATTGATTCAATTGCGTTTTTTCTCTCGATGTTTACTGTTGAACTTTAAAGAGCGTCAAAGAAGGCGTTGCGTAGGCGGACTGAAGGCGGAGTGGCGGAATGAGAGATTCAGAATTTTATGTCGTTTTAAAACAATGAAAAATAAATCCATGTACCTAAAGATTAACGTTATTAAAGACCTAAGATTTACAGGAAGCTAATAGAAGAAGAAAACAATATGCGTATTTAGACTACCAATCTCTGAGACGTGCATCAAAATAAGATTCAATTGCTAGACGATGTAAAGCGAATAATATATGCCAAAATAATGCCTTTCTATCTGTTTGTTTTGTTTTCGACCAAGCGCCGAGTGGACTGCTTTCATTATTAGCTTGCATTACATTAGTCGGTATGGCAGCACTACTGAATACCTAATTGCATCTTTATTTAAAAAAGGAATGAATCAATAACACACGAGCATAAGCACGAGCCGATCTTTTAACCAGTAATGGTTGGTAAGATATAGGAATCGAGTATGAAAATCGAGTAAGAAAATCATAAGGGTGTACTCAACTCCTTCACAATAATTGCTAACAATCAGAGTTGGTTCTATAGAATTAGAAATATTTGCGTTGAAGGAGACGGCTATTACACACGAGAGTCTTACTTTTAAATTCTAAGCCAAGCTTCTAAATGGGAAGCTGCTAGTCGTGCAAGTATCTAGATTAAGGAGCTAGATGCGGCTTCGAACAAAGTTGATTCTTCTTCTTACTATAGGGGCCAATTAAGTTCATGTAGTGGATTCCGCGACGGTAATTGTAATTGCATAAAAACACACTAGGGATAAAATATTTATTTAAAGCATCATCATCATCATCATCATTACAGCCGAAAGACGTCCACTACTGGACATAGGCCTCCCCCAATTAAGGGGGGGATATGCCATAATCGCCACGCTTGGCAGGCGGGTTGGCGATCGCAGTTGGTTGGTTAAATACTCAGAGAACGCTGCTGCCCATCCTCTGGTGAATCCCTATTTAAAGCATAATATGTTCTTATTTTGGCGACTGACAACGTTCCGGTGTTTATTGTTTAAGTGCAGTGTTTTTATTTGACAAGTCCAATAAACAGAAAGAAAGAAAGAAAAATGGTTTATTGTCCCAGTTACCGGCGCGCAATATTTTAATAACAGTGTAACAGAAACACAAACAGGTAACTAACAGATGAGTATACAAAAAATTGTAAAACAAAAAAAAACACATAAAATATAAAGAAAGTATAGTCGACAAAATATAAGGAAAGTACACAATACACTAAACGGTTCACAAAAAAACCTTAAAATTCTGAAGATATTATCACAATCGTTTTGTAAACTTTCCGTGTTTTGTTTAAATTTTTTTTTTTACCAAATGTTTAGTATAAAGAAGTATAACCCGAGCCAATTTCCCTCTAAAATTTCATTTATTTACTAGCCTATGCCAATGAGTTCGCTCGTGTGAATATCGTTTATCGCGTATTCCTCAGGATCTGTGGGGCAATTGTGTAATGCATTCACTTTGACATTAGCTTTCATTTTCAAATTACAGCAATATTCATTGCGTGGTACGTAGTTGTCGATAAGATGGGTTGTCAAAACACACGGAGCAATAAACATTGAAATCCAGATGATTGCGATCGCGAGTGAGTTACGCAATTCGCCAGCTGTTCACCTTCCCGGGATAAAAAGTAGCCTATATGTTAATCCGGGTTATGTTATATCCGTATGCCAAATTTCATTAAAATCCATACCGTAGTTTTTGCGTGAAAGAGTAACATCCATACATCCTCACAAACTTTCACATTTATAATATTAGTAAGAAAGATTTACATTCGGACATGGGAGTTAAATATCGGAAAGAAGGGGAACGTCGGACATCCGCCAACCACTGCGCATCGTGAGAAGAATACACAAAATGTCGAGTAGAACATAATCACATAGTTTAATCGTCCCAACACATTCAGTAGTGTACGCTGTTCTAAGAAATAAGAGATTCACTTGAAATGAGCAAGCGATTTATTTGCCACTGCGGGCGTTCGCACTGATAAATATGACCAATAAAGGAAAACAAAATGTCCACAAGAGAAATTATTGCGGTGCCCGTAATTTACCTCTTCGTTTATTTCTCTACATTTTTCGTTTCTTTGAATAAAAATATAATTTAATACGACGAGACGGTCAATTACTTTGGCTGAATGTTTTTGCTTTTTTTGAACGATTAAGTTAAGGGCACACCATCATAGACGCACTTCACTATCCAATCATTGGTGTCACTAAATATTTGCTTCAGAACATATAATTTCTTTAAAAAAATAACCTCCATTCTTTAGTTATTTCAACCAGAACATTAATCTTTTATTTTGACTATACAGGAAATTTGGAAATATAAATATCGAATTCAGCTGGAGGCACTGCGTAAAAAGTTAGGTAGGTTGCCGAATGCCTGTAATATCGGTGAGTTACACCTAATTCCAGCATTGTTCTACTTTACGCACGTGCAAATACAGAATAAAGATATTTATTGCTCAAATAACTGTTGACTCCGTTGTTTTCGGTTGCGATTCGTAAACAAGGCATTTAAAATAAAATAGCTCTTTGCTCCGTTAACCGGAACAAAATGTTCTGTCAGGAAGTCAATAATCAACAATAAATAAAAGGTATCGTAAGGTAATTTGGAACGCTCGCACATTGATAAAATGTTCGGAGAAATATTTTATTTTGTTAGTATAAACAAAGACTTTCAAATTGGAGATGTAATAGAATATAAGCCTTCAGCCAACGACACGCTTTTATTTTCAGTATATGTTGCCAAGTAGGTACTTTAGATAGATATTATTACCCTAATGATAATAAAAATCATTTTTATCATATACTATACGAGAATTTAGGATATCGTAAATATTACTTCTGATATTACTGCCCCGATTTTGACTAATGAGATGTCTAGCGATGTGTGTAAGTGACACATTTTATTAATAAATGTATTTTCTTTTAAGATAGGCAGGCGATTCACTGCAAATTCTGTAATAAATTGACAGGTTTTATCAGTTGTACGTATTATTAGGTACTTTAATATAAAAATTCCAATAAAAATACCTATTTTTAGTATTGAGACACGCTGCTGAGCGGTCAACTTGTGACCGTTTGTAGATCAAATAATATGTGTTGAAAAGATATTTGTGTTGTATTCGATACAGATTCATGAGGATTTGTATCGAATATAACACAAATATCTTTCTCATGAACCATTCGTGCAATTGTAGACTTGTGGGCAGCTGCTGTCTATTCAATTAATTTGATATTTTATTAAACTTTAAACGGTTTTCATGACGTCCCCGTAAGAAAGTTTGGTGGTAGAAAACAAATTTTTGTGTTAAGCTCGCCTTTGTATGTACATGTAATTTTTATTCATAATTTAATACTGTATTTTTCTGGTGTACAATAAAGAATAAGAATAAGGACGTCTTTAAATCTTACCTTTTCTGAGGCACAAGAAGCAAATCTTGCATGGGACGAAATGCACAAACATTTTCAAAAGAAATAAGAGTTTAAATAATAAAAATACACTCTACATTACAAAAATGCATTTCACGTATTCAAGAAAATATTGTAGGTACCAATATCTAGGCAAGCTAAAGGTGCTGGGGCATTCATCTTGTGCGACGCTCGATGAGTGTATTTTGGCAGATGTAACATAAAATATAGTTCATGAATAATGTGACACGGTTCCCGGGGCGCGAGGCGACGGCGGCGCCGGGAGACTCGGCCTTCGTACCTCGTAAATATTCAGGGTCCGACTGGCGACGCTCCACGATACATCAAAGTCGCCTCGCCTCATACAGAACAGAACCCACCTAACATACCGCCATGTTTAACTTTGCGACGCCACTACAAAACAAATGAAAAACGTAGAACAAACAACCAACGGAAATTAAATAAGTACAGACCAGCATTTGTAGATTTCACTACATTTATTAGCTGTGTATGAGCTTAGTTTGGTTGAGTGGGTTTAACGAAAACGACTCGTATTTCAAACGTGTGAGTCCGTAATTTTTGTAGAGACAACGAATGGTGGAGATTTAGGTAAATATTAAAAATTGCTTTAAAAATTTATTCAGATAGGTACGCCCTGTTTTTAGGGTTCCGAAGTCCTACAAGGAACCCTTATAGTTTCGTCATGTCCGTCCGTCTGTCCGTCTGTCCGTCTGTCCGTCTGTCCGTCTGTCCTAATCCTTTACAGCTTAATAACTTCTACAGTTATAAACATAAGTAAATGAAATTTTGTTAAAAAATAGTCTACATATAGATCTCAATTTTAAAAGAATAAAAAAATCGTTTTTCCGTATTTTAGGGCTGGCGTCCATACATGTGAAATGGGAAAAAAAAAATTTTTCGCTGCACCCCCTCGTGTGGGATATCATTGAATAGGTCTACTAAAATGAAGGTAATGTTTCATACACCACTTTTTTATCAGGTGTACCATCTGCGAAATATAGCCCGCCAAAGTGGCTTGCAATGTGTCCCCCCCCCTGCCATTTCTAAACTATGCAATGTAGAAACTTATAATCTTCCACATTGATAGACCTTTGTGAAAACTCTCTTTTAAAATTATTTCGAGTATAATGTGATTATAATTTTTTGAGTTATAGAGAGAAAACTGAAAAATACTTAAAACGTCCTAGTTCAAAGGTCATTGACCTTAGAGAAAAATGATCATAGCATATAATGCTCCTTTAGCTACTTTCTATTTGAAAAATCACAAAAAGTAACTTTGAAATGACCAAAGACATTAAATATTTACTAGGAAATGACTGACATGCGCTACTAACAACACGCTCTGAGTCGCGAATGCTGCCGGTTATTGCAAAAACTAAAATAGCCATGATTAATATTCGATTTGATTCGTTTGTAATTACACCTACTTAAGGAACCCTATAATACTGAGCATGGCCCGACATGCTCTTGGCCGGTTTTTCTTATTTGTCTTATTTAGTAAACAATCTTGGCATGTCTTTTTAAATAACGACTGATAATAATATAAATACTAGTTCTGCACATGTAATTAATTAAATATAAATAAATAAATGCCCCCTATTACATAGGACTATAACATGACTGGCGAAATGTGGGTGTACCTAATATACACCTCTGCCTAACCCTTCGGGGAAATACAGGCGTGATGTTATGTTATGTTAAATAAATAAATATTTTTGGGACATTTTTACACATCACCATCTAGTCCCAAACTAAGCAGAGCTTGTACTATGGATACTAGACAATGGATATAATACTTATTTTTTATATATTTTTTTGTAAGTACGTACTTATAATACATAAGAAACACCCAGACCAACACAAACACTTATGTTCATAACACAAATATTTGTGTCCTGTGGGAATCGAACCCACGACCTCGTGATTAGCAGTCCGACACACGAACCACTAGACCACAGACGTCGTCAAAAATTAGGTTAAAAAATTTATTTAGTGTGTAAAATTGTAAATATAATCTTTTAATAATTATTAATGACTAATTGCATTAAATAGACATGCCAAGATTGTTTACTAAATAAGACAAGAAAGCAAAAACAAAGTGTACCCTCACTTATAATATAAATATAAATATTATATATAGATAAATATTTTTGGGACATTTTTACACAGCACCATCTAGTCCCAAACTAAGCAGAGCTTGTTCTATGGGTACTAGACAATGGACATAATACATATGTACTTTTATTTTTTTTGTAAATACCAGGCCCCTCAGAAAGTATTGCGAAAAAAAGTTTTTATATATGGGAGACTGGCCAGTTATAATGTTTTTCGAAAATATGATTATTTATAAGTAAAAATAAGTAAGTTCCAATTTCAAAATTTCCCTCCACATTTTTTGCGAGTTAATTCAAAGTATTGTGTCTCACTGAAATATGGATCTGCGCCGGGAACATTTTAGAGCTATGATTTTATACGATTTCAAGTGTCGCCTGAAACCGGATGAATCGTACGATAGACTTCAAATGGCATTCATGGATGAAGGCCCTTCCAAGGCAACCGTGTATCGTTGGTATAACGAATTCAAGCGCGGTCGACCAACTTTGGGGGATGACGAAAGAAGCGGTCGCCCTTTGACGGCTGTTACCGAAGAAAACGTGCTAGCAGTGAAAAATTTAATCCAAGACAATAGGCGAATTACATATCAGGAGATTCAACACATATTGAAGATTGGATCGGGAAGCGTTCACGAGATTCTACACAGCCATCTTCGCGTGAGGAGGATAGTATCACGCTGGGTGCCGCACAACCTCACCGATGCTCAGAAGCAGGCCCGGGTGGAATGGTGCCGTGATATGCTTAACAAATTTGAAGCAGGCTCGTCTCGGCATGTTTACGACATCGTTACAGGTGATGAGTCCTGGATTTATCAATACGACCCAGAAACCAAGCGCCAGTCGACTGTTTGGGTGTTTCAAAATGAGCCAACGCCTACCAAAGTGAAGCGATCTAGAAGCGGGGGTAAGATTTTGATCGCTAGCTTTTTTAATTTGACTGGCCACTTGGTATCAATTCCCTTACGGGATCAAAGAAGCATTAATGCCGAATGGTATACTACCAAATGTTTGCCAGAAGTTTTCTCTGTTATAAGCAACAAGCGACCGAACACAGGGCTCCGCGGGCTACTGCTCCACCACGACAATGCACCTGCGCACACCGCACTCAAAACGAGGGACTTCCTGGACAGCACGCCAGTCAAACTCCTGGGTCACCCTCCTTACAGCCCTGATCTAGCACCGTGTGACTTCTTTTTATTCCCAAAAATAAAAAATCAGCTCAAAGGGATACAATTTTCGTCGCCGGAAGATGCGCTGGCTGCGTTCGAGCAGGCTGTAAACGAGGTGTCTGCGGCGGACTGGAAAAAGTGTTTTGAAAACTGGTTTAGGCGCATGAATCTTTGTATAGAGGCTGGTGGAAAGTACTTTGAAAAGATTTGATAAAAATATATGTACATATAGAACATTTTTTTTTAGTTTCGCAAAACTTTCTGAGTGTCCCACGTACATACTTATAATACATAAGAAACACCCAGACCAACACAAATACTTATGTTCTTCACATAAATATTTGTGTCCTGTGGGAATCGAATCCACGACCTCGTGACCAACAGTCCGACCCTCGAACCACTAGACCACAGACGTCGTCATCGTCGACATTATTGTATCTATCTCGATTTAAACGCTTAAATGTCCTTTAAAAATGTCCTTGGAGCGCAAGAATACAATCTTTTTCTTTCCTTCTTTCTATAAACTTTTAGCGGCAGAAGGAGTATTCCTTGGGGAAGGTTAAGTCTAATGTTTTCAGGGTCAAGAGCGGAATACGTGAATGGAGAGTAGGGGAATGCTTCGTTGCATTTTGAACAAAACCTTCCTTAGATTTATGTGACACAAATAGCTGCATGTCGTCTTTGGGAATACAAAGCACATGATATTAAGGTGCTTATAGCAGCCAATTACAATCACATGACACTTTCCATCTTCATGTCTCAGTTTGGCGAACCGACTTGCGGTACCATTTAGGCAACAGCCTAGGTGGTATTGCAGTGCTATGCCATCAGGTGGGCCTTTAGCTCGTTTCGCCATCCTATACTATAAGAAAAAAAAATATAGTAGCCAAGTGACGCCCCCACGAGTAAAAAAATATTACTCGCTGAATAGGTACATCATTTATCGAAAATCAATTTTTAACAGTTGAAGTACAGGTACTGTAGTTTAATCAGAAACTATTAACTCTGTAGAATATAGTTTGCTGTAGTTGTAGATATAATACTTACAGTACTTACCGTCCATGACGCATGGTGATGGAACTCCATGTGTACAGTTATTATAATATTATTCTACGCAACATAGAATAATAATCTACAGTAAATTATTCACGTATGTTTGCACAATAACAACACGTACAATTGACATTGCTTAGACGCTCCTTGCATTGTAAGCAAGCATAAACGCACACCATTAAACCTTATAATGTATTCACATCTACTTGACCGAACGTGAACCTGAAAGCGTTTCGAGGTGATAACTTTCAGTGGATTCAATCAAATCAGTTAAATGTAGCTGTAAATTGGGCAGTTCCACTTGAGTGATATTGAGTAATGGTGGCCGCGTCGATATTGATGGGCGGGCCCGGGGCGCGCGCCGTATCTCCCGCTGACGTGTTAATTTGTCAAAACCCGACGTCATAAAGAAAAAGTTTCAAAATTCACACGTGATGACTCGAGAGAGAGCGACCAATCGATTACCTTCATAAAACTCATCATACAGACCAATAACTCACAGACTCATCTCTCTAAATTACGTTTAATTTCATGCTCAAACTACGTCCATAATATAATCCACTCGTAAGCAACAAAATCAGATTTTGTGTTCTCTTAAGTAGTCCAAAAGGTAAAGATAACAGGTCACGCGCGCACGTCTGTCGTTACCCTTAGCCTCTTACATTTTATTACGTCCCATTACCTGGGATTAAGTCGGCATGCATCGCGTAGATTCTGTTCCACGACGCCATGCCGCCAGACCCGCCACTAATGTCATCCGCTACTTACAAGCTCGCTCAAATGCTAATTTTAAAATATGAACTCCCACGAACCTACGAGTTTGTATATAACCTTGTAGCTTGTAGACTCATGGAGCCTGAAAGAATCCATTATTCTAATTAAATCTACGACATCAAATGCTTTTATACGACTGCTCACTCTTGCTAAGACTTTTCTTTAATCAAATGACGAGGTTTGTTACTCATAGTAGGCCCTTTGAGGAGTTGTAAAAGGTATGAAAAGATAAAGTTTAGCCATGGTTCCGAGACCAAATGCACTAATTGCAGAGTAGACGGGTGAAGTATGTACACCTGAAAGTAGGTACTTGAACTCGCAATGTGGGGCCGGTGATTTCATAATCAAGTACCAACTGTAATATAATTTCCCGGTCTGCGCTAATGAACGTGTATTTTGTTTCATCTGCCGTCAGTAGAACGTAAAACGCGCGTCGTAAAATCAACATTTCATTTGGTCTGAGTACGCCCGGCCCCGACTCGCTGGCTTCAGCTTAAAATTTGTGTCATTAATATTTTTCATTTCCGCTACTAAATAAAAATGAAAAACCTTTGCCAGAGCTAATTATTGTAAGATTTAGAAATGTTACAAATATTTAAGTCGAGTGAATAGGTTTTGACGTTTAAGTAAATGGTATAAATGTGTGCGGTGGAAATAATAAATGTTTTATTTATTTTATTGTGTGTAGACAAGTGAGGTGTGGGCGTCCCGCGGCGCCGGGGCAGGGAGCGGGGGCGGGGGTGACGGGCGGGTTTTGTCAAAGAGTCGCTGAGATAAATCGCCGGCGTACGTGTTGCGGAGAGCTGTTCGATGTATCACGCTCACGTATCCAATAGAACCGGCACAGACACGTTGCGTGAGGCTATTTTCCCTTCTCTACGGCCTCATAAATCCTCTCCTTATAAATTAGATTAAAACACAATGCCCCCAAGTAGGCACGCCGTAGAATTAACCTTGCCTACACTACACCTTGTGTGTCGAATAGTTGGGAACTTTACTAAACTTGCTCGATACATGCGTAGTTACTGTTAAGTAGTATGTAATTATTTACTTAAGTATTGAAAATATACTTATATTTACTTACTTTGATGAATTTTATATGTTATAGACATTAATATTACATATTTAATCGGTTCGATAGGTAAAATTTATCGCATGATAAGTTTTATTTACTGAAATAATGCTAACAATTTTCAGCATCATATTATTATATTTGCTCCTTTGGTAACATAGGAATATAAAATTCAACATGAAGTATGTCAGTGGCTTATCTCAGAACAAGTTGTAAAAGTAAACTGAGGGTTTGTTACAGCGGGGCTCGTAACAGATAAGCGAGTACCTAAAGTGCATTGTTAAAATAATACTAACATTATGTGGAATGTTTTGCTCCGTTGTCTTTAACATACGAACACAAGACTTTGTAAAGAACGTAGTGGAATATCTGACGTATAGTAACTCATTCGTTTCTCTATGCACTGGGTTTGTTTTATAAATATTATACTTTACGCACAATATTAGAGTTGTGTTATAATAAAACAAAGTTTAACCGGATTAAATCGCGTATATTATTTAAATTGGATTCCCTGACGTTTCGAAAGCTTTGCAGCATTTCGTGGTCGCAGGTAGACTAAGATGTATAATAATGTATAGTGATCGCGAAAACCTAAGAAGTTATTATTAGAGTTGTGCTTTTGTTTTTGCACAATTTATTTTGTTTTTTTTATTGAGGTCGTGGGTTCGATTCCCACAGAACACAAATATTTGTGTGAAACATGGGTGTTTGTGTTGGTCTGGGTGTTTCTTATGGTATTATAAGTATGTATTAACAACAACAAAAAAACTAAGTATTATATCCATTTTCTAGTACCCATAGTACAAGCTCTGCTTAGTTTTGGGACTAGATGGTGTTGTGTAAAAATGTACCAAAAACATTTATTTATTTAATTAAATAACGTGTGACGTCATTACGGCATGTTGTCAAGGAAAATCTAGACGCGCTTTTGAATGGCCGCTGCGTTGCTACGGCTGGCATAGCACCGTAGTGCTATGAAATAGCATTTATACGTAAAGATAAACGAAAAACGACTTCATCGCGTCAGTGCCATGACCTCTTTGCGATCGTTTGCGTCTGTATCAGTGCAAAAAGCCCCTTCAAACTTTATGTCACACTAGAGCCATCTTTAAGCCCGACACGTTATTGCTCTTTACGATATTCACTAATTAATCTTCTAGCGGCATTGACGGAGCTTGAATAAGTGCTACTTCGAGCTCTATTCATGACCAACGATATATTCTAAGTAATGTGTTCAACTTACCTTCATAATTTATTAATGCTGTAAAAGTTTATAGGAACTTTCTAGACGAGTTCATGAGCAATCAAAATTCTAAGGTACGTAGTTTTAGTAAGTGCTTGAAATTGAGCCTACGCCCAGGTTTAAATAGGAAATAAAGTGAAAATTAGGGGAATTTCTTGAGCATTACACTTTCATAGCACAAACGACCGACATTTCTAGGAAACTAATTTCTGTTGGTCGGCAAACGCAAACAAATCAAATTGAAAAATTGCGGAATGAGTTTCTGTACGAAACAAGCGACAGATTAGATGTGTTTTTTGTTTTTCAAATATTTAAGGAAAAACTTCAGTGGGTACCCAAACGTTTTCAATTATTCAAGAGACATTAGAATTTCAATTCAGCGGAGCGTTTTATTTTTATATTTTCTTATTATTATGAACAAGAAGGAAGCCATTAGCGTGTCGAGAGTTGAAATCGTCAGTTTTATTGCTCATTATTCGTTGTTTATCATTTTTATTTTGAAGTAGTACTTATCTTTTGGGTATGAAGGACCAGAGAAAATTGTTATGATTTATGATATTATACGTGGCTCTCTGCTAACGTTGGGCTTTCTCAGAAACCGGTACAATAAACGATCATGATATTCCTAATTCTTTTTATACACAAAAATTACATTAATACATAACATAACATAACATCACGCCTGTATTTCCCTGAAGGGGTAGGCAGAGGTGTAATAGTACAACCACATTTCGTCAGTTATATAATAGTCCCATGTAATACGGGGCGAGCCTATTGCCATTGACCGGACACAAATCCAGACTCCGGGCTGCTACTGAGAATTTCCTAATGAAAAAACCCAATAACACTTTACCCGACCCGGGAATCGAACCCAGGACCCCACGCTCTGCAGTCGCGCTTGCAACCACTAGACCAACGAGGCAGTCAGTACATTAATACAGTTGATCAGAAATCCGATATACAACGTTACTTTTTGCTAACGCAATTTGAGAAACTAGTTAGTTCAAAGTCACGGAGAAAAGATGGGATAGTTTTTTTTTCTAAATCACGAAATACATGCTTTAAGAGCTGTATGTTTCATAGTTGGTAGCGCAGAAAGTGAAGAATCAGGAATCCTGGGCATCTGGTTGTTCCTGCACTAATCAAGCCGAACAACCTAGACCTTAAGGATCTATTCACAATCCACAGATGTACTTAATTTATCATTTGGTTTTTTACCAAATTGAGTTTTTTTGTTGTTAAAATTCAACATGGTATGAAAACGATCCCAATGTCTCCTCATGATTCTGAACAAGCTAGTTTCTCCACTTACGTTAAGGCCCTACTAAGAGCTAAGTGGCGCCCCATCAGTAAAAAAATTATAACTCGCTGAGTACACTCCCATCAGTAAAAACAGAATTACTCGATGACCACATCATTGATCTAAAATTCGTTTTAAAAATTGAAGTACAGGTACTGTAGTTTAATCAGAAACTCTGTAAATTATAGTTCGCTGTAGTTGTAGATAGAACTAGTGCGAAAAACGGCCAGTTTTGGCACTTTTTCTATCTACAACTACAGCGAACTATAATTTACATAGTTAATAGTTTCTAAATGCGTAAACGCGTTAAAAATAATAAAAATAATTAATAGTTTCTGATTAAACTACAGTACCTGTACTTCAATAGTTAAAAACGAATTTTCGATAAATGATGTATTCAGCGAGTAATATTTTTCTTACTGATGTGGGCGCCACTTGGCTGACATTTCAATCTATACAACACACATTACATTACATTATACATTAGGTACTATCCCAGAATTGTACGAGAAGTGATTGAGATAAAGAAATATAAAAATTTCAATCGGGAAGATGGATATACGTTGTCCTCCTCGTGGAATCCGGTAATCGAGAAATGTTCGCGTGGTGGTATGTCTACATGTATGTCCGCCGAAACTGTCAGCATTGTGCGTCGTGATTCAGCATATCTTGTTACGGACAGCGACGTTACGAAAAACCAACCGCGGGTAGTTCGAGAAAACACCCGCCGCTCAAGACGGTGACACCCGTATACTTCAGTCTGCTCGTGACCACGGCCAATGCAACTTGGCCGAAACGTCGAGGTTAGTCAAAATGTTTGTTATGTTTTGATATTATTGTGCGCGACAAGTCCCGTAAACATAGTTCAATATTAGGTACTTGTCCTGACTGTCTCACTGATTCATCAACGCAGAGCTTAAACCGCTGGGGCTAGAAACATGAAATTTTGACAGTAGATACTTTTTATAACGTAGGCTAACTAAGGAAGGATTTTAAGAAACTCCTCCCCTAAGGGGGTAAGATTAGGGTTGAAAGTTTGTATGAAAATCCGTAATTTTTGAAGTCAGGTGTATAAAAAACGGTACTTAGCTTTTTGGTTGAAAATAAAGAAATTCGTGTTTCAGTGTTTTTGGAAAATCAACCCGAAGGGACAGTTGACATGAAATATCGTGGGCGCACCCAAAAAGTTATAAACGAAAAAAAAAAGTCGGCATGGCAACGCAGCCGGCACAGCTAGTTAAATAAATTAATATTGTTAAAGTTGATAACATAAGAACTACCAACATGTTCTTGCATCTTCATACACCAGTTACAACACGAAAATTAGGACTCCCAGAAAATCTCGAGGGACGAAACCCAGACTTGCTTATTTAGTTATATTAAGTGGGAACATCGTCGTCGGGCAAGTTCGGTAGCAGTAAATACGATAAGTAAGCAAAGTTAGCCAAATAATCTCACAATTAAGTAAAGGCTTAGTCTAAGTCCTGTTTGCAGACCTGCTAAACTAGCCACGGTACTTAACTAGTATTTGTTTTATTTATGGTAATAAACAGTCGCGCGACTAAATAAAATTTTCGTTTTATTGATGATGTTATAAAATATGCAGATCACCAATATTTAGTACAATTTTATTTTTCTAAATATTGATAAAAATAAATTATCTGTGACGTTGGTTGTTAAATGAATGTGCTCGTATAACAAGATTAACAATGAAATGATTTTATGTATATTGTTAGGAAAGGAGAAGAAGCGTTTTCTATAAGTAAATTGTAACAGACTAGATTATTTTCTCATTTTGGTGTTGATCGTTGAAAACCTTCATGTGATCATAAATTTTTCTTATAATGATTTTCTATAAAAAACTGATCAGGAATATTTTCATCATCTTATTCAGTTAGGCATTATACAGTTGATCGACTGTCTCGTTTGTCTAGTGGCCACAAGTTCGACTGCTAAACGTGCAGTCCTGGGTTCAATTCCCTGGTCGGGTAGTGTTATTGGGTTTTTTCACTAAGAAAATTCTAAGTAGCAGCCTGGAGTCTGGATTTGTGCCCCGTCAATGGCATAGGCAAACGTTTAAGGGATAGTTCTTTTTGACCTTTTTGAAAAATATTTTTTAGTGGAACACAACAACATTACTTACCACCACGCCTGAATTTCCCGAAGGGGTAGACAGAGGTGTATATTACACTCACATTTTGCCATTAAGTCCCATGTAATAGAGGTCACCCTCTATTACATACACTAGTAAAGTTGTGTTCCACTAAAAATTAGTTTTCAAAAAGGACAAAAATAACTATCCCTTAAACGTTTTAAAATTGCTGAATGTGCACTATAAATACGATTATAGATGTCCCCCAAGTATTATGCAGTTGGACAGCCAAATATTAGTGGAACGTGATCGTAATAATATTGAAATCGCCCACTGAAATAGCATCGCGTTCTATAACGTCCGTGTTTTATTATAACTATGGCGATGAAATTGCGCGGATTTATCGACCACTTTTGTTGCCTTGTATATTTTGGGATAATTCAAACAGTTATTTTACTAGCTGTATCCAGCGTTCTGACCGCGTGAAAGGACGAAATACAAAGCTTTTAAATAAATGATATTTAAAAGTATAGACATGTTATGTATTTTTTAGGGTATACCAAAAGGTATACCCTAAAAAAACAAACGACAAAAATGTTCCATACGCAGCGGCAGCACACACATAAACTAATACAAAGTATGTTAGTTACTTTAAGTTGCTTTCGTGTCATGATTGGTACACTTTCTGTACACACACGACGGCATTTTATTTGTTACCGGTCACGCTCGACGCCTTGCTTGAAGCGGACTAATAGAATTAGAACGTTTTCGAGTCTTCAAATTACGCGCGCTAGTATCATATCTGAACTTTTAAATCTCACTGTTTAAATTTTTTTTATCTGGTGAGACGATCGTAGGCGTCACGAAACACTGCTAAAATTCGTGACGATACCAGCAGTGTGCTCGCTCATACTCTCATTTGATTTTTACTCACGAAATCGTATCAAAGACAAATTCAAACAGTTTTTATTTCAAATAGACCTCATTACAGGAAACTTATGAAAAGTTCGGCTCTAGTTGCACGGTTCCAAATGGTAGGTCCTATTATTACTAAATGTATTAATTCAAGTAATACAGACTCATAGTGTTAGTAACAAATAACTTACAAACTATGTTAGTATGTACATTAGGTTAATATTTTGCGTTCCCGAGTTCACTACCGCATGGTCACAAGTCCAGCTGAAACCTTGCAGCAATGCTAGCCTGCTAGCTAACGTCATTAGGATGCTGTTGTTGCTGGCCCGAACCTTACTGAGAAGAACTGGACAGAAACTTCATGGGTGCAAAGTACGTATCTCTATATAAAAAAGTTTCATAATTCAGTCGGTTACGGAGTGATTTTAAGGGCGCGTTTTCATATCAGGCAAAATTATGCTGTTTTTCGGTACATTTTAAGGAATAACCAAACAAAATCCAATATAACTAATAACTACCTCGTATAGATTGGTTCTTCATCTTCAAATGATAGGAACTTGATCATCGAAAATTTTAGTTTTTTATAATGTAAAATCGATCTGTCGTTGCCATTTTTCACAAATTGGGTTAAGTTTAGGTACATTTTTTGTGCTATTATTAACATATTTTACTATTTCTAAAAATACTATTTGTTGGCAAACATATTCAATTCTTAATACTATTTTTTATTTTTTATCTAAATGCCATAAATAGTCGCAGAAAAAATTAAAACCGAAACTTATTTTTTCACATTTTTTTCTCTTCTGGATGAATCTTAATCGATTGCATTAGGGGTTATTTTATTTTTGATACCCGTCTTGATTTATTGCACAAGCATTTTGAATGAAACTAGTCCGCGCGCGACCGCCGTCGAGAGTGGACACGTATCGCCTGTTTGGAGCGCCTCGAGTTGAAAAAGATCGCTGTACAAACATAAAATATTCGATAAACAAAATTTGATACTTGACAAAGTAAGATTTTTATTTTATTTTATTTCGCTATAAAAAAAATTGTAAGTAGGGTTTCTAAAAGCCTATTCGTCCTGGACTTGAGAGTGACCTGAAGGTATACTTCGGTGACTGCTACTGGAACTCCTTGATGTGTTGTACTAGGTGAGCCGAGTTTGGGCTCGTTTTGTTAGTTATGATGAGACCTTACCTCCGGACTTGAAGAGTGAACTGAAGGTGTACTTCGATGACTGCTACTGGAACTCCTTGACGTGTTGTACTAGGTGAGCCGAGTTTGAGTTCGTTTTGTTAGTTATGATGAAACCTTACCTCCGGACTTGATGGAGTGACCTGAAGGTGTACTTCGGTGACTGCTACTGGAACTCCTTGACGGGTTGTACTAGGTGAGCCGAGTTTGGGCTCGTTTTGTTAGTTATGATGAGACCTTACCTCCGGACTTGATGGAGTGACCTGAAGGTGTACTTCGATGACTGCTACTGGAACTCCTTGACGTTTTGTACTAGGTGAGCCGAGTTTGGACTGGTTTTGTTAGTTATGATGAAACCTTACCTCCGGACTTGATGGAGTGACCTGAAGGTGTACTTCGGTGACTGCTACTGGAACTCCTTGACGTGTTGTACTAGGTGAGCCAAGTTTGGGCTCGTTTTGTTAGTTATGATGAGATCTTACCTCCGGACCTGATGGAGTGACCTGAAGGTGTACTTCGGTGACTGCTTCTGGAACTCCTTGACGTGTTGTACCAGGTGAGCCGAGTTTGGGCTTGTTTTGTTAGTTATGATGAGACCTTACCTCCGGCCCAAACTCGGCTCACCTAGTACAACACGTGAAGGAGTTCCAGTAGCAGTAACCAAAGTAAACTTCAGGTCACTCGATCAAGTCCGGAGGTAAGGTCTCATCATAACTAACAAAGCGAGCCCAAACTCGGCTCACCTATTACAACACGTCAAGGAGTTCCAGTAGCAGTCAACGAAGTACACCTTCAGGTCACTCCATCAGGTCCGGAGGTAAGGTCTCATCATAACTAACAAAACTAGCCCAAACTCGGCTCACCTAGTACAACACATCAAGGAGTTCCAGTAGCAGTCACCGAAGTACACCTTCAGGTCACTCCATCAGGTCCGGAGGTAAGGTCTAATCATAACTAACAGAACGAGCCCAAACTCTGCTCACCTAGTGCAACACGTCAAGGAGTTCCAGTAGCAGTCACCGAAGTACACCTTCAGGTCACACCATCAAGTCCGGAGGTAAGGTCTCATCATAACTAACAAAACGAGCCCAAAATCTCCTCACCTAGTACAACACGTCAAGGAGTTCCAGTAGCAGTCACCGAAGTACACCTTCAGGTCACACCATCAAGTCCGGAGGTAAGGTCTCATCATAACTAACAAAACGAGCCCAAACTCTCCTCACCTAGTACAACTCGTCAAGGAGTTCCTGTAGCAGTCACTGAAGTACACCTTCAGGTCACTCCATCAAGTCCGGAGGAATTCGTAAAAATATAAACAGCAAAAATATGTTTTTTGTAGGTAGTAGGTACCTACCAAAATTTTATTACAGAGAAATACGTAAAAAAAATGAATCTTCCGAATTTTTGAACTTATAAAAATATTGAGATATGAATATTGTTATGGCTTATATCCCCGGCTTCATCTAAGAATAGACAGGCTCTCCCGTCGGCATCGTAGGGATCATATCAGGTAGATGGGCACCAGTCACCTGAACATAACTTTTTGCGATGACCTGGTTTCCCTAAGAGTTTTTGGGTCAATTTTGTCAATCGCTTGTCTTGTTATTTCGTTTCGTCGTTACGGCTCAAAGCCACATTATAAGCAGTATGTTGTTTTTTAGACGTTAAATTCTAGCCTCTAAGAATAGATTTTTAATGATGATAGGCTTATAAGAAGATTCATTGTGTACTTATGTACCTACGTATTTTTTTCAAAACGAAAGAAAAAGAAAGAAAAAAAACATAAATGGTTTATTGTCTTAGTTGACGGCGCGCAACATTTAAATAACAGTGCAACAGAAACACAAACAGATAACTAACAGGTGGGTATACAAAGAAAGTAAAACAAAAAAAAAAAACACATAAAATATAAAATGAAGTACAGCCGAAAATAGTAAATGAAGCCTATCATTTGAAAACCATTTATACTTAATTGTTTTACACCTAATTGGCTTGCGTTTGACTGCCACTTCACCTGATGTTATGCGATGGTTCGGTCGACGATGGTACACGCTTGCCAGCCCTATTCACTCGAGCTTTGAAGACCTCCAGATTATACTTATCGGGAAATACAGATGCCGCAAGTAATTCCACTCGTTTATCCTTCCTCCAATCATTATAACATTAAACAAAACATGACTTAAAAATAAAGGAAAAGTGTAAAAAACATTACCCTCCTTTTGGGCTCCGCCGCAGTCGGGTAATAACATATATTACTGCTTCTTGCCTCGGAGAGCACGTTAAGCTCTCGGTCCCGGTTGCCATGGCATACGAATATCTATGACAATCGTTACGGGTAGACAGAAGCGCGAAAGTCTGACATGGTCTAGCTTCCGAATGTCAGTATTACCCAGTAACTGGATTGTGGGGGTCTGATGGCAGTCGCTACTTGTAAAATACTGATGTTCAGCCGCATCTGGTTAGACTGGAAGCTGACACCTATATCATTGGGAAAGGCTGGGAGGATGATGACTGCATCTAGCTGAGGTTGGAGACAATTTAATGAGTGTATGAACATAGTAGGCCAATTTTTATAAGCTGAAACCCTGAATGGAGAAGTGGTTCAAAAGATATTCATGCCCTTGTTAGTCATATTTATTTAAGGCGCTATTAAGAGCTAAGTGGCGCCCACATCAGTAAAAAAATTATTACTGGCTGACTACATCATTTATCGAAAATTCTTTTTTATCAATTGAAGTACAGATATAACTGTAGTTTAATCACAAACTATTAACTCTATAAATTATAGTCCGATGGGACGGCAATTCGACACGGTCGTGTCGGTCGGAGAGAGATCAGGATTATGAGAGTGAGGGAATAGAGAGTGCACCTGTGTTTGCACACACACTTGTGCACTGTAATATGTCCCGCGCAGATGGCTAGTCTCCATTGAGATTGGCCACCGTGACTGAAATTCGGCCTGGAGGACATTATTATTATTATTAAATTATAGTTCGCTGTAGTTGTAGATAGAAAAAGTGCCAAAAGTGGCTGTTTTTCTCATTTTTTGTATCTACAGCGAACTATATTTTACAGATTTAATAGTTTCTAATTAAACTACAATACCTGTACTTCAATTGTTAAAAGCGAATTTTCGAGAAATGATGTACTCAGCGAGTAATTATTATTTTACTGATGGGAGCGCCACTTAGCTCTTAGTGGCGCCTTAATGCTATAAAAAATGAAGTATGCCTTGAAGTAAGAATCACATTAACCTGTAAAAAACTAACTACTTGAACGTTATGTTCGTTTCTAAGGACCTGCAAACTGGAACCACCTGATCAATGGACCCAAAGTCATTCGGGTCAACTTTGTTGCAACACATTTATGTAATAGCTGTATGTTACTGTCTCGTGAACAACCCGTGTTTACCGGTGTAATATCACTAACTTTAAACTTAAATATCTAGCTTTATGTTGTTTCAAGTGTCTACCAAAAGTCATATTGCCTTACAAAGACAGGCGTCTAGAAAAAATATTTTTGTCTAAGATAAGGCAATCTCTAGACTGAATGTTTAAATAATTCGTCAGTTTAATTAAGTAAAGGCGGCTTTTTGTTGCATTTAATAAATAATTTAGTCTTTAATTTGACGTTCCTTCATTTTCCGCCTTCATAACCTTCTTTTTTATATTTTTATTATTTGGGTGCCCTCGGCTATACACAGAACGCTTCAAAAAAAGGCCTTTTTAAAGGCCTTGTAAGTGACGATTAAGAGGCTATTATTTTAGAATTTTCAGTAGTATATTTACTTTTGTTAACAAGTTTGTACTTTGTAGCCATTATTTCCATAAACAATGTTATTGTTGCGCTCTTTGGTAACGACGATTGGAAGTTCATTAGTATGAGAAGCTGGAGACTATTGTTTACACTCTTCTTTTAGTGTTAAAACATTTAAACAACCAATAACTAAATTATATCATTGGGATAACCAATTTTGCACATCCAATAGAAAGCAAGAGATTCTAGCCACTATTTACCAGAAATGTACGGTCGACCGCACGTCTGTGGTAACACTTTGACATTAGCAGCATCTTTATTTCGTAAGCAGTAAGGGCGGTTTTCGAATTGACGTGTTACCACTGTCATGCAGGCGACTGTACATGACAAAAGTGCGTAAACAATAAATATAAAAACAAGATGTACACAAAGAAGTGTAATTGCAAACGCAGCATAGGGCGCCCCCCTGCCAGGTGGACCGACGACCTAAAGAACGTGGCTGGGGGGGACTGGATGCGGAAGGCAGAGGACCGAGTGTTGTGGCGCAACTTGGGAGAGGCCTATGTCCAGCAGTCGACTGCGATAGGCTGAGTTGATTGATTGATTGAAGTGTAATTGTGTGTATAAATAAATAATTTTATTTCATCAACTTGTAAAACTATTTCATTACAGCGTTGGGAACCACCTTTTAAGCAAATGCTTGCTTGTGTTAGGGAGTTCTACTCTTCCAAGTAAAGGTCTAAATTAAATACAAGTACAGCCAACAGGACATACAAATTATAAGAAATAAAGAAAATTAAAAGAAACAATACAAAATGTGTTTTGTTGGTTACTTACTGTATGCGAATATGAGTGAATGAATGATGTTTTATTTATGTTTCTAAACATATAAATACAAAATATAAACTTACACAAGAAACACAAAACAAACAAAAAACAAAATATACAATAAACTTCATAAATACGTAATACACACAATTCAATAAAAAAATTGCAAACAAAATCAATTGGTCGTTGTGGCGATGCTTGGGGGAGGCCTATGTCCAGCAGTGGCCGTTTTTTGGCTGAAATGATGATGATGATGGAAATTGGAAAGGAGAGACAATATTCTTTTCTTGTTTTTTTTTTTTAAGTTGCTATTTTTTTGCAGACACGTATCATCATTATTGTCATCCAGTTCTGAGCTATTTTAAAGTCTAAAGTCTCTATCTCATCAAAAAGTTAGTTTAAAATTGATTGTAAGACAGACAGACAAGAAAACGAGTTAATAAAAACGTTGCTAAATAAAATAGGTAATCGGTAGGTTTCAGAAGTACTGATCTATTTGAATGAACACATTTAAGAACCTTGTTATAGTAAAAACTTAGATACTTAAAAAAGTCCAGCCACCTAGAAAAAGGTCCTAAAGAATATAATCTGTATTGAATTACTCAGAATACTCGGGTAGTATTCCTATTCGAACGGAACCGTTGACGAATTTGAAAAAAAAAACGAAAAAAGAAGAAGAAGTTTTAAAACGTTTATTATTGTCCTTCCCCTTCGTTGCAAATGTAACCAGTTGGTTAACCCGCAAAAGTCGTAAAAGTTTGTTGAGGGAAACGGTGGGTAGGTTTTTTATCGCCATTTCTTCTTATGAGCCATACACATATTGCACGATTCTAAAGAAAGCATTTGTTTTTTAAAAGAAAATGTGAAACTCTTTGACTGAGTAGGAGACTGTATTTGTGAAGAAAGGCTATTATAGTCTGTCTTTTTTGTTAACGTTACCCAATGATATTTAAAAATATAGATTATGTTATATCCTAACGAAACAAAAAAATGTTATGTATGCAACGGCAGTACACAAATACATAAACTGGTATAACGTAAGTTTTGTTATTTTTTGTCACCGGTCACGCTCGGCGCCTTGCTTGACGCGGACTAACAGCAAAACGTCCTAATTAAGACGTTTTCGAGTGTTCAGATGGGGCACGCTAGTAACATATCTGTACTTTTAAATGACATTGACGTTACCCCACTCTAGTTATGCTCTTGTAATGTGGATACTGAGACAAATAAAAATCTTCGTCCACACAAAAACCAAGACAGTAAAATTATCTTTAGATCATATCAATATTTCTTCTGTGCGGGAAACAAACCCACGACTAACTAAAGTCATTCAATAATAATATTTATTTATTTCAGACAAGAATGCATCCATTTATAATGGCTCAAGCGTATTTTATATACGTCGTATACCATTATTAACACATAAACCCAGAGGCCTTTTATTATTGATACAACATTTCCACATTCGAAATACGCTGCCGTTTATCATAAGATAAAAACAAAAACATAATAGGATTTCCTCTTGTCCATCCGCGTGTTTTTTTATTTATAAAAGAGATGTACAGCAGAAATCAAACAAAAAATTGGGAAAGACGTAAGCCGTTTCAGGGTCGACAGAACGCACGAGACAAAAACCTTTTGGTAAACTTTGTCTCGAATATTTTTCTTTGGACTATTGTATGTATAGGTTTGGAATGAGAAAATTTAGCATCCAATATCACCCGTATTAACACATCGACTGAGGCAAAGTTTTGAGTGATGTGTTGAAATTTCTTGACTTTGAGCAAGGACTAATAGATAAATGGCTCACAAGACAATAGTGATAGTAAGTGAGGAGGTGAGGATCAAAAGAGCAGATATCCACTTTTTTTTACAGAAAATCATAAAAACTAAACGGTTTACGGTACAACTGTTTTTTTACAGGACTGTGAAATGGTAAGAATAGTTACGCCAAACACAACGTTTTGATGTAATCTTTGTTTTGTTTTTAATTTTTATTGACAGATAAATTATTATATGCACTCAAAAATAATAGCGCCTACTCTTTTAATATTTTATTATTTATTTATTTATGTACACACAACACATTTTATTATAGATAACATACAGAACAAACACTTGAGCACAAAGGTACTGCTTATCTCTAAAAGAAATTTCTTCCAGCAGACCTGCGACAGGAAAGAAGGATAAAAGAAAGACGTAGACACAGTGTGTGACATTGAATACATACTAAATATAAACATACTTGCGATAATAAATTATAAACTACGTATACCAATAAAAATATATATATAATAAATAAAAAATATGATATTATAATCAATACCGAGAAAATAAACAACTTATTAAATTAGACGATCAATGTACTGAGGAAAGGTAAGTAGGTAGGTTTATTTTGTTATTTTCAAGAGGAAATTTTCTTGACCAAGAATATACTATAACATTATTGTTTTATGTGGGTGGTGTTGAAAGCACAGTGCTTTTATACTGATACTAGGTAAACAAGGATCTCGAAATAGATATTAAAACTTTGCTCGCAAGGACCAGAGGTGTCCATCGGATTCTTTTTAGATTGTGATAAGTATTGTATTTAAACTTTGGTAGAGGCTTACTTGCTTTAGGGCACCAAGTGACCGAGCCCCTTTATCTACTTGATTGAAGGCCCTTTATGACCGGAAGCCCGGGGGCACTGTCCTGGTTTCCAAGCTGTGAGTACGGCCCTGATTTAAATAAATAAAATTACATCTATTATGTAAATTCATCTCTATGCATTTTTAAAGTTTTACTTCGTTTCAATACAGACGGCAGAAATGAAAAATATGTACGAATCAAACATTTCCGTCTTTAGTATATTATAGAGCGAAGGACAGGTCTTTGTAGCATTGCTTGGAGGAGGCATATGTCCAGCAGTCTTCAGCAGTATTGTCTTTAGTATATTATAGAGCGATGTACAGGTCGTTGTAGCGATACTTGGAGGAGGCCTATGTCCAGCAGTCTTCAGCAGTGTTGTCTTTCAGCTGAAATTATGATGTTGTTAGTATATTTTATTTGGCTCCTGAACGCGTTATGTTTCGGAAACTTCCTTTGCAACTTTCACATTGTCCCATTTTATAATATGAAATATGAAGCGAAAATAGTTGTGAAAGTGTTGCGCAAATGGAAGTAAAGATCAGCGCACATTCTGTTAGGGCACAGCAAACACTTCTTAGTTTCACCAACAACTTCCACTGTTAAACTTTAAATAACCTCTGCAGTTACGTCAGTCAGTGAGAAATATAATCGTACTATACTAAAACAAGTTTAACCGAATTATTAATAATATACGCAATGTAATCTTGTTATGAATATCATCGTAAACAAAACGTATTACAAACGGATTGATGATCGCAGTATGTTATAATTAGCACACCAGAGGCTGTACGCTGTCTATCATCCTGACCTAATTCCTAAATCACCATTACAATACACGCCAGGAAGATAAGGACTGCATCGGTTTTGTCAGAAACAAGACAAAATGTGTAGCATCAAAAGTATACTCATTTTTAAACACTGCTGCTGTTATTCTGCATAACTTACATAACTATAATACTAATAAATAGATACCACTAATTTCTCAGATGGGGCAAGACAGTTTGCACCGCGTGCAGAAATCTGAAATCTACACAATATTGCGTTCCGCTCTACCCGGATATTGTGCTCATATAAAATGTATATCTTTACCCTTTAGACTTGCAGTGATTTGCGCAGATTGCAGTAGCTGTGGCGAGCAAAATATGCATGGAGGTAATATTGTAGATCATATGCGTTTTCCTTTAGGCAGGCTGCACATAGAATACGTATTCGTGGTGCCTCATTTTAACCACCATTGTCACATAAAAACTCGTCAATGATGTTGACATTTCATTTAAATGTAGCTACACAAAAAATTGATTGTGACTCCAGTGCCCCTAAAAAGTGTGGCAACGTAGATGTTGCAACATGCACGCAACATTTATGTCACCACGTTGTTTTGTCGTGTGCGGTGTACGGCCTGCTTTACCACTGCAAATGGAACTTAATGTGGACACGAGTTTTGTCGGAGGTAATAAATGTCAAGTGCATGTCCGTCGTCGCTGCGCACGCGTGCCTTGCCCCGTGGCTTTTTACCAACATTAAGGAGAGTTTTTTGTAGGACTTTGTCTGCTAATGTATGTCTAGTGAGGTAGATAGTTCTTTGTGATAAGAGTCTCATCACTTTGTGTCCTGAATTTTCCGTTTTACGACCCTGCAATGTTCACGCTGTTGAACTATGAAGGTTCATCATCAGCATCATGGCTTGCAGATGACAATATTTAACATCACAGATAGATTTATCTAAGCAGAGGCTTTGTAGTCCCTTTATTATGAGTATGATCATTATCATCATCAAATAAAAAACAACCAAACAAACTCAGTAAAGAAACATTGTTCTTTACTGAGTTTGTTCATGATTTTGACTCAAAATATTATTATAGCAGCATACAAAACCGTCAACGATCCTGCAAACTATTAAACGGGAATAGTTACATATTGTAGTTGACGACTCTCCTGATTAATATACACTCTAAACGTAATACATAATATTATTACAAGACGTTTACAGAACGTGCGCTGCGTTCAAGACGGTGCTACAAGTATACATCGGCGCGGCTGCGGCGGGCTTCCGCAGAGTCAAACACGCGGTTGTGGGGCTAATAGCACATTAGAGCAGCCATCTCGACGGCGCAACTTTAAATATTAACGCCTCGGGCCGCTTGCAAGCTCTCCCACTGAAAAGGCCTTTTTATTTGTGGATAACGAGATTGCACTGCTTCTACTGTATAATGAAGTTTCTTATTTCCCGGTAATGAGTTTCATATAGTTATTTATCGCGCTGTTAAGATGTGATAAAGGTGGTTCGCGATATTGTAGCGTAGGATTTTTATATGGATTTATAGTTATGACGTCGTTATCTCGGAAACCAGCTTGTATTGCACCCATTTAATTAAGATTATACTATCTTTAAACAACTATGAAAGAAGAGGTTTATTTAATACTAGCTGACGCCCGCGTCTGTGGCTTCGCGCACATGTTTTATTCATACAAACTTTCATCCCCTATTTAACCCCCTATTTTCAAAAATCCTCTCTTAGTCCTAACTTACGTTGTCTAAAGAACTCTTGTACAAAATTTAATCCTCCTAGACCCACCGGTTTAGGCTGTGAGTTGTCTGTCAGTCAGTTTTAAGTTTTTTTTTTTATTGTTTAATTTATTGAGTAGGTAAAGTCCGCGCGCGAGCTCCGAGGAATCAAGTCTGGGAAAGCGGGCAAGTATGCGCCGCGCCCAAGCATTGCTTCGTACCCCGTATCCTCCCAGTACGAGTTTAAGCCTTGACAAACAATATAAATATAGTTTTGTTTTAATTATATCATTGCACTAGGTCATTACGTCAATATTCCTTAATGTCAATATTCTTCGGAACTCGCGCGCGGACTATAGGTACTAGGCGTTCATATTACGATTGTGTTACGGAATGATGAGCGAATTTCAAATGTTTTCTTTCGTGTCGCCCACGCCTCGCGAGCAGATGTGCTCAACCTTCACCATGAATATTTATGATACGGTATGTAAACGCCACTCATAAAACGTTTAATTTTACGTATTTTCAATCCCGCATTGTCATTTCCCTCTGACTTTATTGTATACGAACAATGATATATTTAAAAAAAGGGGGCCGAGTATTTTTAATCTCGCGAATAAAAGTATTTTATACCACTGCAGTACAAATGGTGATATTTTTACCGAAGCTGTAACGATCGTTATTAAAAACTTGTCCGCGATTCGTGATTTTAATTTTTCGACAAAACTTTCGCAATATTTCTCGCTGGAGGTCGCGCCAAAACGAAATTTGCATATTCAGCAGTAAAATTTACGTCACAAACAATGCCCTATTACGGTACAATGGAAATGTCTTTACATTGTTGCGGGCGGCGGTTCGGCGGTCGGCCGTCGCGCGACGCGGTCGAGCCGCGCGTTTCACGGACTCAAAGGGCGACCGTCGGAGCTGATTTACGGCGAGGACCTGTGGCTGCTCGTGTTTAAATGAAAATTATACACGGGCCCGGCGCTATGGGGGCGCGACCTTTCCCTCGTAAAGTAACTAATTTATGAACTCGTGATACTTCAGCGGGGCTGCCCGCGCTCCGCTCTTGAAATTTTAAACACCGCCGCTGCTGTGCAACTGTTGAATTTTTGACGCAACGTTACACATCTTGACTTTTCACCGAATCAATGCTTTTATCTATGGATCACACGTGTAATTATTACTGACACTTCAATCTCCCTGCTATAAGTATCTGCTGTAAGTTGCTGTACTTACTTCCCTACAATGTCATCCTACTTCACATTCGTTAAAACTTAAGGCATATAGTACAAAGTGTTTTTCTTAGTTTAGCCTGATGTTTATTTTAAATAGAGAAGCTATTTAAAATAAACTGAACGTTTGTCCAAGCACCTTTTTATAACGACGTCCATAGTTAAACTGTTGTGTCTGCTAATTGGACAGTTGAGCTCATAAGCTATATCAAGGTAGGAACAAACAAAAACCACAACAAGCCATCTGTGTGATTTCCCTAATTCCAAATCGAATTAAATTAGCTTGTTAATTAACACTAAATAGGATGCATAGAGAATTAGATAAAACCACTATTGAGCACTGCAAACAACTTGATCTATTATTTATTGCAGGGCATTGACCAATAACACATGCAAATTGCCAAATAGTGTGTCGTTTTGTGCCTATAGGTACATATTGTATAAGTTATTATAGTTCTTCTTCGTGTCGACGGTACAAAAATTTACTGATAGTGGCACAGTAATCACACGCTGCTGGCCCAGAAATTTGCCACGTCTTGTGCGTTGTCTGTGGCATCGATAAGGTCACTCAATGTGCAAGTGCTTGGACACAAAGAGCAGCATAGCAAGTGTGACATTGATTGAGGATCAATGCCACACATGCAGGCTGTAGCTGTTTGGTCCATATAGCCCCACTTGCTCATGTTAAGCCTGCATCTGCCTACCTGGGTCCGCAATCTGTTTAGGGACTTCCATATAGGCCAGGGGAGTTTATACCCTACAGGAAGTCTCTCACTGGGTTGGATGTAGTGTGCAGGTGGAGGTAATTTTTCCAGCCACAGTTTTCGACGAGCTTCAGCTGGAGAACCTTGTAGAGCCTTGTAGAGCCTTTATAATAGTAAGAACAGTATTAGTAGATTCAACATGAGTACATAGAATCATAACAAAAGAGGTTGTACAGTAGCTTTACATGCCATTTCTTGCCTCGCACAGCATAACTGTGGCATTAACTTCCATCAGCGTTATCCCGAACAAATTCGACATGACAAAGTCTTCAAGAAAAGAGCGTTTAACTTTTTTAAAGGTCTGCAACGCATCGATGACTGGTTTTGCGTATGTCTACGAGCGGCAGTGATTTCTTACCAATCACAATTTTAACAATCAATCAACAACAAACAACTACAAACAACAACAACTACAAACAACAAATACAACAAACAAACAACAACAATTACAACAACAATTACAACAACAACAACAAACAACAAATACAACAAACAAACAACAAATTTTAACAATTTTATCAATTTTAGGTAACCTGCTTGATCATTTGCCCCCCTCTATTATAAAAAAGAGGCGTGGTAGTTATTAGTTACTGGTTGGTTGTGTTACTGGAGGGCAAGATAAAGGGTAAAAAGAGCAGGGGAAGAAGAAAATTAGCCTGAATTGACAACATCAAGGACTGTACCAACATCTATGACGCTGCCAGTCTATGCAGACGGGCACAAGATAGAAACGAGTTTCGTACGGTGGTCGCTGACATTCGATGAGGATATGGCACAGGAAGAAGAAGAACTTATTAGTTAGAGGGCTGATGTAATCCCTTTTCCTATGACTGTGATTACTAATGTACCTGGCAAGGATTGTTTTTGCGGTTGACGACGAGCAGACGCGTAGTTAGGGACTTCGGATTTTACATTACATTGCTTTGGAAAAAGAGAATTACCGTAAGAAGTCCATGTCCAAGACAACTTAAAAAAAAACCAATACAGCTAAATGACCACTTTAAATAAAAATCAGAAAACTATAAAAAATTTGAATTTCCATGAACTTGCGACGTGTACTCAGTATTAAGCGATCTGAGCTTGCCAGTCAAGAGAAGGGTGCGGCTGACGATGATGCCGCACGGGGAGAAGGGGTTCGCCTACTAGTGGCGAGCCGGGACCTGCCGGGGATGGTTGGACGAATACAAGTTTCCCACGCCCCTGACCAATGGTTGGAAGATGAACACCGTAGTGGTTTTGGTCGGTAAGAGTCCGACACTGGCTCCGCCTTCCCCGTTCGGAGTGCGTCCATGAGGATTTCACCACGTAAAAAAAAAGTGTCGTAATATTTAATTCAGTAATGAACATTTCTATAGATCAGTCTAGTGACTGTATGTATTGAGTAGTTATAGTGAGTGCTGCAAGCTTAAACTCATTCGTATTGTCTGACAATTACCTGATGAGAACGATCCACGATTCATGTACCACACGTGTAACCTTCACAGCGAGGTGACTATCCCAACGCAATTTGTCACCCCCCTCTCTAACCACCACAACAAATCGTTAGCGCCTAGTTAATTGTCAGTTTGTACTTTAGATTAAGCTAATTAACGTAACAGCATGTATATCATATAAGTATCTAATAATATATGCGAAGGTACAAGCCGTTATACAGCGCTAACCCGTATCCATATTGAGTGCGGCCCGGAATTTTGATTAAGCACAAACTAGATTATGCTGAGGGTAAATTGAGACCGTTTCTTAAACTACTAAACAGTTAATAGTGTTTGATTAAACTTGCTACTTACTTATTTGCTCGCCGACATTGGCTGCGGAGTTATGACGGAAGTTTGCTTATGTGTACCTCTATGTAAGTTTCAGACTTAACTATGCAAATTACGATACAAATCTGCTACGTTTACTGCTTTTCGGGGAATTAAAGAGAAAGTTGTGGGCTGGTTGGAGGTTGATAAAGGAAGTAATGTAAGAAGTTTTTTTCAACAGAGTGTTTTTGTAGTTAAGAGGAAAGGGAGAATTTTCACAAAAAATAACACAGAAGCGTCTAGTTAGATTGAAAGCCCACACAAACAATCTGACATACTGAGCAAAATGTTAGGAGCAAACAGTTTCTGTTTTGACAAAAGTTCATCAAAGAACATTTAAATCATCATTTCAGCCTAAAGACGTCCACTGCTGGTCAAAGGCCTCCCCCAATAAGGGGGGGATATGCCATAATCGCCACGCTTGGCAGGCGGGTTGGCGATCGCAGTTGGTTGGTTAAATACTCAGAGAACGCTGCTGCCCATCCTCTGGAGAATCCCTTAGTCGCCTTTTACGACACCCATGAGAAGATATAGGGTGGTGCAATTCTTCACGTCCGGCACCACACGGTCGACATTCAAATGTGTAGGTACATTTACATGATGTAGAAGATTTTAATATTATCATTATTTCCGTACCTCCGCTGTCACCGGGCTACTCCGCTACACCTCCTACTCCTACCTGAGCTACCCTCACCCTGACGACCACCTAGACTAAACTACCTACGTGACAGAACGTCTCTCATCAGTAGATGTGTTCCATCATCTTGATTTAGGTACAGCGAATGATACCGAAAAACGACTGTCACATTCATTAATTTTCAATTTGTATCACACACAATTGAAATACACACCAACTTATTTCAATCTCTAAGATTCTACACTATTATCGACACGCACCAATTTGGTACACCTAATCCGAAGCTTCGTTCGCGAAACATGAATTTTGTGTGAAAGCTACGAATACATGCAGACATTTCTGTGACCCTAGTACTCGTCTATACAGAATTTAATATTAGGCTGGAATATTTTCGAATACTGCAGAGTGTTGAATAAATATTTATGTCAGTGACTATGTTATCTACATATTTTTAGGCCAATATAAATGACGTTTGAAGCGTAGCCGACTGCCAACTCATAAATCGTAGGGTACCTGTTTCAAAGGTCTAATTACGAAGAATAATACTTATAGCTAAAAAGATTAACTAGGTGTCGCCCGTGGCTTCACGCTTGTGGTACGTCTATAGTAATTACATATTAATTCATGGTATATCTGTGTAATAAATACCATACAAATAAAATCAGTCACTTTTGCTTTAATTGAGTAACAATTTTCAAACATTTTTTTTGTTAGAATCCCAATTCTGCCTTAAGATTTTTATATTAAAAATACTATAATTGGAAGGAATCGAATGGGACTTATTGAGAGGCCAATTGAGATTACTAAATCAAATCAAATAATTTCGGCAAGAAATAACTCTACGAATGTTTTTTCAATCTTGATTTAACTCTACAATTATTGTTATCATAACGATAACTACGAAAACATCGATATTGTTGGCTGTAACGCATGATATGTACAATTAATATTTTAAAGGCCTAGTTCACCAACATGATAACCAACGCTTAAGCTGAAAACAGCCGTTTAATACGAATTTGGTAGGTACTGTTAAACGCCTGTTTATACAGTAAGCATCTGTTATTTCATTGGTGAACTTAGCTCTAAGTAGTGTAAAGCTGATACAGCAGAATGTCTATTGTTTAGATTGGACTCCCGGGAGTCTCCAGAGCGCTTTGTGAATTAAGCCAATAGAGAACAAAATTAGGGAAATGAATGAATGTTATCGAATAAGTGATACTGACCGTCGTACTAGTTCTGGAAAACTAATCGTTTATTCCGCCTTCTGTCAAAATTCTCCTTGACTAGCGACATGCTTGCAAGCTTTAGGTAAACTGAAAGGTAAGATGATGGTGCAGTCCATTTGTAAGATAAACGTAAAAAGACTTTTATAAATAAGTAAACTCAATATGAAACGCCAAACATTATTCAGTGTTTTTAACGTAACTGTTAGGTAGTCTTCTCGTGACTATTGTCAAATAAATAAGATTTTTTGATGAAAAATATATTTTTCAAGACAAGCTTTTTTTAGCACACGGATTCGGTAATGAAACCGATCAAAAGGACCCTTAACATTTTCAATCTACTGTTATTCATGGAGGAGTTCCATTGTCAATGTAACTTCTCCATCATCAGATCAGCTGGCTGTCACTATAATATTGTATTGTATTGTATTGTCAAAATGTCGAAATGTTTTGAAGTTTGACTCCGGAAAAATTATACAATTCGAATTGCGTAAATAAAAAAAAAACCCGGGGAATACATAACCTCCTCCTTTTTTTGAAGTCGGTTAAAAACTTTTGATTACGATGTCGTAGGGATTCATCTTGAAATTAAATGAATGAGGACCTATCCTGGGTGCCATCTGCGAACAACTATCAGTAGCCCTAGTGATTGTTGTTCCTGGTTCACCCACAGTGTTTGTGCATGTGAGATTTGTGTGTCTAAAAGCACCCACGATACAGGAGAAATACTAGTATGCATTCGTCATTTAAAGAAATTAAATAACTGGGATATGATTCTCTCATTTACGAAATATCAATCAATGCGGGATTCGATTTTTTCCTCCGAATCCTGGTGAAGCAAATTTACTTAATCGAGTTTAATGTTCGCAGTCACAGTTGCATTTACTAAGATTGTTGAGCAGTCTTGCTATTAATAAATATTTAAATACAAGAGCAACTCATAATTACTGATCAGACAAATTACTTTGAACGTTACTTCCTTACGGTTTGACTATTTAATTCGTTTCTATTCGTGCACAGAATAGATTAATATCTAAATATCATTTTGATTGACTTCGACGTTGTAATTACAAGCTTCAAGTAGTAATTTCACTTGTTACTGGCTTAGTATGTTTGGGAGAAATCTTGCAAGGAACTTTTGAACCAGTTTACGTTATCGGAATTGACTGAAATTTGGTACACAACAATATGTGTGGGGTTCTTAAAAAGAAAATACCTTAAAATGTATAAATTAATATATTGTCAAGTACTTATACTACTAATACTACAGAATGAAAAACACAATTTTCTAGATACTACTCGATCGTAACAGTGTGATTTCGAAATCACAACTGACTTGTTCCTTTTTTTAGGGTTCCGAAGTCCTACAAGGAACCCTTATAGTTTCGTCATGTCCGTCCGTCTGTCCGTCTGTCCGTCTGTCCTAATCCTTTACAGCTTAATAACTTCTACAGTTATGAACATAAGTAAATGAAATTTTGTTAAAAAATTGTCTACATACCAGGCCCCTCAGAAAGTATTGCGAAAAATAGTTTTTATATATGGGAGACTGGCCAGTTATAATGTTTTTCGAAAATATGATTATTTATAAGTAAAAATAAGTAAGTTCCAATTTCAAAATTTCCCTCCACATTTTTTGCGAGTTAATTCAAAGTATTGTGTCTCACTGAAATATGGATCTGCGCCGGGGACATTTTAGAGCTATGATTTTATACGATTTCAAGTGTCGCCTGAAACCGGATGAATCGTACGATAGACTTCAAATGGCATTCATGGATGAAGGCCCTTCCAAGGCAACCGTGTATCGTTGGTATAACGAATTCAAGCGCGGTCGACCAACTTTGGGGGATGACGAAAGAAGCGGTCGCCCTTTGACGGCTGTTACCGAAGAAAACGTGCTAGCAGTGAAAAATTTAATCCAAGACAATAGGCGAATTACATATCAGGAGATTCAACACATATTGAAGATTGGATCGGGAAGCGTTCACGAGATTCTACACAGCCATCTTCGCGTGAGGAGGATAGTATCACGCTGGGTGCCGCACAACCTCACCGATGCTCAGAAGCAGGCCCGGGTGGAATGGTGCCGTGATATGCTTAACAAATTTGAAGCAGGCTCGTCTCGGCGTGTTTACGACATCGTTACAGGTGATGAGTCCTGGATTTATCAATACGACCCAGAAACCAAGCGCCAGTCGACTGTTTGGGTGTTTCAAAATGAGCCAAAGCCTACCAAAGTGAAGCGATCTAGAAGCGGGGGTAAGATTTTGATCGCTAGCTTTTTTAATTTGACTGGCCACTTGGTATCAATTCCCTTACGGGATCAAAGAAGCATTAATGCCGAATGGTATACTACCAAATGTTTGCCAGAAGTTTTCTCTGTTATAAGCAACAAGCGACCAAACACAGGGCTCCGCGGGCTACTGCTCCACCACGACAATGCACCTGCGCACACCGCACTCAAAACGAGGGACTTCCTGGACAGCACGCCAGTCAAACTCCTGGGTCACCCTCCTTACAGCCCTGATCTAGCACCGTGTGACTTCTTTTTATTCCCAAAAATAAAAAATCTGCTCAAAGGGATACAATTTTCGTCGCCGGAAGATGCGCTGGCTGCGTTCGAGCAGGCTGTAAACGAGGTGTCTGCGGCGGACTGGAAAAAGTGTTTTGAAAACTGGTTTAGGCGCATGAATCTTTGTATAGAGGCTGGTGGAAAGTACTTTGAAAAGATTTGATAAAAATATATGTACGTATAGAACAATTTTTTTTAGTTTCGCAAAACTTTCTGAGTGTCCCACGTATAGATCTCAATTTTAAAAGAATAAAAATATCGTTTTTACGTATTTTATGGGTGGCGTCCATACATGTGAAATGGAGAAAAAAAAAATTTTTTCGCTGCACCCCCTCGTGTGGGATATCATTGAATAGGTCTACTAAAATGAAGGTAATGTTTCATACACCACTTTTTTATCAGGTGTACCATCTGCGAAATATAGCCCGCCAAAGTGGCTTGCAATGTGTCCCCCCCCCTGCCATTTCTTAACTATGCAATGTAGAAACTTATAATCTTCCACATTGATAGACCTTTGTGAAAACTCTCTTTTAAAATTATTTCGAGTATAATGTGATTATAATTTTTTGAGTTATAGAGAGAAAACTGAAAAATACTTAAAACGTCCTAGTTCAACGGTCATTGACCTTAGAGAAAAGTTATCATAGCAAATAATGCTCCTTTAGCTACTTTCTATTTGAAAAAATCACAAAAAGTTAATTTGAAAAGACACACTTCTTAAATTTGGCTTCTTGAATTTATCGCTAGGTGGCGCTACTAACACAGTGAGTCGCAAATGCTGCCGATTATTGCAAAAACTAAAATTGCCATGATTAATATTCGATTTGATTCGTTTGTAATTACACCTACTTAAGGAACCCTATAATACTGAGCATGGCCCAACATGCTCTTGGCCGGTTTTTGTCGAATGGATTCTCGCAGATAACACCCAAGATAGGTTCTCATTCATTTAATTTACGATCAATTTTGACGTATCGAAACTTTAATGTAAGCGTTTTTTGAATAAAAAATACAACAGTTCTTACTTATATTGAACTATGTTTACGGGACTTGTCGCGCACAATTAAATCAAAATGTAATAAACATTTTGACTAACCTCGATTCGATTCGATTTTGAGTCTGCTCGTGACCACGGCCAATGCAACTTGACCGAAACGTCGAGGTTAGTCAAAATGTTTATTATATTTTGATTTAATTGTGCGCGACAAGTCCCGTATTATCATACAGAGATATGGCTAAAATCAACAAGTTAAAAGAATAAAAAAGAATAAAAAATAATCTTACTTATTTATTTTTTATCGTTATTTACCAACATCACGCCTCACTGATCTACGTTAGTGCATTAAACCAGCGCTGTGTCTTTGCTCCGTGCATGAGGCATAGCATTATGCTGAGCGGTGGCCGTTTTGCGCGGATGTGACGCATATCTTACCACACTTCTTGGCTCTGTACCTGTATTTGTTCTGTGTTCTTGAAATTTTGGTAATTTTGTGCGTCACTTTTGAAGCAAATAAATATTTTTTCTTTCTTTTCTTTAATATTATGATATTGCTTTTAGCGATAAGACCGCCAATTATTAGTACTGTGCTCATGTTTGTGTAACTTTAGTTTTATTTTTGTGGATTCGATTCCCGGGTCGGGAAAAGTGGTTTGGTTGAATTGGTTTTTTCATTAAGAAATTCTCAGTAGCAGCCCGAGGTCTGGATTTGTGCCTGGTAAATGGCAATAGGCTCGCCCCCTATTACATGGGACTATAACATAACTGGCGAAATGTGGGTGTACTATTACACCTCTGCCTACCCCTTCGGGGAAATACAGGCGTGATGTTATGTTATGTTAGTTTTATTTTTATGGTGTGCAAACAATAAAGTATACTCTATCTCTATCTATCTCTGTCTCAAACGAGTATTTCACATCCAAAATGCACTTACATTTAGTCCAGCAGTGACGTCTTTCGGTTGAAATGATGATGACGATGACGTCAAAATGGTTCGTGATACACTATGGATCACACAAATATTTGTTCTGAGCGAGAATCGAACCCGCGGCTCTTAGCGCTGAAGCCCATCGCTCAACCACTGCGCCAATCGTGTCTTCACTCCAGCGTTTATTTGGGTACTTTTGATTATCCCTGTAGCAATCAAAGACAAACTAGTTAGTCTTAGATATAGCCCGCAATTAAACCCTCCTAGCGACATTAAGCAACAGCTTCTAGATAAATAGCAGTTCTAGACTCATGTAAACAGTCGTTGATATAATTATTCGTAGCGACGCGCGTTACACAAGCGCAGATGTTCAGCCATTTGCGTGGACATGAAATATCGACTCTGTTAACTTTGTCGTCAAGAGTGAAGATTGAGCTATAAAATCCAGACTTCATTAAGCTACAGTCTCAGCGAGTCTAGTTAAGTGTAAATCAGCGCATCTATAAGGTGGTCGAGTGTCCGTAAACTGAATATTTATGGGAAGCCACTCTCAACGTACTCCTAAACGCGCCAGAGACGAGCGTCACAACGACTTTACATAATTTATCCACTAAAATATGCTGCAATTTATGAAAATAAGGTGGTTAAGGGACTAAGATATCAAAATGTTGAAACGTATTTAAAACTTAATTAACACGAAATGAATTCAAAACGCTTTTGTAGCTGACATTAAGGTAGGAATAATGGATATTTTCACGGACTAAACGAGAAGCTCAGTTTTGTTGAGAATACGTACAAGTATGGCTGGGATATTCATATACTTTATAAGTAAAGTATTAGTGGGTGTAGTAAATCGGCATCAGACGTTTTCATGGCACGGTTGCAATTAGCAAAGCCGCTAAATGGTAACGGTGGTTATCCTCGGCGAGATGAGAATATCTCCAGTGGGCAGGCAACGCGCTCACCATTAAATCCTGACTGGCCCCCGCCACCCGCCCCCCGTGGCCCCCTCTGCTGCCTAAATCCCCCGTAGCGGCGGCTCGGGCCCGCTCGCGTCCTCCCGCCACGCTCATGCAAATTATTCACAAAGTACGCGTGTAAAGCGCCCCGCACGCCTAACCGGCCACCAGAGTACCCTCCTATATATACAAAATGTAAAACAAATGAAATGCTTGAGCTCCACTAAAAACTGGACCCTCAAAGTAAATACTTTTGTTGTACTTACCCGCCCTTGCTACATTTTATAAGCAATCTCTCGCAATTTGATAGATCATACGTGGGACACTCAGAAAGTTTTGCGAAACTATAAAAAATTGTTCTATACGTACATATATTTTTATCAAATCTTTTCAAAGTACTTTCCACCAGCCTCTATACAAAGATTCATGCGCCTAAACCAGTTTTCAAAACACTTTTTCCAGTCCGCCGCAGACACCTCGTTTACAGCCTGCTCGAACGCAGCCAGCGCATCTTCCGGCGACGAAAATTGTATCCCTTTGAGCTGATTTTTTATTTTTGGGAATAAAAAGAAGTCACACGGTGCTAGATCAGGGCTGTAAGGAGGGTGACCCAGGAGTTTGACTGGCGTGCTGTCCAGGAAGTCCCTCGTTTTGAGTGCGGTGTACGCAGGTGCATTGTCGTGGTGGAGCAGTAGCCCGCGGAGCCCTGTGTTTGGTCGCTTGTTGCTTATAACAGAGAAAACTTCTGGCAAACATTTGGTAGTATACCATTCGGCATTAATGCTTCTTTGATCCCGTAAGGGAATTGATACCAAGTGGCCAGTCAAATTAAAAAAGCTAGCGATCAAAATCTTACCCCCGCTTCTAGATCGCTTCACTTTGGTAGGCGTTGGCTCATTTTGAAACACCCAAACAGTCGACTGGCGCTTGGTTTCTGGGTCGTATTGATAAATCCAGGACTCATCACCTGTAACGATGTCGTAAACACGCCGAGACGAGCCTACTTCAAATTTGTTAAGCATATCACGGCACCATTCCACCCGGGCCTGCTTCTGAGCATCGGTGAGGTTGTGCGGCACCCAGCGTGATACTATCCTCCTCACGCGAAGATGGCTGTGTAGAATCTCGTGAACGCTTCCCGATCCAATCTTCAATATATGTTGAATCTCCTGATATGTAATTCGCCTATTGTCTTGGATTAAATTTTTCACTGCTAGCACGTTTTCTTCGGTAACAGCCGTCAAAGGGCGACCGCTTCTTTCGTCATCCCCCAAAGTTGGTCGACCGCGCTTGAATTCGTTATACCAACGATACACGGTTGCCTTGGAAGGGCCTTCATCCATGAATGCCATTTGAAGTCTATCGTACGATTCATCCGGTTTCAGGCGACACTTGAAATCGTATAAAATCATAGCTCTAAAATGTTCCCGGCGCAGATCCATATTTCAGTGAGACACAATACTTTGAATTAACTCGCAAAAAATGTGGAGGGAAATTTTGAAATTGGAACTTACTTATTTTTACTTATAAATAATCATATTTTCGAAAAACATTATAACTGGCCAGTCTCCCATATATAAAAACTTTTTTTCGCAATACTTTCTGAGGGGCCTGGTACATACATACATACATATTATCACGCCTGTTTCCCATTGGGGTAGGCAGAGACTATGGATTCCCACCTGCTACGATCCTGACACACCTCTTTCGCTTTATCTACGTTCATTAACCTCGTCATGCATGCACGTCGGTTTAAAGTACTCTTAACCTGGCATTTTTTGAGAACGTCCGCGATTTGATCGCGATACGTTCGACGAGGTCATCCCCTTCCAACTATTCCAACCACACTCGCTTCGTATACACTTGTTTCGTTGTTGAGTATATGATCAAGCAATTTGATAGAAAACATATAAATTTTCTATGTGTAACTTTCTGATCATGCTTTATAGCCGTAAACAGTTTAAGTATTAAGCTTTAAAGGCAGCTACCGGAAAGAATCGAAGTTTTATAGTAATAATAAAACTAGTACTATGCTGGAGCTTTCACAAATTAGGAATTGCTCTTCTCTATAAAAATATTTTATACTGTACATAAAAATGGAGGCAGAATTAATTATCGAGTCTTACGAAGAAAATAATTGAATTTTCATAGAAAATTAAATGTGGGTGTAGACTGTAGCATGTCTTGTTGGTACACGTGTAGCTGCTAAAGGGCCTTTTATCAAGATTACAATTTATATTTAAACTGGCAACCAACCAAGGGTTAGCGCACACCGACAGAGTGGTGGCAAAGCGACTTATTTACTTAATTTGCTTCTACATACAACTGGATTTTAAATAGCGCAATCAAATCACACTGGGAATGCCCCGCGGTGAAGAGCGGTCGAGCGGCCACAAGCGAGAGCTGTGCGAGCCTAGTCGAGGCGCTGCGACCGGGCCGCTCGGTGTGCCTTGCAGCCATTGAGCAGCTCTTTACTGCCACTCCGTCTGTGTGCGCTAACCCTAAACGGTTTCATGATCTAATACTTTCCACGTAAATGCTTTGAGTTTAAAAATACCGAGATATAAGAGGAGGATATTTCAAAATATGTCTGACTTTATAAACTTGCTCTGAGAACTTTCTATGATAATGTTTTACTAAATATTTTTGTGATCCACAAATAGTTGTTCCGAGTCTGGGTGTTTGTGTCATCTGAGATTTGTGTTTGTAAACGTACTAACGATACAAGGGAAGGTTTAAAGAAAAGAAAAAAAACGATTTACTAAGATTATAGCATCCACTCTCTACTTTATGGTTTAAGAAATTAAACTAGGTACTTCTGAAAGGACCTTAATGAGATGAGTGAGTATCTCTGCGATCCAATGGTTACCCGAAAGAGAGTGAAGTCCGATTCACAGTGGAGGAGATGAGAAAGAAAACCTCTATAAATAATTACAGGGGATAGGGGCGGCTGGCGTAGCTGGTGTTGCAGGCGTGGCTGGTGCACCTGGCGAGGCTTGCTAGGCTGGCGTAACTGGCGAGGCCTGTGAGGCTGGCGTGGCTGGCGTGGCGCCCGTGGCTGGCGTGGCCCCCTTGGCTAGCGAGGTGGACAAGGCAGGCGTGGCTGGCGTGGCTAGCCTGGCTGTGACATCAACGTGTTAGCTGCGTCATGGCAGGGCCTGTGAGGTGGCGCCACAGACCAGTAAGCCTCAAGACGCCGCATAAACGTAGTATTGCATGGGAACACAGTCGTAAAATGTTGGCGGGGACCGGGGCGGGGGGTGGATGGCACGTTATGATTGGTCGGCTCAATAGTTCGGTGGTGTAATTCCGTATGATTGGTGCCGCTTGCTGACGGACTGATTGGCGGCGGGGCGTATGATATGCAGTGCTACTGCATATGCGTGATGACCGGGAATGTCCGGCTAATCGACGTCTAGAGGCTTACTGGTCTGTGGGTGGCACACAGCGTTCCGTGTGCGTCGCCGGGGAGGGTGCGGCTGACGTTGGGCCGTACAAAGAGGCCCTTCTCTTTGTGTGAATACAGAGGGTTCTCACACCCCGGCCAAAGGTATGTGGAGGAACACCGTGGTAGTTTTAGTCGGTTAAAGTCCGACACTGGCGGACAAGTTGTACAATAAAGCATATAAAAATAAATAAATACTGGCTCCACCTTTCCCGGGCGGAATGCGTACATGAGGATTTCCCCACGTCAAAAAAAGCCTCTAGCATTGGTGACGCTGATACCCGTCACCACACTACCACTGAATATATCGTTGGCTAAGTGTTTGAAAAATATATTATCAATGCTATTCTACAAATCCTACAATACACCTAAAACACCTGTCTATACGCAAACAGCCCAACAAAAATGAAATATTAAATCAGCCATTAAACTAGCAGCACAATGCTCGCAATTCATAAAGAATATTTTTATGAAAATTTTAATACTCGCCCATACATGCGACCTCCTCTCATAAATCAAGTACTTCCGGCGCCCTTTGAATTTCCGCGCGCCGATGATATACCGCGGTTGTGACAATGCCTGCCTTTGCCATTTATACACCAATATTCCTTTTGACAGAGAACGACACTAATTGAACGAGCGAAGCCGTTCCACTTTATTTTTTATTAGCTTAGAAACAGCAATACAAGTTTAACCCATGTCTCATACCGCGTTGGCAGCTTAATATTCAGTATTCTCATCAATGACAAAGGTCACTTATGTCGCCTTCAAACTTTAACTAATACATTATACGGTGTATTTACAAAACGTCGCCTCAGTGCTTGAATGTCCAACCGACCATTGACCAAATTTTACAGGAGACGTTTTTATTAAGTTTATTATTGAATTAAGAGAAATATTTTTAAAACTTTGATGATTTAAGAATAATGTATAGTATTATAAAAAAAACCATCTCCTGTAAAATTTACCGACGATAATTAAATACTTTAATATATTTACATTTCTGTGAGGTACTTAAAAATGTATAAACATTGTAGGTAGAATGTAGCGTCTACGAAAGCTACGAGCTACGATTCGTAGCTGCCGGCAATTTGCTACAAATAATGTAACCGCAAACCAAGAGCCATTACATTTTTTATGATTAGAGTTGTTTTTTACTAGCCTATGCTCGCAGCTTCACCCGCGTAATAAATTATTTATCACAGAAATATATAACCGCGCAACGCCTGGAAACTGTTTATCTTCCCGGGATAAAAAGTATTTATCTGTATGCCAAATTTAATTCAAATCCGTTCAGCAGTTTCAGTGTAATTGAAAGACAAATAAATAAACATCCATTCACTTTTGAATTTTAGTTGATTCTGGTTGTGTTGTCGCATAAAGTGAAAAGGCCTTCCTGATAATACCAATTGCTGCGCCGGTTAAAATATACAAAATCTGGTTTCCTGAAGACCAGTGGAGGTTTCTTGACAACATATTCGGGAAACAGGATGTTGTAGCATATCATGTATAAAAAAATTGTACTCATTATCCGTATTGTTCCGTGTGGTGCTGGACGTAAAGAATTGCACCACACCACCCTATATCTTCTCAAGGGTGTCGTAAAAAAAAGCGACTAAGGGATTTACCAGATGATGGGTAGCAGCGTTCTCTGAGTATTTAACCAATCAACAGCGATCGCCAACCCGCCTGCCAAGCGTGGTGATAATGGCATATCTCCCCCATTGGGGGAGGTCTATGTCCAGCAGTGGACGTCTTTCGGCTGAAATGATGTTGATGATGATTATGATAACTCATTATCCAATACACGACCAGAAAACGTTAAGATGAAGAACAGTTTTCATGGTAAGCTGATGCTTATTATCCTACACGAGATGTAAGCGGGTCATTTAATTAGAAGGCTATTTTAGCTTACATTCAGTTGGTATTTCCACATTCAATATGCTGTCGGATGTGGCTTTGAAGGTTTATGACGTATGTAGTTATATCCGGTTATGCGAACCTAAAAGTTAGTACCAGATAATTCGTGACCTACAAAAAATAATATTGAACAATATTGATCACAAATCGTATTATTTATTGATTTTTATTATTCTACTCAGCGATATTTCAAACGTATTCCTTAAAATGCAGGAAGATATAGTTTGGCATTATGTAGGCAGTTAGTACGAGAATCGCGTTCGACCGCCCTCTGTCCGTACGAGGCCCGTACGTTCGGATATTCGTTCAGATCTCCCGCTTTTCCTACAGATGGGAGTGCAGATATATATTTCTGGTAGGTCGCGGCCGACGTGCCGGCACCGGCCGATATTTCGTGCTCCCTGGGCGACAATAATTTGTTGGTCCGTCGTGCCACGGTTCGTGTATTGCCGACGATTTATCTCCTTCAAGCGTACACTCTAATCGTACCCGATATGAACGATCGTCACTGCCGTTTTGGGATTTTGCGGCATAATGAAAATTACTGCTTTCCATCTTCTATTTCAAATGTACCAATTCAAATTTTTTTATGCTAGCATAACAGTAGAATGTAATGTTTTTTCAGTCGTTTTACGATATTCGGAGCAGATGCTTACAGATATTTTACTGCCACAAACCGCAAGAGAGAAGGTTCTTACTGTCGGAAACTTTTTAAAATTTCCCTCTGTGCTATTTTACGAAGTGTAGAGCTTCGAAAATTTTACGATGTGACACTTTAAATTCGCCTTCAGTTCGGCTATGATCCATATTTCTAATGCAGTGCGAAGTAAATCTGTGTTGGTATCCCTGAGATCACGTTCAACCAATATTTGAGTACGCTCATGTTCGTAAAGCTATTTGGTTCACGACTATGGCGGGGTACATCCAAACACAACTCGGATTCCGTATTAAAATAACGGATGTTTGGTTCTTTATAGCATTAAAAAAAAAATACCATCGCATTTATTTATTTAATTTAAGTTTGTTTATCCAAAAAAATCCTTTAGTTTTTAAACAAACAATTAGTGTTCTTTGTACTTATTGATCGAATAAACAACAGCATTTTCATTCAGCGGTGAGTTCATTACACCAATTTATTGTGAACGAAATAAATCGATGTCTTCTAGGTTGTAAAGGTAAATTGGAGCACTTGTTTATGGTTTTTTTGTATCAAAAACGCCCAAATTAATAGTGAGAGAGTCCATTATCCTGCATAAAGCACTCAGTGGACATAATGGCGCGTCGCCGCCCGACGTAGGCCCTTTTATGCCTCCTAATAAAAACGTCACTACTATCCAATACACATTATCTGTTTCGTTAATAAATCGTAAATATTGCGGAAATAAATCTTAATTTTAAATCACTGATTCTGAAGCAAAATACATTTCCAGTCTTGAGGCTGGTGTTCATCAACTCTGTGTTAGATCTCTTATTAAACGGCCGATTACGCAATAAATGTACTGGAATTTTGGGTAAACGGTCGTTTAACCAGATAATTATAGTTGGTGAAATCAAGCCTACTACAAATACAAATACAATAATACTACTACTACAAATAGTGTAAGCTAGAATGCCTTTTTAAATTTCATGAAACGGTGCATGTGAACAAGAACTCTACTGATTCATAATAAAATTACTAAATAGTTTGTTTACATATTTTATGACACGCGCTTTTTAGGGTTCCTTACCCAATGGGTGCCAAACGGGACCCTATTACTCTCGCTACGCTGTCCGTCCGTCCGTCCGTCTGTCTGTCACAGGGCTATATCTTTGGAACGGTAATAGGTAGCCGGTTGAAATTTTTTCAGAATATGTGTTGCTATGACCCCGTCCCGTCCCCCGAACCCTATCAAGACAAATACTAAAAATAAAAAAAGGTCGATGGGTGGTACGGAACCCTTACTGTGTGAGTCCGACTCGCACTTGGCCGGTATTTTGTAACTACGGACACACTACTCAGGACGTAAACGTATCATTGAGCCTTGACATGTGTAGTATGTATAGATATAAATAGGCAAAGAAAAACGGTTCAGTACCATTTTCTCCTCGGTTTGTCAACTGTTTTTTTTTGTTTTTTTTGAAGCTATTGACGAAGCTTAGCGCTATAAATAAAAATAAAAATAAAAAATGAATAATTTCGCCATAGTTTAATCATAAAAATATTATGAATTACGGTCGAATTTCGACCATTCGGCGACCTTTTCTTATTTTATAAATATTTTATAATGTTGGTATATGACAGTCTTGGATCCTCATAGAGTAAGCTAAGTTCTCATTTATTATGTAACGCGTCGATAGGATATTGCTACTACAGATTGCTCTGTGAGATATTGCCCAAGTAGATATGGGTCAGTAGGTGTTAGCACATTGACGTATTCCGTTTCCCTTTGTTAAAACTATACGCTCACTTGGAACAGATATGGATGGTTTATAATCAAATAGGTATTGAAACTAAGCAGTATGCAACAGTTTATTTGCTTTTAAATGTAACATATACACGTGGCGTACAAGCCGGTTGATTTGTAGCATCCATTCAAAGCATGTAAAATGCATGAAATTCGCAGAGCTTCGAAAAGTGCTTTAAACGACGGTGAAAACCGTTCAATACCAATATTGCTGTAACCATATTTACTAGGATATAAGCCTGCACAGAAAGTGATAGGAAAGTTTTCTGAAATCACGTTGTAATCATGATTAATCTCGGAATACTTTCTTATTCAGTTTTTTTTATAATTTGTGTAATTGTTGACATCAACGATAGAGGGAACTCTGATATGCGGCAATTCATGTGATATTTATAGTAATATTATAAAGAGGAAAGATTTTTATTTTTGTGTGTATGTTTGTAATGAATAAACTCAAAATCTAATGGCCGATTTCAATTTTTTTTTCCCTAATTTGAATGCTACATTCACCCTGAGTAACATAGGCTACATTTTCATGTCCACCCGTGCGAAGCCGGGACGGGCCGCTAATAGTCAGTTATAATTTCATGATTCAGGTACTAATTGATAATAAAAAATTAACTACAAAAATAGAGCTTCGAAAAGTGCTTTAAGCGACGGTAAAAACCGTTCACTACCAATATTGTTGTAACCATATTTATTGTGATATTAGTCTGCACAGAAAGAAACGAAAATGTGATGGGAAGGTGTTTTGAAATCACGTCGTAAATATGATATTACGTATGAATGATTATACTTTCTTGTTTAGATATTTTTTATAATTAGTGTAATTCATGTCATTCACGAACGTGGCTGGGGGGGACTGGATGCGGCAGGCAGAGGACCGAGCGTTGTGGCGCAACTTGGGAGAGGCCTATGTCCAGCAGTGGACTGCGATAGGCTGAGTTGATTGATTGATTGATGTCATTCACGATATATCGTGGATCTCATGAATCACACAAATTATCCCTCTAAGGAAACCTGATGTGCGGCAATTTATGTGATACCATTTATAATTTCATCATGCACGTATTAATTGATAATAATAAACAAAGGAATAAATGTAACGCTTTGACAGATTTTCTACAGGTACAACAAGTTTATTCACAAAATTTCGTACTTAACTTATTGTTCAGATGAAAGTAAAATGGCAATTGTAAAAAACCGACCCTAAACTACAAAAAACCGACCAAGTGCGAGTCGGACTCGCGCAGTAAGGGTTCTGTACCTCTCAATGACCTGATACCCCATAAAAACTGATTTAATTTACGAGAGTTTATCAAAAGACATCAACGCTCAAAACTCAAAACAAAAAAAAGTCTAAAACCAAAGGGTTTTTTTGTTTTTAGTATTTGTTGTTGTTGTTTTTTTTGTTTGTTTGTTTGTACACCACATAGCAACACAATTTCTGAGAAAATTTTAACCGGTTAGCTATTACCGTACAAAAGATACAGCCCTGTGACAGACGGACGGACGGACGGACGGACGGGCGGACGGACGGACAGCGTAGCGAGAGTAATAGGGTTCCGTTTGGCACCCTTCGGGTACGGAACCCTAAAAATCTATTTAAAACCCTTATACAGAATTTCGAATCTAACAACACTTTTGACTGCGAGATGCGAGCAAGGCCTATCTGACTTGTGTACATATATATGTTCACATATGTCTATATATATATATAAATATACGTAGATATAAGCCACACGGCCGGCTGAGTGAGTTTGCGAGCTCTTTGAAGTGTAGATTAAGGTACTGTGTCACTAAGCAGCCCCAACACTCGGTGTTAAGTGTATCTTGTTGTGTATGAAATATGCTGTTTGGCGAACAGTGTTGCTGTTTTTGACTAAGTACAGGGCAAATATATTATTATGTGTTGTAATGTAGGCATATATATATAGTATGAACACTATAGGTTTTTTTTTTGTGTAGCCCTCATGGGCTAACGGTGCTTAGTGAATTAATAAGAAATCATTCAATTTGGTTGCCTCATGTGTAAAAATAAAAAATAAAATAAATCGTAATAAATATTTGGGACATTTAACACACCACCATCTAGTCCCAAACTAAGCAGAGTTTGTATGTATTGTGGGTACTTAGGCAATGGATATAGATAATACTTACATGTAGCCTTTTTTTGTGAATACGTATTTATAATACATAAGAAACACCCAGACCAACACAAACACTTATGTTAATCACATAAATGTTTTTTGTCCTGTGGGAATCGAACCCACGACCTCGTGATCAGCAGTCCGAAACTCGAACCACTAGACCACAGACGTCAAACAGTTCTATAAGAACAGTTTTTGAAATGTCTTTTTGAGAATTAGTGAAAGTTTTTTCGTGAATTTTTGTGTGATTGTTTCGATCTCGGGAATGAGATCTGTAATTAGTTAGGTTAGGTTAGGTTAGTTAACCAACTAGGTTAGTTAGGTAGTTGATTTTCTCAAAAACTAACCATATCGATGCATCCATGAATGAATAAAAAAGGCGGACGGAATCTCACTAAACAAAAAGTGAAGTAGCCATAGTAAGACGGCTCGCTTAAAAGTACGGCTGGCACGCACACATTCACCCATAGTAAGACAAAAAGCCGCGATTACTCAATAAATCTCGTGTGACGATAGTCATTGACGTAGTGATACCAACAAAATAACAATATATATCTGATGTGTGTGTATGCTGTCGAAATTAAAGTGGGTTTAGGAAAAAAAATCGTGCTTCAATCTTTTCTTTGCTAGATTCCGTCCGTTTTTTTCATTCGTCCGAAGATGCATATATAAATTTCGCTCGTAACAACAAATTGCCAATGTAACAGATTACATAATCTTTGAACCACATTACGTATTCTATTCCTTATAGAGCAAAAGGGAAACGTAGTGAGGAAACCCAGTGTTAATAATTAATTCAGAGCGTGTAGCCCTAGGAAGTTGCGCTATTTGTTGCCTTAGCGCCAACTAACGACGCAATGTGGGTAGATTGAGGGCCGCGCGTTCACTGCAATGACTGACAATCGATTTAGGCTATCGAGCCTATACATATAGTACCGATATAGTGTTGATATCGATACGCTCTCGATATACTTGTTAAAAAATCTAGAAGCCAAAAGAATCAACGATTGAATGAGGACTACCCGTACACTACAATGACTGACAATAGGTTTAGTCTTTCGAGCCTATGTATGGATACGGTATCGATATAATTACAAATTTTTGAAAGTTAAATTATAAATGACTGAATTCACTAGAATGACTGACAAACTGATCAGGGCCCTAATTTACGTAATTTCATGACGCGCCGATCAAGTTGCAGTGACGCTGCCTTTCGGTTCTGACAGCGATCACCGTAGATAAGAGAATACGAAAAGCAAACATAACAACATTTAACATTAACATTAGCTGTTATCTGCAACTGAACTGCAACTGCACTCCTTTAGTTACGTGAATTGGCCTATTGGCTGTTTGCAAGAACAGTCAAGACGATCGCAGCGCACGCTGTGGCAGAAATGTGAAACATATCAGCCCCCCTAGCCAAGTTGACAATCTACACAGTCTACAATCGTCAACGCTAATAGAAAACAATCAAAATGTATGGGAATGACATATCTGAACGAATGATTTTTTTCGTTGAGATATGTCATTCCCATACATTTTGATCGTTTTCTATTAGCGTTCAGTATAATACCTTTATGGTATTTCCACGCTAAATTCGCTGTCATTTTGATGTTTATGAGCTAAAGAAGGAAATGCGTCACAAGAATTATTGTGTTGTAAACTGCACATTTGTGTATTATTTAATGAGAAGAAAATTTTATGTCAATTTTACAAGTTTCCTTCGAATTGGAGCAAATAAAGTTTTTTTTTTTTTTATAGTTTAGGATGGCGAAACGAGCTAAAAGCCCACCTGATGTTAAGCGGTTACCTTTGCCCATGACAACTTCAATACCACCTAGGCTGTTGCCTAAATGGTACCGCAAGTCGGTTCGCCAAACTGAGACATGAAGATGAAAAGTCTCATGTGATTGTAATTTCACCGGCACCCGTACCCTTCAGACCGAAACACAGCAATGCAAGCATCACTATTTGGCGGAGAAGTAGGCACGGTGGTAGTACTTCCCCGGACGAGCTCTTTCACAAAGGAGGTCTACTACTACAAAATTGGGTACTTAACTCCTTTAAAATGGAAAAAGCAAGTTACTGATCCATATAATGATTAGAAATGTAAAAACAAAATAACTTTACTGGCAATTAATAATTAAGGCACAATTTGGAGTACTTCCTTTTACAGATATTTTGTAGTTTCAATGTGTGATTGTGACTGAAGTTTGCCTAATAATACAATTTTTGTCTCATATTAAATAACTTTGGCTGTTAATTCTTACTTTTTTACTTTTCTCACATGTTCTGCTAAAACTGAATCTGAATTGTAACATGTTACTTATTTTGGAAATAAACGATTATAAAAACTAATTTTATTCCTTTCGTCACACCTTCAGGTTGAAAAGAAATATTATATAAATTATGAAAAAAACAATCTATTCATGGACAGTTGTTTGAAAGATTTGAAAGAGAGTCAAAATGGTTTAGAAATGAATGGGTTACTTGTCAAATGTCTCCTCTATGCCGATGATCAAGTTATCCTTGCATCGTCGGAGGGGGAGTAACAGATGATGGTAACAATTATGGATGGTGCTTTGAAGAGTAAAGGAATGAAAGTTAATGTCAGTAAGACAAAAGTTATGGTTTTTGAAAAGGAAGAAGTTATGACAGAGTGCAATATTTTGATAGGTGACGAAAAGGTGGAACAAGTGAAAGATTTTGTATACCTGGGTTCCATGTTTACGAGAGATGGCAAGCATGTGAAGGACATTGAAAGGAGAGTGAGTGCTGGTAATCAGGTGAATGGGGCACTACACACCTTCATGAACAGCCTCAAAGTATCGGAAAAGGCACGGATGGCTGTTAATGGGGGAGTGTTAGTGCCTACACTTATGTACGGTAGTGAAAGTTGGGTATGGCAGAAGAAACATGAAAGCAGAATAAATGCAGTAGAAATAAGAGCTTTGAGAAGTATGTGTGGTGTAACTTTGAGAGATAAAGTAAGGAATAACGTGATAAGGGAGCGTTGTGGAGTGAAAGAAGATGTAGTGACAAAGATTGAGAAAGGTATGTTAAGATGGTTTGGACATATAGAGAGGATGGACGAGAGGAGATTGACGAAACAAGTATACGAAGCGAGTGTTGATGGAAGAGTTGGAACGGGACGACCTCGGCGAACGTATCGCGATCAAATCGCGGATGTTCTCAATAAATGCCAGGTTAAGAGTTCTCTAAACTGACGAGCATGCATGACGAGGTTAATCGACGTAAATGAAGCGAAAGAGGAGTGTCAGAATCGTAGCAGTTGGAAATCCATAGTCACTGTCTACCCCAATAGGAAACAGGTGTGATAATATGTATGTATGTATGTACTATGTATGTATGTATGAAAAAAAAAACATAAATTATCATAAATTATTTTATGCTTTCGAATTCCTATTTCACAAATATCATGTATCAATATCAGCTTATCTCTTACAAATATTATTTATTGCACTTTAATACCGTCAATAGTAATATAAACATTTCATTCTTTCATTCATTTTTTTCATTTTGTTTATGTAAACATTTGTCTAAATTTTTAACTTGATTTAGTAGATATTATCAAAACATGGCTTAATAACAAATTTTTAAAATAACTCACGGGTCCTGAAAATACATTTCTTACAGCGGCCGCTAGGCAGCGCTCCTGTCGTGCACTTAACCAATAGGCGCGATACCTACTATAGTCACAGAAATTATTATACTGTCTTGGTACGTAAAATATTCTTGAAAGCCAGAGCTACGGATCACTATTAAAAAACTGAAGATCGACACCTACCTGATGTGATATCTTAAGTCTTGTGAGTTTTCGAGGACTCGAAGTGACTTGAAAACTTGTGTTGAAGTACTTGGGTTTCATCAATATGGTTTCAAAAAAGTAAGGAAAAATTCTTAAAACAAAAAGAACTTAGAACGTAAGTTCGTGGCTTATAAGTAAGTAATTACTAACAAGTTCGTGGCTTATAGGTGAGTAATTACTTATAAGCCACGAATGCAGTAGTTTTAGACTCGATATTTACATTATTGCTCATATCGATAAGATCTCGCACCAATTAAAAACTATTCTGGTCGACTGGACGAGGACTGGACATGAAGCGGACGAAGACTGGACGAGGAGCGGACGTGGAGTGGACGAGGACTGGACGTGGACTGGACGTCGAAAAATATGGGTTATATTTTTATTATAGTTGTATTGCATTATCGTTATATTTGACGAGAAATTTTGTACAGTGCTTCCTTAATTTTTGAACCAATACAAGAGAGAATCAATAAAACTTTCAAATGCAGCTTAGGGACTGTTATAAATTCAGAAAGTTTGAAAAATTATAACAATCGTAGACTGTAGCCGTAACAACTTTACAACTAGGAAAGTCTGTTACTTGAGCAAAACGAGAAATATCTACTTGCTTTTAAACAAAATATCATTACTCGTCCTCGGGATAGCAATGAGGAAAACAAGCGAAGAATTTTGTATTACGAAATAGAGTAGAGAGCTGATGAAACTGTACGAACAAATATAAACAAAAAAGATGGAAACAAATATACATTACTGATGTGGATAAACGAAAGCTAATAGTAGACATGAATAACACAGGAATTACCTTGCTAGTATTGTTTTATTTCCAATAACTTTTATTTTTATAGTGTCATCGGGTAAATGCAAATAGGTACCTACATAAAACAGAATGTATATACATATACATATACATCGATTTTTCAGTATCTTTAAAAAAAAAATTGCATGTTGATGTGTATGTATGTGTGCAAGACGACGGTACTTATAACGTAGGTAATAGGTACACATTAAAAAAAAAAAAAACTCAAAAACCAAGACAAAATTACATAGTTCACATGTTTATTACAAAGGCTTAAATATTAATCACAAACTTGAGTTCCCTGACCCCTAAACTAAGTTAGGTATGTCCCTATCTTAGGAATCTGTGTTACTCCGTAACTAATTATAAAAATAATAATAAAAAATAGATAGTTCAATATTTAGAAGTAACTGACGCAATACTGAGGCTTCGTTCTAACATAACGTAACATCACGCCTGTATTTCCCTTAAGGGGTAGGCAGAGGTTTATAGTACACCCACATTTTGAGCTCTGCTTAATTTGGGACTAGATGGTGCCGTGAAAAATGTCCCAAAAATATTGATTTATGTTGCTAGCTGTGTTAAAGTCAGATGTAATAGGGAGCGAGCCTTCGTTCTTGTCATACCCATACGGGTACCTAGATCTTTCTCTGTGTTTAAAAATAATATTTGAGTTCAAATAAATAGTAGCAAATATTGTCAAAACTGGATTAGTAGGTGGGTCAGATGTGATAGAGCAACAAACCATTAAATCATAGGAATTTTAACATTATAAAATTAATAAGATAAGCTGCAAGCTCACAATAACTACGTGCTATCATAACATAACATAACAGCACGCCTGTATTTCCCCGAAGGGGTAGGCAGAGGTTTATAGAACACCCATATTTCGCCAGTTATGTTATAGTCCCATGTAATAGGGGGCGAGCCTATTGCCATTAACCGGGCACAAATCCAGACTCCGGGCTGCTACTGAGAATTGAATAACTGAAATTATTACTACGTGCTATCGGACAACTTAATACAATTTTACCTCTAGACTCCTGCAGCTTTGTTCCCGTGGTATGTCAATAAAACGTATTCTGTGTTGTAATCCAGAACACGGTCTGCCTGTGTACTAAATTTCAGTCAAATCCGTCCAGTCGTTTAAGTGAGATTGAAGGACAAACAAACCAACAAATAAATAAACAATCCATTACTTTTGCATTTATAATAGTACAAGCTTATGCCCACGGCTTCGCCCGCGCGTGGATGTCGTTTATCGCACATCCCGCGGGAACTGTTCATCTTCCCGGGATAAAAAGCCTATATGTTATTCCGGGTTATGTTCTATCTGTATGCCAAATTTTATTCAAATCCTTTCAGCTCTTACAGCGTGATTTGAGTAACAAACATCCAAACATATACAAAACGGCAACATATACAAATTTTCACATCTTAATATATAAAACAAACTCGGGTTAGTTACATAATTTATAACTCAAGAACGGCTGGATCGATTTCAATGAAATTTGGCATACAGTTATCTTATATAGATAACCCGGATTAAAATATAGACTACTTTTTATGCCGGGAAGATGAACAGTGGGGTAATTGTGTAATGCATTCACATTGACAACAGCTTTCATTTTGAAATTACAGCAATATTCATTGCGTGGTACGTAGTTGTCAATATGACGGATTGTCAAAACACAAAGCAATGAACATTGAAATCCAAATGATTGCGATCGCGAGCGAGTTACACAATTCGGCAGCAGTTCCCGAGGAATGCACGATAAACGACATTCACGCGGGCGAAGTCGCGGGCATAGGCTAGTTTATAATATTAATAGGATTAGTATGGTTATACAAATTAAATAGTTGCTATTCATAATATTGGTTTTCCTAGAGCTTTTGACCTGTTGAACTAGACCTCTGAATCTCTCAGTATAAAGTTGCAGGTTGTCGGGGCTTCAACTCTTGTGTACCGACTACCGACTACCGATCGCTGTCGATATCTGAATATCAAGCTGATGGATTAGTTTGCCGTACAGATTACTGACACTTGCCGAACTATTCTACGGCCAATATTCAGTTTTCGATGAAAATTGGTTTGCTTACTTTTGGGAAACCGTGATAGGTTTGTTTGACACCCAGATTTTTATGAAATGTCTTTGCTGTTTGTTTATTTTCGAATTAAGAGCCGTATTAAATCCGCATTTTAAGCTACTTGTTGGCGTCGTAAATTTCAGTAATAAATGTGTTATTTATATTTTGTTAGTGGATGGGGAGGAAATGCAGTATGTCCAAGACTACATCTACTTGGGCCAAGTAATCTCCTTCGAGGCAAGATAGGATAAAGAAATTACAAGACGTACTGAAAACGCCTGGAAGAGCTACTGGTCCATGAAAGAGCAATTGAAGGGCAATTTGCCCTTGTCACTAAAACGTAAGCTCATGGACATGTGCATTCTCCCCATCTTAACATATGGTGCAGACATGGTCTTTGACCAACATCCAGAAGTCCAAACTCAAGGTTTGCCAAAGGAGCGCAGTATACTTGGTGGACCGTGTTCGAAACACAATACTGCGCTCCAAAACGCAAATTGTTGACGTGGGTTAGAAGGTCGCCCAACTGAAGTGGGACTGGGCAGGACACGTCTGCCGCATGCCAAATGAGCTGTGGGCCCGTATAGCAGAGGACTGGAGCCCTGAGACAGCGAGACGGGGTCGCTGTTCCATTGATACAAAATTAACAACTCAAAAAGATATCTCGAGTCCAGCCAAATGACCACTTTTAAATAAATATTTTCTAAAAAACAAACCACTTGAAAATTCAGACTTTTGCCAACATAATAAAATATAAATTTGTAAATAATTTTGAAAAAATCAAATCATAAACTAAAAATCAAAATACTACAGTACCACGCGATCTGGGCTCAGTGTCGCGATATCTTATTCAGTAATGTTGAGCATTTTCCTTAGAGCAGTGTTTTTCAAATTGTGGGTCCACCAAGGGGTCGGGAACCTTACTCAGGGGGTCGTGGGCAAAAGAAAAAAGGCAAGTGTTTCTAGGTCTTACGTTACAAAAAAAATACAATTTCAGTGAGAAGGACGAGCTTGTTCATTTTTCAAAAAATATGTTTCTAAGTCTTAGACTACAATAAAAAAATACAATTTCAGTGAGAAGGACGAGCTTGTTCATTTTTCAAAAAATATGTTTCTAAGTCTTAGACTACAATAAAAAAATACAATTTCAGTGAGAAGGACGAGCTTGTTCATTTTTCAAAAAATATGTTTCTAAGTCTTAGACTACAATAAAAAAATACAATTTCAGTGAGAAGGATGAACTTGTTTATTTTTCAAAAAATTGTCCTAGGGGGTCGCTAGAATTTTTCAAGTTGTAAAAGTGTCGCGTATTCAAAAAGATTAAAAAACATTGCTTCAGATAATTCTATCTAATGCGTTAAACGTAGTATGAGAACGCCGAAGATCCACTTCTCGTTGCTTTTTCCATAAAAAAATGTAAGAGGACTCTTAATTTTATTAAAAAAATATTATAAAAATATGTTATAAAAAAATTTAGGTTTGATGTAAAAACTGTGTAAAGATGAATTGAAAAGGTGTTTGACCTAAGCTACGAATTTCACGAAAACTATGACACCCGGCGTTTCCCAATTACAGGTGTAGAAAGTTGTGGCGCCAGCAATTAGTTCGTGCGGAAATAAACTAGGCCAGAAGCCAAACTAAGTTAGGCGAGGACTCGCCAAATGTCTTTGTAAAATAAATAAACATTTATTTTGCAGAACGTTTGTGATTTTCAGATAATTGATTCAAAACTAATGTTTAATATTAATTTGATATGACTTTAGGATAAAGGTAATGTAATCAAAAAAATGTTAATATAATAAAGGTAATGTAACATTACTTTAATCCTAAGGTCAGACTGATTGTCAGACTTTCAGGTTCCTGACTACTTGTGACGATTAGCTGACAATTTTTTTTTCATCATCCCTCAAAAGAATAGGCAGGACGTGTTGACATCTTTTTGCAGTCAGTTATTATGGTTATCAACCAACACCAACGCCAGTGATTAAATGATTTTATTCATTAGAACTATTATAATAATGATAATGATTTTTACTTCTCTCTTTACAAAGATATTGGTATACAGGTGAATTTATATAAGATTTAAAATAAAGATAACAATGAGCGTTATAATATTATGTTAAGTGGTGAGTGGGTACTTGCGTGTGGGTGAGGTGTGTAGGTGGTGAGTGTGTGTTTGTGGGACGTACGTAGCGGAACATCAGTTTGTGTGTTCCTTCTTACGAAGGAATTACCAACATATTTCAGTACCTACTATCGTAGTCAAGAGTGTGTAGCCATTTTGTCTTCGTCGTCGATTTTGTCGAGTCTTTTTTAACTAAATGAGGCCGTTAAGGCCGAGACTTGTATAGTACTTTTCTTTCATTTGCGAGAAAACAATACACAAATTAATTCAACAGTATCTAATTTTCATACGCGCCAATTCGTCCGCACGCGTTTCTTGTTCTATTTTCAAAGTTTTGAAAAAAAAAATGGGAATTCAGCCTTTATAATGATAAATATTTTGTACTTCAAAACACCTAATTTATGTGTTTACATAAAAACCTCGGTAGCATAATAAAAATAATAAAAAATGACCAGCAATTTCTATTATTGTCGTGTTGGATATTACAGGCCTGTTATTTCGTTACGTACGGAAAAGAGCCCATTGATGTACCTATTCTTTTTTTGAATAATGAACCAATTTCCGAGCAAGTGGGAGAAAACCATATTATTGAATGGAGTTAAATAAAATATTATAGCCCCGCATTTAACTCGATAATTATGTTAACTATCTACCATATATTTTATTACAGCTGCAAAACAATTTGACAGATTAAATACAAACTCTTCATTTAACAACAAGAATAAACAAATTTTAATCGATACTATAATTCATGTGTGATAACAAACGAGCGGGTAGCGCGGACGAACGGGCCCTCTCGGGTCCCCAAAGATAATTTTCATAATAAAACATCCCTTTTCTCAGGCACTTTGCTGTAAATCAAGTTTTCCGGCCACCCTTTCAATTTCCTGACCGCAACACAGTTCCGTCGAAACGAGATTTTCATTAGACGTTCAAACACCCTGCGTTTTCAAAGATAATATTTTTACAAGACGATTAATAATTCTGAGGAACCCCCTTGCTCTCAATTTATCGGGTAGATAATTCAATCATTATTAATAATAAGTGACCCAATTAATACTAAATAAAATTCATTAGACGGTAAATCTGTGTGTGGGAGCTAGGTATGTTCTCACTTAAGCTTCAGCCGAGTTCTACTTTACATTTTATATTTGAAGAACCCGGTAGGCTGGGTTGCGGGGGTCTGATGGTAGTCACTACGTATAAAATACTGATGTTCAGCCGCATCTGGTTAGACTGGAAGCTGACCCCAATATAATTGAGAAAATGGCGAGGAGGATGATGCATTTGAAGAGATACCCAAAAACAAGCATAAAATTAAGCAAGTAAGTAGTGAGTTAATAAAAACGTGATTTATTTTTTATTTTATTTTTATTTTATTTTATTAGGAACTCCAACAAAGAATACACCTTACATGCTAATAATTGGTACATTGATAAGATCTTGTGTTTCTTTAATTAAAGGAGAACACAGCGTTCAAAAATAATAATCTTCACAAACAAAAAAATTATAATAATAATAACATAACTCAAAAGAAACTTCTTTTTAAATAAAACAATTAAATTAAATTACTCTTCATGATAAACTAAAACAAAATTTAGAGGAGTAAAAGAAAGAAAAAAGTGTAAAACACATTGTACAAATCAAATCAAATCGAACAAAATCAGTAGGTACTAAAATAACAGAAATAGTAGGTACTTGAATAAATAAATAAATAAATAATCAAACTAAAATTAAACTAAAACTAAAATTAAACTAAAATTAAAATTAGAAATTTAAAATAACATTATTAAAATAGAGACAAAGTAAATAATACCTAATAATAAACCTAAGCCCAGTAACTTGAGTCCCTAAATACTTAGGTATGAACTTATCTCACAAACGTTAACACTCGGCCAGATGGGATCCGAGATGGAATTACCATAACTTACTTTAAACATGAACAGACAACTCATTACAAATGTTACGAATAATTTCTTCCACATTTTCCCAGAGATTGCCATTAAATTGCCGGAGTCCTTCTTGCAAATGTTTGAGAAACGTAAATTAATAAATTGACCTGATTTGTATGTGAGCGGTTGTTAGGAAACATAATAAGATTTTTTAAAATTTTAAATGAACGTTTTGTGCTACAGATGGAAAATAAAATTTGTGAATGTCGCGGCTCGGCGTTATCAAAGGCTATGCAGGCCCCTGTGATCCTCGGGGATTCCATTATTCGAAATTAAGAGTTGTTTGTTTTTATCATTTTTTAAACAACACTTTTATGCTAATGTTTCAAGTACCTAGCGATACTCGAAAGGTAAATAACAATTACTGTCGCGTTTTATTTACAAAGTAAATGGTAGTTAAAACCCTTTAAAGTCGTAGAATAACGGTAAATGGGAGTGAAAATCTTACTTGGCTGTTCTCAAATTGGTAATTGAATTGAGAGACTCGATGATTTCAATAATTTTGACAAACACAGTCAGTGATGTTCAAATTTTCCTGAACCATGATGATGCTTTCCGGCTTGTTAAGTTCACTCGATGTGCTGACCTGTTAATAAAACACATTGTTAGGGAAAATTGATGGAAAATCGTAAGTCAAATACGAACGTTTCTTTTTAATTGAATGTGAAATGAATTTCCTGCATTCATTTAAATAATAAGATTATTTTGTATTAAGTTTTAAATTTGATGTACATTATGATTTATTTTATAGTAAAAGTATTAATGTAGAAATGTTCATCCATATCGATGTCTGTTTACCAAAGGGAATTTTTAACTAAACACTGCAATATGGTCAAAACATAAAATGTTACCCAGAGGATAAAATGTTGGACTCTATTTTCAATAGTCGATTATACATTTGCAGGTTGATTGAAAAACGGTATAACAGCACAGTTTTGAAACTGTGTCAATCGGTGATAGTTTAATATTGGTTAACCTATGCAAATCTACATAACATGCGGGCCGGTAACAAATTTCTAAATTTTACTGCAATGTACGCATAGTGATATTTTTATTCCCCGACGCAAACAGAGGGGTTTACTGTGTTTAATGTATGTATCTGTCTGTGGCATTGTAGCTCTAAACGAATGAACCGAATTTGATTTAGTTTTTTTTTTCGTTTGAAGATCATCAGCTCTTTTTTTAGTTGATGAAGGGATGTGAGCAACTTCTAAAGGTCTGAGTAATTAGAAAATTGGTATACTATTATTTCAATTATATTGCAAGAACATGGTAACCTTAACATGTTGCTGCAGCATCACCCGGAATCTACAGGATATCATAATCCTCAACAACTTACAGCATAGGTATCGTGTTTGGGCTCATTAGAATTGTTTCAATGGATGGATTATAGATAGATTGATTACAATCTATAAGGGTCTGATGATGGAGCTACTTTCATTCATTCAATCGATATGAAATTTTGGTATGCAATGTATTATTAGTGTATGAATGTGTGGCTATGCTCGGAGTGTCCCTGCGTGATCGAATCAGAAATGAGGAGATTCGCAGGAGAACGAAAGTAACCGACATAGCCCGAAGAATTGCCAAACTTAAGTGGCAGTGGGCGGGGCACATTGCTCGCAGAACGGATGGCCGATGGGGCAGTAAAGTTCTGGAGTGGCGACCGCGTACTGGAAGGCGCAGCGTGAGTAGACCCCCCACAAGGTGGACCGACGACCTGGTGAAGGTCGCGGGAATCCGCTGGATGCGGAAGGCACAGGACCGGTCGTTGTGGCGATGCTTGGGGGAGGCCTATGTCCAGCAGTGGACGTCTTTCGGCTGAAATGATGATGATGATGATGATGATGATGAATGTGTAAAATGAATGAAAGAATGAATGAGTGAATGGGTTGTGTCGGGGATTTTTTAAAATTTATACTTGTTATCTGAATTACAGACTTCTTACAAGAATAGACAATTCAACATATTAAAATGTATAACATAAAATATTAAGTTTAATAATGATAATTAAGACGGAATTATAAATAGGAAAAGCTACGAGAAACGCTCGCTAAATTTTGTTTTGCCACTGCAGACAAAGCTCCAGGAAAAATTAGGTATAACACGAATTCCTAGTATTCTCAATGAGCAAGGTAATTAGAATAGTAAATATATAGTATTTACAGGAAACAAGGAAGCTATTATTTAGTATTATTATCTTTATATCCATAGAGTGATACGTGTTTTTTGCTATGCAAAACTTTGCGTCTTTATCTATCTGGCAGGCCCCAACAAGATTGTTTGACGGGCGATAGCTTATCATAAAGGCCTTATTTTGTATCTAAACAATAAGTATTAACTACAAATATTTTGTACCTCAACCATTTTGGATATAATGATCTGGTTAGCTGGCCCCTAAAGGATTTTATCAAAATAGTTTACTTTTTATCCAACAATAAGCTAGTCCAATAAGGCTAAGATCTATCCTGCAGGCCCCAACAAGATTGTTTGACGGGTGATAGCTTATCATAAAGGCCTTATTTTGTATCTAAACAATAAGTATTAACTACAAATATTTTGTACCTCAACCGTTTTGGATATAATGATCTGGTTAGGTGGACCCTAAAGGATTTTATCAAAATATTTTACTTTTTATCCAACAAAAAGCTAGTCCAATAAGGCTAAGATTATGTACCTATTTTGTTATCTACAAATCCTGAATTTCAAGTTTTTAAGTGCTACATTTTAGAATATATTTGTAATTAAATGATCTGGCCAGCGGGCCCCTACAGGTTATACACAGATGGAAATAAATACATAATATGAGAAACAAGCGGGAATCCGCTGAATGCAAAAAGCGCGGGACCGGTTGTTGTGACGATGCTTCGGGGAGGCCTATGTCCAGCAGTGGACGTCTTTCTGTTGAAATGATGATAATGATGATGAGAAACAATCAAAATACATAAATACATGTGAATGTAACTTAAGTTGCGCTAGCCGTGGTCAGTCGTTGGATGGGTGACCGTTTCATTGCACATCAAAAACCGATTCGGATACCTGTCCAGGAGTACCATCTTTTGTATCAAGCTCCTGACCCAGCTGCCCAACAAGAGCCTATTCAGGTGTTGGTCGAGGCTCTAGCCTGTTAACCACATTGGCCGTAAAGACGATCAGTACAACTACTTTTGAATCAAAATCCTACACATCGACAACCACGTATGTCAAGTCAATGTAAGTTAACCATAATTATTATAGTTATTAATAATATCAATATCGGTCGAAGTTCGTAGAAACATGTAATTATTTCCTCGGTAACAATTCAATATAACCTAGTTATCTAATTGTTGTTCATGGTTATTTGATCATAATTAGGAGCATACGATTGATTATCATAATATGCCATTCAATAAATTAATTACGAATGGATAGACAGTAACTACTGTAGTGAAAGTGCTATCTACGATATACAGCACGAGTGTATTGTTTATTGCTTTTTAATTGGTTGAAGGAGATCTGCAAGAGACATATTGTAATTAATGTAAACAAGTTTTCAAAGTTGCAAATCGATTTTAAATTTTATAATTAATCATCTAGATAATAATGGCGTATCTTTGGAGAGGCCTATGTCCTGCAGTGGACTGCGATAGGCTGAGGTGATGATGATGATGATAAAAAATAATCATAGAAATTCATCTTTAAGACCAGTTTTTAACGGAGAGTAAATTTTGAGATGTTTTGAATTTGTTTATTATATTTTTATTCGAGTACCTTTGACTATATGAGGTATCCAAGGCGCCCCACGGATATGCCACATGGAGGGAAAGTACCTTGAATATTGTAGATGGAACATTTTACTGAAAGAAGACATTATTTGAATGATAAAAACAATTTAAACTGCATTCATAGATATTAAAATAATTATTAATCATTGTAACATAATAAATTAATAGTTTAAAAAACACTAGTTAACACGCTTCTACCCTATTTACACGTCTATATACATCGTATATAGATATATCAATATTATTCTGTTTACACTCTCCATGTACAGGTCTATATACATTTTAAACAGGCACCTATGTCAATATTTATACTATTCAATATATAATAGGTTTTTTATAACCTTGAAACCTGATCGTGTTCAAAGTCCATTACGTGGCCTTTCTCACAAGTGCAAACACGACTATGATACGATATTCCATCATGGAATGCCAGTGCCTATCTTCTCATCAGACCTTGAAACCTAATCGTAGTCAAAGTTCATTACAAGACTTTTCTAAGAAATCCAAAACAGCTATGATACGATTTTCCATCATGGAGTTCCAGTTCATATCTTCCGGCTCCATCATCAGATCAGTTCGACAGTACCATATTATTGTATTGTCATCAGAACTACATACAGCTGCCAATTTTCATTACGCTACGACCCTTGGAAGATGGTTAAATTAGTTACCTTAGATTCCATTACATAGTTAGTTACATACAGGTCGACCTAATAAAAGCGTGTTAATAAATACTGAGCTCTGCGATCACTATAACTCTTTCAGGCTAGTTCTACATATCTTCATTAATCCCTGAGGTAATTTAAGCCTTATATTATTTTAGCTTTAGTACTATTTTTTAATGGTATAAAATTCTGCTTGCTCAACGCGTCAATTAAAAACCTTAGACACTAACCTTTTTTATAGATCGACTGCGGTACCTAATGTCTAGTCTAGTCTAGTCTATAAATTAAAGCCTTTGAATTGTGAACGTATGAATCAGAAGGAAGACCCAATTGTGTCAGAATAATAGGTACATAGAGAAACAATCATATATTTAGTGTACCGGTGGTAAAATGTACACGGACTGACAACTTTATTATCTACGGGTCCCTTACTTAATATGGCATATTAAAAGATAACACACAAATAACACAACCGTGTAATGGATTCGAAAAGAAAACACGGGAAAAATGTCCGATATAGAAAATTTACCAAGATCTAACTAAAAAGTACAGACAAAGTGCTGCGAAAAATCATAGTGAAGCCAACAAAAACCGTGCTCCTTCGTGTACAAACCAACGTTCACGCACAATCATGCACCTAAAGGATATTTGTTTTTGCGATGCTTACTGAACGATGCCGTGACATGTGTAGGTACTGAGAGTGGTGAGCATGGAGCATAGAGGTCACATAGAGGTGTTGTACACGGTTTGTACACGGAGGGGCACGGTTTTGTTGGCTTCACTATGATTGTTCGCAGCACTTCGTCTATATTTTTTAATATGTCTGTGCTTAAAAGTTAGACATTTTAAAGAGGCAGATAAGTACGTACTTCTAATATAAAATGAATATTGACCGTCTAACACTATAACTTAGAACCCTATTTACAGTTCTGTAAAAGAAAAAAAAATTGCCATAATACACCAATTTACCGGTGATATAAAGTAAATAACATGCCCAGTGCCAAATATTGGCAACCCAAATGAAATGAAGACCCAATAAAAACTGGCGCGAAACAATTGCTATTATTCTCCGTTATTACTGTTCAGGTGTGTTTCAGTGATATATCGGTCTATCCCGACGTTTTTGTGGCCCCACACTGTTATGCCAGACGTTTAGAATTTTAGATATCGCATTGTTCCACTGAAAATGGCGATGGCTTCAATTGTTTCTCATTAAAGACGTGATATATAAGTACTGTCAGCTTACAGCAACATCTATCTATCTTCTATACTTATAAAGACAGATGTTCTGACTGACTGATTCATCAACGCAAAACCGAAACTACTCAAGTTAGAAACATGAAATTTGGCCAGTAGGTTCCTTTTTTTGGAAATTTTAACCCTGAGAGGGTATATAAACTTTAAACACCCTATTTCAGGTGTTAAAGTTTATAGTATCCTGGATCGATTCCTTTAAAACTTGGGAAAAATAATCTCTGGAGTAAATAATGAAAAAAAAAAATATTTATTTATTTAATTCTTTATGCACAACAGGGTACAAAGGCGGTCTTAACGCCATAGGCGTTCTCTACCAGATAACCTTAGGGTAATGCAGAGACAAAGAATAAGGTAGATGCACCAGTAAAGTAGTAAAATATGTTTGTTTTCGTTTTTTTTTGTTTTTTTTTGTTTTGTTTTGTTTATTTATCTTTTCTTTTTCGAAAATTACTCCTAGAAGAGGGTGAAATAGGGTTATCAATTTTGTATGGGAGAATATTATTGCGTGGCTGGATTGAGTCAAAACTCGTCGGTATAAATAATCTTTAAAGCTATTAATGAATGACGTATTTTTGAATTTTTCTAAATAAACTCGCCGTTGTTAAAAAGGGGTGGTAAAGTTACAATGAAAAATCTTCCAGAGGTGACACTCGCCACAAATCTTCTTCCACTTAAATAATAATAAAGAAATAAGTATTTTTCTATTCCCAAAACTACGACGGGAAACATTATACGAGCAAAGCCGCAAGAGCACTGCTAGTTTTACCATATGAGAGTTCAGCTCCAGGTCAACTTTAACCTTGAAAAAATTAAGGATAATAATATTCCAGATGAGAATATTCAAGCTACTTAATAAAAGCAAAGCTACCAGGAGGCTTCGTAAATCCAGCGGTGGCTAAATAAAGATCTTTCTTATTAACAATAGATACAATGTCTCTTACAAACAGTATAAACGCTACAATTCGCTACTTTCTTACACATTTTTATGGGCGCACCTTTTCATAAAAATATTATTATATTTTCTTTCCCGTAAAGGGATAAAGATGATCTTTTTCTATTAGCACTTGTAAATGTTCAAAGCAATATGTTGTTCGGTGAGAAAGTTGTGGAGTAGCCTCGGGGCGGATTACACGTCGCTGAGACACCGGTTTTTATGGCGTGTTGCTTATTGCCTTTCGAGTTACGAGAGGGACGTTTTTCACCTCCGTGTAGTGTTGATATAAAGTTGGCGGTCTCACGCACATTACACACAGCCGGTGCCGCGCCAATACACACAATTTATTGTATTGTTATAGATCTGGGGTCCGTCTTCGGAAACATATTGGGCCCGAACTGCGAGGGACAACGCTTAGTCACTCGATTCTATCTACTCGTGTGAAAGGTGTTTAATATAACTCATGTCGTATAAAACGATTTGCAGTTACGTTAGATCTTTTTGCGTGTGTGTGAAATTTTAAAACTCGATCCAACAAAAAGTTTTAATAAATCAAACTAGCTGTTATGAATTTATTCTGACAAAATATTGCACGCGTCCAAAACGTAAACAACGTTTGAAATATTTATATAAATAAAGCTACGCTTTTTCACAGAGCAGCTTCATCATAATTAATTCGATTACACGACATGTATAGGTATCGATGTGGAAGCAAGTACTGGCAAGAGCGCATGCAGTAGCTCAGAAGGCTTCCGACTGCCGGAAGGGCATGATACATAGTACTAAATCCGATTAATTTGCGAAACCTGTTAGTGGGACAATAACGTTTAAACACATTCCGTGTCGGCACTGTCTCCCTGTCGCCTTGAACACTGACGCTATTAATCACATACCGTAAGCTCGAATCATAATTGAAAACAATGTAACTGTTATAAGAGCCTTTCCGGTACTCTAATGGGATTAACTTACGCTGTTTTAGTTCTGTGTTTCAGAAAATTGGAGAGAACAAATTGTTGGGGTGGTTAATAAATGTAAATGTCTCGGTAGTATGTAGCTTTGTTGTGGGTGACTTTACACGTCTACCTACGCACCAAATTATTTACGTACATGTAGAAGGTATTTAAATAAGGTGACGAACCGTAGTCTAGGAAAATAAAACAGACGAGGTAATTCTAAACCTAATAGTTTTATTTATTCAAGTAAAAAAACTATTGTGATTTTTATGTAAACTTAAATTCTTAAAAGATATTGCTTTTTCTTGGTTTTAGAGACAGTCAAACAAGGTTATACAGGCAACAACGTTGTAGTAGATGAGCCACCAATAAGGAGGGTGCAGCCACCGGTGACTTTAGTCTTAGGCTGCATGGGGAGAAGGGGCTCGTCTAACAGTAGCGCACCGGGACCTGTCAGGGGTGGTAGGAGAATACAGAGTTTATGCCACGCCCTGGCCAAAGGTAGTTGGAGGGAAAGTGTGGTGGTTTTAGTAGGTAAGAGTCCGACACTGTCTCCGCTTTCCCCCGGAAAGAGCTCGTCTATGAGGATTTCCCCACAAAAAAAGAGCCGTCAATAATAATGTGTGAAGGAATAAAAACAATATATTATTGCGTGCTTGGCACGTATTATCGCAGGGGGAGGACGTCAGCTGTTACGTACTTCGTGCTCAGATTCGATCATGTTCGACCACAGTGTCGATTACTCGGCATGGACATGAAAATCTAGTTTGTTGATCCCAAAACTAAAGGTATACAAATTTGGGTCCTAAAACTCTGTTTAATTTCATAAGAGAAATCACAAGCGCAACTGTTGAAGCAATGTTTATTTAAAACATTTCAGCATGTTCAAAACAACATTTACTTCCGATTCCCATTTCCCCATCCAAATTAACATGAAAAGCTTTTCAAATGGCGAAAAGCGAAACTTTTGTTTGGTGTTCTCGGCATTTAACTTGAATCATTCACGTGTGAAGCTTTGGCCGTGGGGTGGCCCGGGCGTAAGGCCTCAGGCGGATAGCGGGTTGATTGCCGGCCGCCATAATTACTGCACATACGGCCGGTATGACCGCTTCTTACTGCGGTTTTACTAGACAATAACTCCGGATTGGGGATGAGCTTGTTTGTTTGTGGAGGCGAATGGGATCCTAGTAGTTTTTATGCTAATTCAAAGTTAGTGTCATAATAAAAGTTATTCAAATTAAAAACATTCTGATAATGATTTAAAAACACCCTGTATGTACAATTCAAAGGTTACCAATATTTGCTAAAAATAATGCTACATAACCAGCACATAACTATATTATGAAAGTTTAACTAATGATTTTTTAAATATTATTGAGTTTAACCAATAAATGAATGAGTGAACATAATTCAAATCTCTCAGTTCACTCACACAAGCACATTAGCACAGCTGCACACAGTCACAGTAGGTATATGCATAACCTATTTACTACATTGTGGCTACAAATAAGAGGCTTAAGTACTAAGACAAACTATGCGGAGTCACCCACTACCGTGTCAATACGTGGGACACTCAGAAAGTTTTGCGAAACTAAAAAAAATTGTTCTATACGTACATATATTTTTATCAAATCTTTTCAAAGTACTTTCCACCAGCCTCTATACAAAGATTCATGCGCCTAAACCAGTTTTCAAAACACTTTTTCCAGTCCGCCGCAGACACCTCGTTTACAGCCTGCTCGAACGCAGCCAGCGCATCTTCCGGCGACGAAAATTGTATCCCTTTGAGCAGATTTTTTATTTTTGGGAATAAAAAGAAGTCACACGGTGCTAGATCAGGGCTGTAAGAAGGGTGACCCAGGAGTTTGACTGGCGTGCTGTCCAGGAAGTCCCTCGTTTTGAGTGCGGTGTGCGCAGGTGCATTGTCGTGGTGGAGCAGTAGCCCGCCGAGCCCTGTGTTTGGTCGCTTGTTGCTTATAACAGAGAAAACTTCTTGCAAACATTTGGTAGTATACCATTCGGCATTAATGCTTCTTTGATCCCGTAAGGGAATTGATACCAAGTGGCCAGTCAAATTAAAAAAGCTAGCGATCAAAATCTTACCCCCGCTTCTAGATCGCTTCACTTTGGTAGGCGTTGGCTCATTTTTAAACACCCAAACAGTCGACTGGCGCTTGGTTTCTGGGTCGTATTGATAAATCCAGGACTCATCACCTGTAACGATGTCGTAAACACGCCGAGACGAGCCTGCTTCAAATTTGTTGAGCATATCACGGCACCATTCCACCCGGGCCTGCTTCTGAGCATCGGTGAGGTTGTGCGGCACCCAGCGTGATACTATCCTCCTCACGCGAAGATGGCTGTGTAGAATCTCGTGAACGCTTCCCGATCCAATCTTCAATATGTGTTGAATCTCCTGATATGTAATTCGCCTATTGTCTTGGATTAAATTTTTCACTGCTAGCACGTTTTCTTCGGTAACAGCCGTCAAAGGGCGACCGCTTCTTTCGTCATCCCCCAAAGTTGGTCGACCGCGCTTGAATTCGTTATACCAACGATACACGGTTGCCTTGGAAGGGCCTTCATCCATGAATGCCATTTGAAGTCTATCGTACGATTCATCCGGTTTCAGGCGACACTTGAAATCGTATAAAATCATAGCTCTAAAATGTTCCCGGCGCAGATCCATATTTCAGTGAGACACAATACTTTGAATTAACTCGCAAAAAATGTGGAGGGAAATTTTGAAATTGGAACTTACTTATTTTTACTTATAAATAATCATATTTTCGAAAAACATTATAACTGGCCAGTCTCCCATATATAAAAACTTTTTTTCGCAATACTTTCTGAGGGGCCTGGTATATACATACATGTATAAATGTATATAGGTAGCTTCTCATAGATCTCCCTAACATATTACGTTGCGGGGCACTATCGAGACACAGTACAAGTTTTATTAATTTGAAAATATATAGTTATTCTTCTTCTTAGTGAGAAAGAACTTACCTACGAGTACTGCATTATCAAAAGCATCCATTAGTTCTTGAAGCATTCAGGTATCAGGGGTACTTTTTATTTAATTTACTTCTAAACGCTGTTCATAATATATCAACGAAACCATTTTACCTTCACGACGAAATCATTTCGGTTTTCCAATTCAAGTCAATATTAATTGTTAAACTCGAAATCTATTTTGAAACCTCAGTTGTCGGTGTAGCGCACTTGAATGCAGAAGTGAGGTTTCAGTGCCCAAAATACGTTTAGTAATAGTTCATTGAACCAGACAACAACAAAGCATTGTACCAGCAGACCGAAATGATTCGGAACCCAAGTGAAATCTGTTTTGTTCGCAATAGGCATGAAGTGTTAAGAATGGAGTAATTGTACGTATAATATCGTATCGTAATAATATAAATATATATTGTATCGTATAATATTGTATCGTATTTGTTCATAAAAATACGTGAAGGTTCTTCCGTTGATCACGGCAGAATAATGATTGAACAGTGATGCAGCCAACTATGCAGTTTTATCAGCCCATGAACGTTGACAACTTAATCAGTAGTAATCAGTACTTTAAAATGAACGCTTCACTGCCAAAATTGCCCGATCACAACATTTGGCAGGCAGATCTAATCAATTATAATAACAATAATAAATATTTTTGGTACATTTTTACACAGCACCGTCTAGTCCCAAACTAAGCAGAGCTCGTACTATGGGTACTAAACAATGAATAAAATACTTATAAACTTTTTTTTTGTAAATACATACTTATGATACATAAGAAACACCCAGACCAACATAAACACTTATGTTTATCACACAAATATTTGTGTCTTGTGGGAATCGAACCCACGACCTCGTGATTAGCAGTCCGATACTCGAACTACTAAATCACAGACGTCTTAATTAATTAAGTAATTTGTTTTTTTATCACTTATAAACAAATGAATTTGGAATGTTAGAATCTGGTTCCTAAACTTTTGACGTCATACCTTGGTACACGGAATATAAAACAAGGTAGAAGTTCCAAACGACTACCACACGCGTGGCACAAAGCGGAGATCCGCACCGTTTCCCCACAGTCTAAGGAACTCTAGCTCTGCTCTAATTTTACTTACGCTGTGGTTTCCCGCTGCGACACGATGATGTCTCGAACGTTTATTTGTTTATATGTGCAATTTTAACGGGTAAAATTGATAGCAGAACAAAAAGTGATTCTCATAGAGGTGCATCCATAGACATATATATCATCGTTATGTGTACAATTATGATATATTTCAATAAAAAATATCAATTTTAATTTTAACAACTTGTAATAAGATTGAATTTTTTTTTTTAACGTAATTGTTAGGTCCAATTTGAATCACATAAACGTGGTACCTATAATTACTAGAGCACGTTTGCTAAGGTCCTTAAAAATATATTGATACTTTGGCAGTAAATTCATTAGCAGTCCACTTAATTATTGTACTACACCCAAAATGTAACCCGTAAAACACAAGCAAGCTTTCAACTTTAAATGTGATTCCAACACATCAGAACCCATTTACAACACGTAGATACCTAATTAGGTACCGTTACTTTTACCGCTAACTCTGCATCTGCTAACACCTTGCCCGGGCAAAAAGGAACAAGACCCAATAACAACGTACAGAAACAAGCAGGGCCGTAGCCATTCTGTCTACCACTTGATTCGGAGGGAATTTCTTCCTACTTTTCCTATTCAAATGAACAAAAATAATTAATTTGCTTGCTGTATCCTCAGATCATAGCTATGATATAGTTCTAAGACATCAGCGACATAGTTATGTTGCTGATGTCCAAGAGTCGAAGATATACTAAGTAATTTCCTTTTAATATTAGCATGTCGTGAAGCGACAAAATGTATCTGGCACTCATCATCATCCTCCGAGCCTTTTCCCAATTATATTGGGGTCGGCTTCCAGTCTAGCCAGATGCGTCTGAACATAAGTATTTTACACGGAGTGACTGCCATCAGACCCCCGCAACCCAGTTAGTGGGTAATACTGACATTCGGAGGTTAGACCAGTTGTCAGACTTTCAGGCTTCTGACTACCCGTAACAACTGCCACAGATATTCGTATGACAACCGAGACCGACAGCTTAACGTGCTCTCCGAGGCACGGAGGGGTCTCAATGTGTAACGAAACGGTCACCCATGCACAGACTGACCGTGGCAAGTGCAGCTTAACCTTGCAGATCGTACAATCCGCGCAGTCGTTGCTACAAAATGTATCTGGCACTGACTGTTAAATTTTCCATCATCATGTAATCTACATTTTGAGCAAATAAATGTATTATATTCTACTTTCTCTTCTGATTAATTTCGTTGCGGGTTTTAAGACAGTTCAATCATTTCTCCGGGTTGCGCCGAGCTTCATTGTTTCGGCGTTTTTCTGTTTGGTCGCCATTGTACATCCTGGCTTACAGGAGTTCCAGTGTTTGTAAAAGTGGGGTGGGCTTGTCCCAAAAAAAAAGGGCCATAGCCAGGGGCCCTGAGAGTAAAAAGACCCCTCAACATGTAAATAAATGCCTCGTATAATTGCTGAATTGAGCCTCACGGCCACTAACTGCGGCCCTGGAAACAAGGTGAGTGCCGTACTTCTCACTGTTTTATTCGCCTGTCTGACTTTGAGAGTAGTCTGTTTTACCTGTGTTATTCCCAGAGTTAATTTTAGGGTCTAGTTTAGGTAACGACAGTTGGACTGCTTGTCGTTCGAGGACGTGCTTAAAATAACATTAGTTTTGTGTACTGCATATCTATTTTTCTATACATTTGTACAAGACAAAGTTTAACTGGATTAAATCGCGTATATTATTTAAATTGGTTTTCCTGACGTTTCGAAAGCTTTGCAACAAAAAAATTTAAACTTTCTTTTATTATATATATGTGTGTGTAGTGATCGCGAAAACCTAAGAAGTTATTATTTGTACAAAACTCATCTTACTTATGTATCGACGTTTTGTACCTATTGCAGTGATCACAATTAATTTATCCATTAAAGGATTACATGTTTTATGTTTTAATACGTTCCATATACAAAAAAATATATGCAGCGCGCATTTTAAGCAATTCAGTACCTATAAGTAAACGTTTGATGTCAATCACATAAAGCGCTTGCGGATGAATGGCAGACAAAAACTTTCTGGTTACATAGTAAAAGTATTACAGGTTGCTTTATTTATGTGAGAATCAAGATACTGATGCTAGAGTTTGTTCTAAAGAACACTAGCGTCGAAATTGGGCAAAGAAAAACTATATTCGGAATTCTTTCATACTTTGGTTTTGATTGATTTTGACAAAATATATTATTTAGATTTTTAGGCAACGACATTATAAATGAATCCTGTGTCTACAGTAAAAAGTGTTCTTTTTTCCTTTTAATTGTGTTCATTCTATTTTTTTACCGACTTAAAAAAGGAGGAGGTCATGTATTCGGCGAGTTTTTTAAAATTTTGTTTGTATTCGTTGCACGCTGGTCATCAACATCATTTCAGCCGAAAGACGTACACTGCTGGACATAGTTCGCTCCCAAGCAAAGTCACAACGACCGGTCCTGCGCGCAGATTCTCGCGACCTTCACCAGGTCGTGCGTCGGTCCACCTTGTGGGGGGACCTACCTACGCTGCGCCTTCTGGTACGTTGGTATCTTGTGGCAATAAATTAATATTCTTTCATTTTATTATTTTTAACGCATTTTACGCATGCGAAACGAATTCTAAAGATATAAATTGTGGAAAGAAAAAATCGCTCACGAGCAGGATTCGAACCTGCGACTCCTGGCTCAGTACGCCAGTGCTTTAGCCACTAAGCTACCGTGAACACTGCTCGTGGTATCGAAATTGTCCTCCACTATACGTCTTTGGGTGACGTCAGCGATTTCTTATTAAGAAACATTGTTCCTTAACCGACTCGACTAACTTTACAGTTAAATCAAAGTCGTATAGATATGCCTACCCTTACTAATTATTTTATTATTTTTAACGCATTTTACGCATGCGAAACGAACGAACGAAGACGTATAGTGGAGGATAATTTCGATACCACGAGCAGTGTTCACGGTAGCTTAGTGGCTAAAGCACTGGCGTACTGAGCCAGGAGTCGCAGGTTCGAATCCTGCTCGTGAGCGATTTTTTCTTTCCACAATTTATATCTTTAGAATTCGTTTCGCATGCGTAAAATGCATTAAAATAATAAAATAATTAGTAAGGGTAGGCATATCTATACGACTTTGATTTAACTGTAAAGTTAGTCGAGTCGGTTAAGGAACAATGTTTCTTAATAAGATATCGCTGACGTCACCCAAAGACGTATAGTGGAGGATAATTTCGATACCACGAGCAGTGTTCACGGTAGCTTAGTGGCTAAAGCACTGGCGTACTGAGCCAGGAGTCGCAGGTTCGAATCCTGCTCTTGAGCGATTTTTTCTTTCCACAATTTATATCTTTAATATTCTTTCTTTTCTTTTCTCTCTTTCTCCAAAATAACCCATCCCAATAAATCACCTTGTATAACCTTGATACATATACCTTCAGACAATAATATGATGAATATTGACAGGTAAAGATTCATACGACTCAACGCCTAACTTAAATAAATAATGGTGTTCTCCAACTATCAATCATTCGGTAAAGGTGGTTAGTTAATTACCTTGGCTGGCACGTTAAAAGCGATTGTGTCCATAACAACCACGGGATAGGAGATGACCGAGTGAACATCAATCAATGTTAGTTACACATTCACGTACGTACACCTTTATTGCCGTACACTGGGAACGAGAAAATAAGCTATCGATCTATTACCAACATAGTCTGCAGTGTTATCTAATCTGCAATATTCGGTTTTAAAAATAGATTTTTGTTCAAATATTTTTTTTATTGTTTTATGTGTCGTAGGTACTTTCGCAGGAGAACGAAAGTAACCGACATAGCCCGAAGAATTGCCAAACTTAAGTGGCAGTGGGCGGCGCACATTGCTCGCAGAACGGATGGCCGATGGGGCAGTAAAGTTCTGGAGTGGCGACCGCGTACTGGAAGGCGCAGCGTGGGTAGGCCCCCCACAAGGTGGACCGACGACCTGGTGAAGGTCGCGGGAATCCGCTGGATGCGGAAGGCACAGGACCGGTCGTTGTGGCGATGCTTGGGGGAGGCCTATGTCCAGCAGTGGACGTCTTTCGGCTGAAATGATGATGATGATGAGGTACTTTATGTAAATGCATCTTTTAGGTAAGTATAGTAAAAGCCCCAGTTACCGACAGTGCCCCATTGTTCGACAAAAAAACACCAACTTAAGAATATAAGAGCACAATTATAATTTGGTATACGGTTAATTATTATCTACTAAACATTAATTATTATCTACTAAACGTTCAATTCAATTCAATTCAATTCATTTATTTTTCCCTGAGTATTTGACCAACCAACTGCGATCGCCAACCCGCTTGTCAAGCGTGGCGATCATGGTATATCCCCCCTATTAGGGGAGGCCTATGTCCAACAGTGGACCTCTTTCGGCTGAAATGATGATAATGATGAAACATTGAACTGTTACATAGTGCACCACAAGTACGTAAAAAATCATCATGAAACCGATGTATTTAAAAAAATACTTGTGATCGCCCCTTAAAGTGTACATAATTGGGGATCTTACATTAAACGGTCCAACGGTCTGGTCACATTAATAATAAGAAGACAATCTGGTGGAGAGTTAAGTTAGATCTCTCATCTAGATAGTAAACTGCAATGGAGTGAAAAGGCATACATAGCAGTGGCGAAGGGTCCATATAACACGATTCCCACCGGTTTAGGAATTGCTTAAATACAGATCAACGACATTTCTATGCTAATTTTTACTGTACTAAAGTACAAAAAAATAATTTAAAATTAAATTAAAAGTTGTAAAATTGTTTATTTATTAATTTTATTAACGTGCGATCTTAGTTAATTTAGGATTTTTAGGAACCTACGACTTCTCTTCTGTAAATATTCACCCTTCGCCACTGGTATATAGGCTTCCTAAAATTCTAAAATACAATGTTCAACAGAATGAGGAAACATAAAAAACCAAATTATTATATTACATCTGTGTGTAGTGTAGGTATATATATATACACACACAGACTGTCGTACTTATCACTTTTCTTCCTCTTAGATCCGTAACCGTCGAAAAAACGTGGCAACGTGACTTAATTTACATTTCATAATATTTACAAAAAAAGCTTCACATTTTTGTAACTTCATCAAGTAAACAAGGAAGTGATTTCGCATTGTGCCGACCGAAAAAATATGCCAACATTTTTATAAATCAACCACGAATTTCTGTTCCCGGTATTCATCTACCAACATACAATTTAAAACGTCTCAACAGAATTGTTACACACGATGAGCAGAATATCGAATATTTTACAACAATACGCTTAATGGTTCGACAAACAAGCGTATTCGGAGTACAGAAACAGGCTTTGCTGATTGCGAACTGTGCTTACTGTCGAATACAAATTGTAAGCGTATTTCCTTCAAGTTAATTCACCAAAGAAGAATTGACCTTATGTAGACATTTTTTTCTGAAATTTTAAGCTCTTCGTTATTTAAAATATTCGGATGCTTAGACAGAAAGCTTCAGTGCCAGGAATGTAGGCTAAAATTAACTGTTTTTTGATGACTCAATGCTTCTGTTTTTTTTTTATAACATAACATAACAAACATAACATAACATCACGCCTGTATTTCCCCGAAGGGGTAGGCAGAGGTGTATAGTACACCCACATTTCGCCAGTTATGTTATAGTCCCATGTAATAGGGGGCGAGCCTATTGCCATTGACCGGGCACAAATCCAGACTCCGGGCTGCTACTGAGAATTTATATTTTTTTTTATTTTTTTTTTTTCTTAAAAATGTGGATTTAACTTTAGATATTTATTTACACATCCATACACAAAAAAAAACAGGCCAAGTGTGAGTCAAGGTGCCTGTTGGCACCCTTTGGGTACGAAACCCTGAAAACAAAATATTTTTTTTTCTTAATTTTTTTTTTCATTTCTCTATTCCACTAATTCAGTGATATTGTGCCGCAACTGTTTCTTATGTCATCTAAGAAACTGTTGATTTTAATCAATGATTGGATATCATGATAAGAAAAAGACTGTTTAATATTGAAAATAAATACATTTATTTTACTTAATAATTAATTACACTAAAACACAAAACAATCTAATTTGCCCAGACTCTCGGTGCCTATGACGCGGACTATGTCTTCACTACGACTCGCTTAGCAAGTCTGAGAATGACCCAGATCACCTTGATGATGTCCTTGATGATGAGTCTCGGTGACTGACGTACACCCTAGAAAATAAAAGTAATGTACAAAATACATAAATACCAAAATCAGCCCATTACTGTCACACTGTTGGCTACGGGCTTCTCAGAATGAGAAGTGTTAAGGTCTGGTGTGCGTGGCGGACTGCACACAACATCACGAACATTATAGGACCCCGCCAAAATCACATGTCACTCAGGTATTTTCCTTAAGGCATGTTGTGTGACAAAGGTGTTATACGAGCGGAGATTTTGCCATTTTTCAGGCGCAGTTACAACCTTCGGGCTACCACTAAGATTTTGTTTGATATAAAATACAAATAACAATTAGCCAGGAGTAGAAATCGAATCCAGGTCCAGCTTCCAAACATTCGTGTGTACCTATACCTTTCGTACAAAGCAAAAGGTACCTTTAAGGTACCTTTCGTACCTTTCCTTTCTGTGGAAAGCATTTTATTTTGTGTCTAGAAAGATGTGTGAACAAGGAACGCCGCTAGCTCTATGTGATAAGTAGCCACATCTTAATGATTAAGGTAGCTTAATTACTATTTTACGAAACTAAATACAAAAAAAATATTTGATGCAAAAGATTTTTTAAATACCACGTTTTTAAAATTAAAACGAGTCAATATTGCATTGTTATCCAGTTCTGAGCTATGTTGAAAGTTTCAAGTCTCTAGCTCATCGGCAAGTTAGTTTAAAATCAATTGCAAAATTTGTACTGAACAGACAGACAAGACTGAAAGCGAGTTAATAAAAACGTCTTAAAAAATACCCATCTTGGCCTTCAAACTGGCGTCTTGGAAATTTCGCAGTTTAAATCGATCTTTGACCTGGAGGTCTATTCTCGTAATTAAAAACGCTCAAAATATAATTCAAACTAAACTCATTGCTTTAAATGTCAATCTCCTGACAGTAGATGTTCTTGTTTGCCATTTATTTGTGACACTTCGGTCATTTATGTCACCCATAAAAGGCAATCAGAAACATCTAATGTCAGGAGATGGAGATTTAAATAATTGAGATTAGTTTGAAACTGTATTTGAACGTTTTTAATTACGAGAATTGGCCTTCAGGAGTAATGATTTATAAAATGAACATACCATTCAAATCTCAAGTTCATTCTGTGGACTCTTGCGAAACAGGGTCATTGTTCTGCGAATCCATAAAAAATACGCAACTTTCAATGAAGTCCTTTGAGACTACCATGAGACGAAGCTCCTAAAGAAAAATCATGTAATTTTCTGAGGAAATAATTATTTTCAACTTCATTAAATACTAATTAAGAGGCTGACAACACCTAAAAAATCAGACCTCTGCGGTCACTGTCGTTTCGTACAGAACTGAAAGAGAGGCAACGAGCCGAGGGACGTCGGATACGCCGCTAAACTTGAATGAAAATTAACAATTTATTTTTTTAATAAAAAACTAAAAGCTTATTTGAAAAACAGAAACAACAAATGTTTAGATTATTGTCTTTCTCAAATGTTTTCTTAATTTTATTTATAATATTTAGTAAACAATAGAGATTGTTTGCTTTAAAGCATGTTTTAATAGGTTAGTTTACAATTCTTTTCTATCGAGAAAACTTAAAGAAAACGTGTTTTGGGCACAATACAGTTTCAGAAAATACGATCAAGATTAACATATATTTTTTTCACTTCCACAAACCGAATAGATACAGCTAAAAATGTTTTTAAAAGAAGCCTATTTGGGGTATTTGGCTGTTGTCAGCGTCTTAAGCCCAACGTTGCGCCATCTTCTACGTTACACGTCCTACAAGTATAAAAAGGAATCTTAAAATCAAAATGTGATCTAAAGTCGACCTAAACTTAATAAATTAAATAAAACTTTAAAAGTTTTCTATTTCAAGTGTAAATCTATCCGTGTGTAAACCATGATCATATATATCCCTGGACAACCTATTTATTTTAAACTAGCCTATAACCGCGGCTTCGCCTATCTCTCGGCAACTGTTCATTTTCCCGGGTTAAAAAGTAGCCTATATCTTATTGCGGGTTATGTTCTATCTGTTTGCCTAATTTCATCCAAATCCCAGCCCTTATATAGCGTGATTGAGTAACAAACATCCAAACATCTTTGCAAACTTTCACATCCATAATATTAGTAGGATCATGTGTAAGCCTTACCTGGAATAACCATCCCGAGGAGACAGACCGACACCCCTCCTATCAACCAAGGCCTGCCTATATTATCGTCGCTCGCGTAATTCATTTTAATTCCAAGCGCCATGATGACCACTCCTGGAAAATACATAACTTTACTTATTTTTTTTTTGTATAATTACTATTGTGAGACACATTTACGGTTCCGGTGCATGCATGGCTCTACTTGCGATATGTTTTCGCGAAAACAATTCCGATTTCAATCAAATTCAGATTCTACAAAGAACAAGAAACATTGCGCATCTACTACTATTATAAAATTGTTAAATGTCAGTTGTCTGTTTGTTTGTTTGTTTGTTTGTTTGTTTGTTTGTTCCAGCATCACTATAAAACTACTAGACCGATTTTGTTGAAAGGGTTTGTGACTAAAAACTTATGATTTGACTTAAAAACTGGTATGTATTTTACCTCGCTACGATGACGGGAACCGGTGATTTTTAATTATATTTTTCTACAACATTTTGCATACATCAAGGTGAATAAGGCGCTCATATCCAGCTGTCATTCACACGCATGCGCTCTGGCGCGCGCCTCCATAGAGAAAATACGGCTGCTAAAGAAATTGCATTAAAAACTTTTTGGTCGGGCCGAATTTTATAGAGTAGAAAAAAAAATCCTGTCGTATGTGGGTGGTGCCATCTTGGAAATGCAGTCTTTTGAGCCAACCGAAAATCAGAATCTTTCGACTTACAGACAAGGACCCGAAGCTACCTCTAAATTGCGATTTCTCGAATTTTTTGTATGAAAAGCAATAAAATTTAGAAGTACCTAAACGTTGTTATATTGTATCCATCTTAATATACGAATAAGCATAAAGTTATCTTGGTGTAACTAAAAAAATACTATTTTCAGTCTACAATTTTTAATTACCTTCTTCTTCAAGTATATTATCTTATCTTCTTAATCTTAACTATTATAAAATTGTAAACGTCTGTTTGTTTGTTTGTTCCAGCATCACGCTAAAACTACTGGACCGATTATGATGATTTTTTTTCTTGTTTGAAAGCTGATGATCTGACTTAAAAACTGGTATGGGTTTTGAGAAAGAAAGAAAGAAAGAAAAAAAGAAAAAAAAAATCGTGGTTTGCGTACTCACCCGACAGATCGAAGCTTCTATGCATTTGCACGAGCGGATAGTACTGTACGATGGAGTGGAGTGGAGTGGACAGGGGATGGGACTGGGGATGGGACTGGGGACGGGACAGGGGACGGGACTGGGGACGGGACAGTGGACGGGACAGGGGACGGGAAATGGGACGGGACATGAGACGGGACATGGGACAGGACAGTGGGACGGCACATGGGACTGGACATAGGATGGGACATGGGACAGGACATGGGACATGGGACGGGACGATAGTGATTTAGTGATATAGTGAGACAGTGGGACAGTGGGCCGTGGGACAGTGGGAAAGTAGGACAGTGGCAGCGGGACGGTGGGACGGTGGGACAGTGGGGCAGTGGGGCAGTGGGGTAGTGGGGCAGCGGGGCAGCGGGGCAGTGGGCCAGTGGGATAGCGGGGCTGTAGGGCAGTGGAGCAGTCGGTTACCGGGGCAGTGGGGCAGTGGTATAGTGGGGCAGCCGGACAGAGTGGCAGCGGGGAAGCGGGGCTGTGGAGCAGCGGGGCAGGCTGTGGGGCAGCGGGGCAGTGGATCAGTGGGGCAGCGGGGGCGGGGCAGAGGGGCAGCGAGGCAATGGGGCAGCGGGGCAGCGTGCCAGCGGAGCAGCTGGGCAGTGGGGTACCGGGGCTGCGGGGCTGTGGGGCAGTGGGATAGTGGGTCAGCGGGGCAGTGGGGAAGCGGGGCAGCGGGGCGGCAGCGGGGGCGGGGCAGCGGGGCAGCGAGGCAGTGGGGCAGCGGGGCAGTGGGGTACCGGAGCAGCGGGGCAGTGGGGCAGTGGGATAGAGGGGCAGCGGGTCATTAGGGTAGCAGGGCAGCGGGGCAGTGGGGTAGCGGGGCAGCTGGGCAGCGGGGCAGCTGGGCAGCGGGGCAGTGATGCAGCTGGGCAGTGGGGCAGCGGGGCAGCGGGGCAGTAGGGGAGTGGGGCAGCGGGGCAGGCAGTGGGATAGTGGGGCAGTGGGTTAGCGGGGCAGCGGGGCTGTAGGGCAGTGGAGCAGTCGGTTACCGGGGCAGTGGGGCAGTGGTATAGTGGGGCAGCCGGACAGAGTGGCAGCGGGGAAGCGGGGCTGTGGAGCAGCGGGGCAGGCTGTGGGGCAGCGGGGCAGTGGATCAGTGGGGCAGCGGGGGCGGGGCAGAGGGGCAGCGAGGCAATGGGGCAGCGGGGCAGCGTGCCAGCGGAGCAGCTGGGCAGTGGGGTACCGGGGCTGTGGGGCAGTGGGATAGTGGGGCAGCGGGGCAGTGGGCAGTGGGGTAGCGGGGCGGTGGGGCAGTGGGGTAGCGGGGCAGTGGGGCAGTGGGGCAGCGGGGCAGCTGGGAAGTGGGGCAGCGGGGCAGCGGGGCTGTGGGGCAGTGGGGCACCGGGGCAGTGGGGCAGTGGGATAGTGGGGCAGCGGGGCAGTGGTGCAGCGGGGCAGTGGGGTAGCGGGGCATTGGGGCAGAGGGGCAGTGGGGCAGTGGGGCAGCGGGACAGCGGGATAGTGGGACAGTGGTCTGGACTGGAATGGACTGGACTGACGTGGGTTAGCAGAATTTAACGCGAGCGGAGCCGCGGGTAAAAGCTAGTTATTTATAAAAATACAAGCAATACAAAATCTCCATTCTAATTTTGATAAGTCTTGTCAATGACCACAATATAAAGCTTCTTCTATCGTGTCGACATGAGAGTTACATATTGATAATAGCTCATGCCATGGGGAAAAAAAGATTAGCTAGTCATCTGGTTGGTAGCACCAAACGATCAATTAAATATCGTCACTCGTGGGGCCTCTTTTAATGCACTCCATATACAGTATCTAACAAAAACCCTTGTTCCTGTGAGCTACTTTATCAGAATCAATATTCATACATAAGGACACAACTCATTTGGAAAAACTCTTCAATCAAAATAATCCAATTAATTATTAATTTTATTATTAACAATAGGGTTTTTGTTACATACTGTATATAAAGCTAATTTGACGGCACTTGCTGCTATTCGATCGGAACAGCTCATGATAAGGGCTCCGTTTTGGTCCAAAACTATCCCGACTATCCCGAAAAATGCAAGTGTGTAAAACCGACAACAATTTATTTATGCAACAATACGAAAGCTGAGATGTCGTTCTACGAGATGCTGTCGGCTGTCAACTGACGTCACAATATGATCAAATTGGGTGTGAAATTAGTTATGAATAATATTTAATCATTCGGTTGATTCGATTTGAATTAAAAATTTTGCCTTAGGAAAATACTAAGTTTGGAAAGAACAGGAAATGGCAGTTTGCATTTTTATATTTTGATCACATTCGAGTCATATTTTCCCATAGCTAAAAAGGAATTATTTTATTAAAATAGTTCCCATAGAACTTACAAAAATCAATTAAATGTATTAGTTGTCCATCAATCATATGTTCAATTTTAATAATAATCATAAGTTAGGATCTATTGAGGTCATTTTTATATGCCCCTCACGAAAACTGAGATCGTATCAAAATTTTATTTATTTTGGACACGTTCTGAGGTACCTGATAAATTAATGGTCATGTAAAGATATAAATTGTGGAAAGAAAAAATCGCTCACGAGCAGGATTCGAACCTGCGACTCCTGGCTCAGTACGCCAGTGCTTTAGCCACTAAGCTACCGTGAACACTGCTCGTGGTATCGAAATTATCCTCCACTATACGTCTAAACGTACACTACACGTTAATAAGATATCGCTGACGTCACCCAAAGACGTATAGTGGAGGATAATTTCGATACCAAGAGCAGTGTTCACGGTAGCTTAGTGGCTAAAGCACTGGCGTACTGAGCCAGGAGTCGCAGGTTCGAATCCTGCTCGTGAGCGATTTTTTCTTTCCACAATTTATATCTTTAGAATTCGTTTCGCATGCGTAAAATGCGTTAAAATAATAAAATAATTAATGGTCATGTGCTTTTAATATTGACTAATGGAGTTTCAAAATAAAACACTTTTATCATGGTTGGAGAAAAATCAACAGTAAATACAAGGTGTCATTAGATTGACAATAACCAACTCCAAACAATAATAATCCGAATAAAACTGAGGCAGTAATCAAGGTGCTGTAGACAAAACCTGAATGTAAATAAGAAATATTAATAAAACAAGGTTATATTGTATTTCATCATCATCATCATCATTTCAGCCGAAAGACGTCCACTGCTGGACATAGGCCTCCCCCAAGTATTGTATTTATCTTGTGGTATTTTTATCAGCATGGTAGACTATATTGTTAGGATTGTGCCACACCACATTCGAACTAATAACTGCTCGAGATCTGGCCAATTAGGATCAAGGTATACTCGTCTTTGCACTAAAAACAATTTGATGAAATGCAAAATTGTTGATAATTAATTTTGTCAGAAAAAATAAATCACTGAAGACAAGTGAGTATCCAGTAACAGTAATTAATATTGTTCTGCCATTAAAATATACCACACCATATCTTGCGTCAGAGCTACTAATAGAAAATATATTGGGCAAATGGGTTAATAAACTACTTGTCCCAAAATTTACGCAAGATTTGAATTAAATAGAAAACAGTTTTTTAGGATATGGTTATACAACGTGTTACTGGAATAACTCAAAACCTCAGACACCCCAACTAGTTTTTAGGGTTCCGTACCTGAAGGGTGCCAAACGGGACCCTATTACTCTCGCTACGCTGTCCGTCCGTCCGTCCGTCTTTCTGTCACAGGGCTGTATCTTTTGAACGGTAATACGTAACCGGTTGAAATTTTCTCAGAATATGTGTTGCTATGAGGGGTATCACGACAAATACTAAAAACAAAAAAAATCTTAAAGCAAAGGGGGTCCCGTACAAGAAACCTCAAAAAACATGCATTTTTTTCAACGTTTTTGTTCCTGCTCTATCTTCAAAACGGTAATACATACCAGCGTCAAACTTGGTCAGATTATGTGGTGCATATTATGTAGTTTAGCAACAATTACTAAAAATAAGACAAACATAGACATATGTGGTGGTACCTGCGTAAGAAAGAGATGCAAAAATTCATATTTCGCGCACTGTGCGTTGATGTCTTTTGATAAACTCTCGTAAATTAAATCAGTTTCTATGGGGTATCAGCAGGGCTATTGGCTATCTTTTTCATTGCCAGTGACTAACTGGCTTTTGATGATAACTGAACGTTGATGACAACTGAGAATTTCATAACATTGGTATTGCGTATCACATTGAGTGGATATCACGTTACGGTGCCTTACGTTTGGAGGACGGTGCTCATCGACAGAACAATAGACGCCTCTATTTTCTTATCGACTATTATACGGCTAAGTTGAGTAATGTCTTTTGAGCGTTGTTTTAGAGACCTTTTTTTTCTGGTTTATATAAATATGACCCATGAAGTTGGCAGTAAATTCATTATGGTATTAAGTTGTTTATCTCGAGAGTCGAACAGTGTTAAATAAATAGTGTTATGATGTAGATATTAAATCATTGTTACTAAAAGACTGATGGATTATATGAATGTCTGGTATGATTGTAGGTAATTAAATGTACGTGTTGCGCAATGAATGCCTATGATAGTAAATTATTGAAATCTATTTGTAAGTATATCGGTACATACAAAATGTATTACAGTATTGGTAACTAACTTTAATTTCATTCTCGTTTCGGAGGGATCCAAAGAGATTTAATATAGTAAATATTTAATATCTTTGGAGGGATCTAATGAATTTTTCGGGATCAAGTTCGAATTCTGAAATCGCGAAAAAAAATCAGCTGTTATATAAATTTTGTCAATTTATGTGAACACAAATGTAAGGATCAGCAGTTTTTTTTGCGATTTCAGTATCAGGCCCATAGTAAAAGTTGTTTATAATGATGAGTACAATGACCCCTTATGAGATTTAATATAATTTAATATTTATTAATACAGATGTATTAATGTCGCGAAGGCAGCGTTTCACAATTCGTAAAAGACTTTGTTTTCGCTCTTCTTCAGCAAATTTCAACAAATTTGGACGTGCAATTGTTTAGTACAAGTCTTTATAAACACGAATCATAATTAAATACAACAAAAGTCGTTTTTTTACGCTTTTTACTAAATACCGGCTTCGGTGATCATCACTACAATTCATAAAACACTACCTATGAGTAGTGTCTTTCACGAAAATGATGACGAACTAAATGCTTATCAATTTGATGTCCACTATGCTTACGCGATCGCAATCTTACAAGTATCGATACCATAACTTTATGATCGATACGAAAGCAACTGTCAGAATGTGTTACGGTGGCTATCAGCAATAGTCGGTGCTCATGACGTCATCTTCGTTAGTCACTGAAGTTAGCCAATACCAAAATAGCTGTTTGACAGTTATTCGTTGAACACTTTGCCAAGTGATCATCACTATGAGCTGTCAACAGAGATACGCAATAGCCCTGCAGGTCGATGGGTGGTACGGAACCCTTACTGCGCGAGTCCAACTCACACTTGGCCGGTTTTTATTATTATAATAAATTGATATGGAAAGTAATTATTAATTATCATTTATTGTTGTAGAAGATATTTTTAATTGTTGGTATCATGGTTACTCTAATCAATTCATAGCGCTAGATTCATTCACAAACATACAACGCTCACGACGCTACTGTGTTGGGAGGTGAATAACCTCTTAAAATTAAGTAAAGTTTCAATAGTTTTAGACAAACAAATGTTACCCAAAAGTTTCCATCACACTTTTTTACTGGGTCTCGTCCACCTTTGCGCTCAGCGCCGCGTCGTCGCATGATTTTTTTAGACTCAGCATGGTATGACAATATAGTTTTAGGAAAAATTAACCTATGTTAAAAGGTAGTGTAATGGATTCTACTCTCGATTCTGAACAAACTAGTTTCAGGTTTTGAGTTAATTTAATGACAGGTTGTATATGAAATAGCACATGGGGCAACTCTGCTCTCTCTGGTGCTCTGCTGGCATTGCACTCTATTGTCGAAATTTTCTATGACCATTTTGCACAAATTTGGCTGAATTTCGTTTATCATCGTTTCATTCGGTCATGTACACTCCTATAAAAAGAAATCCAGTAGTGTTATACACATGATCATTTGAAGACAAAGGTCTATGCTAACAAGCCCACAACCAGGCGTGCGCTGAAGAAGGAGATTCAACACTGCACCAAAGCGTAGCCACAATTATGCTTAAATGGTACGTCAATAAAATAAAAAAACTGTATTTAATTCAAATGTTGCGTAAATTTCGGGACACACTTTATTTCGATTACCATTTACTATAAATCCTGATAATAAAAAGATACACTACGTACTAACTACTGTATTTAATTTTGTTTTGTTTGGAGTACATACAATAAAAAACATAATAAATAATAATTAGGTTGTTTCGAAATTGTACTATAGCTAAGTTAAACGGCCTGGCTCACTCCACCACGTGACTATAAAAATATACCTACGCTCCGGACCGCGTCGACGCGGTCGAGCGTCAGGTGTTGCGCGCACGCCCGCATTACAAAAGAGTGTCTACTTAGGTTTACTTTAGATTTTATTTATTGTTTTAAATTATGGGTAGGTAGGTAGTAAGAAAGCGAATAACATTTGGTTGCATAGGTACATAGTGACTGTTATTGATTGGGTGTTAAAATAAGCGGACTGTATTTAGGTAATAGGCGTGGTTTATTGCCTTTAGAATTTACACCTCGATGTCGCACTGTAATTTGTCAAAATCAGCGTATAAGCTTTCAAATTTACTGAAACGGGTTTCTAAGTCTAGCAGTTGTAAATTACTAAGATCGCTGTAACTTTTAAGCACATTAAGGTAGTTACTAAATATAGTCAGCTTAGATTTCATTCAGCTGCGTTTTTTAACTAATTTTTCGATCTTTTCGTCAGCCATAGCGATCGAAACACCGGTAACAAACTCAAGTTATAATTATTTACAATAACAAACCTGTTTGTGCAAAGGAAAAAAAATCGTTCGGCACGGTAATTAGCTAATGAGTTATGAGTCAACAGTGCGAACAAAAGATCAGCTGGTGCATAGATACCGGCCGGCCGCCGAGCGATCAGATAAGAAGCGAAGGATTTACGTAAACACGTCAATTTATTAATATGTTTTTTAAAAGATGCTACATTCGCTTTATAAGCAGAAGCAGTGAATATTAGGAAATGTACGGCTATGAATGGGAATGATAATACGTTAACTAAGAACTTAAATTGTAGTAAATTGAATGCACTCACTAAAATATAGCTTTTTAAACATTAAAAGATGATGACAAAGAAAGAAAAATAAGGAAATAATTGGAACGAACTCACAGAATGTCTAAACCATCCATAGGATAAACGATGATCTTGTAAGTTTCGTTCTTCTTTGTCTTCGTTGATGACTCGAACGTTCGGTGGTTCCAAAGTCCGTCGAACGGTCGCCCCGGTTCTCTCGGCGTGTGCGGTTGCGATGCAAAGTTTCTTTGTCAGGAAATGGACAATGATGACTCCTGCAGGAACTATCGCCGCTGAAGACCACAACTGAAGAGCCTCGAGACCGAAAAATGAACACGTCGTTCCGCGTCCGTTAATTTTTGAAAATTCCACCGGCGAGATCCACAAAGGACCATGTTAAAATAAGCGGACTGTATTTAGGTAATAGGCGTGGTTTATTGCCTTTAGAATTTACAATATTAACTTTCCCGGACAAACAGTTATTAATTAAAAATAGATAAAATCGACCGTCGTAGGTGGTGTCCGAGCGCGAGTGTCCGTTCGTTCGGGCAGGGCCCGTGACGACCCGCCGAGCGCGCCGCTGGCTGATGATGAATCACACGTCGGTGAGCCGTGCTGCCGGCGCTGTCGCCGCGCGACGCTGTTGGGTTCGATTCCCAACAGTGACAGATTTATCATTATTTACGCATCAGTTAAGAGATACTTTGTGGATGCGGAAGGCAGAGGACCGAGTGTTGTGGCGCAACTTGGGAGAGGCCTATGTCCAGCAGTGGACTGCGATTGGCTAAGTTGTTGAGATAATAAGTTACTGGTATTTATACTTTAGGAAGTAGTAAGAGTATCGAATATGTTTAGGGTCAATTCTCATAACGTCCTGGAATTTTTATATCGCAATTTTACTTACGTCTCTGTTCTAAGAAATGAAAATCTAATGTAGTTACAATAAATATCTGAATGCATTAGTTAGTAACTACACAAAAAAAGCGCGAAACGTTACGTTATCATCATCTATACATTCTAAATACGGGTATGTATGCTTGGCGCACTCCACACTTTAAGTGGGTACTTTTAAAATGTACGCCCGGGGCCGCGTCCGGTCCATGCGACCTGACAGCTAACAGTGAGGAGTTGCGCGCACGCTCGCCATGCATGCTTGTAATTCTCTATCTACCTACTTATGTTGCTAAAGGCAGAAGCAAATAAGTAAGGATAATAGTGGCAAACAAACACAGAAAAAAGACAGCAGTGTCTACTTGTGTAAATGTATGAGAGCTGCAAAAGAAAAAAAAAACATAGGTTGTGTAATTTTATACATAAGACACATTTTCTATTCTTATTCTTATTCTTTATTGTACACACAGATATACATTTATATTACAGTAGGAAAGTTTATGTACATCGGCGAGCTTAACTCAGAACTGAGTTTTCTAACAGCAAACCTTAGAGCGATAGAGAGATGTTGAATGTAGAGGACAGAAACAAGTGTACAACATAAATTAAACCTACTTTATTTACTTACAGTACTAGCTAATAATAATATAAATAATATATAGATACTTAAATATATATAATAGATACATAAGAATATATAATAGATACATAAGAATATATACATTCATATATATATATAGATATATAATACATAACATGTAATATAACTATTCTCTTGAAGACATTCAGTGACGGGCTATCGCGCAAAGAGTGTGGGAGAGAATTCCACAGACGCACGGCACGTATGGTGAAAGAACCATCGTAACGGCTAGTTGTGTGATGGGGTATACGGAGGAGAAGGGAAGAAGATGAGCGGGAAGGTTTTCCCCTGGGGACAAGGTACTCAAAGCGTTCCTGAAGATAAGATGGAGAACTAGGATTGTGAAGAACGGAGAAGAGAAGAGAAAGAATGTGAGTATCTCGACGACGCCGAATAGGCAGCCACTTCAACTGCATCCGAAATTCCGACACATGGTCGTATTTCCGGAGGCCAAAAATGAAGCGGATTGCCAGATTCTGCAGTCGTTCGAGTTTATTGAAAAGTTCCTCCGTTTCTATGTTAGTTTAAAGTATAAAATATAACATAACATAACATAACATAACATCACGCCTGTATTTCCCCGAAGGGGTAGGCAGAGGTGTATAGTACACCCACATTTCGCCAGTTATGTTATAAGTCCCATGTAATAGTATAAAATATCCTTTATATTAATGAAATAATCAGCTGGTTACATATCAAGCAAAAATAAATTTTACACTAATCAATTGATTATTTTACTATACAACGAAAATGAAGCATTTATTACTGTAGGTTAAGTCTTCCCAAAATATGCAGTCAGCTCCAAGAGCTATGATTCTGGGACCGAGCTGCATACCATGCCGCCGTCCGAGTGGAGTCACGTGACGCGGCCCGCACTTTGTACTCTCGCACCCAGTCTCGGTTACCAGCTCTAGGCGAAACACGTAGGACGCGTCAATGTGTGCATAATTTAGCGGTTCAGTGTAACATCGACTTTCTTTTACACGCGTAGGACTCAATTTAGCTTGTATTGTATTTTGTAGGTATCTATAAGAGTAAATTAGCGAGCTTTCTTAGGGAGTGCGCCTTCTGTACTTGTACTATTATTTGTTCTATGGTTTAACTAGGTTTAACTTATGTTCGTGCCATATCTTTTTAAAACTTGCTCTGATTGATTCCATTACTATGTAATACGTATATAAACTCAGTGATACCAACAAAAGGTTTACAATTTCGGTAATGGAAAATGTTGGACTGCCATTAATAATTTATTAAATAAACAGCATTTATATCAGATTTATATAGTACAAATACAAAGTACGGCACGCCACCATAACACGCCACTACGACGGCACGTGTCAAGTGTCAAATTTAATTTTCGTCTTTGAAACGTGCCGTAGATAAACAGAACTTTCTTGTTGAATTTCCCTCAAGATTTGAAAGCAATACTTTTTATTGATTTTACGGGTGCTTCTGTGTGGAGAATATTATTAATATTATTTTTTGGTCGTTATCTGAGAATTTAAATATGTAGAAGTGGTAGAAACAGATTTGACATCTACCCCCGGGATGACAAATCTGTGTGTAGAAATCAGTAGAAATAATAAATAACAGACAATAATTTTAAGTGCTTCATGATTAAACAAAGAGACATTTCGTCATTTCCAAAGTTATAGATTTCGGCTTTTCATTTATGTGTAGAGTATGTTTTACTTTTAAAGAACACAAGTTTGTTTCTGAAAATACAAATAAAAATGAAAATTTTATCAATTAATTGTGGAAAAATACTGAATAAACGAATTAATATTTAAGCAGCAGAAAAGCAGTTTATGAATTTTTCATTGCCACAGTAAGCTTTAATTTTTTTATAAAATAAAATGTTATGTATGTATGGGGCAAAAAGTTCTGGAGTGGCGACCACGTACTGGAAGGCGCAGCGTGGGTTGGCCCCCCACATGGTGGACCGACGACCTGGTGGAGGTCGCGGGAATCCGCTGGATGCGGAAAGCGCAGGACTGATCGTTGTGGCGATGCTTGGGTGAGGCCTATGTTCAGCAGTGTACGTCTTTCGGCTGAAATTATAATGATGATGATGATGGGGTGAAATAATTAATTCTGAGAATTTGACAAAATAAAATAAGATAAGATAAGCTGTAAAATTAACACCCCAATATACACTTCTCGTGAATGGGCATCATACCGTAATTACAATAGGTATAAATCAAAATCATTTACTCTCATGATATGGCAAAACTGTTTGAATAATTATTGTAAAAATCATTAACAATAATATTGGCTTAATAACTAATAATAGCCATCACTAATTGAGCTTTAATTTTAACAAGTCTATTGAAATTTTTAATTTTACTTTAATAACAAAATTAGCGAACGTGGCTGGGGGGGGCTGGATGCGGAAGGCAGAGGACCAAGAGTTATGGCGCAACTTGGGAGAGGCCTATGTCCAGCAGTGGACTGCGGTATGCTGAGTTGATGAAGAAATTTAGGAAAATTATTAAATGAGTAGGTAGGTATCGTAATTTTAATTTATTGTATAGGATAGCGAAACAACCAAAAGGTCCACCTTATGTTAAGTGGTTACCTTTGCCCGTAACAACTGCAATACCACCTAGGTTGTTGCTTAAATAGTATTGCAAATTCCGTTCGCCAAACTGAGACCTAAAAAGGAAAGTCTCTTGTGATTGCTTACTCTCTTTACTCTCAATGTATTCTTTAATGCTGTAAAATCATTAATGTGTCAAACAGTATGGTCTTTTAGGGCTACTTTTGAAGTAAAACTTCTTGACGCACGCTTGACTTGGGGAGTAAGCTGGTTGACTTGGGGAGTAAGCTGGTGAATGCGTTACAAAAAATGTTAGAAAAGTGTTACGAAAAGTGTGATCGGGAGAGGCGAATGGATGCTTGACTTGGGTACTGGTGAATGCGTTTCGTTACGTAACGTTCGGTACGTTGAAATAAAACTTCTTTACGTACGCTTGACTTGGGGAATAAGCTGGTGAATGCGTTACGTTTTGTTACGTTACGGTGAAATAGTATTGAGGGAGATATAAGTTAGTGAAGTTTTACTTCAGTCATGTGGTCTAAAGCACACTAAGTTTTACTTCAGTCGTGTGGTCTAAAGCACACTAAGTTTTACTTCAGTCGTGTGGTCTAAAGCACACTAAGTTTGACTTCAGTCGTGTGATCTAAAGCACACTAAGTTTTACTTCAGTCGTGTGGTCTAAAGGACATTCGTTTTTTGTTTCTTATGAGAATATTCATGTCGAGGTGAAAAGATTAGTTACCAGGATTTGTAGCGGAGGTGACCGCCTATTTCGATCCAGACGTATTTCTTTAGGATAAAATTTCGAATGAGGCTTCTCTTCTAAGCAGGCCTAGCCAAGTTTCGCGTTTCGCATCTAATCTCTTTCCCTATATCTTCTCATGGGTGTCGTAAAAGGCGACTAAGGGATTCACCAGAGAATGGGCAGCAGCATTCTCTGAGTATTTAACCAACCAACTGCGATCGCCAACCCGCTTGCCAAGCCTGGCGATTATGGCATATCCCCCTAACATTTGCTTGGGGGAGGCCTATGTCCAGCAGTGGACGTCTTTAGGCTGAAATGATGAATGATGATTTAATCTCTTTCTATAATCGTTGATGTCTGGACGTTAGCGATTTTAGAAATCGATTTGTTGGTAACCAAGTTAACAAAAGTGCGTCGATCGACCTTTCTACAATGTCAACAACAAAATAAACTTAACAAAACGTTTCATTATTAAAAGTAGCATTGGGAAGTGATGGTGGTGTCACACATGTTTTATGCTATTTTATGCAAATAAATTATTTTGATTTTGATACATTTGCCAAATGAACACTACGAAACGTGAGTTTGAGAAATTAGAGCTTGACAAAATACAGTTTTGCTAAATGAAAACTTTTTCAAACAAATTGTTGTAGAAAGTTGGTTTGCAAAATTATACATTTATGAATAATTGTTTGTAAAGTGTTTGTGTGTGAAATTTTTTTTGCGAAAAAACAGGCGCCCCAGAAAAAACACATTCAGCAAATGTAGACAAACAAAAAATATAATAACAGAAAAACACTTAAAATTATCAAGTGTGTGGTCACAATAGCGCGGAAGTTGGACAAACAGTAATATAAGACAACAAACGAACATAGAATTGCAATAAAATAACATAAAACTCGACTTGGCCCGACTTTAACTCCAACAATCTACGATCAAAAAGTACCAGCCTGGCGCCAGAAATAATATTTAACCGTACAAAGAAAGGTCAGACAATAAACTCCATTGATTTCAGTTTACAAATCGACTTTTTGTGGTAATAGTATGGTGTTAATGTGGTGTGCGGAGAGTGGAAAAGTACGAGCGTTAAAGGCCCATTCTGCCCGTTCAATATTCATGAGCTAAGTTAAACGGTTGGGCAACGAAGTCAGCTGGAAAAGTTGTCTTAGCGTTTACCAAGATTTGTTGAAATCTTTTTAGAAAGAACGGTTGTATACAAATAAAAGTTGGCTTTTACCTGTAATTGTGACATAAAAACGAAGGAGCTAGCGAACAAAACTATCTAAAGATAAAAAACCGGCCAAGTGCGAGTCGGACTCGCGCAGTAAGGGTTCCGTACCACCTATCGACCTGATATCCCATAGAAACTGATTTAATTTACGAGTTTCATTTAAAGGACATCAACGTATACGGTGGGCGAAATATGAATTTTTGCATCTCTTTCTTACGCAGCCCACATATGTTTGTCTTTTTTTAGTCATCATCATCCTCCTGCCCTTATCCCAATTTATTTGGGGTCGGCGCAGCATGTTTTTTTCTTCCATACATCTCTATCAGCCGTCATCTCCGTGTTCACTTTTTGGATGAGCCACAATTTCGTATTTTTCTAAGGCTCTTAGAGAATACAATTACCAGGTATGGATGTGGTAGTTGAATAACGAGCTAGTCGCAGCTTAATGACTATAAGACTATTGTATGACTATTATTTACTTAAAAAGCACCTTTTAGAGGAATTAAAACCTAATAATGATTTATATTTTTATAACATTAAGAAAAAAAAACATGCTGTACTTTTGTAAGCAATTTGCTATGGAGAAGTAATATAAAATAGTTGAGGGTATTTGGGAATTTTTGCATCGGGCGTGCGAGCGCGATGCGTCGTGTTCACCCACCCACATCTTGTTATAATGAATGTCGACGGACCAAGCGGTGTACAGAAAAACCTAAACTGGTTTATGTTCTACACTATATCTGCCAAATGTATGTATTTTTTTTTTGTGGAAAATAAATAAAACAAAACAAATAAATATGACTATTGTAATGTTTACTGTCGATGAGGAAGTAATTTAGTATTCCTAATTTAACTCACCAGCGCTGATTTCAGGGCCCAAACCTGACTGCTACGTTCGAACCATTGAACTAGACGATTAAAATAACCGTTGCCGTAATGGCGTCTGTATTTGCTAACTCAGTTACAGTTGTAATTGAATATGGTGGAAATTAAGTAAATCTAATATTTTGCGTAACATTACGAAAATTGTCATGAAAGTAAGATGTACAAACACTGCTTAGCTGCATACACACGAAACAATCTCAGCAGTAATATGTCCAATTGAGAAAACTTTTGTACATGTGTACCTGTCTTGATAATAGAACTAATAACTGAGAAAATTTGGTTTTCACTAGGTTTTTTGATTTTTGCAGATTCCTACCAGAATCATACAATCTCTTGAAAAAGTTGCACTTGGCAACATCATCTTCATCATTTCAGCCGAAAGACGTCCACTGCTGAACTTTCCTCAAACATCGCCACGACGATCGCTCCTGCGTCTTCCGCATCCAACGGATTGCCGCGACCTTCACCAGGTCGTCGATCCACCTTGTGGGACCTACCCACGCTGCGCCTTCCAGTACGCCACTCCAGAACTTTACGGCCTCATCGGCCATCCATTCTGCGAGCAATGTGCCCCGCCCACTGCTACTTGGCAACAATACATTTTAAATTCTTCAAGGAACACTTAATTTTTTATTAAAAAATGCTATTACTGCTTTCTCATCCTACAACAAAAAAGAGGATAAAGAAATATTAAATCTAAAATTTCGTAAAAAGATTATTATAAGTTTAAGCTCCTTACGTTAAGAGGGGCCATCATTCCAAGATCCCTATCCATTACCGAATCAGTAAATTCGATTTAAAATCGCAATTCTTGAAGTTTGATCTTTCTGATCTGCAGTCAATCTTTTGATGAAAGATTTCAGTTACCGTGGCAGATGAACGACAGTTTAAAATCGAAATAAAATACCGAATGTAGGATAGAGGAAAAATGTGCTTTTATTTTTGCTGATGTGGATGTGCGTTTGGTGGAAAAACCATAAAAGGCAAAGATAAAAAGTATCGTGTATTCCTCTGCGGCTTCTATCAAAATTCATTTAGTAATAATATAAGTCAGATTTCATTGTGGAACTTAATGAATATTTACTTTATTGATAATTTCCAGTGTATCAACCTGTAGAAGACATATTCATATTCATATGAATTTATTTGTAATAGTACATTACTGTCGAGGCCTGAAATGAAGCAATTTACGGCCGAGTAATATTGGAAGTACGAGGCGAAGCCGAGTACTTCCCTGGTGATTGTAAACTAAACTAAACTAAACGAGGCCGTTAATTGCTATTTCGGCCAAGACTTTTATAGTACTTTTCTCTCATTTGCAAGGAAACACATCCAACAGTATCTCATTTTCATTCACACCAATTCGCACGCGCGCGGGTCTTGTTCTATTTTCAAAGCCTGTATAATGATAAATATTTTGTACCTAAAAACACCTAATTTATGTAAGTGTGTACTTAAAAACCTCGGTAGCATAATTTAAAAAATAAAAAGTGTCCAGCAATTTCTATTATTTTCCTGTTGTATATTACCGGCCTGTTATTTCGTTGCGTACGGAAAAGAGCCGATTGTTGTATTTTTTTTTTTTGAATAATGAACCAATTTCCGAGCAAGTGGGAGAAAAGTTAATTTACACGTCAGTAGTTTCATAAATAATAATGTTCACAATATGAACTTGTTGTACATAAGGAACTCGTTTGCATTTTTTTGTTGTTGTAGGGTGGTGAAACGAGCTAAAGTCCCACCTGATGTTAAGCGGTTACCTTTGCCCATAAAAATTGCAATAGCACCTAGGCTATTGCCTAAATGTTATTGCGAGTCGGTTCGCCAGACTGAGACGTGAAGATGAAAAGTCTCGTGTGATTGTAATTTCACCGGCACGGCACCGGAATACAGCAATATGCATTACTCTTTGGTGGCAGAAATAGGTACGGTAGTAGTCATAGAAATAAAAAAACTAAGGTAATAGAAGTGATAAAGGCGCTTGAAATTGTCGCCACGTACAGGTGTCTCATAGGACACCAGTGCGCGAATCGTTTGCTTGATGGCAGTGCTTTTTTGGACGCAGAGTCACAAAAATTGTATTTTGCAGCAATTCTAACAGCGAAATTGTTTTTAGACTTAATTTATTTTGCATTGCATGCTAGAAACATGGTGGGCGTAATTGCGTATTTATATGTTGGTAGCGGAAATCCGGCGCCATGCATTCCGGTAGTAAAAGACGGTAGATAACATTTCTATTCATATTATTTAGATTTATATGGCGGTAGTACTTGGGACGAGCTCTTTCACAAAGAGATCTACTATACTACTAGTACAACCTACTATTACTTTATCTATCTATACTATCTATACTAATATTATAAAGAGGAAAGAATTGTATTTTTGTGTGTATGTTTGTAATGAATAAACACAAAAACTACTGTGCTTATTTTAAAAAAAAATACACCATTAGAAAGCTACATTCACCCTGAGTAACATATTATATATTATAGCTATATTTAAAAATATAAAAAATCATGTCCACCCGTGCGAAGCCGGGACGGGCCGCTATCGAAAAATAAAGAGAGACGAATGCCATCAAGGCCTTATTCTTCTCATTCTGAGAAGAAGCCCGTGCCCGGCAAAGGGACAGTACCTAATGGGTGATTATGAAGTAAATCGTTGTGAATAACTATATCCACTTTCTTTAACGCTATATCAATAGTAAGACGCATGTATTAGTAGCCAAGTGGCGCCTCCATCAGTAAAAAAAAAAACATTTATTGAAAATTCGTTTTTAACAGTTGAAGTACAAGTACTGTAGTTTAATAATCAGAAACTATTAACTCTGTATATTGTAGTTAGCTATAGTTGTTGACAGAAAAAGTGCCAAAAGTGGCCGTTTTTTGCACTTTTTCTATCTACAACTACGGTGAACTACAATTTACAGAGTTAATAGTTTCTGATTAAACTAAAGTACCTGTACTTCAATTGTTAAAAATGAATTTTCGATAAATTATGTATTCAGCGAGCAATCTTTTTTTTACTAATGCGCTGCCATCAGTTGGCTGCTACATGCGCTTTAAGGTCGAGTGGCAAGTTACGCAAAATTATGATCACTTATCTAATGAGCGTGTGTTTCTAAGTAGATTTATGTTATTTAATTCGTTTTAATAATGCGTCCTGAAACCTAATAAAACATTTATTTTATTTTATTATGATCTAGTTTTTGCCCACGGTTTCGCCCGTGCACTGAAATAAAATATAGCCTACGTACCTTCTGGGTGAAGTAGCTTTCTATTCGTGAAAGAATTATTAAAATCGGTTCAGTAGTTTCAGAGTTTTTCGATTACAAACAAACAAATCTGTCATCTTTATAATATTACTAGCTGTGCCCGGCATGTATTTTTGTCAGAAACCTTGGCGGGCGTACGTATAATAATACACCAAAGTTTCAACAATCAGATGAATGGTTTAGGAGCATATAGAGGACAAACACACAAACTTTCATTTTTATGTAGATGGATAGTATAGATGAAGCTCGCTCTATTTACAATTTTATATACGAGTCTGTTATTATAAACATACTTACATAATATGCATATGATTTCGAATTCCATTAGGTTCAAGATCAATTTCCAATTCTCATAAGTACTCAAATAACTCAAAACATAACATTTTGCTAGATCACAATTAACGTCTGGCCGTAATGTATTGCCATCATTTAACGTACGGCATTGCTTATTACACGAACGACACCTACGCCATCTGTTCCTTATTGACTGCCATGAACGTATAACATGACAAAATATATTACTGAGAGTAAAAGAGATAGCACGATGTATATCAGGGAAAGTTTTAGTAGATGGTGCTCGTAGCAGTTGAGACAAGATTTTGTGACATTTAGATGGCGCTTAAAGCGTATAAGACAGAAATGTGTTTCAAACATTTTTCTGTCTCATACGCTTCATCATAATTATGATAAATAAATAAAAAATAAATATCTTTTGGACATTTTTGCACAGCACCATCTAGTCCCAAACTAAGCAGAGCTTGTGCTATGGGTACTAGACAATGGATATAATACTTATATACTTTTTTTTTGTAAATACATACTTATAATACATAAGCAACACCCAGACCAACACAAACACTTATGTTCATCACACAAATATTTTTGTCCTGTGGGAATCGAACCCACGACCTCGTTATCAGCAGTCCGACACTAGAACCACTAGACCACAGAGGTCGTCATGATGATGATGATGTTCATTCCTACAATGTTATTAAAAAAAAACGATTTTATTAAATCACTAGCTTTTACCCGCGGTTTTGCTCGCGTGGTTTTTTATTCCGGAGAATCCGTGCATTTCTACAAGATAAAAATATAAGTATAATAAATAATACTTATAAAAATATAAGTATATACCGGATGTCGATCTGTTGCTCTGTTACTGCGTGAAAGCGGAACAAAGCAACAAACACACTTTCGCAATGGGACAACCTGTATATAAGTAGCATATGTTACTCTCCGGCCCATCAACTATCTCTATGCAGAAAATCACGTCAATCCATTGCTCCATACATACATACATATTATTACGCCTGTTTCCCATTGGGGTAGGCAGAGACTTTGTATTTGCACCTGCTACGATCCTGACACACCTCTTTCGCTTCATCTACGTTCATTAACCTCGTCATGCATGCTCGTCGGTTTAGAGTACTCTTAACCTGGCATTTTTTGTAACGTCCGCGATTTGATCGCGATACGTTCGCCGAGGTCGTCACATGGTCGTCCATTGCTCCATTGCATTGCTGCGTTAAAGAGGAAAAAACCAACAAACACATCACAAACATGATAGACATTAAAAAGCTGAGCTCTTAATTTAACTAAAGCACGAGACAAGAGTAAGAGAAGAGTATTAAAATTAATTACACTCACATTGTTTGTTAATTTTTTTAATAAAAGTAACATGTTGATATCCTTATCAATAAGTGTGCTGATACGAGGATGAAATTTAAGTGCCACACTCAAACCCAGGCTACCTTATTACAAAATCGGGTTTAATACTGGTTTTGCTTAAGCCAAGCTTAAAAACATTTTTATGTATGGAGTTTGACGTTTAACACGGTTTTTTAAACAATGGTCTAAACCTGAAGCCGAAATGCGTAACTCTCTCGCGATTGCAATCATCTGGATTTCAATGTTCATTGCTCTGTGTGTTTTGTCAATCCGTCATATTGACAACTACGTACCACGCAATGAGTATTGCTGTAATTTCAAAATGAAAGCTGATGTCAATGTGAATGCATTACACAATTACCCCACTGGTCTAAGTTTTTGTACTAAAGGGGAGTAGCTTTAAGTAGTACTTTTTTACCAACTTTGATTGTGTAGGTATCTATAATTATTAACTAATAAGAAAATACCTTGTGTAAATCGAATCGAAAAAAAAAATGATTTTGAGAAATAAATAGTAATATAATTATTGTACTATTATTAACGCATTTACGCGAAAATACACTCATACTATCACAATTTATATATTTAAATAATAATTCGATGAAAAGTTTTTTTAACACCACGTTTTTGAAACGAAAGCAATCTTGAATTGTCATACAGTTCTGAGCTATGTTTAAAGCTTCAATTCTCTAGCTCATCAGGAAGTTTGTTTAAAATCTATTACAAAATTTGTACCTAAGTGAGTTTAGTTCGACTTCCATTCAATCGATTATGCGACGTAGTGGGAAAAATTGTCAGCGAACGAATATTCCATTCAGAAAGCAGCTACAAAAGTTTGGCACGTTACGAAGTGACACAGCACAAATAAGGCGAAAGATATGCCTACTTAAACTCCAGTTGACTGACGATAGAATTTTGTATTTGAAGTGCACCAGGAGAATCATAAGCAGTTGAGTTTTAAATCAGTTCTATTGCTTTTGCAAACAGAAATAGTTTAATGAAAAAGCTATTTTTATTAACCACGTTTATAAAAAGAAAGCGAGTTAATATTGCATTGTCATCCGGTCCTGAGTTTCAAGTCTCTAGCTCATCGGGAAGTTAGTTTAAAATCGATTGCAAAATTTGTACTAAACAGACAGACATGACTGAACGCGAGTTAATAATAACGTCGTAAAATTACACATTAGAAACTCAGTGACATGGCAGAAATAAGGGAAAGTTTGCAAAGAGTCAGTTTCATCATCATTTCAGCCGAAAGACGTCCACTGCTGGACATAGGCCTCCCCCAAGCATCGTCACAACGACTGGTACGGCGTTTTCCATATCCGGTGAATTCCCGCGACCTTCAAAAGTTCGTCGGTCCCCACAAGGTGGACTGACGGCCTACCCACGCAGCGCCTTCCAGTACGCGGTCACCACTCCAGAACTTGGGAGAGGCCTATATCCATCAGTGGACTGCGATAGGCTGAGTTGATTGATTGACTCCAGAACTTTAGGACCCCATTGGCCATTCGTTCTGCGAGCCATGTGCCCCGCCCACTGCCACTTAAGTTTGGCAATTCTTCGGGCTATGTCGGTTACCTTCATTCTCCTGCGAATCTCCTCATTTTTTATTCGATCACGCAGGGACACTCCGAGCATAGACCACTCATGTGGCGGACTTCCGCCAGCTTCACTTACTTTGAGTCAGCTTACTATTAATTAGTAATATCACCCATGGTAATATTTTTACCTGTGTGTTGAAATGCACCTTGGGAACTGAAATCACTGGCTTCAAGGAATCAATTTCGTTTAACTTCAATTCAAAATGCAATAGCAAACAAGAATTGGCAGCGAACATGCCATTGCCATTGCAAACAAAGTGTGACATATTAGAAATGAAGCAAAGAAATGCAAAGAAAAAAATAATGCCTACGTTTCTTTGTTTTTCATAGTAAACACGATTACGAGTTAATGGCAAATGAGTAATTAGAGTCGACGCCAATTACTTGAAACACAACCACGCGATTTAACAATGAAACTATACAGAAACTTGTACCGTGTCTGAATAAAGTGAGATATTAATGAAAGGAACTTTAAAACAACAGCAGTATGAATCAAACTTGATCGTCTTGAAACTTGTACGCTGTTTAATCTAGTCTGTTTAATTTCTAATTTTCTGTTGTAAAAACATTAGAGCAGGTTGTAAGTAATCAAAGTTTTATGTTGTATTATTTTTGTTCTGATACCACGCTATTCCGTTACACCGAGTACTACTACCTAGCAACTCGTCGGTAGTCATAGACAAAACGGATTGGCTATCGCAATTTATTGATATTAGGAAGCTTATAAGAGCAAGCTCTGCCGATTTCCATACAGATTTGTAACCATCTTCTCTATTATAATTTGGATGTTTTAATACATTTTAATACATAAGTTTGTCGGCAGGTACCTGTTGACATAACTAAATACGTCATAAACTCAGCCTATCGCAGTTTACTGCTGGACATAGGCCTCTCTGAAATTGCGCCACAACACTCGGTCCTCTGCCTTTCGCATCCAGTCCCCCCTAGCTACTTTCATCAGGTCGTCGGTTCAGGTGAACAGCCAGGTGGCTGGGGGGTGCCCAACACTGCGTTTGCCGATTCGTGGTCTCCACTCAAGGATTCTTCTGCTCCAGCGGCTATCGGTCCTTAAAAATAATACTCGGTCCTACTAAATACGTACCTAAGTATAAAAACTGCAAACCAAATAATTTTACCTTCCTAAATATTTTAGCGTAATTTAATTTTTGTTTTCCACAATTATTGAGCTTTCACGACTGCCACAGAAGAAGCAGTAAACAGATACTTCTCTTTTACACTGGCTGATTGAAACGCACAAATATCTGAAATCAAATGTTGGAAGAATAACACTCAACCTGTAACTCTATTGCCTATGCATAGATTGTTGGACTCAGACTTGCATGTTTGCGTCTGGCGCGATTCCATTACGGAATCGAATATAAGTTAGGGCAACAATGTTCCGAGGCACCCCTGTCCCTAGCCGGTGACTTGCAAAGCGTTCTTGTATTGCTACAAGCTCTTGTTTCTTGTGTGCAAATACTAGCAATGTATGTATACAAATATATGTCTATTCCTAAATTGTGTTCCATAGATTGTGTACTGTGTGAATTATACTAAGATAAGGAAATGGTTAGTTTATTTATTTGATAGCAATACAACAATCAGGGCTTTAGCCTATTCTCAGATGAATTACTTAAGCCAAAGCCGTCATGGGTAAACTATAAATCTACCTACGTTGCGAAAGTTTTTAGATTGTCATGGAGTATTAATATTCATGCTTATTGCGTGCACGTAAGTAGTTACCATGTTTTTAATGTTCATTAAAAATAAATAGTTAAGTATGGTTGGGTCTATGAGTAGACCACCTCATCACAGCCTAAGGTTCCCATGGGTGACGTAAGAGATAATATGGTATGAAAATTAGGGTGGACAGTGGCATCTACTCGAGTACTAATAATATCACAACAACAACGGCAACGGCAAAAAAGATCACCCGGCTGATGAAAATGCAACTGATGGAGTTTTACTGGTGGATTTTACTGTGGGACCTACCCTGATAACTAGAAAAAAAAAACTGCTGAACATTTGTGTTGTAGGGAACATACTAAAAGTTGTTCATAATGATGAGTACCTACAATGATCTTCCTTTAATTAGTGATACTATGTTAGTTAGCAAAAAATAATCCTTACGATGAAGCCTTTCGATCGGTATGATAAAGCTACGGGGTGATTATTTTTCTCATGTAACGGGTTCGATTTCTGGTTCAACCATGTAATAATTAAAAATCTATGAATGCAGTTTAAATTGTTTTTTAAATTCAAATAATGTCTTCTTACAGTAAAATGTTCCATCTACAATATTCAAGGTACTTTCCCTCCATGTGGCATATCCGTGGGACAGCCTGTATATAGAAGAGATAGTCCTACTATAGTCATATGTTTATTCTCGTGGCTTGGGTCACATAGATATGATTGGCGATTTGAAATCTGTCGATAGGAAGATATTATTTGCTACCGACTGTACTTTAGTAATCTTAAATGTAAACACATTTTATTCACTATCTTCCCCTCTCATCTGTTTTTAACAAACAGTCTTATAAGTTAACCACAATAACCAAAAACTTCGCCCGCGTGAATATCGTTTATCGCGCATTCCTCGCGAACTGTTCATCTTCCCAGGATAAAAAATCCATATGTTATTCCGGATTATGTTCTGTCTGTATACCAAATTTCATTAAAATCCATAAAGTAGTTTTTGCGTGAAGGAGTAACAAACATCCATACGACGACGACGTCTGTGGTCTACAGTGTGTGCTTTGTGTGTGTGGTCGGGTTCGATTCCCACAGGACACAAATATTTGTGTGATGAACATGAATGTTTGAGTTGGTCTGGGTGTTTCTTATATATTATAAGTATGTATTTACAAAACAAAAAGTTTCTATGTATTATATCCATTGTGTAGTACCCATAGTACAAGCTCTGCTTAGTTTGGTACTAGATGGTGATGTGTAAAATGTCCCAAAAATATTTATTTATTTCGTACATCCTTAGTAGGATGATTTTAGCTGCATGTACAGAAACCTCACGAAACATCACGACAAAACTAAACACAGCTCCGCCAATTTCTCTCCCACAATGATAATACGCCTTTTATAATTAAAACGGCTGTTATACCGCCGAAAAGAAGATTAACTATTGCGGGCTTAGACCGACGACTATTCAATATTCATGACGCGACAACGAGGTGGACGTAAGCTCTCGCCGAAATACCAACTATAAGTACTTTATTGTATTTTGCTATTATTTTGCCACTAAATTGTGTTAGAATGCTCTAAGCTGTGGTAATAAGACACTTGTACGAAGTAATTGGAGGTTTATTTGAAACTTGAATACGAACTTTTTTATATTTAATTCTTTATGCACAACAGGGTACTGTCGACTGCATGACATTGGTAACACTTCAATTCGAAAACCGCTCTTACGGCTTACGAAATAAAGATGCTGCTAATGTCAAAGTGTTACCACCGACGTGCGGTCGACCGTACAAAGGCGGTCTTAACTCTATAGGCGTTCTCTACCAGACAACCTTAGGGTAATGCAGAGACAAAGAATAAGGTAGATGCACCAGTAAAGTAGTAAAATATGTTTCGTACTACGGACTTATAATCACATATAATAAAAATAGATAAATACCTATGTACATTATACATATAATAGAATATACACATTTTTTTGAAGTAAATTTTCTTTAGGCACGCTTGACTTAGGGGTAAGCTGGTGAATGCGTTACGAAAAGTGAGGCGAACGGAGGGGGTAGTGCGGGACACGGGGAACGAGGCGTGCGCGACGGCCAGCCACGACACAGCACCGGCAGAGCAGACGCGCGCCGCGCCGCCATTCCTTTGTTCTCATTGAAATAGTATTGAGTACTATTGAGGAAAGATATAAGTTAGTGAAGTTTTACTTCAGTCGTGTGGTCTAAAGCACACTCGTTTTTTAAATTCAAATTACGAAATAACTTGATTTTGGTACTAGGTGCAATTGAAAATGTTGCAACTTTATTTGTATAAGCAAATTTAAAAAAAACCACACTAAAACATTATGATACCGTGAGTGACTACTGCGGGCATCGAAACGATTTTAATTAATTAAAAATTGTACGGTAGTTTTTTTTTTTAAATATCTGTAAAGACGCTTGGCAGTCGCTCCGTGTAAAATACTGATGTTCAGCCGCATCTGGCTAGACTGGAAGCCGACCCCAATATAATTGGGAAAAGGCTCGGAGGATGATGATGATCTGTAAAGACGCTTGTCATCTTAGTCTTCCTGCGACCACGAATGCTGCAAAGCTTTCAAAACATCTGGAAAACCTATTTAAAATAATATACGCGATGTAATCCAGTTAAACTTGTTTTAAGCAAATTTTATTGGGTTTCAATCAAATTCTAATGCAACAATTTACTTACAAGCACGGAACGTGTACTTTAGAATGAGAAGCCAAAACTTGTTTTCGAAAATAAAAAAGATACTTATCTATGTAATGACTGTCGGACATCAGATAGACAGCGTTGTTATAGAGCACTAAAAATTCACAAACATTGGACCTAAAACTGATATACTTAATTGCTTTTAGTATAATCAACGATGAGTAAAAGTTTATCGACCAATGAGAATTTGTGTCAAAATGGCGGTGTATCGTCATTAAAAGTTTAATATTTCTTAAACATCTTTTTGAAATAACTGAAATCCTCATGGACGCACAACGCCCGGGATAGGCAGAGCCAGTGTCGGACTCTTACCAATTAAAACCACCACGGTGTTCCTTCGACTACCTTAGCCGGGGGCGTGGGAACCCGTGAGTATTCACACAACCACCCCCGATAGGTACCGGCGGCCCGCCACAAGCAGTCGAGCCCCTTCCACCCGTGCGGCCTAACGGCAGCTGCATCCTCCTCGGTGGCGCACACAGAACACTGCACGCCACCTCACCTCATGGGCCTTTACCAGCTGCGCCAACTACGCCAGCTGCTGGTCGGGCAGCAGACTACCCCGAGTCTGCTGCTCGCAGGCCCTACCTCCCGTATTTTTTTATAGAGGTTTTCTCCCTCGCAGTCCGAGCGGTGAAGCCAAGACCCTCGGTCCCAAGAGGCGCGAGAACACTACTCAGCGGGCACTCCTGGGGTTACGAGATCGACGGGGGCAGGGAAAGATAGTCCCTCCGCTGCCTGCCCAGTGGCATGGTGAGTGCACACCGGGCCCGCCCCTGCTCCTCCACTGTGCCCTCTGTTGACAACAGAGGGACACGTGGAGCAACTCCCCACTGGCCCAGAACGGGCCCCTCCCGCGCCAGAATATTCGCCACAGGCAATAAAATTCCCCGAAGGTTAATCCCTCGAAAGGATTTTATTGCCCGTGCCCAGGATGCACCAGCCAAACAACTGCCGTTCCCTCCAGACGTATCTAGAAGGACAAGCAGCCGTCAGGCTCACGTGGAGGTTTTCTGGCCAGCACCCCAAAGTTAAACAACTTTAAGGGGTCATTACTGTACTATACTTATAAGTAGTTTTTAGTAATTTCAATAACAAGTTGTGTATTGTCCAATTATTGGCAGGCTCAGGCTATATACATAATATACACAACTCAATACGGTACACTAAAAAAAGTCTCAAATGTCAAAAAGTCCCTAATCCGTTCCACTAACTATAAAGTTGGATCTGTAGCGATACTAAGTTTAATAACCAAAAAATCTTTTATTTTAATGTATTGCAAATGTTGAACTCGAATTTTTATCGGAGCCATAGGTGTGTGCAGACTGCAGACACGTCCAGTGCGGGCGTCGCTCGTGGCTAGTCGCAGAGTAAACCCCCTCGCCCGCAGCTCTCCACGTAATTAATGTTTGCTTCAATTATAATGGGACGGGAACATATAAAATTTTCCACATTTTTTCCAACTTCGGCCGTTAAACGGAAGCTGTGGTGCAGTTAATAATACCCGAAGATTCCTTAGGGAAAATAAAATCGGCGACGTAATGTGTTCGTCAAAGAATTAAAGTCCCAGACGACGGCCAGAAGCCACGACAAAATAGATAGAAATTTTGCACCGAAAAAACGAAGCGCTTGCAAAAACGCTTGCAACGGCCGAGTTCGTTATTCTTGTGGGCTTTTCACTTGGAAACTTTACAACAAAATCTTGAACGCTATCCTAAGTAAAAAGTTTAGGTTCTTACATTTTTAAAGAAAAAATATCTTCATAAGTTTGTATCAGCAGGGACAGAATACCGGTTTACACTTCGCATGAATGCTATTAATAAAGTTTTAACAATGCATTTTCAATTACTTGAATGCTAATACTCTTCTTAACTGAAGTTCTGTAACAAAATTAAGGAGAGAAACCTCGAACAAAGTACTTTTCAGTGACATTTTAACCTCATCAATTCGTTTAACTTTCGGAGACAAAGATGAAAAAAATAATTAAGTAAAATTCTTTCAGTTTTAAAAACATTTGCAATAAAAACAAACATTAACAAACAAAATCACGTGTGCTCATTGCGTAATGAAATCCGAACGTCGAATTTAAATGGGGTTAGTTAAAACTAAACTAGTTAGTTCAGACCGCTTTATTTTGCGTCTAGCACGACAGAGCAAAAACATTGGATAGATAAGTGTACAAACTGGCCGGATAAACGACCTCCATCAGTGTTTCCGTTGTGAGAAGCAATTAATGGTGTACGTACGGGAGGGTAATTACTGCTGCGGGAAAACCGCGGGAACCTACAACAATTACCTACCAGCGCCTTCACTTCTGACAAACCCTGTAGGATTCCTACTTTTTTGCCTAAACATAGAATAAATAAATCTGGTGGTCTTCAAGACTCGAGTGAATAGGTTTTTGCTGGGCAAGCGTGTACTATCGTCGACCGCACCATCGCTTAACATCAGGTGAGGTGGCGGCAAACGCAAGCCCGTTAAGAATAAAAAAAAATAAAAAAAAAATAAAAAAAAAATTGAAATTTCCCATATTATATACACATATTATTATTGCTTAAACGCTCTATAAAAACTTTCGTGCCTGTGTAAATTTTATTAAATTTAAAAGTATAATTGCAAAATTGGACAGTGTTATTGGGTTTTTTCATTAGGAAATTCTCAGCAGCAGCCCGGTGTCTGGATTCGTGCCCGATTAATGGCAATAGGCTCGGCCCCTATTTCATTATGACATAACTAGCGAAATGTGGGTTTACGGTCGACCGCACGTTGGTAGCATTTTGACATTGACTGCGTCTTTTTTAGTAAACAGTAAGGGCGGTTTTCTGATTCCAGTGTTACCACTGTCATGCAGTCGACTTTACCATACACCTCTGCTTACCCCTTCGGGAAATACAGGCGTGATGTTATGTTATGTAATTTTTATTATAACATTTTCTGGATATTTTATAGAATTATTGCATTTTTGTTTGAGGAATTAATGGCACTTTCATGGAGCCTGTATCGAGCTGACTCCAGCTCGATGAAGGTACATCGGAGCCGATTCATCATATTATTTCTATAAGAACATCATCATCACCAAAGTAATTTTTTTATTCAGTTATAAATGTATAATTTTGTACCCAAAAGTCATAAATATGCTATGGTCATTTAAAGACAAAAAGACAATAACAGTAATTTTACATGAAAATTATGCAAAAATATTAAAATAGACAAATATATTTCACCTGTTTAATTGTCATGAAATGCAAATAAAACGATTTGACGGTACATTACACAAGACCATTTCAGTTTTACTGGTTTACAGATGCGTCACAAAAAGTACATGAACAAATGCGAAAGTCTTATAAAGAGAGTTTTCGACAATACAAGCCGGTTGGTCAAGCGTGAAGAATGCATGAACCGTGCAGAATCATGTACAATGCACGACTTTACAACTTTGTTGCAACTGTTGTGAGCGGCCTTCAATAAAACGCTATTGCTGTCGCCATACATTGGTATATAGGTACTCCTTTACATACATTTTTACACAAACATAAAAGTTTGTAACGCAAGTTGAATTGGAATTGTATTGGTTTAATTGGTCTCTCTCAAACGCCTGACGAGACGTATTGCGTCAAGCATTTGATTGACGCATATAAACCACGGCCTTAAATGTTCCATTGTTAATTCTCAAAATTCTAGTTATGTTTGACAAATATGAAATATAAAAAGTCGCACATGCACGCATAAACTTTGGAAGAGATCATTATTACAAATTACAAGTTTCATCAGCTGTAAACTATTTTCCTCACGACGTCTTCTCAAATGAAACTTCAAAAGGGAAACTGCCGAATCGCCACGCCTGGCACACGGTCCAAACAGTCCATCAAATAAATTTATAGCAAGTGCGTAGCAATGCATCTCTATATTACCTACATTCGGTTTTCGATACAGGATTTCCATGTTCGTTGCATGTCAACAGCATTTGAATCGAGTTGTCATTCTTGTCATGCATCTTTGTGTTGCAAGTGCATGTTCAGACGTGCTGTTGTGTCGTGCAGTCGGCGCAGTCCCGGGGGAGGGTCGTGGGCAGACACCTTTCTTGCATTACTCGTCGGAAAATTGTCGCATTGGGGTTGTCGTCTATGAATATTGGTGTTCTATTGTTTTCTTATTGTATTTTTGTTGATGTTGTATTTTTTATATCAATTATAATTTTTGACCTACTTCTAGATTCAAAACTGAGGTTGCTTGTTCAAGAAGTTTTATGCTTTGTAGCCTATATTTGACTATTAAGGAGAATGTAGCAACCAAGTGGCACCCCCATCAGTAAAAATAATGTTACTCGCTGAATACATCACTTAACGAAAATTAGTGAAAAAAAGTGCGATTAACGTCCACTTTTGGCATTTTTTCTATCTACAACTACAGCGAACTATATTTTACAGAGTTAATAGTTTCTGATTAAACTACAGTACTTATACTTCAATTATTAAAAACGATTTTTCGATAAATTATGTATTCAGCGAGTAATATTTTTTTTACTGATGGGGGCGCCACTTGGCTGCTAATTTATATTTTTATTGTAAAAGGTAAGGACTGGTAAAAAAAAAATTAAGGCATTTGTTATAGTTAACTGTAAATTAATTTAGCTAACAATTTTTTTAACAAATAGCTTTCACGAATGTTTACATACCTTTCCAAGGGAAACTTAGAGCTATCCAACAACGCACACCGATATCCCAAAGTCAGATTTTTTTGTAGTGTTCCAAAAACTACTCACACAGGTAGCAGTCAAAAGGTTAACATCCTCTGTAACCGTAATACCCGAACGCGAATTTTACGCTTCCAAATCCGTTTTAGAATTTGAAGCTTGCAACACAGTCCCGCACCGATTGACTTCGTGCTCTATACGCCTGAGTTGTTCCGCCACGGGACTCTATTTACACAAAACAAGATTTCCGTCTGTTCCCAAAGCGAAGCATTCTTTTTCGTTGATTTTCTTATTTTCAAGTCAACGCTGTAGTTAGTGCTTTACGCCCGCATTAGATGTTGCCGAGGTTGGTGCTGGTTCTGTTGTTTACGAACTACCGAACTACTATAATTTAGTCTCACTACGTCTCCTTCTAATAAAATAAAAAGTTATTTATTATGTTTTATATTCACTTTGAAATTTCGAATTCCCATTTCGGCCACTGTAGTAACGAAAAAAAAAAAAAACAATATTATCTTTCCTTTTTTAACAACGTTTGTAAGGCCGATGATATAACTAAGCGCCCTGTGCGCGAGTCGAGCGCACACTCTATACGCTGCGTTTCAGGCGCTCTATGAAATTGTTTGAAGTTGTATGCAATGAATTATATCAAGCGCTGTCATCCGTCGGGCGCCCTGAGCGCGTTCCTTCGCGCATGCGACGCCCTGACACAAGTTAATACAGACTTCAATGCATCGAAATATATCAAGCGGAAAAGGCATGTGTAGGTATTTTAGTATGACTATGGTGTTCGAAAGCGAAAAATTAATTAATTTAATTGAAAAAAGACTGTCTATATGGGATTCTAGTCATGAAACTAACCGAAATAAAATTATAAAGAGACTGGAGCGAAGATGGTCGGGAAATGTTTCCCGAATGGTTTAATTAGAATACGGAAGAAAAAGAAGTTCATCAAATGATTGGAGACTCATGCCAAAGTAATTGTATTTTTTTCGGGAATCTCTGATAATGAGTATGAAATTGGCCAAATGAAAGTCTTTTCGCGTTAAATGGGTGAACATGATATTTTCGTAGTCGTTATTTTTTTATTTTTTTTCCTCTTCGTTTCTTCCGTATCAACACTAAATTAAGAAGAAGTACAGTTCCGGTGAACATGTTGATAATTCAAAGCACAGAACACTATTGAGTTCAAAGTTATACTGCAAAATGTGGACACCTTGTACGCGTTTGACGCTCGCCGGGCGCGCGTGCGATCTGCGTCCAACGCGTTTGAAACGCGGCGTAAGAGGCGCGCGCCTCGTGTGCTTGTTATCGGCCTAAGAAAAAGATATTTATTTGTACTTAGTGTAATTAAAATTAGTTTAATGCGGTGTAGAAGATAATCGACACCATTGTCAGGTTCGCTTGTTTAGGCCCCGTTGTTTGATCAGTAGTCAAGTATACTATTAGTTAAAATACGTTGGTTAAACTGAAAAATAGTAAAAAATTACAAAATACTGTTGTTTGATAAATAGTTAAACATGACTATATTTAAAATCATTGACAATTTGTCAAAAAGTTACTATTCATGGACAGAGTAGTCAACTTTGACTATTCGTTTTTAGGATTCCGTAGTTCCTACAAGGAACCCTTATAGTTTTTGTAAATTAGAAATGAAATCTACCTCTATCTCCGTGTACAATACTGATGTTCAGCCGCATCCGGTTAGACTGGAAGCCGACCTCAACGTAATTGGGAAAAAGGCTCGGAGAAAGAGGATGATCTAAGTTCATTTTTAATTTACAATAAATGGTCATAAATTAATAATTCTCACGCAATAATACATCAACACACAAACATACCTCTCACACATCCATACATTACAGATACACACTCAAATACTTAGATGATGTTAAATAGTAACTATTTGTATTTTATCTAAATATTTATTTCACTGGTTTTATTTTTGATCATGTTTTTCAAGCACAGTTATTGCATTATATTCCTGTAGAATCTGGAGGTGGGCGATGGCAGCTGTGACACAGTGCATACTACTGCAGCTACTATCGTACTCTTGTACCTTGTCATACTTGTAATAATGTTGCCCAATAAACTTTATCTTTATCTTTAATAACTAATGGTCAAAGTTAACTACACTGTCCATGCATAGTAACTTTTTAACAAATTGTCAATGATTTTAACCATAGTCATGTTTAACTACTGATCAAACAACAGTATTTTGTAATTTTTTACTATTTGCTAGTTTAACCAACGTCATCATCATCATCATCATTTCAGCCGAAAGACGTCCACTGCTGGACATAGGCCTCCCCCAAACATCGCCACAACGACCGGTCCTGTGCCTTCCGCATCCAGCGGATTCCCGCGACCTTCACCAGGTCGTCGGTCCACCTTGTGGGGGGCCTACCCACGCTGCGCCTTCCAGTACGCGGTCGCCACTCCAGAACTTTACTGCCCCATCGGCCATCCGTTCTGCGAGCAATGTGCCCCGCCCACTGCCACTTAAGTTTGGCAATTCTTCGGGCTATGTCGGTTACTTTCGTTCTCCTGCGAATCTCCTCATTTCTGATTCGATCACGCATGGACACTCCGAGCATAGCCCTCTCCATTGCCCTTTGAGTGACTTTGAGCCTTCTTATCAGGCCCATTGTGAGCGACCACGTTTCAGTACCGTAAGTAATTACTGGCAACACACACTGGTCAAAGACTTTCGTCTTGAGACACTGCGGTATTTTGGACGAGAAGATATTGCGTAGCTTCCCGAACGCTGCCCAACCGAGTCGGATTCGACGATTGACCTCTTTCTCGAAGTTGGACTTACCTAGCTGGACAGTTTGTCCTAGGTATACATAATCGTCAACAACTTCGAGTGTAGATTCCCCGATGTTTACGGGAATGGGTGCTATATGGGAATTCAACATAACCTTTGTCTTGTCCATATTCATTTTAAGACCCACTCTATCAGAAGCTCTACTGAGGTCATCGAGCATTGTACCGAGGTCCTCCATGGTCTCAGCCATGACTACTACGTCGTCGGCAAACCGAAGGTGAGTGATGTACTCGCCGTTTATGTTAATGCCTAGCCCCTTCCAGTCCAGAACCTTGAAGACATCCTCCAACCAACGTATTTTAACTAATAGTATACTTGACTACTGATCAAACAACGGTGCCTTCAATATATTTCTAGTTTAATTATTGTTAAAGCCTTAACTATTGTTAATGAACTAATGGTTAAATTAACTATTAGTCATATTTTACTACTGATCAAACAACGGTGTTTGTTCTGTATGTTATCTATAATAAAATGTGTTCTGTGTACATAAATAAATAAATAAACGGGGCCTTAGAGCCAGTGTCGCCAGAGTAAAAGTTTAGTAGATATGTGTGTCGGTTTAAATGAACACTTTTCTACTTGTTGCTGAATACAACATACATAGGTTTACATAGGTTTTGATGTAAAACTTCTTTACGCACGCTTGACATGGGGAGTAAGTTAGTGAATGCGTTACGAAAGCGTTACGAAAAGTTAGGCGAACGGCCAAGGTGAGTCGGACTCACGCAGGTCGCTCGGTTCCGTACCACCCATCGACCTGATACCCCATAGAAACGGATTTAATTTACGAGAGTTCATCAAAAGACATCAAAGCACCGTGCGCGAAATATGAATTTTTGCATCTCTTTCTTACGCAGGTACCACCACATATCATATGTCTATGTTTGTTCTATTTTTAGTATTTGTTGCTAAACTACATAGTATGCACTATAATCAAACCAAGTTTGACGCTGGTATTGATGTATTACCGTTTTGAAGATAGAGTAGGAACAAAATTTTAAAAAAATGCATGTTTTTCGAGGTTTCTTATATGGGGACCGCCTTTGATTTTAGACTTTTTTATTTTTAGTGTTTTTCGTGATAGGCACCATAGTGACAGAAATTCCGTAAAAAAATCAACTGGTTATCTATTACCGTTACAAAGATAAAGCCGTGTGACAGATAGACGGATGGACGGACAGCGTAGCGAGAGTAATAGGGTCCCGTTTGGCACTTTTTGGGAACAGAACCCTAAGACTGTGCCTTACGAGAATAGAGTAACAAAACACAAATAATGCTTGTTATCTACCTGTTTTATAGTATTCTGAGTGCAATTTGGTGTAAATAATTAAGGCTTCTACAATGTTAACGTAAGAAAAATTACAACACAAAGGGTTGATCATATTTAATTTTATTATGTTGTGTATAAGACCAATAAAATTAATTAAAAACATTTTAATAAAATGTCCAATCAAAACTTAAATTAAATTTCAGTTTTATCAAATAATCTCACCACAAGTTTTATTAATTAACTTGTATGCTCAAAATAAATTAAAGCAAATATTTTAGTTTTGTAGGTTTTAGTTCTTAATATTATAATTAATATAATAATTTTTTACAATTACAACGGCAGTTGAGACAAAGGATCATTATACCCATGGAATTTTGTAGGTTTTGATACTCGCACAGTCTGGAGCTTTACACGTTAGACATATCGCACCTTCGGTAAGACAGTGGCATAATTGTAAGAAATTAATTAATACAAATGAAAGAATATAGAATTTTGGACTTTTCGACACCCCATATCGGTCCCTTTCACAAAGAACACCGATTTCATGACCTTTTTACCTTTTTGGTACGGAACCCTAAAAAACTGAAGTTTTTTTGGAATCCCACGAACTACGTTAACATTTCAAAAACGTCAAATCGGTCCAAGCCCGTTCCTATCACCTTGTAAACGTGGACACATCTATAGGCTTAAAACTTTGTGAAGTTGTGTGTTTTCAATTGCATTCATACATACGTATCTCCTACTACTATTATTTGATCTATGGTATCTCTGACTTATCTAGTTAATCGTTACAATACATATACAAATACATATCATTTATTCTGCAAATTGGATGTTAAAGATCACTTTTACAAGTCGGATATTTATAAAAACTAGATGACATCGGCGAGAAGAGACAGAGAGACATTAGAGAGAATAATATGCTGTTAATTGTGTGTTTAGGTCTCACTAGGACTTATGAAGATTAAATGAAAAAGTGGACTGTGTGTGTGCATTTAATTCAACAACGAGTTACAAGGAAATGCCCGCAGTCCAGCGCGTCGATGAGACGCGCCGACAGTTGTGGCTGGGCACTGCATGTGCTACATTCCTAAAGCCCCTAAAAGATTAACAAGGGCGCTCGCTCAACACTGAAGACTTCGTCCAGTGACGTGTAAATGTCAGCCATCACAAACTGTCACTCTAAAAAAGTAGGTATACACAGCATAAAGGATACGATTACAAACAAGGAGAATAAGCAACATAACAGTGACTACAATATTCACGCTATTTATGTAAACCACTCTCATATTATATTATAATTAGCTGTACTCGCGGTGCCATTAGTTTTCCGGGATGAAAAGTACCCGTGTGCTAATCCAGGATACATTCCACCTCTGTACTAAATAACATCCAAATCTCTTTAGCGGTGCAATTTACTCTATACGTCCAAAGTCAGCTGCATTTATAGTATTTATTTATTATATTTTGGTTAACATATTTCTACACTTATATAACCATAAAATAACCATACTGCGTGTATAAAAGAACTGAAAAGATGTAAACAAGACGTGTTTGTGATCAAATCTTTCAATACGAAATCATAACACGCAATAGGAGGCTACGTATGTTTTTAACCGACTTCAAAAAAAGGAGGAGGTTATGTATTCCGCGGCTTTTTTTTTTTTTTTTTTTTTTTTTTTTTTTTTTTCATGTATGTACACCGATTACTCCGAGATTTGTGGGCCGATTTGCGTGGTTGTTTTTTTATTTGGTAGAGGAAGTCCGCGCGGTGGTCCCATATAAATTTTATTGACTTAGGTCGATTAGTTTTTTAACCAGCTTCAATAAATCAGTTTAATTTAGCTTCGCTTACCTAGATGATCTACTAATAGTTTAGTTTTTCTGTGAATTATCAACTAAAAAGTATGAAATAAAAACTTTTTAACAAAAAAAATAAAACCGACTTCAAAAACCTTAACTAATAACAAAAAATAAAACCGACTTCAAAAACCTTAACTAAAAAGTAAAAAATAATCATTGTATGTATTTTAAAATGTTAACTTAAACAACATTTTTAAGGCGGCGCGTGGTTGACCCTTTGCGTCATGTAGCGCAATATCTATAGTAAAAACAGTTTATGTGAACGTACATGAAAATCACGCGCCGCCTTCAAAATGTTGTTTAAGTTAACATTTTAAAATACATACAATGATTATTTTTTACTTTTTAGTTAAGGTTTTTGAAGTCGGTTTTATTTTTTGTTAAAAAGTTTTTTTGTCAGTTTGTGATTTACAAAGATCGTAGATAGCCTCCGACTGTGTATAAATACGTAAATATGTCTTGTTTACATCGTTTCAATTTTTATTTACACGCAGATCCTTATTGCTTTTATAAATTTAATATTTATTTTACATTTTTATTTTTGTTAATTATTTATTTAAAATTAACATAATAATTTGGTTTTCTTTCAAGCCTCACTGAGAAAGTATTAGGTAGTCGGTTTTTGAAAAGTAACTAGTACATTCTGATAACGGACATCTCTACAAACAAAAGTCATTAAGGCAGCCAAGCTCTAAATCATAGCCATGTCGAATAATAATAATGTGTGATAATAATCTTTTAAGATTAGGGGCCCGTAGCGAAGCAATGACTGCATGGATTGTATGATCTGCGAGGTTAAGCTGCACTTACCGCGGTTAGTCGGTGGATCGAGACCCCTCCGTACCTCGGAGAGCACGCTGTCGGTCCCGGTTGTCATACGAATATCTATGGCAGTCGTTACGGGTAGTCAGAAGCCTGAAAGTCTGACAACTTATCTAACCTCCGAATGTCAGTATTACCCAGTAACTGGGTTGCGGGGGTCTGATGGCAGTCGCTACCCAGTAACTGGGTTGCGGGGGTCTTATGGCAGTCGCTACCCAGTAACTGGGTTGCGGGGGTCTGATGGCAGTCGCTCCGTGTAAAATACAGATGTTCAGCCGAATCTGGCTAGACTGGAAGCCGACCCCAATATAATTGAGAAAAGGCTCGGGGGATGATGATGATGAATAATGTTTTAAAGTCTGACAACTTATCTAACCTCCGAATGTCAGTAATACCCAGTAACTGGGTTGCGGGGGTCTGATGGCAGTCGCTACCCAGTAACTGGGTTGCGGGGGTCTTATGGCAGTCGCTACCCAGTAACTGGGTTGCGGGGGTCTGATGGCAGTCGCTCCGTGTAAAATACAGATGTTCAGCCGAATCTGGCTAGACTGGAAGCCGACCCCAATATAATTGGGAAAAGGCTCGGAGGATGATGATGATGAATAATGTTTTAAGATGTATCAATGGATGGTGGTGTCTTTTAAAAAGTCACTATGCACTTTCGAAAACATTACAATAAAATTTAGGTAGATGACATCTCTACATGTAGCAAGTGAACTCTAACATAAAACCATGTCAAGGTTGAGATCTGTTTGCAGAATTGCCTTTTGTGACAACTTTGTTTCTGTATTTCTGACAAATTGTTTATTGCAAGCGTCGTATTAATATTATTTCCATAAACTGTAACGTTTGAAACTGGAGATAAAAACAAATCTAATGACACCTCACACTTCAAAATCCATCGAGCTGTTTAGGCTACAGGAGGTCACAAAGAAACAAACAAACATACATACATGCATGCATAAACCCGAAAAACATTAGGTACCCACTTTCTGGGGCAATCGGGTAAATAGTAGCCTGCCGGCCAACGTCCATTGGGAAACTTCCTTACAACAAGCGCTATCTTCAGAAGCACAACTTTCGTTTCTTCCTTTTAGCTTTTTAATTTTAATATTATTGATTTAAGTTATAGGTTTGCTTGTGACAATTGCTATTACTTCTCAATACGTTACCCATGATGTATTAAATTTATCAAATTATTTTTATTAATTATTTTATTTATTAAATTTATATGTATTTTTTATTTGATGTATTATATTTTTTTTGTGGTCGCTCACAATGGGCCTGATAAGAAGGCTCAAAGTCACTCAAAGGGCAATGGAGAGGGCTATGCTCGGAGTGTCCCTGCGTGATCGAATCAGAAATGAGGAGATTCGCAGGAGAACGAAAGTAACCGACATAGCCCGAAGAATTGCCAAACTTAAGTGGCAGTGGGCGGGGCACATTGCTCGCAGAACGGATGGCCGATGGGGCAGTAAAGTTCTGGAGTGGCGACCGCGTACTGGAATGCGCAACGTGGGTAGGCCCCCCACAAGGTGGACCGACGACCTGGTGAAGGTCGCGGGAATCCGCTGGATGCGGAAGGCACAGGACCGGTTGTTGTGGCGATGCTTGAGGGAGGCCTATGTCCAGCAGTGGACGTCTTTCGGCTGAAATGATGATGATGATGATGATTAAATTTATCTGCGGAACGTTATAAAATTGATTGTAAAGTCGAAGTTCCGATACGTTTGTCTTTCTATTACGTGGGCCCCGTCGTGTGTTCGATTGGCAAACATTTGTCGAACGTGATTCAACTTAAAAGGATGGATTTATGTTACTATACTGGCTTTTGGACTCAAGAGAACTAACTTTATTTACAAGTATCTTTGAAAACAAATAAGATGGATGTTACAAATTCATGAAGTTGCATGAGATAGTCGGGGTACTGAGTCTCTAGACAACCTAGTCAGGAGTAGATATGAATACAAATATGCTCAAGTTTCGTACATTCTTGGACGGAATTAGGGATAGCTGTCTGTTTTTGTAGTTTTACTGGATTATAAAGCTTCGAGCTTTTATTTTTAAACATTGCCTTCGAAACATGATTTCATGGCAACGGTATTTTAGTATTCATACGCCTTTTTTTTTTTACAAGTGCTGTTAAAAAGAAAAACTGTTGCAGCAACTGAACATGCGTACTGGAAGGCGCAGCGTGGGTAGGCCCCCCACAAGGTGGACCGACGACCTGGTGAAGGTCGCGGGAATCCGCTGGATGCGGAAGGCACAGGACCGGTCGTTGTGGCGATGCTTGGGGGAGGCCTATGTCCAGCAGTGGACGTCTTTCGGCTGAAATGATGATGATGATGATGAACTGAACATGAAACGATTCAGGAATAACATATGGATGTCTTAAAATCATACAGATTAATAGTTTCTCTCAAAAGTTCCAACCCTATTAAAGATCTTATGAAGAATGAAGATAGGTAACAGTCACTAGATTGTTATTTATTTTATTTATTCATTTATAATTTATGTACACACAAAAACATATGAAAGGAGACAACATTAAAAGCTTTATAAGTTTAACGATTTTAAATTGTGGAAAGATAAAATCGCTCACGAGCAGGATTCGAACCTGCGACTCCTGGCTTTATAAGTTTGTTCATTGATATTGAACAAACTTACACAAATCTGTCATGTTCAACTCAAGATTGAGTTGTGTTCAAAACATGCAAACACATTCGATAACAGAGCTTGTAAACGTAGTTCTTGACGTGTACCCGAGAGTCAAGACATTATCAGTATCGGTATTCAAAAGATCAGTATTGACATGACACCGTCCGAGTCGCCTCGTCCTACATGGACGCTTAAAGGATTGTCACGAGGCGCCGGCCGACGTCGTGTCCCTTGTTAATATTCCAACTGACATCACCGGGATCCACTGTCTTGCGTATCTTGAATAGAAGGCTCCACAACAACAAAAGGCTTCCTGAATTTTGAGTAGTTGACGTAAAGACAACGGCGAACGGGAAACAACCTCTCAGTATAATAAAAGTAACTCTATCTCTTTTGTGATTAAAACAACGGACTCCGTCGTCTACGACGTAACGACTTTGAAAAGTAATTTTGTTTTCATCGCCCCTTTGATCGAAGCGAGTTTTTTGAACAGTATTTGATTCAGTGTGTAATTAGTGCGCGTGGACCGCACTACATGTCTGCTTAGCGGCGCGGTGGCTGCGCTGAGCTCATACATTTATACACACCACCCACCATTAGTCTGGGTCGCCATTGCCTACGTTAATTTATTTATCCGAGAAAATCACTATCGTACGACCGACAATTAGCTCCACAAGAAACTCTTAATTGATCGGCATAAAGAAGTCAACAGCGTTTTCTCTTCCAATAACGACTTAATTACGAGAGCATTCATAGGATTATCACGTTCATTCGAGAAGTTGACTAAATCCGTCCTAATCATACGCCTTTGTAGGTTAAGCACGATGAATTAATGTACCTTTGTTTTATTAAGCGTTTGTGATAGAGGAAGGAAAGCAAGCCTTCGGTGAAATAGGCGGCTAACGCGGCGTCGGACGCGCGCCTCACCGCCGGCCATCCGCGCGCATAATGACGCCAATTAGTCCGTGTCACCGCACCTAATTTATGTTAGGACCGGCCAAACCTTCCCCTAACTTTTCTCATAAATAAGCCACTCACAAAAAACAAGCAACCGGTATGCATTCAATGATAAAGCTTCGAATTGATAGCTGCGCCAACACTGTACAGCCATTACATTATAAAGGAACATTCTGTGGTATCCGTTGCCATAACACCGACATAGTTGTTTGGACTGCGTGAAATACCTAAACGATGATAACAGTATTCAATAGATAACTACAATACGGGTACAACAAACGATGATATCTGCTGGCATGTGCTGAAATAAAATACTTTATGTGAAACTCGACCATTACGTGTTTCACTGAACGAATATACCTACGTAGGTACATGTTCTGGTGAAATGGAAATAGCCTCTACAGAATGGCTTCTTGCACTAAGTGCCCATAATTTTAGGACATTTTCATTTAATGGTACTTAAAGCTACCAGTCTTCGTACCGTAATGATTTCTAATGACGTGCCGTAGCGTCGCTTAGCGCTTACTTTGAGAAATACCAAGAGCTTATAATGGTTCAAATTACTAACAAACAATTGACACAGAAAAACAATGAGAAACGAAAAATACATTGCTTCGTAATGACTTCAACTTTTTTTCTTTATTGTTGTAATTTCCTTTACAGTCGTTTACTAATGTTGTTTAGAGTCAAATAAAGGAATTGGGGCCGTATTATCCTATGGACCTCGATTATGAAGATTTATCTTGTAGGCGATTAACATTTTGTTATTTACCTTCACCAATCTCATATTATTGTATGTCACCAATGATATTTAGTAAAGATACGTTATACGCTCACAAAACAAACTAAAATAATGTTCCATACGCAGAGGCGGGACACTACATTCTGAGCGGGACATATACATTTCTTTCTTTTACATTTCACTACGCATTTCATTTACGCATTACACTCAACGGTATTTTGTTGACACGAACACGTGGCTAGCGGGAGAACTATATGTACGTATCGTTTACTTGTGTACGCGACACTGACTGAGGTTATGAGGCGATATTTAGCTCCTTTTGTACGCTTCATTTTGGTGCGCTAGTAACGTATCTAGCTCTTTTTATATTTAACTAGCGGTCCCGACAGACATTGTCCTGTCTCCCTAGAACTCGATCGCAGCGCCAATTACCGGATTCAATTGTGATTTCGACCCATCCAGGGAACCACTCAAAAACACACAAAACTCACATCAAAATCGGTTCACCCGTTTAGTAGGAGTTCAATGACATTCACACGTACAAGTTATGTAAGATTTAATGGTCTTTCTTCAATCCAGGGCCCTAATTCACATAATTTTAAGACGCGCCGGTCAAGTTACAATGACGGTGCAGTTCGTATCTGTAAGCGACCGTCAAAGATCATCAGAAAATCTTTATATGCTTTTACACGCTTTATATTAGCTTGACTTGTATCCATATAGATAGACATAGGTCTGTAACAAAATCTTTCAACGTATTTTTCAAGTAGTAATTATAATAACTTTGTTTTTCAATTGATAAGAATGGAATAATTAAGTTATCACATAGCAACCCAAACCGAATAATCACCTAGCAACACAAACAATAAAATGACAATGACGTTTTTGCTTGACAGCAAATAAAATAGGTTGTTGTCATTTGTTTTCTACATTTTTGTTTAAATTTCGATTCGAGTATTTTTTATGTATTTCAATATCTTTCTAGATTAATTGTCAATTTTTTATGTTCCGTGCATTTTTCAGATATTTTAGTTTAGTTATTCTGCTATTCGGGGTGGAGACGAATCCAACAAATCAGAGATAATTAAAATCGGTCCAGCCGTTCTTGAGTTATAAATGATGTAACTAACCCGACTTTTTTTTATATATTATGATATCTTCGTATGTCACGGGATCTTTACCCTGTGAATCCTTTTTCCTGAGTTCCGGATATTTCAACGCTGTTACAAGCGCCTTGGTCACATGGTCACGGATAAACTGAAGTTTTTGCGGGCGGTGGATGTTTATGAGTAAATCAACCGATCTACCCTCTTTCTTTTTCTTTTTGTACGTTGATTGCCGCTACCACTATCACATGTCACTCACAACTCGATTCTGTTTTTCCGGACTTGGCACAATTTAACCACTGGATTCCAGGTTCTCGACAGTTGACTTGTTGTTGTTTACATGGCAAATATCCCGTGACATACAATAATATTATAAAGTGTAAAGCGTGTGCTACACGGTGAGCAACCAGCCTCCCCACCAAGGTGACCTTGGTAGGAAGTTGTTTGCTGACAGCCGTCGTCAAACAAAATTTGGTGACAAACCACTGTCTACATGGTTGGCAACCAGCAAGGTCACCTTGGTGGGGAGGCTGGTTTGTTACCGTGTAGCAGACGTTTTAGTGACCATGTTAATTTAAAAGCTCATACTTCTCCAATCTGTTTGTCCATTGTGGTGATTAGAAAATTATCACCAAAAACCCAGCATTGAATGACTAATGGTCTGTTTTTAATAGATGCAGTAGGATAATAAAACCATTCCAGTTGCAATAACACACAGTCTCGCAAACAAGCGCAACAATTCATACCAGTAACAGATATAACAACATTTGTCAAGTTATTAGATTACACCCAGTAATAGCGTAACTAACTATTGCTTACATGGCACAGATTAGTTTATTGGATTTACATTACAACACAATAAATAGCTACAAAGCCTGCTACAAATCAATTAGGTGATCCGAAAGCCCGGCTTTAGATAAAAGCGACGGTATTTCCTTTATACTCGTGGTTAAAAGAATTCAATTACATAATACTAAGGAGATTAAAAAGGCTAACACAACTCCTTTGAGATGAGATAAGGTGGGTAGCTATTTAATTATTGGAAACGGTTTCCGCTCCGCAACGCTCAGCCGGTTAATTTCAAGTTTGAAGCTAAACCGATTCGACGACGCAGAATTAATTTCACTTCATAAATTCTTTGATCGCTAAATCTCTGATAGATGTGCTCTGAAATGGTATATATATTTAGCGAAACTAATCAAAGAATCCTTACTATTTTCCTATTTTTGCTTTTCTATTATTAAAATATGTGGAAGTGAGTTTGTTGACTTTGGGTTACTTACGTCTTTACTTTTATCGACCGGATTTAAATGAAAGACAAAGGTAAGAAATCTTTGTAGGGGAAGATTAAAAAATAAAACTAAGCAATTGGCTGAAATCAAATTTTCATAAACACAATCAACAACTAATTTACTCTATATAACACGCTTTTTAAATTTATAAAAAAAGCAAACCTGACAAAGTTCCGATTTGGAATGAATCAAATTAGATTATTATTGAACAACTTTTCGCTCGGAAGTGGTTTCCCTGATAAAAGGAAAAGTAATAAATTATATGGATGTTAAATAAAAAGACTTTATAAAACAGTAACCGTTATTATTTCGGTTTGGTACAAAGGAGATTTTTTCAGCAATTGTAGATAAATCATGTGAATTCGTTTATTTTATTTTGTTTTCTCATGTTTAACTTTTGTTAGTAACGTTATGAGTAGCAATTTCTTTTTTGTTGGCTAAAAATAGTAGTACTAAATCCTTTAATTTTAATCCATCAAAAAACGGTTATTGAGACACAATATATTTATTATTATTTCGCTGTCAACGAAACAATAAAATGCTGTCGCACCCGGTGAGTTTTTTTGTTTGACCATTCCCTCACCTGATGCTAAGCGATGCACGATGGTGCGGTCGGCAATAACAAAACAATAAATTATAGGTGTAGGCAACATAGAAATAAAATGAGAAGACAGATAACATAACTGTCACAAAGGCAGCTCTTCAGTGGTGTCATAGGGATTAAAAAATACCCGTGACACCACCATGCGTGGTATGATTCGGTGGTGCATGCACACTTTCCCAGCAAAAAATCACTCAAACCTTGAAGACTAAAAATAATATTACCACTACTTTTATTGAAGACCACCAAGGAATTCCACTCTTTAGTGGTACACATGATAAAGCTATTAGCAAATGGCTTTGTGCGTTAGGGTGGAATGTCTACCATAGGTATTAGGGTGGCGCATCGCCGTGCGTCTGAATGTTTTTGCTCACAAATGCGATGTTACAGATTAACAGCAACCGTATCGGTATTGTCAGAATCGGTATAAGAATGAAGCAACCTTTCAAACCCAGCTGTGAGAAGTTCGAAGAAATGAAATAAATGATTAAAATACCAATAAAAAAATATTTAATACTTTTTAACATTTTAGATCTAAGTAGACAGCTCTCCTTTAGGCACATTAAAATTTTACATCATATCAAAACTTCACACCACCTTCACACATTGACGGACATTAGGTAAATGAAACACAAGAAGTTTTATTGTTATTAAGTCTAATATGCAATTACTGTCCATCAATGTGTTAAATAATATTTTAATGATAGGTATATCAAGGGCGAACTATACGTGTAGCTAGCAAACCAAATTTCTGTTTTGTACACACAGACATAGTAAAAAATATAGACTAAGTGCTGCGAACAACCATAGTGAAGCCAACAAAAACCGCGCTCCTTCATGTACAACCAATGGTCACGCACACACATGCACCTTAAACCGTGCTCACCCCTCTCAGTTCACATGTCGCGGCATCTTCCAGTAAGCATCGCGAAAACAAATATCCTTCAGGTGCATGGTGTGTACGTGAGCACTGGTTGTACACGAAGGAGCACGGTTTTTGTTGGCTTCACTATGGTTGTTCGCAGCACTTAGTCTATATTTTATACTATGTCTGTGTTCGTACATGACCATTTTTAGGGTTCCGTACCCGAAGGGTGACATACGGGACCCTATTACTCTCGCTACGCTGTCCGTCCGTCCGTCCGTCCGTCCATCCGTCTGTCTGTCACAGGGCTGTATCTTTTGAACGGTAATAGGCAACCGGTTGAAATTTTCTCAGAATATGTGTTGCTATGAGGTGTATCACGACAAATACTAAAAACAAAAAAAAGTCTAAAAACAAAGGGGGTCCCCATACAAGAAACCTCAAAAACATGCATTTTTTTCAACGTTTTTGTTTTTGCTCTATCTTCAAAACCGTAATATATACCAGCGTCAAACTTGGTCAGATTATAGTGCATATTATGTAGTTTAGCAAAAAATACTAAAAATAAGACAAACATAGACATATGTGGAGGTACCTGCGTAAGAAAGACATGCAATAAATCATATTTCGCGCACTGTACGTTGATGTCTTTTGATAAACTCTCGTAAATTAAATCAGTTTTTATGGGGTATCAGGTCGTTGAGAGGTACGGAACCCTTACTGCGCGAGTCCGACTCGCACTTGGCCGGTTTTTAATTTTAAACCTAGGAATTACTACTTAAGTCATCAATCTTCCTTGCTATGATCTATAATATCTTTGATCTGTTCTTTTGTAAGGTTTTTCTTTTCAAACGGGAACTCTGGATGATTGTACCATTTCACTGGAGTCCTGAGTCTGTAGTTGCTGTTAAATCCTGATAGTTCCGTGACTTCCTCCGGCCTGAGACTAAAGTCTGCAATGTCGATGTTCTGGGCGATACGCTGCTTGTTCGTCGAACGCGGTATCGCCACTATATTTCGGTCCAGCTAAAACAATTAATAACAATCAGTTGCTATTACTGTTAGCCTGTATCATTCCCCTGCTGGGCAAAGGCCTCATATGGCCTTCGGCCCTCAGCCTGGTATGTATACGGAAAAGACAGGATTACGATAATTCCCCCATGACGATAATCAGTGTTAACGATGTATTAAGTTGAAACTTTTTTCAGTAAAAGAAGAGAAATCTTCAATGTAGAACGAATTATGGTAAGTTACTTTTAGTTCAAAAGTTCATCTACGTTAAAACAAATTTAATCGCAGATAAAAGATAAAAACACCATCAAGCGGAACTCCAGCGTTCTAGATAAACGCGTTCGTTCAAACAAGCTATCAGATTGATTTATTACATCGAAATCCTTCTTTAAACCAACACAGATACTTTAACAAAACAGTACACCGTATTTCTAAAACGTATAATATACGTGTTTTCACAAGCATATCTAACTCCTTAACTCCTTTATACGAATCGCTTGAATAAATATAAGCGATTTTCCACTTAGAGACGCAATCAAAGCCAATTGGGCCCGTGTACCCAACTTTAGGGTTTAAATTAAACAAGTTGAAAGTGATGTTGACACGTATTCCGAACTGTCACCTCGTCAAAGGTAGGGATAGTACGAGTTAATGGCTCGAAAGGATTCCGGCTCCCGATTAGGAGGGAAGAATCGAGGGAATTAGACCTGTCAATCTGTTACGATGTCGATTTGATTTGTATTAGTATTTCATTATCCAAGAAGCTTCAATATTGTTTGGTTTTGTTAGTGAACTTTTATTGTTGACTAGCTGTGCCCGCGACTCCGTCCGCGTGGATGTCGGAAAATAACATCGTGTCATAATTATGAACACAATATCTTTAAATATATAAATATAAGCACCTACACAGACGATTACACTATTTACCGACCATACTATATTTTGTTTTTACAACCAACCGGCTAAGGTGATGGAATTTCATGGAATTAGCCCGAAACTCCCTCATTCTGAGAAGACGCTCGTGTCCAGCAGTGGGACGTAATTGGGCTGATTATGTTATTCTATAACACTAACCACATCTCTTCTTATGCTGAGAAGAGGCCCGTGTCCAGCAGTGGGACTGTAATGGGCTGGTAATGTTATGTTATTTTAGAATACTAATAATATCCAGTTCATTAACTCTTCTCATTTTGAGAAGAGGGCCATACCCAGTAGTGGGACAGTAATGGGTTGACTACGTTATGTTATTCTATATTTTCTAGTTTCTTAACTCTTCTCGTTCCGAGAAAAGGTCCGTGCCCAGCAGTGGGGCAGTAGGTAATGAGCTGATTATGTTATGATAATCTATTACACTAACAATATCCAGTTCCTTAACTCTTCTCATTCCAAGAAGAGGGCCATGCCCAGCATCGGGACAGTGATGGGCTATGTTATGTTATTCTATATTTTCTATAATACTAATAGAATCCAGTTGTATTTTTAGGAACCTGCAACCTGCATACAACCAACAATCATGACCTCTACTTTGTATGCAACTTAATACAATAGAGGGGTCAAGCTGTATCAGTGATCTACTCAACCGATTCAGATAAAACATACCCTATATTTTAAGTTAGACTAATACCAATACAAATGCTAAGTTTCATTACGATCCGTTCAGCCGTTTTCACGTGATGAGGTAACAAACAGACAGACAGACAGGCATAAATTTATTAAACGATCGATTCGTGTTCTATAGCTTATTTCTAGTCCCCCTAGCCGGTTTTAGCGGAAAAAAAACTCAATGTACAGACTTTTCGACCTTTACAGTTTTATTATAGTGTAGATAGATGTGCTAGAAATAATTGTCTAAACTAAAAAATTGGCAGATACTTCAGCATTAGAATATACTTTACAACAACGACTATAACAACACAACACATCAACACACACAACCTCATCATTATGTCTTAATTATTATTAATACGACCTATACTAAGTATTTGTTTATACATGGTATATTCCTTCTTTGTTTTAGATAAAGAAATAAAGCGCTTATGCGTGACACATAAAATATAGGTCAGTTATCGATTATTGGACACTTCCTTCAATATATTATTAAGAATTAATACAACCCGTACACATATCATGGCTACATTACATAGTTTGCTGACGTTGCTGAGAAATAATTATTTTTATTTAAATATCACTTTGCTACGTCATCCTTTGTATGTTTTCGGCTAAAGTAGTGTTAACAGGTAAAAGGACAATGTCTGCCATTGCAAGGAGCTTAAGCCCACTAACTAAAATACAGTTTCAGCAAACACTGAATAAACTATTTAATTCTACTTTGCTGCAAGTAATAAAATACCCGTTTAAAATCTTTATAAAGATGCGGTTTTTTTTAATATTATAGGATGGCGAAACCAGCTAAAGGCCCACCTGATGTTAAGCGGTTACCTTTGCCCATAATAACTGCAATACCACCTAGCACTGCAAATTTCACGTTAGTCTAACTGAGACATGAAAATGGAAAATCTCATCTGGTATGTTATTTCACTGGCACCCGTAGCCTTCACTGCCATTGTCATTTAGCTTTGAAATCCTTTGGCCTATTGTCGGAGTCTCATGTAAAGACAACAATACAAGTACAGTACAGTATGCAGTGATGATTTTGCATACTTTATTCAATTTTCGGATTCTAGTATAATTCGTATAAGCGCTACCAATATACAATAGCCGGTCATAAATCTCTTCGAAACATTTATGTCTGTCTATAACAATACTTACCAAATATCTTAGCAGTATTTGCGGCACCGTCTTATTGTACTTGAGCGCTAACCCATGCAGCAAGGGATGATCGGCGCGGGGTTGCGGCCCATCCTTCTTGCGGCCGAGGATGGCTCCAAACGGGCTATATCCCATCACGACCACGCCGCGTTCACGGCACCAGTTCACTAATTCATCTTGGGTTATAGTGGGGTTCACCTGACAAAGAAAAATGTTGTATTTCGAAATAGGTCTCATCATTATCGACATGGTGGCAACCTGTCACTACACGTGGCGTATATGGAAACCCTCCCAGTATTCAGCCCGGCCACTGATCCGAGATACGGAAGACTTTAAAGTCTTATTTCAAACAATGGTTATAGTAACCAATATTCCAGTAAACCATTATTCAGATCTGAGGACGATCTGAGTTCGGGAATTAATTTCGGAGTACATTTTAAGGAAAATTAAATAAAAATCTTCCACTATTCAGAATCTTAAACGTATAAGTAATTTGCACAACCACCGATTGGAGATGCTGAGACTTCCAAGTATTAAATTATTTCAAATAATGGTTACAGTCCATTGGTAAAGTCCGTCCGTAAAGAGCTAAATCACTCTAGGGATTCATATTTAAAATGTTTTTTAGTGCGATGTAATCCCCCCGCAGCTCGGAACCACAATCAGGATAGCGTTTATACATCCAAGTACTGAAATCAGCCATTGTCTACCCTCCCGGACCTTAGAAGCATTAGGGTTCTAAGCAGTGGTGATTTCCATATACGCCTGCACGTGCACGGCATAAACTTCCACCCTTTTGCCAAAATATTCTGTTTTGCACTAATCTTGCCCAGACTTTTCCAACAAGGTGGAATACATTATATAGATTCATCCTGCTATAGTATTTCTGAATTAATATTCGACAGCTCAAACGAATATCATAAGGCCTGTCTCGGAAAGTGGTAATGAAGAATAATAACAATAGGGCGTAGTGGAAATGGCCTATAACTAGTAGAGTCCGATAAATATATATCATCAATCACTGTAACTGTGTGTGTTTAAGATCACGCTTTATTTACTTTATCGACAAACAATATCTTAATAAAAAATATTTAAAAAAAACGTGTTTGGTCAGTCCCCCCGTTAAGAACGAAGTAATCCTTTAAATTCATATTTTTTTGGTCGGTTCATTATAATGCAAAATTTCGCAACTATAATACAAGCATAAATGGCAGGAAACATCATGCGTTGGACTGAGATACCTCATGGCCCAGGTTCGATCCCTAGTAAAACATGTCTTTTTGTATGTTTTATTAAGAGTTAGCTGTAAATTTGACGTTTACCACCAGATGGCGCTTAAAAGTGAGGTCAGCTGACAACTCTATGTCCGTATAATCAATTATTCAATTAACTCTATCGGTATAACGCAAATCTTAGCGTGACGTGACGCTACATTTTCTCCCAATCACACCTACCGCAAGCCTCCATCTCCATAAGGAACTTCTTTCCAAAAAAATCGAAACTATTGTCACAGAATATCTAATAGTTGCTATTGTATTGTCATCAATAAACCGATGGACATAAAAATATATTTTATTGATTCGTAGCAGACGGTTACACAGCCAACGAAGCGAGCTAAATAAAAGCTTTTAAAAGTGAAGATAAGGATAGGTTTAATTTTAAAATAAGTGGTACACCAAATTGTTATAATATTGGATTTCTAAAATATTTTCTACTGTGAACATATTCTCATTATTTTTATTGGGATCAAAATTTGCAAACGTTTTCGTAAAGCTGACTCGCCCGCCTTTGTAAACGTAGTAATAAATTCTTTTATTACATAGCTTCAGGCAAAAATTGAATAAACAAACCTCAATCTGAAGTACTGCAGGTTTAATCTTCGAGTTTTCCCAAAGCCTTTTCATTTGTGTCAGGTTAAAATTGGACACGCCGATAGACTTGGTCAAGTTCATCATCTTGGCGTCCTCCATACCCTTCCATGTTGTCAAGTAATCAGTTTGGCTGACGGTGCCGTCTTGCTGAAAATTAGATATTGTTATGATAAATATTTGTGTCCCACAGGACACAAATATTTGTGTGACGAGCATAAGTGTTTGTGTTGGTCGGGGTGTTTCTTTGTGTATTATAAGTATGTTTTTTTTTTATTCTTCAGGACAACAAACAATTGCGCAATAATGCATAACACAAACAAAAAGATCATACAAAACTTAGGTAATCACGCAACCAGCACCGTTATCCACAAAATAATACGTACAATTTAAAAAATACAGCAAGCATAATGCACTTTTTCTTACAAAACTTGTGGGTATGCATAATTTGAAAAAGTAGTTTACAATTCATTTACTAAAACATTTTTTTGTGACATTGTTTTCATATTGGGCGAGTGACATAACAAATAAGTCAGTATCGGCAAAATTATCATTATATGACTCCATAATTCGCCGCAAGGGAGCACGTTCTCCCACGTTAGTTCTGCAGAGCTTGGGAGCAAGTAGTCTATGAGTATAAGTATCACGAATTCTTTGGGAACGACTTGGTATGCGAAGGTATATTTGGTTCATAAGCTGATTGCAATCTAATTTATGATGAATAATTTTATATAAGAGTGATTGATCAAAACACAGTCTTCTTAGATTTAGAGTTGGTAGAGAGAATTTGTCTAAAAGAATATGATATGATGACCATTTTTTGTAAAATTTATAGTTTAAGAACCGAAGATATTAACAAAAAAAAAAAAAAAAAAGTATTATATCCATTGTCTAGTACCCATAGTACAAGCTCTGCTTAGTTTGGGACTAGATGGTGCTGTGTAAAAATGTCTCAAATATTTATTTATTTATTTATACTACGAATTCTTCAAAAGATTTTTAAGAACAGTTACTTATGGTAGCCTGAATAACAGCATGAGTAAGGTACGCAGTATTACAACGTGTTATTGAAATAACTGAAAACCTCTTAAGGGGTCACTGTACTTACCAGTATGAAGAACTTTTACCATAGTTGTTCCCATAGGACCAACCCTGAAAATGCGAAAAAACATAAATCGACAAAACGTAGGGAACAGCTGATGTTTTTTTCGCGATTTCTGGGTTGGTCCCAAAGTATAAGTTGCTCATAATGATGAGTAGTTTGATGTATCTAACACTACCATATATGTATAACAACTGTAACCACTCAATCAGAAACAATAAAGTTAACTTTACTTTACTCTAATTTACTTTACAATGGCCCCTTAAGGGGTTTTCAGTTATTTTAATAACACGTTGTATTAGTACCTATCTACCAAGTTCTCATATTTTTCTCGATTTCACAGACACGGACTGACTGCTGAAACTGAACTGTGTGCCACGCAATACATCAAATAAAAAAATTACAACAATAACCTTTATGTACCTCTAATTGAGACAGATAACAAATAAAATTAAAGAAATCCAATTTTTATACTATGAAAACTTTACAAGAATTAGACTTTTATTGAATTATGCCTCAAAAACTTTCAAGTATTTTGGATCCTTAAGCTTTTAGACAGGGTCAAAACAAGGTGCATAGCACATAAAACCTTAGGGTCCATTCAAACCAACCACACCACAGCGGCAAAAATGTCGCCAGGCTTTGGTGGTGTTTGAATGGTTGCGTTGTTACAACCACATATTAAGTGTGGTTACGATGTAGTTGCGTTTGTTCAGCGACAAAATATATTGGGTACGGTACGTACGTATGGCGGTTGCGGGGTGGTTGGCCACTTGTGAGCGAGTGCCGCGAATGGTTGCCGTTTGTGGCCGCGATGTCATCGGTATTGACTACACTTTCGTGACAGCCGCTGCACGCGACAGCAAATTATGGTTCAGTGTACACTTGAATTAGAAAATCGCCCTTACTGCTTACGAAATAAAGACGCTGTTAATGTCAAACAGTTACTACTGAAGTGCGGTCGCCGTACGTGTGAATAAAATTACTCGTTTCCGTAACATTTTGCGCCTGACGACATTTTTGCCGCTGTGGTGTGGTTGTGGCACACGTCTGAATGTTCACTATCCTTGACGTTACTATCACATAGTTCAACTGGTGAAGCTTATTTTAACTATGGAACAATGTTTCCCAGAAACTTGAATTTCTACGAGCTGCGGCCCGACTTGTAGTGTGTATTTGTGTAGCAATTATCATATCGGTACGTTAGTTTCTCTTAGTTTATACATACATACTGTTGAGAGGAAAACGTAATATATTTGAATTGATTTTTTTTTTACCTGCTTATTTAGTTTTTAGTACAGACGGTGATTTATAAAAAAAACCCTGACTACGCTTTTACGTTATTCGAGCCTAAAATGATGTAGACCGATGAATGTTTTTATTATTCTACAAAATGAGCATAGACAGATTAGACGTTCAACTTAACCACAAACTACTCTACGAACTTTGCTGACTGGTTATATTAACACCACAGCCAGCATGCCGACTTGAAAAAAAAAGGCAAAGCTTTTAGCCCATACACCTACTGTATAATTGCGCAATATTAATCATCATCATCATCCTCCTGCCCTTATCCCAATTTACTTGGGGTCTTCGTAGCATGTATTTTTCTTCCATATATCTCTATCAGCCGTCATCTCCGTGTTCACTTTCTTTCTATTCATATCATATTTCACACAATCTATCCATGTTTTCTTCGGTCTGCCTCTTTTCTTATAGCCATCCACATTCATACTTAAAACTTTCCTCGTAACATGCTCCTCATTCCTCCTCATCACATGTCCATACCATGACAGTTTGTTGCTACTTAACTTCTCTGTCACAAATAATATTGCACAATTATTATTGAATCGTTCCGATCTTCATTTATTTGTCTTTCAATCTCACCCATAAACGGTCAATATCATTGCGCAATTGCAAATATTGCGCAATTATATTGTAGGTGTATGGGCCGCCTTAGAATAGAGAATACTACATACTTAAATCCTGTGGGGTAATTGCTACGAGGAAAGAACCTACTTCTTTAATCGTAGGGTAATTGTGTAACCCAGTTACAATGACACTAGCTTTCATTCTGACATTACAGCAGAGGATATTCATTGCGTGCGTGGTGCATAGTTGCCAACGATTGTAGTCTTTATTCGTAGATAGTTGCCGATAAGATGGATTGTCAATAATAAATTTATTGTCAAAATATACGTAGGTAGCAATGAACATTGAAATCAACATAATTGGGATAGCACGAGTTACACAATTTGACAGGTGGCATGTAAACTAAGTGGAGCAAAAGTGGTGGGTTCCAAAAGTTTTTGGAACTTGTGCTTTCATAGCCAATTAAATCAATGACAAACCTGCAGGTAAATAGTAAAGATAGAAGTGTATTTATTAAGTACCTAGGGAATATAAATCAAAGCCGTTACCTATAGGTAGAATCCGACTGAATATGTCATTAAAATTCAAACAAAATATGAACCAAGAACATGGAACTGATGTTTAAAAAGGACATTTCGATTAATCAAACGATAAATCAGGCTTTATACCGATTCGAATTATTATTGTTACTATATGTTATACACATATACATAAGTCGAATATACACGGTGAATTTTCGCTGGAATTGGAAATGAAAAGGGGTCGTTGTACTCATCGTTATGAACAATTTTATGGGACCAACCCTGAAACCCAACATTTGTGTTCACATAAATCGACAAAATATAGGGATGAGATGATTTTTTTCTCGCGATTTCATGGTTGGTCCCATGGTTAAAATTATTCATAATGATGAGTACAATGCTATTTTATTCTGAAATTACAACAATATTTATTCCTTGGTGCCTAGCTTAGTGCATAGTTGTTACGTAGATGACTTGTTTTAACATCCTCATACAGTTCAATGAACATTGTTGAATAAAAGTTGCTGCGATTACGAGTGCTGTGTTTTGCAATTACCCCTAATTGCAAAACACAGCACTCGTAATCGCAGCAACTTTTATCCTAGATCCTAAAAAAAGCATAATTTTATTGTAAAGGAATTATCAAGAATAATCATATTATAAATCCGGCCAAGTACGAGTCGGATCACCGCACTAAGGGATCCGTACCACTTTCTTTTTTACTAACTATTTGTTGTTTAACTATATGGTATTTAAATCAGAGGCTTGTAGGTATGTATTACCTTATTATTTGCCATGATAGAGGCTATATACACATATTTTGTAGAAAAATCAATTGACTACCGATTACGGTTAAACAGATAGAAAGAAAGAAAAAAAAACCCGCCGAATACATAACCTCCTCCTTTTTTTGAAGTCGGTTAAAAAATATTTATTTGACACAACTGAGACACATACAAAAGAAAGGATATACACATACATGAACAAGAAATAGATTTAGTGAATAAGTAATACATGAGTAACAAAGCGAGGAAAAAGTCATTGACAGTAGTCATGCGCCGTATGTGTCTCAAAATTGTGACAAATGGGAGTCCAGCTCAACATCATTATCATCATTTCATCAGCTCAGAATATTGCCAGGTTATTAAACCTGACGCTAGTATTCTGCTGGATCCCTGTTAGAAAGAAAGAAAGAAAGAAAGAAAATATGTTTATTGGCACAAACAATCAAATTTAAAAAAGGAAAATAACATATAAAATTAAATATATGTAAATGCCAAAGGGCCACCAGCTCAGCATAATGTGTTGTGACGTAGAATATCGAGCAAACTAAACATTTGTAAAAATCGTTTGTGAGTGTGTGTGTATTATGAATGTGATTATGAATAACAAATAAACATTTTGATTTGATTTTTAATAGAAATAAATATTAAGTACACGATAAATAATTTTGAGTGCCTAAAATAAATAAAAATTATATTTTATGTACCCGAAATATAAAGACATATACCAGGCCCCTCAGAAAGTATTGCGAAAAAAAGTTTTTATATATGGGAGACTGGCCAGTTATAATGTTTTTCGAAAATATGATTATTTATAAGTAAAAATAAGTAAGTTCCAATTTCAAAATTTCCCTCCACATTTTTTGCGAGTTAATTCAAAGTATTGTGTCTCACTGAAATATGGATCTGCGCCGGGAACATTTTAGAGCTATGATTTTATACGATTTCAAGTGTCGCCTGAAACCGGATGAATCGTACGATAGACTTCAAATGGCATTCATGGATGAAGGCCCTTCCAAGGCAACCGTATATCGTTGGTATAACGAATTCAAGCGCGGTCGACCAACTTTGGGGGATGACGAAAGAAGCGGTCGCCCTTTGACGGCTGTTACCGAAGAAAACGTGCTAGCAGTGAAAAATTTAATCCAAGACAATAGGCGAATTACATATCAGGAGATTCAACACATATTGAAGATTGGATCAGGAAGCGTTCACGAGATTCTACACAGCCATCTTCGCGTGAGGAGGATAGTATCACGCTGGGTGCCGCACAACCTCACCGATGCTCAGAAGCAGGCCCGGGTGGAATGGTGCCGTGATATGCTTAACAAATTTGAAGCAGGCTCGTCTCGGCGTGTTTACGACATCGTTACAGGTGATGAGTCCTGGATTTATCAATACGACCCAGAAACCAAGCGCCAGTCGACTGTTTGGGTGTTTCAAAATGAGCCAACGCCTACCAAAGTGAAGCGATCTAGAAGCGGGGGTAAGATTTTGATCGCTAGCTTTTTTAATTTGACTGGCCACTTGGTATCAATTCCCTTACGGGATCAAAGAAGCATTAATGCCGAATGGTATACTACCAAATGTTTGCCAGAAGTTTTCTCTGTTATAAGCAACAAGCGACCAAACACAGGGCTCCGCGGGCTACTGCTCCACCACGACAATGCACCTGCGCACACCGCACTCAAAACGAGGGACTTCCTGGACAGCACGCCAGTCAAACTCCTGGGTCACCCTCCTTACAGCCCTGATCTAGCACCGTGTGACTTCTTTTTATTCCCAAAAATAAAAAATCAGCTCAAAGGGATACAATTTTCGTCGCCGGAAGATGCGCTGGCTGCGTTCGAGCAGGCTGTAAACGAGGTGTCTGCGGCGGACTGGAAAAAGTGTTTTGAAAACTGGTTTAGGCGCATGAATCTTTGTATAGAGGCTGGTGGAAAGTACTTTGAAAAGATTTGATAAAAATATATGTACGTATAGAACAATTTTTTTTAGTTTCGCAAAACTTTCTGAGTGTCCCACGTATTTATTCGCAAACATAGCGTACCATAGTACAGAAGAAAACAAAGTTTACCTTTATATCAATCGTAAATCTATAATTAATGCATTATTATTAATACATTGAACTATCCTTTAACTTCTCCCATGGTTATAAATCCTATATATCGAAGTATTTTGAATTGAATTAGGTTCCCACACATTTTAATCAGTACATCATTAGATAATTTGTAAACATCGTTATGTGATACTCGATAAAATACTGCCAAATAACAAACCAATAATAGATTGAAGGACCATTAAGACATAAATAGATACAACCCTGTGTGTGACAGACAGATGGACAGACAGATAGCGTAGGCATACAAAATAGTCCCATTAGTACCCTTTGGGTACGAAACCCTAAAATAATAATCCTGTTCCACATTAGCATAATTGGCTATACACGATATTGCTTCTAGTGTTCTTTCAAGTCTGGCTTTTAAAAGTTTCTAGAGAAAAGATTGTTGTATGATAAAAGCGTCCTCCAACATATAGAAAACTTAACTAAAAGTTTAGAAGCTTCCAATAAGTCTTTTCTGTTAACTTAAGTCAAGTGTTTTCAATAGACATCACTTTACTTATTCATTCTTTAGACATGGCTTTGTTTGCCGTTGCGTCGATGCTGTCCACATTTTTTTTTATTCTTTTTTATTGACGTCTGTGGTCTAATGGTCCGAGTGTCGGACTGCTGATCACGAGGTCGTGGGTTCGATTCCCACAGGACACAAATATTTGTGTGATGAACATAAGTGTTTGTGTTGGTCTGGGTGTTCTTTATATATATATTATAAGTATGTATTTAAAAAAAAAAAGTATTTAAGTATTATATCCGTTGTCTAGTACCCATAGTACAAGCTCTGCTTAGTTTGGGACTAGATGGTGCTGTGTAAAAATGTCCCAAAAATATTTATTTCTTTATTTCTAGGATGAGTAATGTCAAAGATATAAATTGTGGAAAGACAAAATCGCTCGCGAGAAGGATTCAAACCTGCAACTCCTAGCTCAGTACGCCATTGCTTTAGCTACTAAGCTACCGTGAACACTGCTCGTGGTATCGAATTTAACTTCCACTTACGTCTTACGTCAACGTCAGCAACACAACATCCCATTGAGCATGGTATAATAACACCAGGTAGTCTCTTCCCGTGACAGCTAGGTCACGTGATTGCCTCCGTACTACGTCATCAGCCGTGGAGCCAATAGCGGGCTGTTAGCGTGACACTTGTCAGTTTGATGTGGTGCCACTTTGTGAAAATAAATTACCCGACCAAAATGCAACCTATCACAGTCCTCTGCTGGGCATGTGGTTCTTCTAAGTTAAACTATGGTGCACTAAATCCACAGAGCGGGAAGAATTTTATAAGTAGGTACCAAATAGTTCCTTCTAAAATTAAATATGGTATAACCTATCGCTAAGAAGACAGTATCGAAACCAAAAGTTCTGCTGTGCACAAAAAAAAATAACTAAATTCTAAAACTAGACTATAAATTCCCTCGTCAAGGCTGTTTCGAAAGCCGTTTGTAGGTTAGACAGTTTAATAGGTACCAGTCTGGAATATCGAAGCTGCATCGATCTTTGTACTAATAATATCGTACTGCCAATATTGTGATGAAATATTGGTAAGGCGAATAATTAAATACATAAATTTACGGAGTTTTAATGCTTATTGTCATTAGAAGCATTAATGTTTAAAAACCAAATATTAGTATGAAACTACGAACTATGAAAATACGATTATTTTCTCATGTTGACGTTTTATGAGAATATGTGGTTGAAATGATAGTAAATCCCCAAGGTTGGTGACGAAATTGTTGGCCGTGAGCGTGGGTGTGCTGCATATCTTGAAAATATACTTTTCCTAGCTCTCATGACTTCAGAACTGGCGTCTGATAATTTTTCAAATGCAGGGCTTGGGCTTGGCGTACAAGCACTTTAATTTGTACCTTCACCCACGCTGGGATCGAGTATACTTTCAAATGCAGGACTTTAAAATATACCCGATGACAACAAAGAATCGATAGTTGGACGTACAGACGGGGATAGGAAAGACTAACCCCCAGTTTCTGGAAGGCTGATCAATTAGATCTAATGTCAAATCTAATGTCAGCTCCTGTGATTGGCCGGCAAAAATGTTAACAACCAATCACATAGCTTGACCTGAGATTTTACAGCTGATTAGTTAATTTTTGCGTTGATCCGCCTTTCGGAAACTGGGGGTGAGTCTTGGAACCAAGTTGGGACAGTCAACCGCCCCCGAGAATTAACGAGGTTTTTTTCAAGGATAAGAATAAACCAGTTCTTGAAAACCCTTAAATTCCTGGTTAGATCCGACTCGAATAGATTTAGGTTAGATGCCTTAGCCTTCCTATTGTTTGTTTTCTAAACTTGAATAACCTTTTTTATAAACCCGAATTAATCACTGGTGCCTGAGATACAGGTTAATTCCTAGTTCGGGCACCAGGTGCTTCATCATCAACGAAGCGAACGGTCACTATGTATTGTGATTGTAACTCTTTATTTGCTTTAAGAAGCCAAAATTGTATAATATTTGTTGTTTGTCTTTTTTATAAACTATTTAAAAATAAACGATAATAATCCGGGCTTATTATCCGGTATCCGGCTAAATGAATTTAGGCCAAATACCGGATAGTTATTAGATATCCGTTTCATATCTAGATAATTAGTAAAATAATACAAATAATTTAGATGAATATTCAATGTATTGTATTTTATAACATAACATAACATAACATCACGCCTGTATTTCCCCGAAGGGGTAGGCAGAGGTGTAATGGTACACCCACATTTCGCCAGTTATGTTATAGTCCCATGTAATAAGGGGCGAGCCTATTGCCATTGACCGGGCACAAATCCAGAGTTCGGGCTGCTACTGAGAATTTCCTAATGAAAAAACCAAATAACACTTTGCCCGACCCGGGAATCGAACCCAGGACCTCGCGCTCAGCAGTCACGCTTGCAACCACTAGACCAACGAGGCAGTCAGTTGTATTTTATGGTGTACAATAAATAAAGCATAATCATAATATTGCCAATCTTGGAAAAAAAACTCTTGAATGGGGGGGGGGGGGTGAAGCCGTAACTCGGAAAAGGTCTTAATATACACAAAAAACCAAAGTACATTACCAAATTAAAAATAACACTATCATGTTGGGCTCGGGTATAGACTTAAAGAAAGCTAAACGAACATAAGTATACCCAAAAAAAAAATTGTAGCCAGGTATAGTTTCAAATGCGTAAGATAGTTAACCTAACTCTTATTTATGTATGTGTTATACCCGACCTCAGTACTATGGAGTGCTGAGTAAAGGTATATTTTCCAAATATGCGTGTGGGCTAACCGTAGGTAGGTACTACCTACTTAAGTTTCATCGCTCGAACTCTGATGCACCTCAATATAAAACATGATTATCAACCAATACGACATATCACATGGACTCCTACCATGAACGATCGTGTGAGGATTTTGCAACAATCACTGTTTGTCATTGAGATTGATAACTAATTAGGTTTTTTGGTGATTAGTGAAAGGTTGAGGAAACCCATCTACTTTCATAATTTTGTAAAGAAAAATAAATCTATTTTTGAATGTTATTTAAGATTCGCCAAAGTTTGTTATGACCCTTTCCCTTAGTCAGTTAGTCAGTTTTGCTATTCATTTTAGATAGCGTTTATGTTTAATAATACAAAACTTTTGACAATTAATCACATTGTCAGCTAATTACGAGAACAAATTTGTTAACTGAAATTATCTTTTGAAGGTAATTCTAGCAAACCGTGTCATTAGATACTGACAAACAATATAACTTGCTTTTGCATATCAAAGTAATGTAAATTAAAACAGTTTTCAGTCAGTAAAATCTCATTATTCCCATAGTCTCACTTGCAAAAGAATAAACATCAAAGCAAAACATCTAAATTAAATCTATATATACTTATATCTTGAAATCTGCATAGAATATAGTCTAGTTTGTTCAATCTCGTCATCTCGTCTACAAATATACCGCTCTACATCTATCTTCCTGAAGCAGCGTGGGGATGGTCTACTCACATCACAGACCAGGAAGCCTCTAGACGCTGATTAGTTGGATACCTCCGGTCACCACGCAAATGCAGTACCACTGCATATCATACGCCCGCCTCCAATCGGAACATCACTCCGACAGCGAGTGGCACCAATCATACCACCGAACTTTTGAGCCGACCAATCATAACGCGGCGTCCGCACTCCGGCTGTCGGCAGCGCCAGGTCTTGATTTTTTTCGAGGCGGGGCAAAAACTGCTGTTTGCCATCCCCCGTCCGCCAATCCCTTAACTTGAGAAAAAAAAGGTTGAGCTCTATGCTTTGTATGAAATAAGGATATTTTTAGGCTATTGAATTTTTTCGATCTAAATTTCGGGCCCTCCTGATAGTGAGGCCCAGGGCTGACTGCCCCTGCCCCCCCGCCCTTAGTCTGCCACTGCCGCAGAGATAGATAATAATAAGTAATGCGCGTCTTATTCATCGCAAACTTGCGGTACACTGGGTGGTATACCCGTCTGCCACGCTTCGCTTGAATTTGCCGGCCCCTGAAGTTGGCGCCCGGAGCACGGGCCCCTGCTTGCCCCCCCCTTAAATCCGGCGCTGGGTCCCGCCTACATTTTACGACGGTTTTCTCATGGAAAACTTTATTTATGCGGCGTCTTGAGGCTTACTGGTATTTGACTCACATTCATGGTCATCTAGGTACGGCCGACCGCACGTCGGTGGTAACACTTTGACATTAGCAGCATCTTTATTTCGTAAGCAGTAAAGGTGGTTTTCGAATTGACGTGTTACCACTGTCATGCAGTCGACTGTACATACAATTTAATATATAGGTACAAACACTTATGAATAACATTGTACTACGGTAACCAAACCCCTAACATACAAATATTTTCAGTGTACCACAGTATACCCGCAGGACCACGTATGTTCAACAGTAGACGTTTTCCATCATTTATTATTGGAGGCTAAAATTACAAGTTCAATCAGACTACTTCTGTTCTAGGAGGTCCTTTTTTTGTTTTCGTGTGGGGAAGGCGGAGGGATATTTCGAACTCCTGCTTATTAAAACCACACGGTGGCCATCCTCATCAGAAAATAGAGGAGCTCAGGGAACTCCAATGGACCGCGCCGGTTATAGAAGGATCTGAGTTCAAACTAGGCTCGCTCCTCTGCCTTTTACAATTCATATGTGGATATGGATTATAATTTGATTATCAGAATAAAAACATCGTGAGCTAACCAGTACACCTGCATGAGAGTGTTCCATACAGTTCTCGATGGTGTGCGTAGTCTGCCAACCTACACAGTACGAACTTAATCGCAGAGCAAGATCGGGAGAGGGCCGATTCCGCTCGGAGAAGGAGGCGCCGGGGAAAAAACCGCCCTGACGCAAGGCCCAGATAGGGCAAAGGGCCGCATCCCCTGCCACCACATCTGGCAGGGGACCTTCGGGATTGTGGACGCTAATAGTGGGGGGACTCAAGGCGTCTATTAAGGGACCCTGGGGAGGACAGCAGTACGTGGTGGTCGCGTGCTACTGTGGGGGAAAAATGTTGTTTTCCCGAGACGTGCCAAAGGCATAGCACCAGAGGGACACCGGCGCGATCCAGTGGAGTTCCCGGAACTCCTCTATCTTAGTGGTTTTAGTCGGTACTCTTTCCGACTAAAACCACATACCCCCCCGCCATCCCCAGATGGGGGGTATCCATGAGGATTTCCACCCGATAAAAATAACTTTCCTTCTATTCTTCGGAGACGATGTCGAGCAGTCGGACAATAATGGGCAATACTGTGCGGTCAGGGGACCCCCGTCATAAACTAAGTTATCCTTAAAATTCAAATCATTTTGACCGGTTAATTATAAAACTAAATTTCGCAACTAAAATACAAGCATAGATGGCAGGAAACATCGAGCGTCGGACCGAGATACCACAGGGCCCAGGTTCAATCCCTGGTAAACATGTCTTTGTTTTATTTTAATTTTTAATAGTTAGCTGTAACTTTGTCAATACCCACCAGATGGCGCTTAAAGGTGAGGTCAGCTGAGAACTCATATTTAATTTACTCTATGGGTATAACGCAAATCTTAGCGTGACGTGACGCTACATTTTCTCCCGAATCACACTTACCGCAATGCCCTATAAGGAGCTTCGTTTGAAAAAAATCAGGCCTTAGTTTACCACGTTGCCTATATACTGTTGGTTAGTGGACTAATACACAACCATGAAAATTTTGAAGCTAGAAGCACTACATATAAAACACTTCATAAAACAACCTCAACACAGTCTGATTAACTACACGAAATTCATGTAGTCTAACTAAAACAAGCAGCATATTATTATTAAAATGATTTTGTATAACTACACACATGAGAAATGTGTGTGTTTGCACGTACTCAAATGGAGTCTTGTAAAGTTTAATGCGTTCCACGGGATTGTTTACGTTACGGAACTGTGCAAACACGAAATTAGTTTTCCGGGTAGGTATATCAACTGGGTACCTACTGCTCACCTTGGCAGTTTGGTTCGTGGTGAGTTGAGCACCATCTCACTTTTACTTGGCATCGTTGTATTTGTCAAGAGGATGTGTGGCTTTCCTATGTGCTCTAAGGGCTCCCTCACCGCGAGCATTCGTGTGTATTGTAACAAATTCACCGGTACAAATTGTATTGATTTGTTCCGGAGAATTAGTTACATTACACGCGAATGCGCAGGTGAGGGAGGCCCTGTATATTAATTACATTCTGCGATCATCAAAATGCTTTCCATTGTGATTGTGAGAAAATCAAGACTATTTGACATACTTTATAGCGTTAAACAAAGAGAGTTAGATGCTTGGCAGATGGCGGACAGCGGCGAACCGGACAATTCCGCCGCGACGAGAGCTTATGGAATACCACAGTAAATACAAATACGTACACAAAAAATACGTCACATGTACATCCATGGAAATATGGAATGAAATATTTGTTAGTTTGTCCGGCGTACCAGAATGAATGAATGTCTACTACAGACTAAAAATATGATAACTCACACCATTTTGATGGTATAATCGTAGTCTATGGAACTCTAGCTCTGCTCTAGTATAATCTTGTTCACACTCACGTTATAAGCCATAGGGTAGTGAACCAAGTATAAGTCCACGTAGTCCATATCCAGTTCATCCAGAGACTTCTTCAAAGCAGGTAACACCTCTTCCCGTTCGTGGGCGTCGTTCCATAACTTTCAACAAAGCCATTAATTATACACCTAACCTACAAGTAAACTAAACAAAAGGATTTTCATAATTACGAAAACCAAAGTTTTGTTGCCTCTGAAGTACTGTCCAAATACTGTTATCAAAGTAGGTTTATTTTGTTATAGTTGAAGTTACTTGGGCCGAAATAAAGGTTATGAAAATTACAGCGAAATGGAAATGAGTAATCATAAATATTTAGTTTTTGGTAAGGTCTACAATTACTTGGAAACGCGAAGCTATTTCAACTTTAAAGAATAATAATAGGTAGCCAATACCCAGACAAGAGTTATGTAACACAAGCTTTATTTTTTTCAGGAACTCTCATACTATTCTATTACGGATACTATTTACTATTTTAGTAGTAGTAGAGCTCCTTTGTGAAAGAACTCGTCCGGGGAAGTACTACCACCGTACCTACTTCTCCGCCAAATAGTGATGCTTGCATTGCTGTGTTTCGGTCTGAAGGGTACGGGTGCCGGTGAAATTACAATCACATGAGACTTTCCATCTTCATGTCTCAGTTTGGCGAACCGACTTGCGGTACCATTTAGGTAACAGCCTAGGTGGTATTGAAGTTGTTATGGGCAAAGGTAACTGCTTAACATCAGGTGGGCCTTTAGCTCGTTTTGCCATCCTATACCATAAAAAAAAAAAAAAAAAATACAACGTGTTATTGAAATAACTAATATTATTGAATAATTATTAAGGGATCGTGTTACTAAATAATGAAGGGGTCATTGTACTCATCAGTATGAGCAACTTTTACTATAAGACCAACTCTGAAATCACGAAAAAAAATCAGCTGTTCCTTACATTTGTGTTCACATAAATCGACAAAATCTAGGGAACAGCTGATTTTGTTTTCTCGATTTCAAGGTTGGTCCCATAGTAAAAGTTGTTCATACTAATGAGTACATTGACCCCTTATGAGGTTTTCAGTTGTATCAATAACACGTTAAATAAGTAGGTACCACAAGGCAAGGATCTAATTCTAAATCTCATACAAAACTTTACGAACATAAATATAAAAGTTGTCAAAACTCTGTATAGCAGCAGTTAACGTACAATGCACTTACTCGTACCTAAATGGACTCCACCATTAATGCAGTCGGTTTTCGAAATCACTAACAAAAGCAGACTATTATGACACTCCATATTATATTCTAAACCACGTAGGTTCCATTAATAACGTACTACGAAACTCATTTTAGTAGTGACATACACGTCTAGGCTCCTTTCACTAGATACTAAAGTAATAATATATGGAACAACTTCGCGCGAACATGATGTATTTACCATTATATAACTTTCGTTACGAAGAGGAATTTATGGATATAATATTAGAATCGATCAATAACATTGCTAAAATTACATCCTTTCGTCCGCGGTGTGATCTACCGCTGGATTTATTTTTAGAACCCTTTGTACAATAACAGAATATAAAATTCTTGTTTTGAAGTATCTCTACTATACATATGTAAACTGTGTGAATGCCTACGCATTACAATTAAGTTAACATGAAATAGCAGACAAACGTTCATTTTAATTTATTTATAATTTATGTACACACAATAATGTATGAAAGGAGACAGCATTAAAAATATTTAGTACAAAGGTACTGCTTATTTCAAAGAAATTTCTACCAGCAGACCTGCGAGAGGAGAAATAAGTAAGAAATGTAGACAACAGTGTGTAAAAAGATAAGAAACTTAAAATTAGTTCTAATAAGTTTAATAATTTTAAGTGTTTTAGAAAATTGACAAACAGCTTTACACACCATTCTAGAATATAGTTTAGCAAAACCGGTCCAATCAACAAAATAGAAAAACTGAAATGTTATTGTTTGTCATTAGAATTACATTACCGATGGCCGCTGGAGCAGAGGGGTACTTGAGTGGAGACCGCAAATCGTTAAACGAAGCATAGGGCGCCTGCCAACCAGGTGGACTGACGACCTGAAGAAGGTAGCTGGGGGTACTGGATGCGGAAAGCAGAGGATCGAATGGGAGAGGCATATGTCCAGCAGTGCACTGCGATAGACTGAGTTGATTAGAATTACATGATTTATGCAAAATTTTAACCAGTTTGGATTACGAGAATTGGCTCAAAATGTTACTTGTATGGTTTGTAGTAGACATACAAACAGATGGATAATCAACAAACTATATGAATGTTTTTTTTTTCAACAGTTTGAATGAAAATTGTGTGTGAATTAGAACGTTTTCGCTAAACTACATCCAATTTAAATCTTCGAATCTATACCGTACTCAAAGTCAAAAGTTAAACAATCTACTTACTACCCTCACGATGAAATAGTTCCTTTGTTAGTTGTCAATTACGCGAAAAACAAACGCGATAGTTAATTGATAAGTGGTACCTACTTTGATTACTTTTTCTTTTTTGTGGTATAGCTACAAATAGTCCTTTACAAAATACAATACACAATACAAGCGAACTCACCTTAGTAGTGATGTACACGTCCTGTCTACTACCACCTTTGTTGAGGAAGTTTCGCACGCCGAGGCCGACTTCGTCCTCCACGCGGTAGAGGGAAGCAGTGTCGACATGATGATACCCGGCCTCCAGTGCCCATTGTACTGCCTGCGCCAAAGAGTGATTCACTGGCAGCACCCTTGTACCCTACGAATATGACAATGTTGTAGAGTGCAGTTATTATATTTTACATGGTATTGAAATGTGAACAAAATAGGACAGGGTAAAGTTTCAGTTTCAATATCGACGTAGATACGTCGTTATAGATATAATGAAATAAACCGTGTAGGTGTATTCCCAGCTGCGTTTGACTAAAGGCTTTGGCAGGATGGATATCTGCTTTTCTAAATCCCGTTCTGAGTTATGTATTCATCGGAATCTAATCTAATAAATGTTTCTACTACATGATATACAACCTTATTCTTAGTTTCTTTATACTAAACCTCTTAAGCGGTCAATGTCCTCATCATTATGAACAACTTTTACTATGGGACCAACAATGATCGCTAAAAACAAACAGTTGATCCCTACATTTGTGTTCACACAAAGCGACAAAATATAAAGATCAGTTGATTTTTTTCGCTTTTTCATGGTTGGCCCAATAGTAAAAGTTGTTCATAATGATGAGGATTAAGAGGATTTGTATAAAGTAAGAATAAGGTTGTATATAGGATATTTTAAGGGGTGGAGATTATTTTCATGGTGTTTCAGTATCTGTTTCTAACGCAACCACATTATTAAAATTATATTTAAAACAAAATAATAAATTTGCCTTTGTTTTGCGTCCGCTACAAAATTTTCTGAGTCTCCCATACTTTGTAGGTATGGGCCATACCTACAAAGTCCAATTATTTATTATGTTTTAAAGTGTATTTTAATAATGTGGTTGCGATTAGGAACAGATACTGAAACATATAAATGATATTAAAATACACTTTCCCATATCGCATATCGCAAAAAAGGCAAAATTCCCGTCACTTAAATCGATTGTCCTTTTAAAATAATTATCGTATTATGTCATAAGGTCCAGTTTGCGAAGCTAATAAAAAAAAAATAAGAAAAAAAAAACATCCTGCATACAGTTAACCCTTTCCTTAGATAGCAATTCTTAATCTTACTTACATCTTATTCGTACTTACATCGGCTAAATGCCCCAGACTGGTCCCAAGGGCGACCGCGGGTATTTCGTAGCCATCATTCAGTTTGTACGATAGCGGACTAGTGCAGTCGACCTGTTGACAGTAGACATAGTTTATCTCTACTTGTAAAAAGACAGACGTCCGATTGTTTTTTTTTTAAATTTGCAATTCACTATTTAAAAGAGGGTGTATTTTCTAACATAAGACTGTTTGTTTGTTTGTTCAGATGTTTGATATAATTAAAATAAAATTATACGTTTTTTTTTTTTTAAGTTGTGTAGATAAGCAGTTTTCTTTATCTACGTAAATGTATTCACATATATCTACTTTTTATTGATTGTAAACAAAGGACTATATGACAAAAATCTGAACTACAAGTGTAAATAAAAAACCCTCATCATCATCATTCTTTCATTCACTTTACACATTCATCCACTAATTGCTACAACCGATCCTATATCGATCGTATACCAAAATTTTACATCGATTGTACGAGTGAAAGTGCCTAGCTTAGAATACCTCACCAATGTATCCTCATTTCTCTTTACTGCTCCATCATTAGACCCTGATCACCAGCTATCTAAAATCTATTCATTGAAACCATTCCAATGAGCCCAAACACGATACCTCTACTGTAAGTTGGTGAGTGGTTGGGTATCCTGCAGATTCCGGGTGATGCTGCGGTTGCTGTTCTTGCAATATAATTGAAGTAACGGGATACCAATTTTAAATCGATCAGACCTGTGAAATTTGCTCACATCCCTTCATTAACTAGAAAAGAGCTGATAATCTTCAAACGGTTGAACAGATTTTCATGAACCATAGCTAGAAACACTGTCGATCAAGTCAAGGTAACTCAAATAACAATAAAAACTAAATCAAAATCGGTTCATCAATTTGGGATTGGGAGCTACGATGCCACAGACAAATACACAGACGAACACGTTAAAGACATAACACCCCTCTGTTTGCGTCAGGGGTTAAATACAAAGAACCATAAAACCTTCAGCGGCTTAAAATTCAATAGACCAGAGAAAATATTTTGTATACATTATTACCAACATCTTAATTTACAATTCAATCAATAACTCTGATCATCATAACAATGTTAGTATTGTTAGGAGGTTCTGCATTAATAACAGATTTGCGTTTCAATGGAATAATTCCCATTCAGGCTCAAATCCGCGTAATAGGCGCATTATAACGCACCAACTAAACAATATCAACAGTAGACAAATATACATACCTACATCTAAATACTAGCAGTGCTCTTGCGACTTTGTCCGTATAAAAAGTTTTTAAATGTAAATGTTCGTATAGACTATAGAGTTTCCTGTCGTAATTTTGAGATAAAAAATTGTCTAATTTTGTTATTATTATTTTTGAAGAGTATTTGTTTCAAGTTTTCAGGAAGATTTTTCATAGATACTTTAACACCCCTTTTTTACCACCGTTGAGTTAAATTATCAAAAAATACAAAAACACGTAATTCATTAATTGTTTCAAAAATTATTTATACCAAGTTTCGACTGAATCCAGCCACGCAATAATGTTCTTCCAGACAAAACAATTTTTGGAAAAAAAATAAGGTAGATGTTTCATTATTTATTTTATAGATTATTTTTCCCAAGTTTCGAATGAATCTATCCAACAGAAAAGATTTTTCATACAAACTCTAACATCCTATTTCACCCGGTTAGGGATTAATTTTTTTTTTTTTTTTTTATGATTTATAGATCTGCTCTTCACCACAATCTAGACAGCTTTGTCAGGATGTGGTCGACGATGGAGCGAGCAAACCTATTAGGTGCCGATTCACTCCAGCTTTAAAGGCGTTAGGGTTATAAGTGCCCGGAAATACAGAATGAATTCCACAACTTGGCTGTGCGCATTATGAAAGAGTTCTCAAAGCGCTTGGTCCTGATAGTAGGGATTTCTACCAAATGTGGATGATATCCTGCAGTGCGGCGTGTAGTCCGATGAAAGAAAGGAGATGGCGGAATAAGCTCATGGAGCTCTTGCGCACACTCTCCAAAGTACAGCCTGTAGAACACCGACAAACAAGCAACTGTGCGTCTATGGGCTAAGCTTTGTAGCTTAGATTTTGCTAACAGTTCATCACCAATTAACCTCTCAGCTCTGCGTTGAATCGAGTCAAGAGCCGCAAGCTGGTATTTGGCGGAGCCATCCCACAAGTGACTGCAATACTCCATACACGAATTCCAAAAATCCTCTCTTAGTGGGCGCTTACCATACAAAAGGAACCTACCGTCCAAATTTTATGTTTCTAACTTGAGTAGTTTCGGCTTTGCGTTGATGAATCAGTCAGTCAGAACATCTATCTTTATAAGTATAATATTATGTATCAATCAAAATATAGGTACCTATTTTTAGACAGGTAATTTCGGAAAACCATTTAGAAAATCATCGTGTGACAAAACTGGAATGTATGATCTTTCTTCTCAAAAGGAGCGAGACGAAATTATTCAGAAACAATTTTACCGATGTCAATTCTGGGACGGATGTTTACCAGCCTCAACACGCTAAGATTTACATATATTGTAAATTGGAATGTCATAAATTAATTAACAACAAGCAGTAGGTATCAGCAAATCTCATAATGCAAACCGAAGGATTCGCTTCTGCTTAAATCGTTAAATAGCAAATTCCGTCATGAATTTATAATAATAAAAATTACATCATCATCATCATTTCAGCCGAAAGACGTCCACTACTGGACATAGGCCTCCCCCAATTAAGAGGAGGATATGCCATAATCGCCACGCTTGGCAGGCGGGTTGGCGATCGCAGTTGGTTGGTTAAATACTCAGAGAACGCTGCTGCCCATCCTCGCCTTTTACGACACCCATGAGAAGAGATAAGGGTGGTGCTATTCTTTAAGTCACCACACGGACCAAAAAAAAAAAAAAAAAAAAAAATTACATGCTTAATGTAAATTTATTAAATTCCGAGTCTGTTTTAAAAAAAAATTTTTTTTTGGCTTTTCATTTTGTATTTGTAATTATTATTCTAGGCTAAACCCTACAAAAAGAGTATATAAGTATTATATCCACTGTCTAGATCCCATAGCACAAGCTCTGCTTAGTTTGGGACTAGATGGTGCTGTGTAGCAATGTCCCAATTTTTATTTATTTATTTATTATTTATTTATTTCATTTGCTTTAATCATTGATCTTATTGTAGCTGAAATAGATCATGAGTTGTTAGGAATGTAATTGACTGATTCTCAACATATATTAACATAACATAACATGACGCCTGTATTTCCCCGAAGGGGTGGGTAGGCAAAGGTGTAATAGTACACCCACATTTCACCAGTTTAGTTATAGTCCCATGTAATAATAAATAATAATGTCCTACCGGCCGAATTTCAGTCACGGCGGCCAATCTCAATGGAGACTAGCCATCTGCGCGGGACATATTATAGTGCACAAGTGTGTGCGCAAACACAGGTGCAAGAAAGAAAGAAAGAAAGAAAAACTTTTATTTAGCACAGAACACAGGACAGCACAACAATAACATTAATAAAAATACTAAAGTTAATAGGTAAATAAAATATGAAGTTGCTGCCGGGCATGCCCATGCCAAAAGGGTCACCAACTCAGCATGTGCTGGCGTGGAACATCCAGCGCTGATTTTCAGTTGGCACCCTGCAGTGACACACGGACGAAGGAACTGTGTTTATAGATAATAATAACTAAGTACATGTATCGGTCTAGGGTAAAAAAATGTGTTAAAATAAATAAAAGTTCTTTAAAAAAATATATATTAAAACAATATTGAAAATGTATATTAAAATAAGGCATAAGAATAAAAAGGAAAATGCGCTGGATGCGGAAAGCGCAGGACCGGTCGACGATGCTTGGGGGAGGCCTATGTCCAGCAGTGGAAGTGCACTCTCTATTCCCTCGCTCTCGTGATAATATAATAGGGGGCTCGTCCCATGTAACAGAGGGCGAGCCTATTGCCATTGACCGGGACCAAATCCAGACTCCAGGCTACTACTGAGAATTTCCTAATGAAAAACCCCGATAACACTTTGCCCGACCCGGAAATCGATCCCAGGACCCCACGCTCAGCAGTCACGCTTGCAACCACTAGACCAACGAGGCAGTCAACAACATATATTGACATAATAAAAAGGGAATCTGCAAGGGATTGTATGCATACTAATAAAGCACATTATTCATTTCAAATAAAAAGATTAGAACTAGGTACCTACCTAACATGTTTAATATAAGCTCAATTCAAATAAAATATATCACTATACACATATCTTATTTCAAGATCGCAATTAAAGGTTCACAAGTAAACAATCAAGTACACTTACGAATAGGTAATAAATAATGTAACAGTTTATATCACAATATTAGGTAGGTACGCTCCGCATTCCATGCCGAGTAGAGTGGATAAACCACTCGGTACGGAATGCGGTGCGCTAAAGCATCGAAACATTATTAATATCTTACCAAAAGGTGATTGAGTGCAAAAATTAACAGCTGGAGAATATACACGTCCATTATCACTGGTGCCTAGTAATACACTGAACAGTGAACAAACAAACAACGCCTCTCGTCTCGCGTGATAAATTTGACATATTTGGAAAAGAGACCGATCTATCAATAACTCGGCCAAACACTATCGATTTATTGGTCGCACTTTAGTCTCATTTATTCGTCGCACTCGTCATTTTAGGCGATAGTGGAATATGTACGAGTACGACTGATACTTGTTGTAGTCACCCGTAAGTATGTAAAGCCATTGTAAATATTACGTTAACTTGTCTAGTTTTTAACCGACTTCAAAAAAGGAGGAGGTTCTCAATTCAATTGTATTTTTTCAAATATTTTTGTGTTTTGTTCAGAACTCCGTCATTTATAAACCAATTTGGTAAATTCTTTTTTCATTTAAAAAAGGACAACATAACAACATAACATCACGCCTGTATTTCCCCGAAGGGGTAGACAGAGGTGTGTAGTACACCCACATTTCGCCAGTTATGTTATAGTCCCATGTAATAGGGGGCGAGCCTATTGCCATTGACTGGACACAAATCCAGACTGCGGGCTGCTACTGAGAATTTCCTAGTGAAAAAACGGAAAAACACAAAAAAAAAAAGATAAAAAAAGGACATACTTCCTAATTGGTCCTTTTTTTGAAGATCTTCGGAGATAAATAAGGAAACTATTCAATGTATTACAGCAAATAATCCGGGAATGCAGCAAAAGCTTGTCTTTCTATTGCTAATATGCCACTCAAAATAGAAAAAAAAAAAAAAAAAAAAAAATGTAAAAACCGACTTCAAAAATAATAAAAAAGACGTGTGGCACTCGGAGACTGCCGCGGTAAAGCTATTGCATAGCATTTTTTATGTAAATACAAAGAGGAGGTGCCCTAACGCCGAAACTCTAAGCAGGCATGAGTCACCAGATTGCGGGGCGAAGAGGGGGATTACGCATGCGCAGTAACGCCGATACAACCAATGCCACCTAGAGGCGATTTGCAGAACTAAAGAGACAAGCGTGATATTTCAAAAAGTCATTAAAAGTTCTGCTATTCATCGATAGATGGCAAAACTAAAAAGTATCACCGCTGTGCCGGTCGGAGTGGGGGGTGTTAGGTTATTTTCGTTATGGAATTTCAGGATTCGGTCTCCACGCTCAAGGCCCGCGATAGAAGCTATGCAATAGCTTAAGCGCAGTAACGCCGATACAACCAATGCCACCTAGAGGCGATTTGCAGAACTAAAGAGACAAGCGTGATATTTCAAAAAGTCATTAAAAGTTCTGCTATTCATCGATAGATGGCAAAACTAAAAAGTATCACCGCTGTGCCGGTCGGGGTGGGGGGTGTTAGGTTATTTTCATTACGGAATTTCTGGATTAGGTCTCCACGCTCAAGGCCCGCGATAGAAGCTATGCAATAGCTTAAAAACAAAATACATGCAAATTATTTCTTTATTTTTAAGTATATTTTTTTCATGATATCGTTTAAAACTAACGAGTGAATTGCCGTAACTCGACACAAATAAACTACTAGTACAACGTGTTCTTTGGACTAGGATAATAAGAAGTAGTTTTACCTATTCAAGACAGCTGCTGTACTAACATAGTCAGACAATCAATAGTTAACTGGTTTTTTTTTTCGAATGGACACCTCGCATGCAGTACATAGGTACTATTGCTGCTTAACCGAACTAGTGTGGTTGAGATTAGGTCGTGGTTAGGGTCTACATCCGACAGAAGGTTAACTGGATGAACAGTCTAGTTCAATTTATACTTGGCATTGTTTATTTTGCCAAGTATAAATTGAACTAGACTGGTGTGTGTAGTTCGCCAACCCGCACTAGGCCAGCGTGGTGGACTAAGGCCTTAGCCTTCTAATACTGAGAAGAGGCCCGTGCCCAGCAGTGGAACAGTAATGGGCTGGTTATGTATGTTATGTTATTGTTCTATTTTTATTTATTTTATTCTTAACGTACTTGCGTTTGACAGCCACCTCACATGATCTTAAGCGATGGTGCGGTTAACGATGGTTCACGCTTGCCCAGCTAAAACCTATTCACTCGAGCCTTGAAGACCACCAGATTATACTTTTTGGGAAATACTGACGCCACCAAGGAATTCTACTCTTTAGCGGTACGCATGATAAAGCTATTAATAAAACGGTCCGTGCGTAAGGGTGGAATATCTACCATAAATCGGTGGCGTATCGCCGTGCGTCTAGTCGTCCGATGATGGAAAGGGCTTGGGGGAATTCGATTGTGCAATTCCAACGCACACTCGCCGAAATGCATTCGATAAAAAACCGATAGGAACTCTGCGCCGATGCTCGAGACTTTGTAGTTTGGCATCGACCAGCGCGTTGTTGCCAACGAGCCTCTTGGCGCGCCTCTCAATCGACTTGAGAGCCGCCAGTTGATATTTAGCCGAACCTTCACAGAGATGAGAACAGTTTACTTTTCGGCAAAAAATTACATACACAAAAGTGATGCCTCATCTTTCCATGAATGCTGTAAAACACTACTTTGACCTTAGATAACTATTAGCTTAAAAATTAGCAGTATCGAGAAGATGGACATAAGCATCTTCCTATGCGATACGGTGTTCAATAACCAGTTTTGTTTACCAAACGTGGTTGGTGTGCTATGTAGACATTATTGGTGATCCCCTACCATTTTTTTAATTCTTAACGGGCTTGCGTTTGACTGCCACCTCACTGTGGTTACTCACTGATGTTAAGCGATGGTGCGGTCGATTAAATATTCATTACTTTATTTAAATATGCATCGTTTTTCGTGAAAAATCTAAAAAAATAAATCGTATGTTCTATCGAAACAGATCATCATTGTGGTACCTATATTAGGATACACTTGCACAAAAAGGGAGGCTTTTGCCCTGTAATAGGAAAACAGGTTGAAAATAATAATAATCTATCATAGGGTATGAACTAAACTCGGGTAAAAATTGACAGTTGCCTAGAGAAGATCTATGGCTTACGTCAACTACTCACTTTCGTACACAGCATGAGGAAGTATAAGCTTTAATGAAGCTGATGTTTCAGGCAGCTTTTTATATTTCATCTCAGCAAAATAGAGTTAAGATCACTTCACACATACGACACACATCTTTAAAGAAGAAACAGAACAGGGGCCTTACTCTGGACTGGTTCGAGAAACTCGAGCTAATGTCAATTCCTAGAGGAATGCAGTAAGAATTGACACTAACTCGAATTCAAATTCGATCGATACAGCACTCGATCCAGTCGGGGGCCTCAGACCATTCGACGGACCTTGAACACACTACGACCAAGTATCAATATACAATGTACGTAACACATCATGTGAAATTCAATCCACCCTTCTTAGTACGAGTCAAGGAGAGTACAGAAACTATTAATTTTAAAAGAGAATCCCTATAAATAAAAGATGGTTACATAGACGGACAGATACGTAGGGAGCGACTCCGTTTAAAAAGTTCCTCTTTGTTGCCGGGAGATAAACTGCGGCGTCCCCTGGGATTTGTTCCACGCTTGGGCCATGGAGCCTAAAGACATCTTTAATAAGAAAATACAAAGACTTACGAATTTTTAGAGTAGGTTTAGTATGTTTCCCTAAATGGCAGTTGAATTTTTACATTTCAAGTTCTTATTTTTTTGCGTTTTAGGCAAGTTTTAGGTACAATTTTAAGAAGAATAAGTATATTATAGTGTTTTTTTTTATAATTTTCCAAATCCTTAATAAAAAATTTCTAGTTTAGCAACTTGTTAAACATAATTCTCTGTCTGTTTAAAGAAAATTTTCAATTGAATATGTAGACATAACAATTTTATGTCGACATAAGTAATAGAACGAAGGCGATGCTCCGACGACACGACTAAAACAAACGTATTTTAATTAATGGGGTGGTCGCATTGCAAATGCGGCCTGTGGAGTTATTTTCGTCTTGTCGTTGCCTTGCTTTACAAGTGCGGTCGTGGCGTACGGCTTCATGAATCCAACAAATACACGACAAATTTATTAAGAAACTTCTTACTTGTTGGTAAGATGTAAAAATAAATCACTGGTGTAATTTTATTAGTGATAGAGGACATCGCTAAGAATAGCTTATGTCTGTACCATAAAGATACTATACTGCAGTATACAAATGCTTTGGTCTGTACAAAGATAAAAAATATACGACAATTACATGCGTAATTACTTTTCATCATAATTATTGCGGACAGTACTGTAAACATTTTTTTATTTTAAATAGATACACAATAATAACGTGAGTGGCTATGATACTTCATTTGACTTCATATTTTTGACCAATCCCTTGTGAGTAAATGTGTCACCTGTGTTTTGGTGAAAAAATATGTTGGCAACACTTGAGCTGGTGTATTCCCAGCTGCGTTTGACTAAAGGCTTTGGCAGGATGGATATCTGCTTTTCTAAATCCCGTTCTGAGTTATGTATTCATCGGAATCTAATCTAATAAATGTTTCTACTACATGATATACAACCTTATTCTTAGTTTCTTTATACTAAACCTCTTAAGCGGTCAATGTCCTCATCATTATGAACAACTTTTACTATGGGACCAACAATGATCGCTAAAAACAAACAGTTGATCCCTACATTTGTGTTCACACAAAGCGACAAAATATAAAGATCAGTTGATTTTTTTCGCTTTTTCATGGTTGGCCCAATAGTAAAAGTTGTTCATAATGATGAGGATTAAGAGGATTTGTATAAAGTAAGAATAAGGTTGTATATAGGATATTTTAAGGGGTGGAGATTATTTTCATGGTGTTTCAGTATCTGTTTCTAACGCAACCACATTATTAAAATTATATTTAAAACAAAATAATAAATTTGCCTTTGTTTTGCGTCCGCTACAAAATTTTCTGAGTCTCCCATACTTTGTAGGTATGGGCCATACCTACAAAGTCCAATTATTTATTATGTTTTAAAGTGTATTTTAATAATGTGGTTGCGATTAGGAACAGATACTGAAACATATAAATGATATTAAAATACACTTTCGCATATCGCATATCGCAAAAAAGGCAAAATTCCCGTCACTTAAATCGATTGTCCTTTTAAAATAATTATCGTATTATGTCATAAGGTCCAGTTTGCGAAGCTAATAAAAAAAAAATAAGAAAAAAAAAACATCCTGCATACAGTTAACCCTTTCCTTAGATAGCAATTCTTAATCTTACTTACATCTTATTCGTACTTACATCGGCTAAATGCCCCAGACTGGTCCCAAGGGCGACCGCGGGTATTTCGTAGCCATCATTCAGTTTGTACGATAGCGGACTAGTGCAGTCGACCTGTTGACAGTAGACATAGTTTATCTCTACTTGTAAAAAGACAGACGTCCGATTGTTTTTTTTTTAAATTTGCAATTCACTATTTAAAAGAGGGTGTATTTTCTAACATAAGACTGTTTGTTTGTTTGTTCAGATGTTTGATATAATTAAAATAAAATTATACGTTTTTTTTTTTTTAAGTTGTGTAGATAAGCAGTTTTCTTTATCTACGTAAATGTATTCACATATATCTACTTTTTATTGATTGTAAACAAAGGACTATATGACAAAAATCTGAACTACAAGTGTAAATAAAAAACCCTCATCATCATCATTCTTTCATTCACTTTACACATTCATCCACTAATTGCTACAACCGATCCTATATCGATCGTATACCAAAATTTTACATCGATTGTACGAGTGAAAGTGCCTAGCTTAGAATACCTCACCAATGTATCCTCATTTCTCTTTACTGCTCCATCATTAGACCCTGATCACCAGCTATCTAAAATCTATTCATTGAAACCATTCCAATGAGCCCAAACACGATACCTCTACTGTAAGTTGGTGAGTGGTTGGGTATCCTGCAGATTCCGGGTGATGCTGCGGTTGCTGTTCTTGCAATATAATTGAAGTAACGGGATACCAATTTTAAATCGATCAGACCTGTGAAATTTGCTCACATCCCTTCATTAACTAGAAAAGAGCTGATAATCTTCAAACGGTTGAACAGATTTTCATGAACCATAGCTAGAAACACTGTCGATCAAGTCAAGGTAACTCAAATAACAATAAAAACTAAATCAAAATCGGTTCATCAATTTGGGATTGGGAGCTACGATGCCACAGACAAATACACAGACGAACACGTTAAAGACATAACACCCCTCTGTTTGCGTCAGGGGTTAAATACAAAGAACCATAAAACCTTCAGCGGCTTAAAATTCAATAGACCAGAGAAAATATTTTGTATACATTATTACCAACATCTTAATTTACAATTCAATCAATAACTCTGATCATCATAACAATGTTAGTATTGTTAGGAGGTTCTGCATTAATAACAGATTTGCGTTTCAATGGAATAATTCCCATTCAGGCTCAAATCCGCGTAATAGGCGCATTATAACGCACCAACTAAACAATATCAACAGTAGACAAATATACATACCTACATCTAAATACTAGCAGTGCTCTTGCGACTTTGTCCGTATAAAAAGTTTTTAAATGTAAATGTTCGTATAGACTATAGAGTTTCCTGTCGTAATTTTGAGATAAAAAATTGTCTAATTTTGTTATTATTATTTTTGAAGAGTATTTGTTTCAAGTTTTCAGGAAGATTTTTCATAGATACTTTAACACCCCTTTTTTACCACCGTTGAGTTAAATTATCAAAAAATACAAAAACACGTAATTCATTAATTGTTTCAAAAATTATTTATACCAAGTTTCGACTGAATCCAGCCACGCAATAATGTTCTTCCAGACAAAACAATTTTTGGAAAAAAAATAAGGTAGATGTTTCATTATTTATTTTATAGATTATTTTTCCCAAGTTTCGAATGAATCTATCCAACAGAAAAGATTTTTCATACAAACTCTAACATCCTATTTCACCCGGTTAGGGATTAATTTTTTTTTTTTTTTTTTATGATTTATAGATCTGCTCTTCACCACAATCTAGACAGCTTTGTCAGGATGTGGTCGACGATGGAGCGAGCAAACCTATTAGGTGCCGATTCACTCCAGCTTTAAAGGCGTTAGGGTTATAAGTGCCCGGAAATACAGAATGAATTCCACAACTTGGCTGTGCGCATTATGAAAGAGTTCTCAAAGCGCTTGGTCCTGATAGTAGGGATTTCTACCAAATGTGGATGATATCCTGCAGTGCGGCGTGTAGTCCGATGAAAGAAAGGAGATGGCGGAATAAGCTCATGGAGCTCTTGCGCACACTCTCCAAAGTACAGCCTGTAGAACACCGACAAACAAGCAACTGTGCGTCTATGGGCTAAGCTTTGTAGCTTAGATTTTGCTAACAGTTCATCACCAATTAACCTCTCAGCTCTGCGTTGAATCGAGTCAAGAGCCGCAAGCTGGTATTTGGCGGAGCCATCCCACAAGTGACTGCAATACTCCATACACGAATTCCAAAAATCCTCTCTTAGTGGGCGCTTACCATACAAAAGGAACCTACCGTCCAAATTTTATGTTTCTAACTTGAGTAGTTTCGGCTTTGCGTTGATGAATCAGTCAGTCAGAACATCTATCTTTATAAGTATAATATTATGTATCAATCAAAATATAGGTACCTATTTTTAGACAGGTAATTTCGGAAAACCATTTAGAAAATCATCGTGTGACAAAACTGGAATGTATGATCTTTCTTCTCAAAAGGAGCGAGACGAAATTATTCAGAAACAATTTTACCGATGTCAATTCTGGGACGGATGTTTACCAGCCTCAACACGCTAAGATTTACATATATTGTAAATTGGAATGTCATAAATTAATTAACAACAAGCAGTAGGTATCAGCAAATCTCATAATGCAAACCGAAGGATTCGCTTCTGCTTAAATCGTTAAATAGCAAATTCCGTCATGAATTTATAATAATAAAAATTACATCATCATCATCATTTCAGCCGAAAGACGTCCACTACTGGACATAGGCCTCCCCCAATTAAGAGGAGGATATGCCATAATCGCCACGCTTGGCAGGCGGGTTGGCGATCGCAGTTGGTTGGTTAAATACTCAGAGAACGCTGCTGCCCATCCTCGCCTTTTACGACACCCATGAGAAGAGATAAGGGTGGTGCTATTCTTTAAGTCACCACACGGACCAAAAAAAAAAAAAAAAAAAAAAATTACATGCTTAATGTAAATTTATTAAATTCCGAGTCTGTTTTAAAAAAAAATTTTTTTTTGGCTTTTCATTTTGTATTTGTAATTATTATTCTAGGCTAAACCCTACAAAAAGAGTATATAAGTATTATATCCACTGTCTAGATCCCATAGCACAAGCTCTGCTTAGTTTGGGACTAGATGGTGCTGTGTAGCAATGTCCCAATTTTTATTTATTTATTTATTATTTATTTATTTCATTTGCTTTAATCATTGATCTTATTGTAGCTGAAATAGATCATGAGTTGTTAGGAATGTAATTGACTGATTCTCAACATATATTAACATAACATAACATGACGCCTGTATTTCCCCGAAGGGGTGGGTAGGCAAAGGTGTAATAGTACACCCACATTTCACCAGTTTAGTTATAGTCCCATGTAATAATAAATAATAATGTCCTACCGGCCGAATTTCAGTCACGGCGGCCAATCTCAATGGAGACTAGCCATCTGCGCGGGACATATTATAGTGCACAAGTGTGTGCGCAAACACAGGTGCAAGAAAGAAAGAAAGAAAGAAAAACTTTTATTTAGCACAGAACACAGGACAGCACAACAATAACATTAATAAAAATACTAAAGTTAATAGGTAAATAAAATATGAAGTTGCTGCCGGGCATGCCCATGCCAAAAGGGTCACCAACTCAGCATGTGCTGGCGTGGAACATCCAGCGCTGATTTTCAGTTGGCACCCTGCAGTGACACACGGACGAAGGAACTGTGTTTATAGATAATAATAACTAAGTACATGTATCGGTCTAGGGTAAAAAAATGTGTTAAAATAAATAAAAGTTCTTTAAAAAAATATATATTAAAACAATATTGAAAATGTATATTAAAATAAGGCATAAGAATAAAAAGGAAAATGCGCTGGATGCGGAAAGCGCAGGACCGGTCGACGATGCTTGGGGGAGGCCTATGTCCAGCAGTGGAAGTGCACTCTCTATTCCCTCGCTCTCGTGATAATATAATAGGGGGCTCGTCCCATGTAACAGAGGGCGAGCCTATTGCCATTGACCGGGACCAAATCCAGACTCCAGGCTACTACTGAGAATTTCCTAATGAAAAACCCCGATAACACTTTGCCCGACCCGGAAATCGATCCCAGGACCCCACGCTCAGCAGTCACGCTTGCAACCACTAGACCAACGAGGCAGTCAACAACATATATTGACATAATAAAAAGGGAATCTGCAAGGGATTGTATGCATACTAATAAAGCACATTATTCATTTCAAATAAAAAGATTAGAACTAGGTACCTACCTAACATGTTTAATATAAGCTCAATTCAAATAAAATATATCACTATACACATATCTTATTTCAAGATCGCAATTAAAGGTTCACAAGTAAACAATCAAGTACACTTACGAATAGGTAATAAATAATGTAACAGTTTATATCACAATATTAGGTAGGTACGCTCCGCATTCCATGCCGAGTAGAGTGGATAAACCACTCGGTACGGAATGCGGTGCGCTAAAGCATCGAAACATTATTAATATCTTACCAAAAGGTGATTGAGTGCAAAAATTAACAGCTGGAGAATATACACGTCCATTATCACTGGTGCCTAGTAATACACTGAACAGTGAACAAACAAACAACGCCTCTCGTCTCGCGTGATAAATTTGACATATTTGGAAAAGAGACCGATCTATCAATAACTCGGCCAAACACTATCGATTTATTGGTCGCACTTTAGTCTCATTTATTCGTCGCACTCGTCATTTTAGGCGATAGTGGAATATGTACGAGTACGACTGATACTTGTTGTAGTCACCCGTAAGTATGTAAAGCCATTGTAAATATTACGTTAACTTGTCTAGTTTTTAACCGACTTCAAAAAAGGAGGAGGTTCTCAATTCAATTGTATTTTTTCAAATATTTTTGTGTTTTGTTCAGAACTCCGTCATTTATAAACCAATTTGGTAAATTCTTTTTTCATTTAAAAAAGGACAACATAACAACATAACATCACGCCTGTATTTCCCCGAAGGGGTAGACAGAGGTGTGTAGTACACCCACATTTCGCCAGTTATGTTATAGTCCCATGTAATAGGGGGCGAGCCTATTGCCATTGACTGGACACAAATCCAGACTGCGGGCTGCTACTGAGAATTTCCTAGTGAAAAAACGGAAAAACACAAAAAAAAAAAAGATAAAAAAAGGACATACTTCCTAATTGGTCCTTTTTTTGAAGATCTTCGGAGATAAATAAGGAAACTATTCAATGTATTACAGCAAATAATCCGGGAATGCAGCAAAAGCTTGTCTTTCTATTGCTAATATGCCACTCAAAATAGAAAAAAAAAAAAAAAAAAAAATATGTAAAAACCGACTTCAAAAATAATAAAAAAGACGTGTGGCACTCGGAGACTGCCGCGGTAAAGCTATTGCATAGCATTTTTTATGTAAATACAAAGAGGAGGTGCCCTAACGCCGAAACTCTAAGCAGGCATGAGTCACCAGATTGCGGGGCGAAGAGGGGGATTACGCATGCGCAGTAACGCCGATACAACCAATGCCACCTAGAGGCGATTTGCAGAACTAAAGAGACAAGCGTGATATTTCAAAAAGTCATTAAAAGTTCTGCTATTCATCGATAGATGGCAAAACTAAAAAGTATCACCGCTGTGCCGGTCGGAGTGGGGGGTGTTAGGTTATTTTCGTTATGGAATTTCAGGATTCGGTCTCCACGCTCAAGGCCCGCGATAGAAGCTATGCAATAGCTTAAGCGCAGTAACGCCGATACAACCAATGCCACCTAGAGGCGATTTGCAGAACTAAAGAGACAAGCGTGATATTTCAAAAAGTCATTAAAAGTTCTGCTATTCATCGATAGATGGCAAAACTAAAAAGTATCACCGCTGTGCCGGTCGGGGTGGGGGGTGTTAGGTTATTTTCATTACGGAATTTCTGGATTAGGTCTCCACGCTCAAGGCCCGCGATAGAAGCTATGCAATAGCTTAAAAACAAAATACATGCAAATTATTTCTTTATTTTTAAGTATATTTTTTTCATGATATCGTTTAAAACTAACGAGTGAATTGCCGTAACTCGACACAAATAAACTACTAGTACAACGTGTTCTTTGGACTAGGATAATAAGAAGTAGTTTTACCTATTCAAGACAGCTGCTGTACTAACATAGTCAGACAATCAATAGTTAACTGGTTTTTTTTTTCGAATGGACACCTCGCATGCAGTACATAGGTACTATTGCTGCTTAACCGAACTAGTGTGGTTGAGATTAGGTCGTGGTTAGGGTCTACATCCGACAGAAGGTTAACTGGATGAACAGTCTAGTTCAATTTATACTTGGCATTGTTTATTTTGCCAAGTATAAATTGAACTAGACTGGTGTGTGTAGTTCGCCAACCCGCACTAGGCCAGCGTGGTGGACTAAGGCCTTAGCCTTCTAATACTGAGAAGAGGCCCGTGCCCAGCAGTGGAACAGTAATGGGCTGGTTATGTATGTTATGTTATTGTTCTATTTTTATTTATTTTATTCTTAACGTACTTGCGTTTGACAGCCACCTCACATGATCTTAAGCGATGGTGCGGTTAACGATGGTTCACGCTTGCCCAGCTAAAACCTATTCACTCGAGCCTTGAAGACCACCAGATTATACTTTTTGGGAAATACTGACGCCACCAAGGAATTCTACTCTTTAGCGGTACGCATGATAAAGCTATTAATAAAACGGTCCGTGCGTAAGGGTGGAATATCTACCATAAATCGGTGGCGTATCGCCGTGCGTCTAGTCGTCCGATGATGGAAAGGGCTTGGGGGAATTCGATTGTGCAATTCCAACGCACACTCGCCGAAATGCATTCGATAAAAAACCGATAGGAACTCTGCGCCGATGCTCGAGACTTTGTAGTTTGGCATCGACCAGCGCGTTGTTGCCAACGAGCCTCTTGGCGCGCCTCTCAATCGACTTGAGAGCCGCCAGTTGATATTTAGCCGAACCTTCACAGAGATGAGAACAGTTTACTTTTCGGCAAAAAATTACATACATAAAAGTGATGCCTCATCTTTCCATGAATGCTGTAAAACACTACTTTGACCTTAGATAACTATTAGCTTAAAAATTAGCAGTATCGAGAAGATGGACATAAGCATCTTCCTATGCGATACGGTGTTCAATAACCAGTTTTGTTTACCAAACGTGGTTGGTGTGCTATGTAGACATTATTGGTGATCCCCTACCATTTTTTTAATTCTTAACGGGCTTGCGTTTGACTGCCACCTCACTGTGGTTACTCACTGATGTTAAGCGATGGTGCGGTCGATTAAATATTCATTACTTTATTTAAATATGCATCGTTTTTCGTGAAAAATCTAAAAAAATAAATCGTATGTTCTATCGAAACAGATCATCATTGTGGTACCTATATTAGGATACACTTGCACAAAAAGGGAGGCTTTTGCCCTGTAATAGGAAAACAGGTTGAAAATAATAATAATCTATCATAGGGTATGAACTAAACTCGGGTAAAAATTGACAGTTGCCTAGAGAAGATCTATGGCTTACGTCAACTACTCACTTTCGTACACAGCATGAGGAAGTATAAGCTTTAATGAAGCTGATGTTTCAGGCAGCTTTTTATATTTCATCTCAGCAAAATAGAGTTAAGATCACTTCACACATACGACACACATCTTTAAAGAAGAAACAGAACAGGGGCCTTACTCTGGACTGGTTCGAGAAACTCGAGCTAATGTCAATTCCTAGAGGAATGCAGTAAGAATTGACACTAACTCGAATTCAAATTCGATCGATACAGCACTCGATCCAGTCGGGGGCCTCAGACCATTCGACGGACCTTGAACACACTACGACCAAGTATCAATATACAATGTACGTAACACATCATGTGAAATTCAATCCACCCTTCTTAGTACGAGTCAAGGAGAGTACAGAAACTATTAATTTTAAAAGAGAATCCCTATAAATAAAAGATGGTTACATAGACGGACAGATACGTAGGGAGCGACTCCGTTTAAAAAGTTCCTCTTTGTTGCCGGGAGATAAACTGCGGCGTCCCCTGGGATTTGTTCCACGCTTGGGCCATGGAGCCTAAAGACATCTTTAATAAGAAAATACAAAGACTTACGAATTTTTAGAGTAGGTTTAGTATGTTTCCCTAAATGGCAGTTGAATTTTTACATTTCAAGTTCTTATTTTTTTGCGTTTTAGGCAAGTTTTAGGTACAATTTTAAGAAGAATAAGTATATTATAGTGTTTTTTTTTATAATTTTCCAAATCCTTAATAAAAAATTTCTAGTTTAGCAACTTGTTAAACATAATTCTCTGTCTGTTTAAAGAAAATTTTCAATTGAATATGTAGACATAACAATTTTATGTCGACATAAGTAATAGAACGAAGGCGATGCTCCGACGACACGACTAAAACAAACGTATTTTAATTAATGGGGTGGTCGCATTGCAAATGCGGCCTGTGGAGTTATTTTCGTCTTGTCGTTGCCTTGCTTTACAAGTGCGGTCGTGGCGTACGGCTTCATGAATCCAACAAATACACGACAAATTTATTAAGAAACTTCTTACTTGTTGGTAAGATGTAAAAATAAATCACTGGTGTAATTTTATTAGTGATAGAGGACATCGCTAAGAATAGCTTATGTCTGTACCATAAAGATACTATACTGCAGTATACAAATGCTTTGGTCTGTACAAAGATAAAAAATATACGACAATTACATGCGTAATTACTTTTCATCATAATTATTGCGGACAGTACTGTAAACATTTTTTTATTTTAAATAGATACACAATAATAACGTGAGTGGCTATGATACTTCATTTGACTTCATATTTTTGACCAATCCCTTGTGAGTAAATGTGTCACCTGTGTTTTGGTGAAAAAATATGTTGGCAACACTGTTAAAGATAGCCAATCTCTTTTTAGCACCTTCACATCTATAGTCTGCTTAGTTTGGGACTGGATGTTTTTGTGTAAAATTGTCCCAAATATTTATAACAACATAACATAACATAACATAACATCCCTTGTGAGTAAATGTGTCACCTGTTTTTTGGTGAAAAAATATGTTGGCAACACTGTTAAAGATAGCCAATCTCTTTTTAGCACCTTCACATCTATAGTCTGCTTAGTTTGGGACTGGATGTTTTTGTGTAAAATTGTCCCAAATATTTATAACAACATAACATAACATCACGCCTGTATTTCCCCGAAGGGGTAGGCAGAGGTGTATAGTACACCCACATTTCGCCAGTTATGTTATAGTCCTATGTAATAGGGGGCGAGCCTATTGCCATTGACCGGGCACAAATCTAGACTCCGGGCTGCTACTGACAATTTCCTAATGAAAAAACCCAATAACACTTTGCCCGACCCGGGAATCGAACCCAGGACCCCACGCTCAGCAGTCGCGCTTGCAACCACTAGACCAATGAGGCAGTCAAATATTTATTAATTATTATTTATCCGCTCAGTTGATTATCTTTTATTCATAACTCCCATAGGCTGGGCTTTAATGGAACTTTAGCAATGTCCTTTATGATCAATCTCATTCAAAAATCTATTCAATTAGGAGGTACTGAAAGTTTTACATTAGTCATAGACAAGCTTTAATGTTGATTATTTTGCACTGCATCATAATAATAAATTCGGCGTATGTTCACCATTTTTTTTACAAGCCGGTATACAACTTCCCTTGTAAGGATTTTCACGATTTTCCGACTTGAAATTTTGCGTATGTGTACAAAATGGGTGACAATGGCCTTTTTCGACATAAAAACTCGTGTATAAATAAGTCCTTTTTCAAAAATTTGATTCCTATCTACTTCTGTGATTACATGAATGTATCCTCAACAAATATAAAGAAACCAAACGTAAGAGTACATATTGTCAAACCCACCCACACATTAGCCTTATATTTGTTCATCTATAGTTTGTCAGCGATATCTATAAGCTTAATGGCTTCGGAAACCAATGACATGCCTCCGAGTCGCCGGACTATTACGAAGACAAATACGACATAAGAAATGTAGTAAGTAAAGCCTTGGATACACCAATCGCGAGTGTTGAGCGGGCGAGATACGTCGGTGGGCCCACGCCTGAAGCTACTTATCATTGGTAGTTTTGCCTGATGTTTAAGTTAAAACAATTTTTTACTAGAACATAGGTGTCTGAGGGCCCTATTTAATAACAGCTTTAGGATGCTTGTAGGGCTGCCGCGCGTTTGTAGTGCCTCTAATATGTTCGCTCAGGCGCGTGTTCATGACTTTTATGCCATGTTGGAATAGACGGCCTCGCTTTTAGAGAAAACGCGGTCAAGTCCCAATAGCACCCTGAAGATGTTAATAGATAAGTTTGATTAGCTAATACTAAATCATTTCATGCAGGTGTTAATTAGGCAGGAGTGATTTAATTATACTAAATTGGCTGCTTGTATTGAAGACAAGTTGTCAGATTACTGACTGTTGTTTTGATTATTGTTTTTGACCTGTTACATAACACTAACATAGTTTTAAGTCACATGTTACTAACACGTGGATAACTTTTGTCTAATAATTAAATTATTATACTATTATTAACAAAACTTCAACTCTAACTTACATAAAATATCTAAGTAACTATCATAAACTGCATTATATTCAAGCACGTCAAAATGACAGCTAGGGGCTATCAGCGAGTTTAGCGTCACGCACCGCTCACGTCTTGCTTATGGTGTGGCGAAGGCATAATTCTTTCAAATACATGAAAATAATAAGAACCTCCACCTACGTACAACGTACAAAGTCATTATTTAATTCCATCCTCGTGTTCAAGAAAGACTTCGAATAAAACTTTTGTTGTTCTCAGTAACAAAAGAAGCTCTTTATGTGTTTTATCAGTCGCAATTTTTCATTGTTTAGGCTCTTGATACATGTATGGTTTCTTGTTATACTTCCTAACAATATATTATGATATCTTTTTATTTTTCTACAATGACAAACTCGCTTAGAAGGAATGATTTTAAAGGCAACAAGCATCTAATTTCATATTTATTTTACAAGTGTTTGCGTGGAGTAGGTACACAATAATTATTATAATTTTGTAGATAGACTACTGCTTCACATTACAATGACATCATCTAATTACACTTCAAAATTACCTTTCCGACTAAAAGGCGCACTTTTTCAATCCTTCGGGCTACTTCTAATACAAATAAAACCATCTATAATTTAAACAGTACTAGATCAATGAAGCCATTCATGAATGAGCTATGTGTATTTCTACATTTAGATTTATTATCGTAATAAAACTCGGAGCGTGTGAATTTTTGAATTAATTGTGGATTCACTATAAATCATTGCTATTCAATGCAAGCTCAGAATATTGGTAGTGCATGCTATGATATATTGCCACAGAATACGTACTAGGTTTATTAATAAGACTTTCAAGTAATTTACTCCTGTTATAGGTATATTAAATTGTGCCCGGCGTTTAGTTTACAAACTTATGCTTTCGACTACCTCAAGGGAGTAATATAGGCATATTACTTCATGAATATAAAATTATTTGCTCTACGAGTTTAATGCAAATTTTCATCAAGTACTTAACTACTTTTATATGTGTGTTTTATGAGAGTATCTAGTTATTATCTATCGTTTATAAAATAAATCGGTTAATAAACTTTTCTGTACATACAAGCACTTTCAGAGAATTTTAATTACAAGGTAGATAAAGGGTTGATGACGGAGGGGCTCGTGGCTAAGTAATAACCACGTGGATTGCAAGATCTGCGAGGTTAAGCTGTGCTAGCCGCGGTCAGTCAGTGGATGGGTGACCGTTTCGTTACACATCGAGACCCCTCCGTGCCTCGGAGAGCATGTTAAGCCGTCAGTTCCGGTTGCCGTACGAATATCTACGGCACTCGTTACGGGTAGTCAGAAGCCTGAATGTATGATAACTGCTGCCTAATTGCGTAACTCACTCGCGATCGCAATCATCTGTATTTCAATGTTCATTGCTCTGTGTTTTGACAATCCATCATATTGACAACTACGTACCACGCAATGAATATTGCTGTAATTTGAAAATGAAAGCTGATGTCAATGTTCATTCGATGTCATTACACAATTACCCCACCGGTCTGACCTTAGGATGTCGGTATTACCCAGTAACTGCTGCGTACTGCTCGTAAAATCTAAGCTACAAAGCTTAGCCCATAGACGCACAGTTGCTTGTTTGTCGATATTATACAGGCTGTAATTTGGAGGGTGTGCGCAAAAGCTCCATGAGCTTATTCCGCCATCTCCCTTCTTTTATCGGACTACACGACGCACTGCAGGATATCATCCACATTTGATAGAAATCCTTAGTATCAGGACCAAGCGCTTTGAGAACTCTTTCATAATGCGTACAGCCAAGTTGTAGAATTCACTGCCGGCATCTGTATTGCCGGGCACTTACAACCCTAACACCTTTAAACCTGGAGTGAATCGGCACCTAATAGGTTTGCTCGCTCCATCGTCGACCACATATTGACACACATTTACATTTTGATAGTTGTAGGAGAGAAAATCTTTCAACACGTCACATTTATTCCTCAGTTAAAAGTTATCAGACTATTGAAATATCGGCCCTCAGTAAATAAACAAAAAAATTACATTAGATAATAATATACAAATCAATGACAATAATAATTTAAAGAGGGGTTATGACAGCCTAGCGGTTGAGCGCTTGCCTTCCATGCAAGTGGAATGTGAGTTCGAACTCTATCGGCCCGCACCACTGATTTGTGTAGATCAAAATTTGATTATCACTCGCTTTAACGGTGAAAAAAAAACCTTGTGAGGAAGCCACACACCTGAGAGTGCTCCAGTTATTGATTGTGTGTATAGTCCGCTAACCGCACTAGGCCAGAGTGGTGAACTAAGGCCTTAACCTTCTCATCCCGAGAAGAGGCCCACACCCAGCAGTGGGACACTAATGGGCTGATAATGATGATGGTTCAAATCAAATGCACTTATCTTATTTTCAATAAATTAATTATTTCTCCAAAAAACCACAAAGCCGTTAGGGCTGATAATAACATTTAAGGCAAGGTACACATACAGGTCACCACTTAACCCGGACACAATGTAGCCACGATGAATGAAAGAAAAACAAGCCGGGCCCCTTATCGTACGGAAGTCGTAAGTGTCAAGAGGGGGAAACGGCTAACTTAATTATGCCTGTAGGACCAGGGCAAGCGACTCGACAACGTCATTGTATTGCTAGCTTTAGATTCAATTTACTTGCATCAATGTACATAATTAAAATAATGGTTGTTACTTTTTTTTTAATAAAACAAAGGAGGGGAAACGAGCATGCGGGTCACCTGATGGTAAGCAATCACCGCCGCCCGCGATACTATTTTGCAAGTTTATAATCTGTAGTGATAGGGTAGCGCATTACCTATTTATTCAAATCTGCAAATTATTTGTAACGGATAATTACTACTATCGTAGTAGGAAACGTAAATTACTAGGCAGTCCCTTCATGTCAAACAGTTTCCCATTTCATGTCACCTATACGCATATACATCCGACATGCTGCCATGGACTGAACAATTGAACACTCTCCTGGATTCAAACCTAGATTTTGATCTGTTTGTGGGTGAAGGGAAGATGATACTATCGGAATGTTTAAAGTTTGGCTCCAGGCATTATTTTTAAATGGTGATAAATAAATACTCATAGCCTTCCCTCTTCACTTCTTTCCCTCAAGGATATCTCTAGTATCGTGGGTGGTTGTTTTCAAACACTGTCACTTCCATGTGACTACCGCAATCCAGTTACAGAGGGATACAGATACCTACTCTATAATTCGATCGGTTTCACACTTTTCGGGTTTTTGTATTGAATGTCCATCACTGAGGCCCGTAATTATTTTAGGTATTATCATGACTTAGGGCTCGTTTATGGACACGCGGCGAGGTGGGCGGTGCGTTGCGCAATGAGTTCAAATGTATGGCCATGTATGAGAGCGTTCAAGCAGAAGCGATTCTTTGACATGCAGCGTTGCTCGCGGCGGCGCACGCAGCGGTGCCCGTGGCGTCGCATGCTGCATTATAGGGGGCCCACGCCGCGCATCATCCCGCGTCTATATATATGTTTGTATTTGCGCGTGTGTGCCGTGGTCACCGTCGCGGCCTCCGTCGCTAGTATCACCACGCTTCACGCGCCGCCTCTCCATAAACGGAGAACCGCGTGACGCCCCGCACAATGCGCCGCCCGATGCGCTGCGTGTCTATAAACGAGCCCTAAAACTGACAGCCAACATGCTTTACAAGGCCCATAATCTCGATTTGCAAAGAATAGTCACTCATTCAAATAATAACCGAAGCAAGCGCGCAGCTCACACTTCGATCGGCGACAGCATTATAATTTATAAAGCTGATTCATAATATTCTTATAAATATTTGTATTTCCCAGATCTGCGCCTAATTCAAGCATTTAACTAAAGCAACCGAAACGAATACCTATGTCCAGCAGTGGACTGCGATAGGCTGAGTTGATTGATTGTGAACAATATCGGTCCAAGATCCTATGAGCTTGTGAAAACGAATAAAACTCGTAACCCACAGAGCGAGACATTTATTTCTTCTGGGTCTTCTCGGCGCCCCCGCCAGGGGGCGCGAGGATCGGGACACGGGATAAATCCCTTTCCCGAGGGATCACTCTATGCCCGTAACTACGGGCATGTCATTGTTGTGGGCATGCCCAAACCTAAGTTGCTGTGTGCCGCCTGTCGTGGAATAGGTTGCAACACAGCTATGTGTATGGTTGCTATGATGTACCTGTAGGAGCGCCTCGCATACCGTTCCCACGGATGCGATTTTTCACGACGCCTTGGCGGTCAAGCCCTACCAGGTGGAACCCCCGGTTGCCCCGAGGGAAGCCCAGCAGATGCCGACCAGCGACAAGGCGTCGACTTGTTTGGCGCCCTCTACAGGGAAATGATGACCCCCACTTACAACGCAATCAGAGCGAACCAATCACGTTCCAAGCTAAGGGGCCGTTTATGTGTGTTTGGGCGGCTTGTACTGTGAGTAACACCGCCCAATGTTTACGCATGAGATGCGCGCCCGCGACGCGCATTCTTACGTGTGAGTATGGGTGCCTGTACAGTTATGTATGTTTGTGGGCAGCGCGCTCCGTGCCTATATTAACTTAGCACACGTCGCGCGCTGGGGTGCATGTTATGTATGTAGAGTGCTCTGTGTTTGAGTAAGCCACGTGTTAACGTGTTATGACTTACTCAGGCGTCAATCCGGTGGGGGGGGAGCGTCGTCCGCGATTAGGTCCCGCGGGTAGCGCTTGGCGTCGGGAGGCCGCGCGTGCCAGGGCACCAGATCCTTGACATGGGGCCAAGCCGACGCGTCGGCACGCGCGAACATCTTTTTCGCCAGGCGTGCGGTAAAGTCCTCCAGGCTCTCAATCCGAAGGTCCCACTGGATGGTATTGTTCCTCACGTAGCGAGGGGCTGCGACGATTTTTCGTAGCACAAGTGCTTGTTGTGCTCGAAGCAATTTTCTGTTTGTCTCGCTAGTGAGGGCGAGCCAAGCTGGGGCGGCGTAAGTAAGCTGGGGGCGTATGTAAGTTTTATAGACACCCAGCTTGTTCCGAAGCGGGAGGCAGGATGAGAGCACTGGGTGAAGCAGGGCGCGGGTTGCTCGTACCCGTGCGGCGACCTTGCGGACGTGCGGTCCCATTGTGAGCCGGCGATCTATGGTGACCCCGAGGTATTTTACCTGAGGTGACCACGCGATGTCGGCTCCCTGTAGTTTCAGTAGTGGTGGGTAGGCATCATAGCCAGTGAGCATGGCCTGCGTCTTACTCACGTTAACAGACAGTCTCCATTTTTGAAGCCAGTCGGGAAGCTTTGCCAGCGCGCGCTGCATTTTGACGGCCGCGAACTTCGAGTTCATGGAAGTCGTTACATACGCGGCATCGTCGGCATACAGCGCGAGCGTCGTGTCGGGAGTGGTGGGGATGTCGTCGGTGTAACATGAGTAACACGCAGGCGAGATGCAGCTCCCCTGTGGTACCCCCGCTAACACCGGCCGCGCACTTGATAGCGCGCCGTCAACCACCACCTTGAAAGTCCTGTTTGAAAGAAAAGATGAGACCACTTTAACAATGCGGCGGGGCGTGCTTGACGTCGCCAGTTTGTAAAGCAGACCGGGATGCCATACGCGATCAAAGGCCTTTTCCATGTCAAGGAATACTGCAACCGCGTGTTCTTTTTTGTTTACTGTCGCTGTGAGTAAGTGCAGTATCCTTGACAACTGGAGCGTCGTACTGTGTTCCGCGCGAAACCCGAACTGTTCCGGTCGCGGTGTGACGTGCGGTGTTAAGTGTCGCAACAGGAGGGATTCAAACACCTTAGAGGTGGTCGATAGGAGAGTGATCGGCCGATAGCTCTCCGGCTTCAAAATGTTTTTCCCCGGCTTGGGGAGCATGATGACGCGCCCTTCCTTCCACATCATGGGGAAAACCCCCGTGCGCATTATTCCTGTAAACAGGCGCGCCAACGCCGCCAATGTTCGGTATGGCAGGTGACGCAGCACTGTGTTTGTGATGCCGTCAGCACCGGGGGCTTTTCTAGGCTTCGTTTTTAGAATGGCGCGTCTAATCGCGCTCGGAGAAAAGTAGACTGGATCTTCTTCGGGAGCTACCGGCGTGGTGAAGTACTCTCTAAGGTGTGACTCGACTGTTGCGACGTGCTCCATGTCGTCAGTCGGGTTCGGTTGAAATTGACGCTCCAAATGTTCGGCGAAAATTTCTGCCCGGTCTGCTGCAGTGTATTTAAGCGCCCCGCCACTGTCCAATAGTGGGCGCACCGGAGCTGGGGTATTCGATAGTTGGCGGCACAATTTGTGTATTGCTGGCCAATCGCTTGCAGCTGCGTCGATGGTAGACTCCCAGCTCTCGGTGCTGTACGCCTTGAGCTCGGCTTTGACCTTCTCAGCGAGCGCGTTTAGCTCGGTTTTAAGTGTCGGGCTTCGTATGTACTGCCACCGCTTGCGTAAACGCCTTTTTTCGGCGATTAGCCTCATAATGCGTGCAGGTACGGGCGTCTTGCACCCCTGTGGTTGAGTTATAATTTTGGTCGCCGATTGGAAGGCGCTTTGGATGCAAGCGGTGACGTCTTCAGCCAGCCCGTCCACGTCAGCAGCAGTGACGATTGGCCGAGTCGGCGTGGTGGTCTCCATCTTTTCTTTAAAAGTTGTCCAGTCCGTTTTTCGACGTGGCGCAGGAGGGGCGAGTCTAGTCGGCAACCCAGACAAGACGACGAGCACAGGCTGGTGGTCAGATTGTAGCTCGTCGTCTATGACCTCTTGCGTGATCTGGCAGTGTAGTCCATTATGGACTATGATGTCCAGCACGTCGGGGTTTAGGTGGCTATCAAATGGATAGTGTGTCGGTGTTTCTGGGCCAGCCACAAAGTATCCCCGGGCTTCTGAGTCTGCGAAGAGACGTCTCCCCTCGGTATTTGTAGTCATAGCGTTCCACGCTGGGTGCTTGCAGTTTAGGTCGCCGGCAATCAGTGTTTCGTTTGGCGACTCTAATATGGCCCGCAACTCAGCAACATTTATTTCATACTGTACAAGTTGGAGTCTATTAACGCTTGTAACGAAACCATAGCGTGAGTCAATTCGACCCCAATGCCATCTAGTGATACATAGATATAACTATATATAATGAAGTCTGAACATTCCGCTCACTAAAAGGATAATTTCCTTTTATTACCGCCCACCATGAACTAACTTAGTATAACAACTAGAACAGTGGACTGTATGAAACTTAAACAAATATTACATGGTGGACTTTGTCTACACAGGTCTTGAGGCGGATACTAGATGGCTTGTAATACAGCGTTTGCAAAACAATAAAAGTTAACCATAAGTTTATAAAACAGTATATGAAATTAAATCAAACTCCCTAACAAAACTAAAAGTGCATTACATTCAAAGTACCTATCATTTAAAAATGAAGATACAAAAGAAACCTTTAAAACTTTTAGTATGTACAAAATCATTAACAAGATGCATTTTTGTAAACTTATGAGTTATGACTATACAAACCAAGAGTGCAATAAAACCTTATCTAAACCAGTACGAACCAATATGTTTAAAAACAAAAAAACTTACAAAATATGCAGCTACACCAAGCAATAATTAATCCTGAGACAAAATAAGTGTGCGCTAAACTAAATCCCATAAACCTCATATTGTCACTTATTCTGTCACGGGTAGCAAACATAACTTTGAAGTTGGACGCCTGATCGTAGTGCCTTTACAACGAACTATGACAACGCGTGATAATATGTATGTATGTATGACAACGCGCGTCATACTGTCCCTTCCTGGATGATTAAGGACGATTCTGCCATACAACCATTTTGCTGGACATAAGTTATCTTTAACTAAAACTAATTACCAAAACCAACCCCATTTATGCCTCTGAAAGAAGTGCGTCATTTTATTCCCGGTACCATTTCTGCCAGAAGATTTGCACCATTCTGTGCATTAGTTCTAATCTGTGTAATCTGCTCATTGTAGAGTACTTGGACTTGAACTTTACTCTTCGATGTTTTGTCAACAGTAGAAATCTTCGGCAGAATGCAATTACTCTCATTGACTTCCGCAGTGAAGAAAACTTGGACCATAGGTTCTGCCCATTACCCGATTCAACTTTTGCAGAATGAAATTCAACTGTTTTCTTCTCCGTGTTGGTAATTGTAGAGTTAGGTCTTGAGTACTCTATCGGATTGTTTCGCAACCAACTTGGACCCCGTTTCCAAAGGTTACTTTTGAGAAGAACAGCTGGCGATGCGTCTCGCAAGGTAATGGCAGCTGGGTGTCGGGTGTATAGTCCACCATCGTCTCTTCGCGTAGTTGCTGTAAAGTAAGCTTTACAAATTTGTTCTTCAGGTGTAAAGGGCCTTTTAATTAAGGAAGGTTCAGAGTCAAATTCCCATAAACGTTTTACCACATCGTTCTCTTTGGTTCGAGCATGCATCGTCATAATGACGTTATGCGGATTATGAGAACTCTCTTCCCTGCCGACATATCCAGACACAATCCACCCTAAGCAAGTGTCTTGTGCTACTGGAGAGCCCTTTGGACTCTTGAGTAAGCCTTCCTTCAATATTTGACAGTATATTTCTGCTCCTAACAATATGTCAACTTTGTTAGGGAAATCAAACTTAGGATCAGCTAACTGAATGCCATGAATTTCTGGCCAATCCTGTATTTTAAACCTGGTATCTGGCATAACTGAAGTCAGTGAATTCAAATCATGCGCAGTTACTACTATGGTGAGAGAAGGGTCATGCAATGACTGAATATTGAGACTTACGACATTCTTTGATGCCGTGTCGCCATGACAACCTCCTATACCAGCTATAATAGTTTTTGTCACTATTTTCCTCAAATGAAGTAACTGCGCTGCTGCTTCAGTTATGAAGGATGCTTGTGATCCTTGATCCAACAATGCTCTCAATATTTGAGAGGACCCATCTTTTGACTCAGCTTTTATGAGAGCTGTGGGTAAAAGGACTTGGCCCTTTGCATTTCCTTTCAAAAAATGGGTTGCAATATTTGCAGTGATCTCCTCTTGTGGGGGGTCTGTACGGTTTTCCTGTGCGGTCGATGATTCCGTTGGAGTAGCAACCGCACTGTTTACACATGTGCTCTTAGGATGCAATAATGTGTGATGTTTTCGCTGGAAAATTCGACATTTTGTGAACACACGGCAAACTTTGGCTGTATGGTTGCTTCCTAAACAATTGAAACATACACCCAAGGACTGGACAATATCACGGCGCTGATCAACCTCCTCCTTAGAGAATTGCTTGCAATTGTATAACTTATGATCTTCGGAACAATGTGGACATGACAACTTGGTAAGACTATGCATGACTTTAGGATGAGAAGAGTCAGTATGTGTAAGTTTTGGCTTAACCTTAGTAGGTTCAACAAATTCGAGAGCACGAAAACGGGTCTCTAAAAACTCTCTAAAAACTCTCTAAATTGTTGGAATGACGGTAAATCCTCGGATGATTGACTTACCTGCAGTTCCCACTGCTTCCGAGATTCAGCGTCCAACTTCAAACTTACGACATAAATAACAATGACATCCCATGAATTTATGTCTATACCAAGATTTGATAATTCATGTAAGCAATCGGCTGTTGTATCTAAAAGTTCCTTTAGTGTACTGGATGACTCTACTAACATATTGCGCTGGCTGAATAAACGTTTCAAAATACAAGTTGACATAAACTTCTTATTATTATATCGGCTTTCTAACATGTCCCAACATTTTTTATAATTGCCTTGTGTAATAGGAGCATGTCTGATAACCTGCTCTGCTTCACCTGACAATTGAGTCTTCAAATAATGTAACCTCTGAAAATCATCTAAGATTGCATTATTGTGGATAAGGGATGTAAAAAGATCTCGAAAAGATGACCATTCTGTATATTTACCGCTGAATGTTGGAATTTTGATTTTAGGCAATTTAACTAGAGAACTACTTTTTGACGTATCAGATGAACCATCGCTATTTGAGTTGGATTGAACAATTTTAAATTCGGACATCGCTTGCTTAAGTTCTACTTTATAACTTAAATAGGTCTCTGAAACCACTTCAAAAACGTCCTCTTGAAAGAAATGTGCAATCTTGCCGCTACCGTAGTCGCCTATCATAGCTTCATATTTAGCCGAAAAGTTGTTGAATAATTTTTCTAAAATTTCTGTTCTGGATTCCACATAATGCTGTGTAACTCTCTCTTTAGGAGACTTCTTAAAATTGATCAATCCTTTTTCTATTTGTAGTTTTAGGTCTTCCAAAATTCTCAACTCCTTATCCATGATTATAATAATCCAAGTCAATGAAAACGTCAATTGTCAATGTCAGTTCAACTTGTGATTTTTTTACAAGTCCCGTGAAGTGCAAATTCGGCTAAGTGTTTGGACTTATATTCGCTCAGAAATCGGGCATGGATTCCCCGTATCAGCCAAATTGGGTTGAGTTTTATAAGTCCTAAACCAATCGCGAATTTTCTAAGTCTAAAACACTTGTAAAATTTTCAGATTTTTTAGACACTTAGCACGATTGCGATAGAGAATGTACTCACAGTTTTCCACTTTGCACTTCACTACTCACGTGTTCCAATTGTGTAATTATATTTCCATAGCCAGCATGCAACTTATAGCAAAACGATTGCAGCGCCAATTCCTGAAATAATGTGATTCACCAAAAACGCCCTTCGGCTCGATGGACCATGAACAATATCGGTCCAAGATCCTATGAGCTTGTGAAAACGAATAAAACTCGTAACCCACAGAGCGAGACCTTTATTTCATACTGTACAAGTTGGAGTCTATTAACGCTTGTAACGAAACCATAGCGTGAGTCAATTCGACCCCAATGCCATCTAGTGATACATAGATATAACTATATATAATGAAGTCTGAACAGATTGATTGAACCGAAACGAATACCTGTAAAAAATTATAATTTACTAAAGCACTAAGCTGTACATATGATTCAGCCTGAATAATGTTATAAAATAAATAATTAAATTCCGGGTATTGTAAATTGGGTTATGAAATAGGCTGTCAAGCGTTCGTATTTCGTAATGGTATTGGGTTTAGAACAGGTGTGCCTCGGCTATCGCATCGCGTATTGGTAACAGCAAGCTTAGTCAGCACGCCACTAAAAATATACCCGGCTTCACAGCAAGCCTATTAAAACAACAGGCATCCAATGTTTCGACACATTCGTACTGGAACCCGTAACTGACATGCTGTGAGGATTTACAATATTAAATAAATATGTATAAATAAATATCTTCGGGACATTTTTACACAGCGCCATCTAGTCCCAAACTAAGCAGAGCTTATGATATAATACTTACTTATATACTATTATTTTTTTGTAAATACATACATGGGAGAGCCCTATGTCCAGCAGTGGACTGCGATAAGCTGAGTTGATGATGTTGATGAAATACATACTTATGTATATGCCTATGTCCAGCAGTGGACGTCTTTCGGCTGAAATAAAAAAATGAAAATACATATTTATAATACATTAGAAACACCCAGACCAACACAAACACTTATGTTTATCACACAAATATTTGTGTCCTGTGGGAATCGAACCCACGACCTCGTGATCAGCAGTCCGACTCTCGAACCACTAGACCACAGACGTCGTCAAATATTGACAGTGTTATGTATGCAAATCACTAAAGTTTTGTCACAAAAATATTTGCGGAACTTCTGACGTTTTATTGACTCCTTCAGAATGATATTTTCAACAAAGATAATATAATCATTACGTTTTATTTTCAAGAAGTCGGTTAAATACTTTGACTATGGATACCTTCCATTATCAAAGGTTAAAAATCATTCCCGTTCACGCAATCAGGACATAACGTTGACAAGAGCTGAACAAATAGAGTTTAGTAGCCATTTTTACTGTAGGAAATATACTATAGTGTTGTTTTAGGGCCAAAATATTACATCCATATAAGGTAAGCCGGTAATAAATTATTACACATAGACCCTTCGCGGTTGAGCCTGGAGTACCGCCTGTTAATGTATCGGCAACAGGCGGGCAACCGGGACTGTTATCTGGTTTGCACAACTAAAATACTGACCTCACCCACGTTCCGAACTATTCACTCGCTCCCTAGAGAAATATATTATTCTATACAGTTCTCACGAAATTAGAAATGCTCTCAATGATTTCTTATTCATACACACTGAAAAAGACAATAATTATAATCACTAATGTTTGTTTTACCCCATTACTCTCGCTACGCTGTGCGTCCGTCCGTGCGTCCATCCGTCTGTCCGTCACAGGGCTGTATCTTTGTAACGGTAATAGACACAGAAATAGATAGAATGGCCAAGTGGGCAGGGCGCGCGTGCCAACACTCTGCACCATAGTGCAGTGCATTTCAAAGCCTTTCTCAGTACGCCTTATGACTTGTTTCTGTAAATACTGTCACAAAAACCCGCAAAAATGCCTTATTGTGCTGTTTCTAACTGCAGAAACAAAAGCTGTAAAGTACATTTGATTAAAGTTGGTAATAGATAACCAGTTGAGATTTTTACAGAATATGTATTACTTTGGTGCCTATCACGACAAATACTAAAAATAAAAATAAATGAAAAAACCAAAGGGGGTCCCCATACAAGAAACCTCGAAAAACATGCAATTTTATCCTGCTCTATCTTCAAAACGGTAATACATACTAGCGTCAAACTTGGTCTGATTATAGTGCATACTATGTAGTTTAGTAAAAAATACTAAAAATAGGGCAAACATATGAAGTATAACATATAGTATAACATATGTAGTATATGTATGTATATATAGTATAACATATGTAGTAGCAGGTAGTAGCTGCGTAAGAAATAGATGCAAAAATTCACATTTCACTCACGGTGCGTTGATGTATTTTGATGAACTCTCGTAAATGAAATCAGTTTCTATAGGATATCATTATCATTTGGGGTGCATTAAAAGAGCCTCCACGAATGATGATATTTAATTGATTGTCCGGCGCACCCTGGGCAGTCAGCCTCACTGCCAACCTGCTGACTGGCTAATATTTTTCCCACGGCATGAGCTATTATCATTATGTAGCTCATGTCGACAAGATAGAAGAAGAAGATAGGATATCAGGTTGATGGGTGGTACCTGCATGAGTCCGACTCGCACTTAGCCGGTATTATTTTATGTTTTATATTTAGTAAACAATCTTGGTAAGTCTCTTTGATGGTTTTTTAAAAATAACTACTGAAAGAATATAATTATTAGTGCCGCACATGTAATTAGGTTAAAATATGTTATTCAGTATGTACATTTGGTATGTTAAATTTTGTCACCAGAAAAATGCGTAGTTCTACACTTAGCAGGTTATTAAAGTCTCTTACAATAGGTACCGATTGAAGTTTAATAGGTATATTTATTCTTGCAAATTGGCATTTAAATTTTAATTACCTAATATAAGCAAAGTTAGAGGTAACATTGGAAGCTGAGTTCCCAGAATTAGCCTAAAATCATTACAATATCTTTTCGTTAGCAACAAAAATAAAGAGAAACAACTTTTCATCAAATTAGTTTCTGGGAACACGTTCAAATCCATTGCAAAAATCTCATTTGTTAATTTTATTCTTAGGAATTCAAACCTTGGACTTAAATTCATAGAAAATAAAGAAGCTGAAACAAACGACTGGCAACTAGGTAGATAACAAGATCAGGCTCGTGCTACAGTTTTAATTTACAGAAATGTCTAGAGTTTTTCCGCGTAGTGAATTTTCCACTGGCTCCATTCATCAGGCGACTGTCACTGTCCCCTGCCGAGCAATTACTGATGTCGCACTCGACTGCACCGTCGCAATTACTACCACCTACCTCTACTTCTATACGAATACTTACCGCACCGCTGAATGCGACACTGGCACACTGAGGTAATATGTACTACATACTAGAGTAGACATTACGAACAAAAAATACCGCGCAACTTGCTGGCCGCGGAGCACTCGCGGCGGGGGCGTGGCTAAGCGAGTGAGAGTGCAGGAGCTCTAAAACGCTAAAGCTACAAACATTTTGTTCGAGGTGTCTTCTCTAGTACCACTGGCACCGTCTTTTACACACCGACCTAGTATAAGATCATGTTACAAAACGGAAAATATATCTCTTACAAAAGAGAGTAAACATTCATATCATTATGCTCAACTTTTTTTATAATAAATATTTTTGGGACATTTTTACACAGCACCATCAAGTCCCAAACTAAGCAGAGCTTGTGCCATGGACATGAGTACTAGACAATGGATATAATACTTATATACTTTATTTTTTGTAAATACATACTTATAATACACAAGAAACACCCAGACCAATACAAAAACTTAAATATTTGTGTCCTGTGGGAATCGAACCCACGACCAACATTCGAACCACTAGACCACAGACGTCAAACTTGACTTTACTATTCTCAATCTCAGAGTAATTTTACAAGAATTCTTCACTTAGCATCCCCAGTAGGTCGAGAAAGGAAAACCTCTGTTTATTAGAAAATGCCTTTCCTTTCACGTCTCGCGTAAGAAATTTTTCCCGTTTGGCGGAAATTTACCCTTACGCACCTGCTTCTTTTATACTCACCGACAAAGCGCGGTCCTTACTTTCATGTACAAAAGGCCCCGATTCCAATCAAATTAATGATATTTAAATTAACTACGATATTCATACGAGAAACACGGATTGAATCAAAGGCGCTCAAATAAATAATTCTGTGGCGTCCCTTTTGTTACTTTCACAAAACTCGACCCGCATCGAACGTTTATAACGAGCGTCGGTATAACAAAATATTTTTTTAACAAAAGTTCACTTCGATAAATACGTCATTCAATTTTTGGAGAAATAAAAATGAGTCAACGCAGAGTCAACAATGCGGAACAAGTGAAACGCTCCAATAATAAAAAAAAAAGGTAAAACGGATCGCCTACCCCGATTTTCAATAACATTTTGCAGGTAAACGAGGGTGTTATTCATATGTGTAAAGAGGGGTTTCCTATGCGTGTAGATGGCTATCTACATTTATTCCATAGAGACCTTTCTTCTTTATTAATACTCTGTCATTTATATTAGGTACTTTACATTCTATTGTTGAAACCTCTCACTAATGTCCTTTCAACGAAATTCCCAGACTTCTAAAACTCGCAATTCGCAAGATGATTGAAAAATGATTTATGTAGTATCTAAGGTTTACAGCGTATGCAATCTGAAGCTATTCTCATGGCACCAAACATTCAAAGAGCCTTGGATACATACACAGATTCCGATATCTGTTCAAACTGGATTAGTTCACGAGAGCTTTTGCAAATCGAACCAAACAACCCAGATGCTTCGTCTTCAACTCGTCAAACAGAAATGGTTTACTGTGTTGTTGACTCGGAAGGTTCTCATCGATTCGCTAAAGGAAGCAAGTTTCGTATTCAACTTTTTGCTGTGCGATAGGATTTGGTTTTCAACAAGGCTTTTAGTTTATTCTATCCTTTGAGGGGATGACTCACAAAAATCGTCATTTTAGATTTTTATTATTATAGAAGATACTAATTACACACCGCTAATTAGAGCGTTTTAATAAATAAACATTGTTTTTATTTCATTAAATTTTTTTTAACGCCTTTACGCATGTTAAGCGAAATCTAACGATTTAAATTGTGGAAATAAAAAATCGCTCACGAGCAGATTGGAACCTGTGACTCCTGGCTCAGTACGCCAGTGCCACTAAGCTACCGTGAACACTAAATGCATGCGTAAATGCGTTAAAAATAATAAAATAATTAGTAAGGGTAGGCATATCTATACGACTTTGAATTAACTGCAAAGTTAGTCAAGTCGGTTAAGGAACACTGTTTCTTATGATAAGATATCGCTGACGTCACCCAAAGACGTACCAAGTGGAGGTTAAATTCGATACCACGAGCAGTGTTCACGGTAGCTTAGTGGCTAAAGCACTGAGCCAGGAGTCGCAGGTTCGAATCCTGCTCGTGAGAGATTTTTTCTTTCGGCAATTTCAATCGTTGTTCCAATACATTTTATTGTAAAATAATTTAATAAACTAATAGAAAGAGCAAGCAAGCAAGCTCATGCCACAAGCAAGCCCAAGCTCTTTCTACAAACTCTTTCTATAAGTTCCGTAAACTGCCCTAACTTTACCAACAAGCCCTACTTTGCCTAAGGCATTAACTTAATTTTTACACGCACTGACACTTTATAACTGAACCAAATGTTAGCGTTGTCATAGTTTTCAAAGCTCCCCAAGTACGGAAATCATAGCTATTATAGTTTACTCAAAAAATAACTAGGTAAAGTAGGGCTTGTGGGCCAAGTTAGGGCAGTTTACGGTTGTAAGTTATAACCGACGATGCCTTTGAGGATTACATGTACAACATGTTAGTTAGGAATATAGTCTACGTATAAATACTAGTAGTACTGGCTTCCAGTCGAGTGCGCCAGTGCGCTAGACAGTTATCTGCCTCTGAAGGACTGTTCGATTGCCAATGAAACGGTTACTGCCGAATACGAGTCAAATGCACACGTTGCAATTTGTATTAGGGACAATTGTTTGGTGTACATTCAATTAGAAGATAATTAAACTTGAATTGAATTAAACTTTTAACGCACTATTCAGTAATATGAGTTTTAACGTATTAATACCTATCTTTGGAGCTGTAATTTTTCGTACAGTCAAAAAGACGATAAACATATTCCGCCCGTGAAAAACCCAAGTCCACCAAGTTCGAGAAAACTATGTACACACGGCTACACATCAAGCTGTTCATTTCCAGTATAAGCTGACCTCGCATTGTATAGGTTTTCTTTACAACGCGAGGTCAGCCTATACTGGTTATGTACAGCTTGATGTGTAGCCGTGTGTACACAATCGATTTAGACAAAAAGTTACGTTTGTGTGTGTGTACTCGCAAATCATCAAGATGGTGAAGAATATGAGAGGAAGGTATTTTCGAATTGAGACAAGTGGGACAGTATTGAAAACCAGCAACTGGTATTATTAGGTGTTATTTTTTAGGGTTCCGTAGCCGAAGGGTGCCAAACTATTACTCTCGCTACGCTGTCCGTCCGTCCGTCCGTCCGTCTGTCTGTCACAGGGCTGTATCTTTTGAATTTGTGTTGGTATGAGGTGTATCACGACAAATACTAAAAACAAAAAAAGTCTAAAACCAAAGGGGGTCCCCATACAAGAAACCTCAAAAAACATGCATTTTTTTCAACGTTTTTGTTCCTGCTCTATCTTCAAAACGGTAATACATACCAGCGTCAAACTTGGTCAGATTATAGTGCATATTATGTAGTTTCGCAACAAATACTAAAAATAAGACAAACATAGACATATGGAGAGGTACGGAACCCTTACTGCGCGAGTCCGACTCGCACTTGGCTGGTTTTTATTTAGGGTTCCATAGCCGAAGGGTGCCAAACGGGACCCTATTACTCTCGCTACGCTGTCCGTCCGTCCGTCCGTCCGTCCGTCTGTCTGTCACAGGGCTGTATCTTTTGAACGGTAATAGGTAACGGGTTGAAATTTTCTCAGAATACGTGGGACACTCAGAAAGTTTTGCGAAACTAAAAAAAATTGTTCTATACGTACATATATTTTTATCAAATCTTTTCAAAGTACTTTCCACCAGCCTCTATACAAAGATTCATGCGCCTAAACCAGTTTTCAAAACACTTTTTCCAGTCCGCCGCAGACACCTCGTTTACAGCCTGCTCGAACGCAGCCAGCGCATCTTCCGGCGACGAAAATTGTATCCCTTTGAGCTGATTTTTTATTTTTGGGAATAAAAAGAAGTCACACGGTGCTAGATCAGGGCTGTAAGGAGGGTGACCCAGGAGTTTGACTGGCGTGCTGTCCAGGAAGTCCCTCGTTTTGAGTGCGGTGTGCGCAGGTGCATTGTCGTGGTGGAGCAGTAGCCCGCGGAGCCCTGTGTTTGGTCGCTTGTTGCTTATAACAGAGAAAACTTCTGGCAAACATTTGGTAGTATACCATTCGGCATTAATGCTTCTTTGATCCCGTAAGGGAATTGATACCAAGTGGCCAGTCAAATTAAAAAAGCTAGCGATCAAAATCTTACCCCCGCTTCTAGATCGCTTCACTTTGGTAGGCGTTGGCTCATTTTGAAACACCCAAACAGTCGACTGGCGCTTGGTTTCTGGGTCGTATTGATAAATCCAGGACTCATCACCTGTAACGATGTCGTAAACACGCCGAGACGAGCCTGCTTCAAATTTGTTAAGCATATCACGGCACCATTCCACCCGGGCCTGCTTCTGAGCATCGGTGAGGTTGTGCGGCACCCAGCGTGATACTATCCTCCTCACGCGAAGATGGCTGTGTAGAATCTCGTGAACGCTTCCCGATCCAATCTTCAATATGTGTTGAATCTCCTGATATGTAATTCGCCTATTGTCTTGGATTAAATTTTTCACTGCTAGCACGTTTTCTTCGGTAACAGCCGTCAAAGGGCGACCGCTTCTTTCGTCATCCCCCAAAGTTGGTCGACCGCGCTTGAATTCGTTATACCAACGATACACGGTTGCCTTGGAAGGGCCTTCATCCATGAATGCCATTTGAAGTCTATCGTACGATTCATCCGGTTTCAGGCGACACTTGAAATCGTATAAAATCATAGCTCTAAAATGTTCCCGGCGCAGATCCATATTTCAGTGAGACACAATACTTTGAATTAACTCGCAAAAAATGTGGAGGGAAATTTTGAAATTGGAACTTACTTATTTTTACTTATAAATAATCATATTTTCGAAAAACATTATAACTGGCCAGTCTCCCATATATAAAAACTTTTTTTCGCAATACTTTCTGAGGGGCCTGGTATGTGTTGGTATGAGGTGTATCACGACAAATACTAAAAATAAAAAAAGTCTAAAACCAAAGGGGGAACCCATACAAGAAACCTAAAAAAACATGCATTTTTTTCAACGTTTTTGTTCCTGCTCTATCTTCAAAACGGTAATACATACCAGCGTCAAACTTGGTCAGATTATAGTGCATATTATGTAGATTAGCAACAAATACTAAAAATAAGACAAACATAGACATATGTGGTGGTACCTGCGTAAGAAAGACGTGCAAAAATTCATATTTCGCGGACTGTGCGTTGATGTCTTTTGATAAACTCTCGTAAATTAAATCAGTTTTTATGGGGTGTCAGGTCGTTGAGAGGTACGGAACCCTCACTGCGCGAGTCCGACTCGCACTTGGCCGGTTTTTTTTTTCAATACTGTGGCATTTTGGTTTCGTCTGCACAAAATGCTTCCAATTTAAATATGATGCAGGTAATTTTATGTTAAGTCATAATTGATATTTATTAAATCTTTACTAAAACTAGCCATAAGGTATTTTTACTAACACGATGGATTTCTTATTGTCCGAATAAAAATAATGAATTTGATATTATATTACAATTGTGGACCTATTACAAGAATGAAATAATGTAATGCTTGTACAGTCGACTGTATGACAGTGGTGACCACAGAAATAGACAGAATGGTTGTAATAACAATTTTACTTGCTATTCAGGCGTAACAAACTACGCCTCCCATATTGACGTCATTTATTTAAAAAAATTAACTTTAATCAAATGTACTTTACAGTTTTTGTTTCTGCAGTTAGAAACAGCACAATAAGGCATTCTTGCGGGTTTTTGTTATAGTATTTACAGAAACAAGTCGCCGCCGCCGACTTTTCCATTCTATCTATTTCTGTGGTAGTGACACTTGAATTAGAAAACCGCAATTACTTCTTACGAAATAAAGACGCATTATATTTCAAACTGTTACCACTGACGGGCGGTCGACCGTACACATTTGTTTTTTCTCCAAAATTCTACACCTACTACAAAATCGGTGGGTCGAATTCACTTCTATAACCGTACTGGGCACTTTTACCGCACCATTGAAATACCAGCGAATAAAGCCGCATTGAACTAGAATCACCCCAGCTATAAAATGGGACTCCAAATTGTGTTCTGCTACCTGGTACCTGGGCTTTTATCCTTTTTTCCAACTACATACCAATCAATTTAACGGAAGACTATTAATATATTTTAAGTATTTCTTGAAGATTTCACCCGCTTTCTCAGTGGTCAAGTTCAACAACAAGACCTGATTTAATGTTTTTCAAACTTAAATACTACTTCATTTGTCATAATGTGTGATGGAATCGTGCAAATACTTGAAGTATTTTGAACATTTACACTTATCCCATTGACAGAATATTGCTAATAAATAAAATAGTACAAATATCCAAAAATTAAATATATGATGCCTATCCTTTATTGCCATGGGTTTAAACTTATTACACTGAAAAAAAAGTTTTGTTATGAGTAGCACGACTTTTCAGCTAGTAACATAAAAAACTGGCCAAGTGCGAGTCGGACTCACGCAGTAAGGGTTCCGTACCACCCTACCCGAGTTCATCAAAAGACATCAACGCAGCGTGAGCGAAATATGAATTTTTGTATCTCTTTCTTACACAGGTACCACATGTCTATTTTTACCCTATTTTTATTAGATTTTGCTAAACCACATAGTATGCACTATAATCAAACCAAGTTTGACGCTGGTATGTATTACCGTTTTGAAAATAGAGCAGGAACAAAAACGTTAAAAAAAATACATGTTTTTCGAGGTTTCTTGTATGGGAACCCTTTTGGTTTTAGATTATTTTTAATTTTACTATTTGTCGTGATAGGGGTCATAGCAACACTATTTTGAGAAAATTTCTACCGGCTACCAATTACCGTTCAAAGATACAGCCCAGTGACAAACAGATGGACGGACAGCGTAGCTAGATAAATAGGGTCCCGTTTGGCACCCTTTGGGTACGGAACCCTCAAAAGGCAACTAATAAACTGATGCTCCAGTAGCTTAGTTTGAGACGTGCAGCAAATCAGTTTAGCTATTCTAACAAAAATTTAGTTACTACTAATTAAAATTTGGCAATTTTTGAAGTAGCTAATCTAGTTTAGCTATCTTTTTTCAGTGTAATAAAGTTCATATTGATATCCCCATATTTTTTTAAACTACGTTTGGTTTTAAGTAAGAAAACAACCCTTTCATTTCACCAAATTGATGTCTAATTCCTGAAATCCAGTTAATACCGCCTTCAATATAAACTTCGCCATTGTACTTGATTCGCAGCCGAAGAAACATGCGATTGACAGACAAAATGAGGATGTATCCGACAGGTCCCCCTAAAATTCGCCCCTCTACCTGCGCCGTGAGATATTGAAAACCGAGCCCCGGGCTATACGTTTGACCTTTTTTATTGGCAACATTTCACTCGTTCCGCATTGTGAATCGTTTGACTGAAACGGGTTGCGTTGTCAAATTGCTCTGATATTTTAGGCGGTGCCTGTATAACCTTCATTTACATGCCAAGCTACTTTCCTACGTCATAATAGGGGTCTTATTCGCAGTGTTGTCACAGAGTGTTTGCAGAATGTCGACACTATATTATGCGGTAACGATCTTGATGGGTGCGGGTGTCGCTTACATTTTTCGCATTAGGTCAAAGTGTTGTTGACATGAATAAATCCGTCCACTATACGGGCATAGTGAATGGATTTATTCACAGACTTAACTATTTTTCATCTGATTTATGCATGTTATTGCAATACATACAAAATAACGATTCACAAAAAAAAAAACTTATCCTAGCAGCCCCGGATCTACATTTGTAAAAGGAGGTTGCATGTACGGTCAACAAATCGGAATCATGACCCACAATAAGCTTAATATCCTACAGACATTTAATACAATTAGGTTGAATTTTGCTTAAACAGCTATTTCCCTGGAAACAGACTTGTTATAAATTTTATTAGCAAGTGACAGTGACAGTTTACCAATAAAATATTCAAAATGACCTAAGTGCAGCATAGAAGAAAACCTTACTGTTTTGACGATTTCAAACGAATTATCAGCTGAGTGGGTCATGATCCCGATTTTTTGACTGTACAGTACTGATTTAGTGCCCTCTAGGCTGAATTTATATTCAGACTCCGGGTCCAGCATAGTACAGACAGTGAAACTGGCCTGTGGCTGGCCACCCCCAGCTCTCGACACCTGGGGCTCCAGCCCCCCCCTCCCGCCGCCCTTGATTCGGCCCTGCATCCCAGTAAAAGCTGCCAAGACGAATCGCTTTAAGCGCCACTCTATATAGGTGTACGTAGGTGTTAACACCTACCTAAGTAGTAAACATCACACACATTGAAAAGACTTGAACTTTTCCTCGGAAACAGCCTTACAAACGGTTGTTCTTTGTTAAATGTTGCGTATAAGCAAAAATCCCTTATCCTACTTTCAGGTGAAAGTTGGTTACCGCAATGTCGTCACAAAACTTCGGTTAAATTTAAAGGGACAAAAGAAAATGGATTCTTCATGTTGCAGCGGCATTGTGCTAACAGTTAGCAAGTTGGATCATAGATACAAATGAGAGAGTTTAAAAAATTTAATATGCCCAGTGGGGTAATTGTGTAATGCATTGACATTGACATTAGCTTTCATTTTGAAATGATAACAATATTCATTGCGTGGTACATAGTTTAGTTTAGTTAAGTACATAATTTTTTTAGAAATAACCCTTAAAAACATAATTCAATATGATCAACAATTGTTTATTTATTTATTTACGAAATTTCATATAATAATTTATGGTGTTAAAACATTTTTCACTTAACCACTTTTTAAGAGTAAGTTTAAATCGTGTAAGTGGTAGTTCCCTTATATCTTTAGGTATTTTATTATACAGGGTGTCAGGGAAACGCTTCTGAAAACGAAGATTGGTGATAGTGCTGGTGATTACTGATACGAAACCACGATTTTTTTTTGCATTTTTCATTATGTATGAGTTTTATTTAACTGCCCAAAGATGGTTATGTATGAAAAATGCAAAAAAATATATATGAAAAAATCTAAAAAAATAATCGCATTTTTTTTCGTAGTTTCGTATCAGTAATCACCAGCACCTATCTTCGTTTTCGGAAGCGTTCCCCTTACACCCAGTATACTTGAATAGTCATAAAATTACAGTTTCTGTGATAGTCAGTTGTTGATATCGATGAGAGCTGTAACTGAGTTCTATCTCGTGATGAATATTTTTTAGTATCGCAGGATTTTTCGAACAATGCTGAGTGTTTTTTTAACGAACACACCAATTTCATAAATGTAGAATGAGGTTAAAGTTAGGATTTTGAGTCTTTTAAAGAACGTTGTAAGAACGTTATAGCAGTTTGATGATTAGTAATGATAAATAAACCCACAACGCGGAAGTCTTAAAAAGTCCGATTAGAAAAAGGTTCTGCCGAACTATCTTCAAATTTACTTTTCATTTTCACTACTACAATTTATCAATTTTCCACACAACAGATAGACTACTGTAGAGTACATTTGCTAGAATAAAGTAGTTTCAAGAAGTCTTTCGACTTTTAATTAAAATTGCGTAAGTAACCCATAATGTCTTTTCATATTTACGTAGAGACGCACATACTCGAAAGTAGCATTAAACATATAGGTTGGTAACTATATGTCCTTATATTTCTGTGATTTGAATTTTGAGGGTTACGTTACTGGCAGAGAGGGTGCAGTCGCCGAGTTGGCTGGGATATTACTTTAATCGCGGAAGGCCGTTATGGTCAAAGTTTCAAAGCGTTGCCAGTGCCACAACTCGCCCGCTTATTGCTCGCTCGCCTGTTATCGTTCTCTTAACATTTTTGTTTTTTGTGTACTTGTTCGTTCTTAAATGCAGTTCGGAACTTTGGATTCGAATGGGAATAAAAATAAAACGTTGAGCTCAGGTATAAACTGCTTGGTGAGTGATTTATGGATTAAATTCAATAGCAAAATTAAGAAATGAATTTTACTAATTAAGAAATGTATAATGTATGTAGGGAGGCCTTTGCCCTGCAGTGGGCAAAACAGGCTAATAAAAAATAAAAAAATCAAAGTCAAAAGCTTTTAATTCGAATAAGCATTACATGCACTTTCAAAACGTTAATTATGAATCTAGTTGCGCGGTTCCAAAAAGTTGGTCCTATGGAGAAGAGACGGCAAGAAACTCCATGGATATACTCTTTATAATTAAGAAATCAATTTAGAATCGTCAGGAAGGTTTTTTGTAATATTGTTGTTAGAGAGTTAGATTTGTAATATTTGTAATGTACTAAATTCCGTCCGGAAATCATAGTGACTTTAAAGTTTAAAATAAGAAGGTTTTTAAAACCTTCTTATTTTAATTGCCATTTAATGGCTGGAATAGTGTAGACGACGACATACAACATCTAGTCCTGTCCAAACTAGATTGAACTTACTGGATCTTCGTAAGTGCCGGAATAATGTGAAAATGTCACATGTACCTACAAACAATTCAGCGGAATTGCACATACGACTACGATGAAATATTTGTCCCGTGTGGAAACCGAACCCACGACCCGCTGCGCCGAAACCGATTGCTCGTGCACTGCGCCAATCGTGTTTTCAAATGCTAGAAACCTTTGGATCTCATGGGAAAGCAATAGTTTCACAATACAATGTTACCATTTCATGTGGTACCATATACCATAAAGAAAGGAAGAAAATAAAGAAAACCGTACACACACAATAACATTAATTTAAAATTTTATTAAGTATATCATTACAATTTACAATACAACTTACTCCTAAAGTATAATTGTGTGCCCCACGGTTGCACCAAATAGGCTCAGTGCCTTCAGGCCCTACATATAGAACTAGTGCAAAGGTTTAAGGTAAGGCTCTTATGTGTAAATTATACGGAATAAAATAGGTCATCTAAAAAGAGTTGAACAAAAAAACAAGGCCCGCGATAGAAGCTATGCAATAGCTTAAGCGCAGTAACGCCGATACAACCAATGCCACCTAGAGGCGATTTGCAGAACTAAAGAGACAAGCGTGATATTTCAAAAAGTCATTAAAAGTTCTGCTATTCATCGATAGATGGCAAAACTAAAAAGTATCACCGCTGTGCCGGTCGGAGTGGGGGGTGTTAGGTTATTTTCGTTACGGAATTTCTGGATTCGGTCTCCACGCTCAGGGCCCGCGATAGAAGCTATGCGATAGAAGCTATGCAATAGCTTAAAAATAACGGAGAAATAATTACAAGTGCAATATAAATTACTCTATTCGAATACATAGGAGCTAAGTCGCCGGCTGTATTTATTATAGCCACTTCAGTGAGCGGAAGTAAGCTCTTCAGCGGCATTAAGAACTTTTAGGAACGGCACCCACTGCTCTATGGCAAGGCATAGCATTTTTACTTGATAAATTAAAATACACCTAATGTAAGTGCTAGTAAAACTCAAACTTCAGTAGGACTTTCTGTCGATATGCGTTATCGCTGTAATTTCATTTCTATTTACACATTCCTAAGGTATGTTACAAAGACATTTCTAGTTTTTCTAACTTGTCTTATTTAGTAAACAATCATAGCATGTCTTTTTAATGCAATTCATCAATAACAATTATTAAAAGACATTATGTTAACAATTTTACACACAAAATAACATTTTTAAACCTAATTGCGCAGTACAAATTATGGCATATCCCCCCCCCCCCCTTCTGGGGGAGGCCCATGTGCAGTAGTGGACGTTTTTCGGCTGAAATGATGATGATGATGATGACATGCGCAGAACTAGTAATTAAAAGTACTTTATCAGTAGTTATTTGAATCAAGAGACATGCCAAGATAGTTTACTAAAAAAGACAAGAGAGAAAAAACAGACCGTAGCTTCCGTTACCTGTATCACTGCGACAAAATACGCACCGTTCAGTTTTAATACCAGTTACAGTTCAAAAATGTATTGATAAAGTTTAAGTTTCAGTTTCCATAATTACCTACTTAATTTTTTACTGCAGTGTTGGAGTGTATAAAAAGCCATCATGTACCATTGTCGACCACACCATCGCTTAACATCAGGTGAGGTGGCGGTCAAAAGCAAACCCATTTTTAATAAAAAAGGCCTCACGTATAATGCGACCAATTTTTAAATCCCTATATTTTGTCGATTTATGTGAACACAAATGTAGGGATCAGATGTTTTTTTTTGCGGTTTCAGGTTTGGTCCCATAGTAAAACTTGTTCGTAATGATGAGTAAAATAACCCTTTAGGAGGATTAGTATACATATACTAAGAATAAGGTTGTATAAAGAAGATGTAGTACATACAAGACGTTTATACTGTAAAGAATTCTCGCATTTTCACAACTTGATCATTAATATCTTGAACGGATGTACAAAAAAAAACGAGTGTGCTTTAGACCACACGAGTCACACGACTGAAGTAAAACTTCACTAACTTATATTTCCCTCAATAAGTAGTATTGAGGGAAATACAATGAGAACAAAGGAATGGCGACGCGGCGCGCGGCTGCTCTGCCGACGCTGAGTCGCGTGGCCGGCCGTCGCACATGCCTCGTTCCCCACGTCTCGCACTACCCCCTCCGTTCGCCTCACTTTTCGTAACGCATTCACCAGCTTACTCCCCAAGTCAAGCGTGCGTAAAGAAGTTTTACTTCAAAAACTGATTATAAAAGTTAATATTCCTCCACAGCCGTTTACCAATAAAAACTATACAAGACTTATAAAACAAATATGTACAAGGAAACGAAACTATATTATGGACGAAGCCGCGATGACCAAATCTCGTAATAATACGGGGTCTACCATCAAACAACCCAAGAAAATACGCCACATTACGAACAAAGATCTTGTTTTGTCCCCTAAAAATATTTAGTCAACATTTTTGGAAGAGGATAGTATCTACAATAAAAGTAGCGGAGATAGCACTGTTAAAGTGCAAAATGGAAATGTGACCACCACGAAAATATGTAACTTTTCAGAAAAGTCCATTTACCACAAACACATTTTGTGTTTGTTTTGTGTGGTGCCGGACGTAAAGAATTACACCACCCTCTCTCTTCTCATGGGTGTCGCAAAAGGCGACTAAGGGATCAGCAGAGGATGGGCAGAAGCGTTCTCTGACTATTTAAACGACCAACTGCGATCGCCAACCCGCCTGCCAAGCGTGGCGATTATGGCATATCCCCCCCCCCTTTGGGGGAGGCATTTGTCCAGCAGTGGACGTCTTTCGGCTGAAATGATGATGAATGAATGACATTTACCACAGGGTTTACGAAAAATAATAAGCCCCGCCTTTATCGTCCGTTATGTCGTAAAAGGCGGCTCAAGGTTTACCTTAGAAAAGTAAAGGTCAGAGTCTTTTCCGGTGCAACGTATTTTAGCACAAAAAAAAAGATAGCTGACTGGTTTAGCTACTTTAGAAATTGCTAAATTTTAATTAGTAGAAATCTCATTTTTACATCTCAAACTACTTAGCTAGGTACTAGTAGCGTTAGTTTATTAGTCGCCATTTTTTTGTCACTACATACATACATACATATTATCACGCCTGTTTCCCATTGGGGTAGGCAGAGACTATGGATTTCCACCTGCTACGATCCTGACACGCCTCTTTCGCTTCATCTACGTCCATTAACCTCGTCATGCATGTTCGTCGGTTTAGAGTACTCTTAACCTGGCATTTTTTGAGAACATCCGCGATATGTTACTAGCAGCTAATAATTGTACTACTCGACATAAATCTTTTTTTTTTCAGTGCACACAATATTGCCCCGCCTTTCTTGTTCGTTGATGTCGTAAAATACGGCTCAAGGTTTACCTTAGAAAAGTAAGGGACAGAGTCTTTATCATCTTTAGCTCGTCTGGTGAAACGTATTTCAGCACAAAAAGTGGTTAAGCTACTTGAAAAATTGCTAAATTTTTATTAGTAGAAACTTAATTTTTACATCTCAAACTAGTTAGCTAGGTACTACTAGCGTTAGTTTATTAGTCGCCATTTTTTGTTACTAGCAGCTAAAAATTGTACTACTCGACATATATCTTTTATTTTTTTCAGTGCAAACAGTATTGCCTGGGTTGCTATATTCCGGTGCGAAAGGTACAGGTGCCGGCCGGGACTTTCCATCTTCATGTCTCATGTTAAACGAACGCGACTTGCCATTGCCATTTCGAAAATTCTTAGGTGGTACTGCAGTTGTTTTTGGGCAAAGGTAACCGTTTACATCAAGTGGACCTATAGCTCGTTTTGCCATCCTATACCTGACAAATATGGTAATTTCTTCTTTAACAATTCATTCATACCAATTCATCGCATATTTACGGGAATAATGATGATGATTAATATAGTTAAATCGATGTAACTCATTTTCAGAATCTTTAATTGTGACTTGCTTTACCGGTGAAGGAAAACACCGTGAGGAAACCTGCACACCTAACTGAGAGTGCTCCATAACATAAACTTGTTGATAGTGCGTGTAGTCCACCAACCTGATTATTTATATATATTTATGATACCTATATGTGTAATATTTTTTGTGCTATTTATTTATTTTAGTTTATTAACATTCAGTAGTATGCCATGGACTGCCCCCATTATCTAGATCTAACGTATTCTTTGTCCATTCAAAGGTTGTATGGAAGATATCGCTTTTAGTGATAACAGTAAGACCGACCCATGACCCAGATGTACCCATAATTTATACGTTGTTCCTGTTTCCTACTATTTTCTTGGTGTACAATAAAGTATATTCTATCTATCTATCTATTTATCTAACCTGCAATAGTCCAGCATGGTGAACTAAGTGTTAAATAATACCATAATAATATTCCTTAGCAGTGGGAAAGTAATGAGCTGGTTATGTAGTGTAACTAAGTTTTACTTAAAAGATTGTGTGTACAGATTCTAGTGTAATCAAAGTTCCTTAATTTTGGCCAAAGTTGACAAAGAAGTAATTGTTATTGAAAATGCCCACAGCTGGACTTCTCTCGGCTTGATTAAATTGGACAAGTCCACAAATTAGCCGTCTCTACGGACTTTCCTGTAGCGGAGTGCAAAGTGAAAATTGCTTGCATTACACGAACTGCATTAGGGACCTGGAACATGCATAAAATAGGTACCTAGTTTAAAACTTATATAAAGTTCCCCTGCATATATTTATGCTAAGGTGCAATGAAATAATAAGATAATAAGAATATGCATAAATGCGATGAAGGAACGTGTGATTTTAGTTCAAACAATCCCATACTGTTAAGAGCTCTTCAGCTGTGGGCATTTTCAATAACAATTACTTCTTTGTCAACTTTGGCCAAAATTAAGGAAATTTTATTACACTAGAATCTGTACACACAATCTTTTAAGTAAAACTTAGTTACACTACATAACCAGCTCATTACTTTCCCACTGCTAAGGAATATTACTATAGTATTATTGGCTTTACAATAGCGTTTCTCCGGCGAAGGCGTCCGATAAACGTGTGTGCAGCGCAGACGCCGCGACAACGCGACATGTGCATCGCGTTGTCGCTTGTAAAACAAATGATAATACCGAACTACACCGCGATCGTAGTGCGCCTGTGTGACGATAGCACGACAACGCTTCGTACATGTCGGCGGCGCGCGGCGTCTGCGCAGCGCATTATGTTTTTTGAACGCCTACGTTACGCTGGAAAAACGTTAGCGTGTAGGGGCCCTAAGTAGGTACCTGCTGTTTCTAATTGCTGGACACCTTACTTTAATACGTCCTTGTTTACCAATAAACTGGGTAAACAATTTTCTTGTAATTAGAATGCTCATGGTTTTGGACCATTTATGTTCAGCACTAACGTTATTATCCAGTGCCATCGATGCGTACTGCTGTGAGGGAAACAACGTTGTTTTCACAGGACGTGCCAGAGGCGTAGCACTAGAGGGCACCGGCGCGGTACATTGGAGTTCCCGGAGCTCCTGTATTTTGTGCTGAGGATGGCCACCGTGTGGTTTTATTGGGTAGGAGTCCGACATATCCCTCCGCCTTCACGAGACTGAGAATATTTATAAGGATTTCCATCACAATACCAAAAAAATAAAAACAGGCTGGATTAAAACATGAAGAGACTCCTAGGAAGTGCAAGTCTCGGGCCCAAAGATATAAAAGCCAGACGCGCTATTATTTGTACTGGTGATCTTTGATTTATGTCCGCCAAGCCGTACTAGGCCAGCGTGTTGGGCTTACCTTTTTATTCTGATAAGTTTCTTGCCCAGCAGTGACGTGTAACTGTAGACATGTAACTGATGACGAAGATGAACTTTTTGCTTTTCCTGCAAACTTTCGCGGGGCCCCTAAGCGACGCGGGTTCTTTAGGGTCTTGCATATGTTACCTTTGGATGAATCCGGTTCTGACGTTAAAGTTATAACATGATAGAGGAAACGAGTCAAGATTTCCTCGAATGTATGGCCAAAGAGGTATTGCCATCCAATAGCTACCATTATTATATCACTAGAAAGGCTTTTTTGTGATACCAGGAGGAGCACCGGTACATAAACCATTCCCAAAGTCCCCTCTCTATTGTGCTGAAGGTGGCCACCGGGGAGGTTATAGTGCGGTATAAATCTCACAAACTCCAGCTTTTCCTCCACGATGCCGGTAGCCTTTTCAATACTTCCTCTTCAAAAACAAAAAAGTCCTATATATTTATGTCCATTGTCGTTTTCTTACTTTATTTATCCAGTTAGTTGTCAATCAATACGTAGTGGCTAGACGAAGTTCTGCCAACAATCATAGTGAAGCCAACAAAAACCGTGCTCCTCCGTGTACAAACCAGCACTAACGCACACACATGCATCTCAAACCGTGCTCATCCCTCTCAGTACACATGTCGGGGCATCGTCGGTAAGCATCGCGAAAACAAATATCCTTCAGGTACATGTATGTGCGTGAGCGCTTGTTTGTACACGGAGGAGCATGGTTTTTGTTGGCTTCACTATGATTGTTTGCAGCTCTTTATCTATCTGTGAGTGGCTATAAAACTTTAATTTAGCTTGCTACAGTCATGAACAAACATTTTGTGCACAATCCAAGGTACAAAAGTAAACACAGTTCGACCTCCGCGACCCCATCCTCCAAGTTAATTGGGGTCATTAGTCATATGTCGGGCGACTGCACACAGCCAGCACCTTATCTCGTGTGATTTGTAACCGTTGAAGTATAAATTATAGGCCTGTGGCTAAATTATAAATTAACGAAGGATTTTAGCCTTGTTGGGTTACTGCAAGTCGTGCCAGTCATGATAAGGATTTTCTTACACGTGTATTTTCATGATCTCAAGTCCATTTCTTTTTTATTGTGGCTAAGTGGATTGTACGATCTGCTATATTGCCGCGATCAGTTCCGTGATATGGGATGATATGATATGGGGACCGTTCAATACACATCGTTATCTCCGTGCCTCGGAAAGCACGTTGAGGTTGCGGTCCCGGTTGTCATATGAATATTTACGGCAGTACTTACTGGAAAATCCTGAAAGCCTGATAACTGCTCTTACCTTCGAATTTCGGTATTGCCCAGTAACTGGGTTTTGGGGGAGTGTAATGGCTGTAGCTCTGTGTAAAATACTAATATTTAGCTACATCTGGCTAGACTCTGGGGTTAGTTTCCACGCCAACATAGTTGGGAAATCCGATAGGAAGATGGAGTCAATTTTTTTTTGTATTGAAACTATTAAACTTTTTTTGTTGATCTGCGTGCCTAAACTGTGTAAAACTGCCATTATAGGTCTGGTGTAGTGGTTCGAGTGCCGATTGCTGATCACGAGGTCGTGGGTTCGAGTCCCACAGGACACAAATATTTGTGTGCTGAACTTAAGTGTTTGTGTTAGTCTGGGCTTATATATTATAAGTATGTATTTACAAAAAAAGTATATAAGTATTATATCCATTGTCTAGTACCCATACCACAAGCTCTGCTTAGTTTGGGACTAGATGGTGCTGTGTAAAAATGTCCCAAAAGTATTTATTTATTATTCATTTTATTTAGAACAAAAAAAGTACGTAAGTATTATATCCATAATCTAGTACCCATAGAATAAGCTCTGCTTAGTTTGGGAAATGTGTAAAATGTCCCAAAAAAATGCTTTTTTTAAGAAGGTACCTTCCATGACATGAAAAATCAAAATCACGCCATCTACTTGAACGAGGTTACATCAAAGCTAATTTGGAAGCTACCTCCGTGGCTCAGCGCAGGTTACACTAGAACTTTGTGAGCATTAAACTTTCTATTCCCCGACAGATGGCACTTTCACACTGATTTCATGGGGCAATATGTACCCTTAGGCGCAACCATCAGTATACAAAGTCTTTGGGCGCAACGCACACAGAAATGACATGGCATGGACTAGACGTAGACATGATACGAATGACTGTAGTAGTAAGTAGGTTCTTTCATCGTAGCTGTAAAGCACAGATCTATTACCTACTTTAAAGTGTCCCTCCCGCGTGTGGGCCTCGTCCACACCCTGTCACCTCTGTCTCCAATAACATGCAATGGACGAGTAAAGGACGAGCGTCCGTGTTCGCTGTCCGCATCTTGTCGCCTCTGTGTGCACTCCGTTTTAGAATATAGAAATACCATAACTGTGTAGGTACTACTATTTTCAGAATCATGCAATCACAGTTTAATTTTTCATATCGGTTGAGTAGCACCTTTTAGTTCTACACAGCGTGTAACTGAAAGGGTATGTATATCTATCGAAAGCGCTACTTGTGGGCTTCAAAAAAAGGTTTACGAAAGAAGAGTTTTCGTTGAACAAAAATCAGATAAGAATCCTGACAAGAACCCTTACTGGGCACTGCAAGCTGAACAAACACCTTCACAGGATGGGCCTCAGTGATACCACAGTTTGCAGGTTTTGTCGCGAAAAGGATGAGACGCCCATCCATATCCTATGCGAATGTGATGCAGTGCACCACATCAGAAGCCAGCATCTTGGAGGCCACGTCATCTCAATGCAGGAGATCAAATCCTCCTCCCCCAAGGTCATAGTCGACTTTATGATTGACTTGCAGCTTGGGGAAGTGCTGTAATGCTGCAAGAGGCGTCACAATAGATCTTTTAGGTCGCAGTGACTTAGGGGCGTTCAAGACCCTACCTCTTTCCTCAAATAATAATAAATGTATATCTATCCAAAAAGGAAGAAGAGTATCTACATCTGGTATAGAATCTCTAAGCATAATTTCAGGTCAAAATAAATTACTTACTCAAATAAATCATACCTAATTTTATAAATTTATTGAATTCAAATTATAACAAAAGTGTCACTACACTACGAGGGTCATTATGATGCATGTGGAGAGAATCTAGACAAAACGTAGATTTTAGTTTATTTTATTGAATTGTTGCTAACAAAAGTTTTTAAGTTTGTACTAACACATTATGGGTACTAGATACCCGAATAAAGAATATTTAATTTAATTTAATTTAATTTAATTATTATCTTTTCACGTCACTTGCTAATATTAAGATATAAGTGCTAATGATGTGTACAATTTGAAATGTTTGGTTTCATATATTGTAACTTCTTCTTTCCCATTGTAGGTAAAGGATTTAAAACCCCTGCCGTATAATTTGTTATCATCTAAAGAAGTCGTGGACTTGATATGTATATACTCTTTCCGTTATCCTTTGTATATGTACTAAACACACTGCACTGCTGTTATGTTGAACAACAACGTGAGCGAATTGGACACGATCAATGATATTTAAATGTATAGATATGTCATACCCTAACAAAACAAACGAAAAAAAAAATGTTCCTTTCGCAGCGGCATGAGCACAATACACATAAACTAGTACAAAGTTGGTTACTTGAAGTTACTTTCGCGTCATAACTGGAACACATTCTGTACACACACGACGGCATTTTAGTTTTTTTGCTGTCACCGGTCACGCTAGGCGCTACTTGACGCGGATTAATAGAAAAAAACGTACTAATTAGGACGTTTTCGAGTCTTCAGATTGCAAGCGCAGTAACATATCCGTACTTTTAAATATCATTGGACACGATTATATTTGTTGCATAAATCCGACTGGGGCGGTCAAAGGGGTAAACCGTAAAATGTGTTTAAGACTTTCGTCCTAATTAAGTTCTTGTTAACTGCTAGCTGTGCTAACAGCGTTTCTTGAGTAGGATATCATAGGTTTTGAGGAATTTAAGCATGAAAGGAAACATCGTGAGGAAACTGGCACACCAGAGAGTGCTCCATACAGTTCTCAATGGTGTGTGCAGTCCGCCAACCCGCACTAGGCCAGCGTGGTGGACCAAGGCCTTAGCCTTCTCATACTGAGAAGAGGCCCGTGCCCAGCAGTGGGACAGTAATGGGCTGGTTATATTATGATGTTAAGCATGAAAGGAACATGATGATGCATTTTATTACTTGTAAAAGAAAAAACAGAATATTAAAGTCAATATTCTTTTATTTTAATAAAAAAGACCATTTTAACATTCGACTAATAAATCACTTTCTCCTTTGAACAAATACAGCTCTTCACCTCTAAAATAGACATCACAGATAAAATATAGACACAAAATATCCTTTTTGCCACTAAAATTGTTACCAGTTGTCTATCAAACGCTGTTTAGCCTTAGCTTTAGTTTAGGTAATGGGTTTTAATAAAAATAAACACAATAAGTTGCCCAGAATACCTTGGCAATCGGTGAAAAAATATACTAAATTAGAATGTACTGGATTCGACGTTCTGTTGGCAATTCCTTTTTAATAACAGCAGCGCCGCTATTAGCTGCCAAGATATTTTGGGCATCCTGTAGGTATCGATGTGGAGTCAAAGAACTATATTGTAAAATTACCTATCTAAAATCTATTTAACCGCCGTGTCTACCTACACAGAGCCTTTCTTGCCAATGTGTTCTTGATTTTTCTAACTTCACAAAGATAATTTAGGCGTCGATATCATTGTATGGTCAATCAAGGTTGTAACAAATTTTACACAATTTTTTTTATTTTACATAAAAATGCCTTAAACATGATTTTACCAGATTATTTTACGTTCATTAACAATCAAAAATTTTATTTTCACAGTGATATAGGTATTTTTCAAAAACTGGGTTATTTAGCTTGGCTTTTGCCTTGGTCTTAATAGAAAAAAATATTTTATGTCTACTAAACGTTTAGATTCTAGTCCAAGAAATGTCCAGAAAGACGGAACAAGGCCAAGGAAGATAACCCTATAATGCTTCCTTGTTATTGAACGAATATTATTTATTATTAATAAAAAGAATATTACGTAAAATAAAAAAAATAGTTTTTCATTTCAAATGTGTTCTAGTTTTATTGTTTTACTTTTCAATATATTTTTATACAAAATATTGTTTAAAATGACATTCCATTAAATAGATTTTTATTTATTGAAGCAAAATATTCCGTAAACTTACAATCGTTACATTTTTTTATTATAAATATTATGTATGCACAGAGGGTTAATTATTCAATACAGATTTATAAAATAATGTAAGTTTTTTATACCACGTTTTTAAACAATAATGTCATCCAGTTCTGAGCTATTTTTAAAGATTCAAGTCTCTAGCTCATCGGGAAGTAAATTTAAAATCGATTGCAAAATTTGTACCGAACAGACAGACAAGCAAGACAGAAAGCAAGTTAATAAAAACGTGGTAATAAATTAAGTAAAAAAACAAAGCGTTTTGATTTCATTTATACCCTTGATATGTGTCATAATGATGGGATGGAAACATGAAACAAACATATGGCTTTTGCTTCAAAAAAAACTTTAGTTACAAGGTATTTTTTCAAGATCCTAAAATACATTTAATGGCAAGATGTCTTCGTTATAACATAATTTATATTATGCTGTGACGCTTCATTTGATTATTTTTAAGTTGTTATCGAGACTATAACAAGTAAACTGTACATGCTAAAATGTTTGAAAACAAAAAAAACATCAACTGTGAATAATGTTACGATCACAGCATTGAGTTACACAAACTTAGTGAAGTAGATAGTAGGTACACAGAACTTCATGGTACACAGTCATATGATAAATAACAGTTATTTGGGCAACAGTTAAAAATAACGCCGTAAAAGCAGTGTATCACACATAGCATAACATAGCGCGATGCAATAGCTAAACAACATTTCATAGTACAAAATAATCACCTAACAAAGATGTGTGCACTTAATTGTATGGTTAAGTACAATATTTACATGGCGATTACTCATAATATATGTACAATTACTTGAATAAATTTACTAAATATTAATTCCTCGCCAAAGATAACAATGTCATTCGTTTTGTCATGTTTTTAAAACAAATCATTAGATCTTCGGCTATTTAATGATAAATCTATTCCTGATATGAAGTTTAACGTAATAAAACAACGGTCCTCCTTCTAAAATAATGCGATAGTGGCAAATTATCTGCATTGGAAGAGATTATGCCACTGAAAAGACTATTTACATATTTTTCAAAGCTTTAAGTTATTACGTTATTCATAAACGATCTGGTTTTATTTTGGATTTATAGCTACGATGAACTCAATCAGCTGTTTCCTGAGGATGTTAAAGACTCACAATGATACCTATAAAACTCCTTTTCTGGCCAATTTTACTGAACAATGTAAGTAAATAATGACAATGAACAATGTTATATTTGTGATGCAAATAGGACAATCTGATGGTATGGCAATAATGGGATCCCAGGTGATACCGTAATAATTAATTCAATTATTTTCTTTGACTGAGCGACTGCTATTATTAATACTGATAATGTTGTCCGAACATTGAGCAAATTATCGATAAATCGATGCTACACTGGAATGGCACAATTTTTCGTCTTAACATTATAAATAGTAGATTATTTTTAGAAGCATTTAATTAACATTATTTAATTGTACTTGGTTTATTAAAATTAATCGAAAGTAACTTATAGAGTGGTCCATCGTAATTATTATGGGTGTGATATTATGTTACGCTTTTTATTATTGGGGCATTGTAGAATACTATGAGGCCGTACATCAAATAGCTATTATTACTTGAGTTATATTACGTCATAAGTTAAATTATAACTGTTACAAATATTATTATTTTACATTTAGGTAAGCTGCAGTACATTTGTTAAATTAGAGTTACAAAAAATACAGAATTTTAGTAACACACAGTGATTTTAAATATTATTAGGTATTACAAAAACGATTTCGAAACTATAATTGATTATGTCTAAATAAAATAATTTGAACACATATCTCCACAATACTTTCAGATCAAAAGAATAAAATTTGGTATGGTTATAACAATTTATTTATTGTTAATTGTAACGTTGTTGTTCTACTGTAGCTTAGATCAACTTTTGTCCATTGCATTTAGTGAGAATATCTTATAAAATTACAACAGAGACCTACATATCGTATATTCAGTAGAAATAGTACATGACATACTAAGTTGTAATAGTTATGTACTATTTCTACTAGGCTAGTATTTATCTGAGTAAGTCATTCAGTGATAAATGCTTTAATTGCGCGATTAAATTGGAAAAGTCAAATCTTTTCCGTTGATTTCATAAATACCATGTTGCAATGCGAAATATTTTACAATAGGTACAAGTATAATGAATTCTAGAATAAATGCGTTGAAAATAAAAATTAATGAAACTTTTTACATTGTTGATGATTTAATCTCTAGTTAATTAAGTCAATACGATGGTATTTATTTTTTATTTTCCCTTTAAGGGTGGCAATAAACATGCCGTTTTGACTCGGTCCGTTAAGAAAGGAATGAAAACGGAATGAAAGAACTGAATACAAAATTCATATATCGCTACACACACGCCAGTTCCGTTCCGTTAAGAAAGGCCGGTAAGAAAAGTACCGGTGAGCGTCGCCGTCGCTCGATCCGATGAGAGCCGGTAAGAAAAAGGCGTGGCTTACATTGTCATAGTTTAGTCATTTATCGTCGCAAAGTCACAAACAACCCGTTGGCGGTCCGATCCGTTACAGATAATAATCTGTGCTCAGAAGCCATAGATAATATTAGTGTTTTATCTATTTCAAAGAGTTACACTGACAAACTATACGGTAGTATCTCTATATCCTAATCTGTGGAACAAACTGAAAATCAATCAAGTTTCACAAACGGTATGTGTGACGATGCACCCGTTTTTAATTTTTAACGGACCGGGCGAAAATCGCATGCATAATGTCGCCCTAATATAAGAGAGCAATCGCGGATTAGTTTTGGGCCAACAACAGATAGGATCCTGTCACGGAAACCAATTAGTTAACCTAGAGATCACAGATCTATTACCTACTAGAGATCGTTTTCGACATACGTATAACGGGTGTTAAAGACTCATCACAAAGCCGAACGCTATGTATTATATCCATAATTACGACGGGTTTTTTGTACTAGGCCTTAGATGGAAACCGAATATCAACTCTGTCTATCGCAGTCCACTGCTGGTCATAGGCCTCTCCCAAGTTGCGCCACAACACTTGGTCATCTTCCTTCTGCATCCAGCCCCCCAGCTATTTTCATCAGGTCGTCGGTCCACCTGGCTGGAGGGCGCTACCTCCTACGCTGCATTTGCCTATTCGCTATCTCTACTCAAGGACTCGTCTGCTCCAGAGGCCATCGGTCCTTCGACAGACATGGCCAGCCCACTGCCACTTCAGCTTACTGATTTTACAAGCTATTGTCGGTTACTCCGGTTGTTTTCCAGATAATCTCGTTACGGATTTTATCCTAACCGACTGACTAGTTATGGAGATATTGAAGGTCAACTTTTTTTGGAGGGTTTTTAAGCTTGGGGCGGCACGGCGGTACAGTAAACATACAGTACGGAAACTACAACCTAACGCTCTGCATTGAATCACTCACATAGACGCACGCCTCAACAAAAACCTAAGCGGACGTCACAGTGATGCCCAAACAACCCGCTTAGAAGCCTTGGTGATGCGTGCATCTGTGAGAGTGCGTCGTTTCGAGCCTTTGTACGTAATTTTCGTAATGTATGACAAGTTTACTGTGACGGCGGTCCTTGGGGTGCGCTACGCTCACCCGTCCTCCTTCACAGCAACACACTTAAAATAGCTTAATCATTTGCATGCGTTAGGTATATTACCGGTTATCAGAATATTTGTTTTTCATTACTTAAAAATTTACTTACTTCGTCCGTGTGGTGCCGGACGCAAAGAATTTCACCACCCTATATCTTCTCATGGGTGTCGTAAAAGGCGACTAAGGGATTCACCAGAGGATGGGCAGCAGCGTCCTCTGAGTATTTAACCAACCAACTGCGATCGCCAACCCGCCTGCCAAGCGTGGCGATTATGGCAAATTCCCCCCTTTTGGAGGAGGCCCATGTCCAGTAGCGGACGTTTTTCGGCTGAAATGATGACTTGAAAATTTAAATCGTTTCCTAGCAATTATTTTTGTACAATTTGACTTACTTTGATGTGCATTATGCCTAGAATTCAACTTTTTGATGGGTCTTTTTACACCCAGTATGTGTGTTACAACGTACAATCACGATACATCGCGGTGGTACATTTTGTCGACAAAATCCCTTGAACGAATCCTGCTACATTACACGTACCTACCACTGCCATCTAAGCGTGAACTCTTGCTTCTAACTGTCAAAATGCAGAGCTATTTGACAGTTGGAAGCATGAGTTCACGCTTAGATTCATCTCTGAATGTAAGCCTTAGATTCGTCTCTGAATGTAAGACTAAAAGTTTCATACGGCGCCGACGTGACGGTAAACGCGAGACCGATGTCTATGCAGGTGAACAGAACACGTCATACTATTATATCCTTTGGAAATAACCGCGGGGGTGCTCTGTGTGGCGAGCGGGGCGCGTCGATTAGAATAAGTATGACAACAAAAACTACCAATATCTTCTAAAATAATTAATATAAGTAAATTATTATTTCAGCCGAAAGACGTCCAACGCTGGAAATAGGCCTCCCCTAAGCATCGCCACAACAACCGTAGACATCTTTCAGCAGAAATGGTGATGATGATGATGAAATAATTACTTGCCTAATTTATTTATTACCATACTCGTTGGGGTGTCTGAGGTTTTGAGTTATGATAATTACATGTTGTATATGAGTGTAATAATGCCTAATCCACGGAACAAATTAATATGTGCTCTGTAGCCTGATATCAAAATCGATCGACTAAAACCAATCCACAAAATTAGTCTTCAAGTACGTGTACCAGGCCCCTCAGAAAGTATTGCGAAAAAAAGTTTTTATATATGGGAGACTGGCCAGTTATAATGTTTTTCGAAAATATGATTATTTATAAGTAAAAATAAGTAAGTTCCAATTTCAAAATTTCTCTCCACATTTTTTGCGAGTTAATTCAAAGTATTGTGTCTCACTGAAATATGGATCTGCGCCGGGAACATTTTAGAGCTATGATTTTATACGATTTCAAGTGTCGCCTGAAACCGGATGAATCGTACGATAGACTTCAAATGGCATTCATGGATGAAGGCCCTTCCAAGGCAACCGTGTATCGTTGGTATAACGAATTCAAGCGCGGTCGACCAACTTTGGGGGATGACGAAAGAAGCGGTCGCCCTTTGACGGCTGTTACCGAAGAAAACGTGCTAGCAGTGAAAAATTTAATCCAAGACAATAGGCGAATTACATATCAGGAGATTCAACACATATTGAAGATTGGATCGGGAAGCGTTCACGAGATTCTACACAGCCATCTTCGCGTGAGGAGGATAGTATCACGCTGGGTGCCGCACAACCTCACCGATGCTCAGAAGCAGGCCCGGGTGGAATGGTGCCGTGATATGCTTAACAAATTTGAAGCAGGCTCGTCTCGGCGTGTTTACGACATCGTTACAGGTGATGAGTCCTGGATTTATCAATACGACCCAGAAACCAAGCGCCAGTCGACTGTTTGGGTGTTTCAAAATGAGCCAACGCCTACCAAAGTGAAGCGATCTAGAAGCGGGGGTAAGATTTTGATCGCTAGCTTTTTTAATTTGACTGGCCACTTGGTATCAATTCCCTTACGGGATCAAAGAAGCATTAATGCCGAATGGTATACTACCAAATGTTTGCCAGAAGTTTTCTCTGTTATAAGCAACAAGCGACCAAACACAGGGCTCCGCGGGCTACTGCTCCACCACGACAATGCACCTGCGCACACCGCACTCAAAACGAGGGACTTCCTGGACAGCACGCCAGTCAAACTCCTGGGTCACCCTCCTTACAGCCCTGATCTAGCACCGTGTGACTTCTTTTTATTCCCAAAAATAAAAAATCAGCTCAAAGGGATACAATTTTCGTCGCCGGAAGATGCGCTGGCTGCGTTCGAGCAGGCTGTAAACGAGGTGTCTGCGGCGGACTGGAAAAAGTGTTTTGAAAACTGGTTTAGGCGCATGAATCTTTGTATAGAGGCTGGTGGAAAGTACTTTGAAAAGATTTGATAAAAATATATGTACGTATAGAACAATTTTTTTTAGTTTCGCAAAACTTTCTGAGTGTCCCACGTAGTATAGAGAAAAATCATCAAAGGAGACGTGAGCTCAATTTTGAAGAAAACGAAAACTACATTTTCAGTTTTTTTTTTAAAGCAGCTGGTTCAGCCAGTTATCGAATCAAATCAAACTGATAAGGTTGCTGTTAAAGAACAAACCTGCAAATGACATTTCTTTGCTGGATTTTTTCCTCATCAGCAACTTTATCAATTGGTGCAATGATTGGGTTCGATTTGTAACCGAACCAGCTGATTAAAAAAAATGGTTTATTCATCAAAAATTACAGAAGTTACAAGAAATAAGAAATATTAGAGTGATACAATTAAGTAGAATACCGTTGGGCTACAACGTTACGTAGGTAAAATCTAAATAAAGTACAGTTTTTGTTTTCTCGAGCTCACTTTGATGAATTTTCTCTACATCTTATAGTTTCGGATCTGGCCCCAGCACTATTTCCAACATAGCCTATACAAAACAATTTTTCTTTCCCAAAATTCAGCATTGCAAAATGATCGTACCTTACTTGAGGCAGAAACACAAACTGTTTGGACAATAATTTTTCAGAGTTCTGTTCAACAGTCAACTCTAGGTACATTTTTTCAGGCAGTTTACACAGACTAACACTTTTTTTATTCCTAGAAAATTTAGTTCGGACAGTCCACATACCTATAACAGTCAGTAAAACATGAACGACTTTCTCCTGTTACGCGTATTTGGCTCCGCGCGTGCGGATCTTCCTCCACATACGTAGGCCGCACAGACCAGAAAGCCTGAAGACGCCGCTTAAACAAAGTTATGCATGAAAATGCAGTCGTAAAATGTTGGCGGGGACCGGGGGGTGGACGGCGCGTTATGATTGGTCGGCTCAAAAGTTCGTTGGTATGATTCCATATGATTGGTGCCGCTCGCTGACGGACTCACGTCCTGATTGGCGGCTGGCCGTATGATATACTGCATATGCGTTTTGACCGGGGGTGTCCGGCTAATCGGCGTCTAGAAGCTAACTGGTCTGTGGTAGATCGCCACTAGGATATAATTCATTATTACCGTAAAATATGTAATCGAGACACTTAAACATATTAGAAAATGTGGTCAGTACGCATGTGGAGCTGATCTGCATGAGGGGTCAAATACGCGTAGCAGGTAAATGGCCCTCACACTTGTTTAATGTTGCTAACTCCAATAATTTAGTGTCAAATTGTTTACGTGTTGGCGGGGCAGACGGCGTCGAGTCTCTTGTTCTGGGCATTGACACGCTCCTGCAGCTCATTTTGCCATTGGTGTGGTATTATGCGGTCGATTGTTGATGGCTCTGTTAGACAGCCCGTGCCGCCGAATTCGCACGCCATCTGTAACAGGACGTTATGCATTTGCTCATTTGCTTTCAAAGTAGGTGTATGTGTGTAAGTGAATTTAAGCAGTTAATAGCTACGAGCTCTAAAGAAATGAAAATGTCCTTCAGGTCGAATTTCGGTCACGGCGGCCAAGGGAGACTAGCCATCTGCGCGGGTCATTATAGTTCACAATGTGGGCGCAGACACAGGTGCACTCTCTATTCCCTCATTTGCATAATCCGATAGGACAGACATCCGAGACGACCGGAGAGAGATCAGGCACAGGACCGTCGACTTTACGTGCTCTCCGAGGCACGGAGGTATAGTACCGCCAACTTCTTTACTCCGGGCTACTACTAAGAAATTTTACTGACAGAAAAATCCCATTTAAAACTCCTTGACCAACCCGGAAATCGAACCCAGAACCTCACGCTTAGTAGTCGCGCTTGCGACCACTACACCAACGAGGCAGTCAAAAGATACTCGTAAATGGTTCATTTTGTTGAGCAACTCTTACACAAAGCGGTCCTGGAGCTTGACATTGTTCAGATGTCATAGTCTAACTCTCACCCACACTCCATGGAATTCTTCTCCATAGGATCCACCATTAAGAACCGTACAACTAGAGCCTAACGTTTCACAAGTGCCAGTAATTAGGTCTACATGAAACAAAAACAATTTGAATGAAATTTGACTAAGGTATAGTGTTACCCGGTAGTGATGCAGCAGGGCCCTGTCGGTGGGCACTCCCACGGAGCGGGCGCCCGGCGCGAGCTCCCACACGAAGTGGTTGCCGAGCTCGACGGCATCGCGCGGTCGAAGCGCGTACTTGCTCCGGTTCTTCAACGCATGCACTAGGACCCGCCGTCGCGTTTTACGCGCTGTTACTAAAGGCACCGAAGCTTCGGCGTCATCCTGAAAATGTAACGTTTTTCATTTAATTATTAGGCGTCTCTTCCATAATGAAAACATTACTCTAATTTCAAATCCTTATTTTATATCTCTTCTAGCATTCTCTTGCAAATAATTAGTATCCAAGAAAATAAGTGACGCAAGAGTGATCATAGGACATTTTTCTAAGAACACCCACATAAACATGAAAGCAGAATAAATGCAGTAGAAATTAGAGCTTTGAGAAGTATGTGTGGTGTAACTTTGAGAGATAAAGTAAGAAATAACGTGATGAGGGAGCGTTGTGGAGTGAAAGAAGATGTAGTGACAAAGATTGGGAAAGGTATGTTAAGATGGTTTAGACATAAAGAGAGGATGGACGAGAGGAGATTGACGAAACTAGTATATGAAGCAAGTGTGCATGGAAGAGTTGGAAGGCCGATCTCGGCAAACGTATCGTGATCCAATCGCGGACGTTTTCAAAAAATGCCAGGTTAAGAGTACTCTAAACCGACGAGCATGCATGACAAGGTTAATGAACGTAGATGAAGCGAAAGAGGTGTGTCAGGATCGTAGCAGGTGGAAATCCAGTCTCTGCCTACCCCAATGGGAAACAGGCGTGATTATATGTATGTATGTATGTATGTATGTACCCACATGAAATTTCTAGCAGCTAAATGTGTGTCAGTATAATTTACGTCCTCATTCCAGCAAAATCTCGACTATCAGAACATTAGATACAATGCGTTATCAAAAACTCGCGATATTGACATCTGTGCGTCTTTGTCAAAGTACAAGAAAAAATTAAAAGAATTTAATTAAGTTATATTTAATTAACTGTTGTTATATATATATAAAAAAATGTACATAATGTAAAAAGTGCCTGACTCGATTAAAAACGGGAAGATATATATATTACCTACATATTGTTTTGTTTTTAGTTGAGTAAGATACTTTCACCTTAATTTTCAGTTAGCTCAGTCATTATATTTGTGCATGCTGTGGCCTCCTGTAAGTGAACGAGTACACTAGATAGAATCCTGTATCTGTCACTTGTGATTTTTTGTGTATATCTTTTGTTGGGGGTCCTCAATAATATAAATAAATAAATAAATTACACATCTAACATTTTTTTAATAGCGTCCTTACCTCCCATCTAAGATAAAAGAAGGCGTTCCTAAACAAGAACGCGGACGGCGCCTTCGATGGCGGGTGGTAGGACCCCCGTAGCTCCGTCAGTAAGACAGGCAGGGTGTGTTTTCTTCGCGGCACCACTACTTCGTCCACGTCAATGACGAGGAGCCAACCCGCGCGCGACATTGACCTGTATAGGCAGTCGTTGAACGCCGCGAACAGGCCCTCTGTTCTGCAACCGAAAGGAATTTAGCAATCATTAATATCTATCTATCCATCCATCCAGGTCTGAACATTTCGCGTTCTGAGGAGACGCCCGTGCCCAGTGGGACAGTAATGGGCTAATTATGATAACGAGAGGTCGCCTAATGGTCGAAATTCGACCGTAATTCATACTACTGAAGCTCGTTAATAGCTAATAAACGAATAAAAGAAAATCGGTTGACAAACAGAGGAGAAAAAGTTCTGTTTTGTCTTTGCCTATTTATACATTATGTCCCGGTTTGTAGTAATAAAACTCCAAGGTCGGTAAATACAGTCATTTTAATCAATAAAAATATGATTTATCAGCTCATCGGGAAGTTAATTAAAAATCGATTGCAAAATTCGTACTACAGAGGCAGGAAGGAAAGCGAGTGAATAAAAACTTGGTAAAAAGAAGTTTCGTTTACCTGATTTCAGCTACTGATAGAATAGGAAGATTCCATGGTAGTAATGTAACCAGGCCCTGCTTGTAGTAGTCTTCGAGCAAGCACGCGACTCGCTGGCTTAGCGACTGGTTGTACATGATGAAGTGACTGGCCCCTAGTAGACGGTTCAGCTCGAACCATTCCACCAGCCACTCATCGCGGTCGAAAGAGTAGTAGAACGGCTTCACGCAGATATGAAGTGACTCCTGTAAGTAGAAACATTTTACTGTATTAGAGATTAGTTTATACCGTCTATACCGCACAGTTTGAAGACAAAGTTCTTCAACCAGTACGTCCTGCCTGTCATAACTTACGGTGTGCAGACGTGGACACTTAAACGTACCTTAGTCCACAAATTCAAAGTCGCTCAGCGAGCTATGGAGCTATGCTTGGAGTTTCTTTGATAAAATCCGTAACGAGATTATCTGGAGAAGAACCAGAGTGGCCGACATAGCTTGTAGGATCAGTAAGCTGAAGTGGCAATGGGCTGGCCATTTCTGTCGAAGGACCGATGACCGCTTGAGCAAACGAGTCTTTGATTGAAGATCGCGAATCAGCAAACGTAGTGTAGGGCGCCCCTCAGTCAGGTGGACCGACGACCTGATGAAAGTAGCTGGGCGGGATCGGATGCGGAAAGCAGAGGACCGAGTGTCGTGGCGCAGTTTGGTAGAGGCCTATGTCCAGCAGTGGACTGCAATAGGCTGAGTTGATGAGAGATTTGTTTTGTTCATCTAAATAAAAATACTAGTTATTGTAAGATTAGCTTTTTTATAAAGTATAATTTGTGACAGAGGGGGCTCGTAGCGAAGCAACGACTGCGCGGATTGTACGATCTGCAAGGTTAAGCTGCACTTGCCGCGGTCAGTCTGTGGATGGGTGACCGTTTCGTTACACACCGAGACCCCTCCGTGCTTCGGAGAGCACGTTAAGCTGTCGGTCCCGGTTGTCATACGAATATCTATGACAGTCGTTACGGGTAGTCAGAAGCCTGAAAGTCTGACAACTGGTCTAACCTCCGAATGTCGGTATTACCCAGTAACTGGGTTGCGGGGGTCTGATGGCAGTCGCTCCGTGTAAAATACTGATGTTCAGCCGCATCTGGCTAAACTGGAAGCCGACCCCAATATAATTGGGAAAAGGCTCGGAGGATGATGATAATTTGTGACAGAGTTGATATGAAATGAAAATCAAAATTCACTAGCGTGACCATAATACCTGACTCGGATGCCGAACTAAGTATACAAATATACCATATAGAAGTATAGCGCAAAATAAGACAAACAACTATTTAGCTTATTGAATTTTGAAGACCAATAGGCATTTAGTTTAAGGACACTACTAAAAAAAACTACAGGACTCTTTAGAATCAATTGAAACATTAACCAATTAATTCGCTTTGATGTGAATTACCGATTACTTTTAAATTTTGCAAGTCTGTTGTAGCAAACTGTTCTTATTATTATCACCCGCATACTGTATGAATGTCTAGTGTCTGTTAGCTGAATACGGCTTCCATCGCAATACGGGTGATAACTACTGTAGATAATAATATCATTCTCAATATAATATTTTATCATCCCATATGCATGCATGCAAACATTTGTACTTGACATTATTAACATTATTGATTTCAATTAAACCTTGTAACTATTATGATTTTGACTATATTTCGTTGTTAGTACGCTTACGATTTCTCATATGCACAAAACCCCAACCTAGAACACCTATCTGTAGGCCAGCGGCGGATCCAGGGCTCAAGCTCTCCCCAAAAGCATCCGATTCCATCGCAGACACGTCTAAAATTAAACTTGATATTAACCTACTTTCTTATTACTACACTACCTACAGTAATATTTTCATCACTTATCCTTACTTAATCTAGATTAGTTGTAGTTTTTTATCCACCACTGCTGTAGGCCGCTGGTAGGCTTAGTGCGGGAAATAACCGCATAACGATCCCAAGAAACCAATATTTCTACCTACTACTGTGCCAATAAGAAATGTCAAATATTAATAGTTATGTCCAACTCAAGTTATCGTACGAAGAAGATGCGTAAAGATGGACAACGCCTTCGAAGCAGGGCCGTAGTAACTAATAGGCAATCTGTGGCAGGGCGAAGAATCCAGGATCTCTGGCGGGACGATTTAGACGTTTTTTTCTGGGCGATTGACAGGGGAAGGCGACGAATAGAGAGATATAGAAGAGAATAGGAAGACCTTGCCTAGTTCTGGGGAAGTAAAGGCAAAGAATACTATATAGATCTTACTACGAAGCGACACTCACCTCTCCCCGCTCTGGCTGCCTCGGAGCTGAGGGCTACGCCAAAGAATCTCTATTCGGCTGCCACCGTTCGCTGTATGTGCGTGTGATAGATGTTGTTAATTACAAAGAGAAGCACTTAAGTTCGTCTCTCTCTCTCTCGATCTCTTTGCTCGAATGCTCGCCGCTGAGAACCCTAACAATAATTGACACTCACACACAAACGCCTGCCGTGTAGTAGAAGTAGGCATTTAAATCGGTTGTATGGAGTTGTCGTAATCGGTCGTAAGCCTGGTAAAGGTATATGAAAAGTACCTCAATGCCCTCCATGGGTTCTGTATCGAGCACAACTAGCTGGTTGGTTGGCGGTCTGTTCGGCCAGTTGCTGGATATTACGGATATGGAGGCCCCTGCAGTCTCGTGGGGCTTCACGCCCGAGTCGCGCAGTAGACACAGCACGTATGTCGCACTGTATTTCAGGTTCCAGTTTTCTCGGATGGCCTGAAAATATAGAAAAAAAAAAGTTTCATTACAGACAACAGCAATTACAAAAGAGAGCACTATGCCATTATCTCTAGCTCGAGAGTTTACTTAATATGCTTTTTAATCATCATCATTCACAGCTTTTATCAACCCGCAGCAGGGTAAGCCTTCTCTTTAACCATATTCTTCTTTTACGCTATCTTTATTTATAGTCGTTATACCTATATAACAACTAAGCACGCGCCTCCCACAGAAAAACGATTATGTTATTGCCTTACGCACGTTTTAATATCTGAATATTTTATGATGCTATCAATGGGCAGGTATGTTCTAAGCAGTAAAAACAACTTAATTTCTTATATTTTCAGATGAATATACTGAAACAGCATCACAGGATCGCAAAAACTGGAGAATTCCATTTCATTTTCAAGATCCAAAGCCAAATAAACAAGAAATGAAACGTTCTGAAGTTTTTTTTATGGTATAGGATGGCGAAACGAACTGAAGGCCCACCTGATGTTAAGCGGTTACCTTTGCCCATAACAACTGCAATACCATCTAGGCTGTTGCCTTAATGGTACAGCAAGTCGGTTCGCCAAACTGAGACGTGAAGATGAAAAGTCTCATGTGATTGCAATTTCACCGGCACCCGTACCCTTTAGATCGAAACACAGCAATGCAAGCATCACTATTTGGCGGAGAAGTAGGTACGGTGGTAGTACTTCCCCGGACGAGCTCTTTCACAAAGGAGCTCTACTAATACTGGAATTCTACTGAAATGTTGATATTGATATAACGTAACTAGACAATTATTGTTCAAATTATCAACCTCACATGCAGACGTACAATTGGCTCTGTCTTTTCAAGTTCCAAGAATGATTGATCATAAAGTGTTAAAAAGCTATAAAATCGTTACATACGAACCAGCCTCGTAATAAATGAGGACAACGATGAAAACCTTTTTCAGATGAGCTCGTCATCGTTTTATTTCCTATCAGCTTTTTCCCATTTGCGCACACGTGTGACTTTCCCAGCGGAAATGGATTCCTGATATTTTATCGACCGATAGTTCAATTGGACTCGTATCGGTTTGATGACTCACGGAAGTGCGGACATCTGACGTTCATATAGGTAATGGTCGACGTAAACTATCTGATCCTAATGTTAACGTAAATCTGATATTTGAAATAAATTGCTTTTGCCAGAGCTGCACCGTATTGCCATTCGAAATAATTAATAATACATAAATTACAAAAGACAAAATAATTTTATTTTATTCTATACCTCGGAAGACATCAGAGCAACCAAGTGGGTTTTTTTTTAAAATTCCACAAAAACATGATAACTTTAGAATAACAAAACCACTAACGATCATACATACTGCCATACTGCCTCGTTGGTCTAGTGGTTGCAAGCGCGACTGCTGAGCTTGGGGTCCTGGGTTCGATTCCCGGGCGGGCAAATTGTTATTGGTTTTTTTCTTTAGGAAATTCTCAGCAGCAGCCCGGAGTCTGGATTTGTGCCCGGTCAATGGCAATAGGCTCGCCCCCTTTTACATGAGACTATAACATAACTGGCGAAACGTGGGTGTACTGTTACACCTCTGCCTACCCCTTCGGGGAAATACAGCCGTGATGTTATGTTATGTTACTAACGATCATAAAGTTATCCGAAAAGTTCATTCCTTTTTATTCGTACGTAGAGTATTATTATATTTTTACCTAATATTAACTACCAATGGTGCCGATTCTCTTGTTCACGAACTAAACTTATTTGTCTTTTACTAATAATAAATAAAAGAAAGAGATGGTAACAATTTTAGTGCTGTCAAATTAGTTTAGGTGTTGCATTTATTTGTACCTATTTTAGTCGGCACGTTCCGAGATCACGACTAAACTTGAATGGAAATTTTTATTCCAACTAATTTGACAGTCCTTAAATTGTTGTCATCCCTTTCTTGTATCCCCTATTATTAAGAGAGAGCGATAGTTTAAAAGAAATAGAAATTTAGTTCGTGAACAAGAGAATCGACACCAATATGCACCTGTCGTAATTTTTTGCTTTTTTTATTCCAAGCTTTTATTTAACTTGCAATGTATGTATGTAAGTTTGTTAGGGTGGAATCTTGCAACTCAATTTTTGCCTTTTCACATGATCGATCCCAGCATGGTACTGGGCAAGAAAGGTGGACTAACTTTTTGGTAACTTTTGATTTAAATTGTTCTCAATTTGCTTGGCTTGACCGGAGACGTTACAACGATCGTGGTAGGTCCACTCGTGTTAAGAGCCTTAGACATATCTAACGGTTTCAGAAGTGTTTTTTACACAATGACAACCGAACATTAAATTAAATTCAGAAATTGTGTAAAGTTGAATAAACTGCGGCATTATACCAAAAATGATACAATCTCATTTCCTCGACAAACCCTTTTAGCTAATCGACGTTCATTTATCCTTTCCACGCGGTCGAATCACCAAAGCATACCTTTTTGAATTCTTGTCGCTAAACCCTTTCTAAGCCGCAACGATCTCAACTATTCAGAGCTATTCTGTATAAACGGGGTATCATTTAGAAGTTTTACCTTGACCTTGCCATGGTGGTGAGCCGACGACGACCGTTTATTCGGCCACTAGAGACAAATGGTTCTTCAGACCATATTATTATATTTCATACATTTGGGTACCCCAGATCAAATACTACTAAGGACCAATTTTTATTATAACAGATATAAAAAATGTTCCTTCGATATGAAGTAACAGAATTGTAAGTAAAAAATACGAGGCCATATCCGTCGAAAATAGACCGCAACTTCTGTGACATCCACTCTCGATTCTTTTGGTTAATAATAAATAAGTTGTTCCCAAAGAATGTTAATCCTTATATTTTTTTCTTTTTATAAGTAGGTACAAAACCGTTTTCACATGATTGAGCCTCAAAAGCATATCTTCTTTAATTTGTTCATTTACCAAATTCTAAATATTTTTTTATAAAAACCAGTGTCATTATTATCACATGACAGATTAATGATATATGTACTAGTAATTATTATCACTAAACTAGTAGCGTTTGGTCCAATGTAGCAAATAGCGGAAAGAGCTTGATCGTGAGCAGTGAATGATGAAAACCCAACTAAAAACCCCTTTACAGGGTTTAATCGTAGTAATTAGTAATTTTTATTCATAAGTAAAGTGTACAATGGTGACACACAAATTATGAAAAACAACTTTTAGAATATTACAGAAAGTAGTGTAACGTTGGTACTAATGTAGAACATTGTATCACAGATATCAGCGCTTTCCACTAGACAGGTACCATTTGCTGTACTTTTTTAAATAGTAATAATCGTAAGTGTGGCCAGGTGATTATTCCGTAAATATAAAAGATATCAGAAAACTTTAAACGATATCAAAAGTACGTAACCTAATGAGTAAAATGACATCAATAACTTTTTTTAATAAAATGAGAAATATCCAAATTTAAACACTCGGGAATACATCTATACTATGATATTGTAGAGGCTTTATTTCCCGTATTTTAAAAGGTATCAATAAGTTTTAACTGATAGTTAACGATAATTTGATTAGTAGTAAATTAATAATATATTATCCAGCTTAAATAGCTTATAGAGCTAGGCAATTTTTTTCTATGAGTATTATTCAGTAGATTTATTGTAATAATTATCGTCAATCATATTCCGATCAATATACAACATGTCGCAGGCGCAGCGTGGGTAGGCCCCCACAAGGTGGACCGACGACCTGGTGAAGGTCGCGGGAATCCGCTGGATGCGGAAGGCACAGGACCGGTCGTTGTGGCGATGCTTGGGGGAGGCCTATGTCCAGCAGTGGACGTCTTTCGGCTGAAATGATGATGGTGATGATACAACATGTTATTGAATAACTGAAAACCTCATCAGTATGAACAATATTTTTTTTGCGACTGACCTTCAGGGTCTTGAAAATAAAATCAGTTCTTCCCTACATTTGTGTTCACAAAAATCAACAAAATAGCTGTTGTGTGTGCAATCTCATGGTTAGTCCCATAGTAAAAGTTGTTCATACTGACGAGTACAATGAAAACTTAAGGGGTTTTCAGTTATTTCAATGACACGCCATTTTTTTATTTCGCGGACTACTGCGCTCGTATCAGTAATTGTCACCGAGGCTTTATTAATACATCCCAAAATCTTCCCTAAGCTAATTTAGTTACCTTGACTTTAGCTTTGAGCGTGAGCGTGCGATTGTCGTTCAACCATAAGCGGCAGAACACGTCGTCTGCTCCGCGCGTCTTAGTCGCCGCGATTATACGCACAGCCGCAACCGTCCTTTGCTCGACGTAGGCTGAGTACACGTAGAACCTAAACCTGCAAAGAGAAAAATAAAGATATTAAACATATGGTTTTCTGGATGATTCTGTACTTAAGAACTAGACTGATTAGTTAGTACACATCTTTCGTAGTTATCATTGCGTGACAGCACTCCATTCCCTCTGGCCGTAATGCATTTGCTCTAATATCAATATAGATGACACTGGGGTTAAATATCCTTTTACCGAGCATCGTGATATGGCAATGAATGCAATAATTCATCAGGAGTTCAGGACCAATCATTGTTGTTGTAAAGGCACTCACTGTTCATATATTTAAAGGCCCACGTCAGCAGTGATGGTTGAAGAACTGTTTTTTTATGATACGGTTATGATGATAACAGAGACGCCACGAGTCGAAAAATAGAACTGAGTGGAAGAGATGCGGAAGGCTGGGAAGCAGATATTGTGGTGCAACTTAGGTGGTCCCTATAGGGTTGCCACACGTGCTCTATTATAGAGTATGTACTCTATTCGCTATGGCCTACTACCTAACCTACTTTATAATCTACGAAAGAAATAAAATACAATTTTTACCTGACACACATCTTCACCTCACTGGTTTAGTCTTTTAGCATACTTTTATTATAATTTCATAGGTTTTGGCGATCACTACACATTAAAATAAAACAAGTTTAACCGGATTACATCGCATATTTTATACATAAATTTTATGTTATTTAAATTGGTTTTCCTGACGTTTCGAAAGCTTTGCAGCGTTCGTGGTCGCAGGAAGACTAAGATGACAAGCGTCTTTACAGATATTTCTAAAAAAATATTTCAATCTACCGGACAATTGTTACAGTGTTGCGTGCTGTTTGTGACTTGATTATTTTTAGAACTGGGTTCCAAACAGGTGGTAGCTGCCAACCATATCTATTAAAATTAGGATGTTTTTTTTTTTTTTTTCAATAGCCTCACGGAGCATTCTAGGTACATATCGGTTTTCCTTAGCCAGGACTTGTGGTTTATAAAATAGAAGAAAATTGTTGGGTTTGTATAGGCCATGTTCACACACTGCAGACTTTGTGGAGCGTCTGTTCTTGACGTCAGCTATATGTTCTTTAATTCTAGTGGCTATACTATGCTTTGTTTGCCCTATGTATGATAACCCACAATCACAATCAATCTTGTAGACCCCTGCATCTTGTAAGGGAATGTGACACTTCACCGGTCTGAAGAGTTGGCTGATCTTTCTTTGTGGCTTGAAATAGGTTTTGATAGAAGCGCGCTTCAAGATATGACCCATTTTGTCGGTGACCCGTTTGATGTATGGTAGAACAGCAGGTCGACGATCAAAAGTGCTGGGTTTCGGGTGGTGTTTGCGATGGGGATGTGGAGCTCGCTAGTTTTTATGCTTAAGAACATGCTTCACATGGCAAGGTTCCCCTGCCAGGTGGTTGGTGGTCTTTGTTACAGAGAGCACATCGCATCTGCGTCGCCGACCACCTGGCAGGGAAACTTTACCATGTAATGCCGACTCCAACATAATTGGGAAAAGGCTTGACGAAAAAGACCTAGCGTCGACAATAACGATGCATGAACGCCAATGTAGTACCTATTTGGTCCTTACCTAAAAAAACAAACCATAAGTTTCATTTTTTCACACATAAGCACTTTTGCTTGCCTTTAGTCCACCTCAGTGCACCTGGATGGATCACGGGCACTTTTTCTTGCCTGTAGTGCACCTCAGTTCACCTGGGTATTCTACGGGCTCTTTTTCTTGCCTGTAGCCTACCTCAGTTCACCTGGGTGAACCACGGGCAATTTTTCTTGCCTGTAGTTCACCTTAACAATAAGTACCAGGAATTTTTAAGACATCTATGGCCCGTGGTCCTACGAAAAGTACTTACAATCTTTTTTAAAACAACTACGCCAAAAAGTTACTAAAATAATGTCAACCACGAAAAATACACAGAATGATTTAAGACTATAGGTATATTTCTAACTTGTTGAAACAATGGGATGTAATATGTTAATAAAAACCTTGCAGTATTATAGAACTAACAGTTGCTAATAAAGCACGTGTATTACTAGGTTTACAGATCTTTACAGACATTTCTAGTTCTATTTAACTGTACCTAAAAGTAGATCCACGAGTAACTTGTCGGAGTCACGCTTCAGCGGGATTTTCTTTCGCAGACTAAACATGGGTTGGTTTTGTCTAGCTTTAAATCTATTACAGAGCCCGTATTTTATATTTATTACATTACTTTATAGTTAAAGTAATGTAACTGACTGACTGCCTCGTTGGTCTAGTGGTTGCAAGCGTGGCTGCTGAGCGTGGGGTCCTGGGTTCGATTCCCGGGTCGGGCAAAGTGTTATTGGGTTTTTTCATTAGGAAATTCTCAGTAACAGCCCGGAGTCTGGATTTGTGCCCGGTCAATGGCAATAGGCTCGCCCCCTATTTCATGGGACTATAACATAACTGGCGAAATGTGGTTGTACTATTACACCTCTGCCTACCCCTTCGGGGAAATACAGGCGTGACGTTATGTTATGTTGTTATGTTATGTTGTTTATAGTTAAAATTAACTTTCAAAGCCACATTTCATCCAGAAAATGCTGTCAGCACAACCTATTTGTTCTGTCCATGCTTCCTAGTAGATAACTACTTTAATCTATACTAATATTATAAAGAGGTTAGTTTTGTTTGTTTGTAATCGATAAACTCTGAAACTACTGAACCGATCTTAATCATTCTTTGACCACTAGAAAGCTACTTTATCTAGAAGTAACATAGGCTATATTTTATTTCAGTACGCGGGCACTGCCGCGGGTAGTCTAGTAGTTGATGTGTATGGGTATCTCCTAATAGAATTAGTAATAGCCGTATGTTGTTAATTCAGAATAAAAAACTTAGGGCAATTATTTTAATAATACAATCTCTTAGGCCGGTGTTCATCAACGATTACTCGAAAAATTTACTGGAATTGTGGGTGATGAAATCAAGCCTTAGAGGTCTATTGCAGAATAAATATCCTTCGAAAATAGATGCATCGCATAAATTTTGGTGAACTTCTACGAGCGAATAAATTCTATCTGTTGGCGTGATATACCTTAAGTACTACTTCACACCAATACTTGAAAGCTTCAAGATTCAAAGTCATAACATCAGCTCATTCAAGTAGCACAGACGTTGTGTCTCAAAAGTTTATTGATAAAACACTTGCAGACAGATTAGGGAACATAAACTATAATATAGACAAGACACGTTATGAAAGCGATGCACAGACCGATTAACGTAATGCACTATGTTTCAAAACAATGCCGAAATACGTACACAATAGTACGCTAAGCCCCTGGCCCGGCATTTTCACAAAGGAATCCCTCTAAACTACAGGGTTGTGCGGAATAGGTTTATGTGAATTTAAGAAGAGGCAGAGATTTTCTACTTAAAAAGTGGTATAAAATCGACAATTGAAACGTGTACTATAGTATTAGTGATGTATTTTTTTAACATGCTTTTACCTAAAACCGAAATTGGGCAATAAATTACCAATAAAATTGTTTACGAGCTGACTAGAAGAAAACCACACTTTTGAGATAATATAATAATGTAAATAATTCATAAACAAAACTAAACGAATTATTGCGAAATTAGAAATGGTCTTCTATTTCGCTCAAACCGATTATTTTCAATTAAGTTTACAAAGAGGGAAGAACGCCACAGGCATGGAGCAGAGGTGTGGTGGTACTCTTCTTCAAAAAGGGCGATAATGCTCTACTGAAGAATTATAGGCCCATCTCACTTCTGAGCCATGTCTACAAGCTGTTTTCGAGAGTCATTACGAACCGTCTTTCGCGCAGGTTTGACGACTTCCAGCCTCCCGAACAAGCCGGTTTCCGAAAAGGCTTTAGCACCGTAGACCACATACATACGCTGCGGCAGGTTATACAGAAGACCGAAGAGTATAACTTGCCTCTTTGTTTAGCGTTTGTGGACTACGAGAAAGCCTTGGATTCGATCGAGACTTGGGCGGTACTACAGTCTCTTCAACGGTGCCAGATTGACTATCGGTACATCGAAGTGTTAAAGTCTTTGTATGAAAACGCCACTATGTCAGTCCGATTACAGGACCAAGCCTCGAAACCTATCCTTCTGCAGCGAGGTGTGAGATGTGATCTCTCCGAAACTGTTCACTGCTGCATTGGAGGATGTCTTCAAGGTTCTGGACTGGAAGGGGCTAGGCATTAACATAAACGGCGAGTACATCACTCACCTTCGGTTTGCCGACGACATAGTAGTCATGGCTGAGACCATGGAGGACCTCAGTAGAGCTTCTGATAGAGTGGGTCTTAAGATGAATATGGACAAGACAAAGGTTATGTCGAATTCCCATATAGCACCCATTCCCGTAAACATCGGAGAATCTACACTCGAAGTTGTTGACGATTATGTATACCTAGGACAAACTGTCCAGCTAGGTAAGTCCAACTTCGAGAAAGAGGTCAATCGTCGAATCTGACTCGGTTGGGCAGCGTTCGGGAAGCTACGCAATATCTTCTCGTCCAAAATACCGCAGTGTCTAAAGACGAAAGTCTTTGACCAGTGTGTGTTGCCAGTAATTACTTACGGTACTGAAACGTGGTCGCTCACAATGGGCCTCATAAGAAGGCTCAAAGTCACTCAAAGGGCAATGGAGAGGGCTATGCTCGGAGTGTCCCTGCGTGATCGAATCGGAAATGAGGAGATTCGCAGGAGAACGAAAGTGACCGACATAGCCCGAAGAATTGCCAAACTTAAGTGGCAGTGGGCGGGGCACATTGCTCGCAGAACGGATGGCCGATGGGGCAGTAAAGTTCTGGAGTGGCGACCGCGTACTGGAAGGCGCAGCGTGGGTGCGCCTTCGACCGACGACCTGGTGAAGGTCGCGGGAATCCGCTGGATGCGGAAGGCACAGGACCGGTCGTTGTGGCGATGCTTGGGGGAGGCCTATGTCCAGCAGTGGACGTCTTTCGGCTGAAATGATGATGATGATGATGAAGTTTACAATATGAAATAGAATAAGAAGACAACTGAAATTCGTGCTGAATTTTAGTTATTTGTGAGATGGTACTTAATGTTTTCTTGCAAAGAATGCTTGCTTTTGCATACATTTTCACAATTCTACTGCATGTTTGTATCAATTGTAAAATACAATTTATAGGCAAACAGCAACCTGTGAGATTATCAGATTACTGAGATTAAAAATTGAACCATCAACTGCGCCACATTTGAATATCGATTACAGGATACGAACACGAAATACAAATACGTAATCACGTGTTTGAAACGAATACATCGTTCGCAATTACTTCACAACTCATACCTACCATATATCTTTTTTGTGTCACCCCTACATATGCCAAACACACGGTGGGACTCGCGTTGTGTACGCTCACGAGAATATCCGGCCGGAAGGATCGCTAGTTTTGTCTGTAATTAACAATGGAGGAGGGGAACGTTCACAATATTCACTGCACCTATTGTGTCTGCTTATCTACCTATTTACACTGTAGCTTCACGACTGACGTAAATTCTGGTAGAAGTAAGAAGTAGGTATAGTAAAAGCCTCAGTTACAGACAGTGCCCCATTGTTCGAAAAAAAACAACCAACTTCAGAAAAAAAGAGCAAAATTATAATTTGGTATACGGTTAAATATTATCTAATACACATTGAACTGGTTACATAGTGCACCACAGGTACGTAAAAATTCATCATGAAACTAATGTATTTCAAAAAATACTTGTGATCGTCCCTTAAAGTGTCGATAATTGGGGATGTTAGCACGTAATAGAGCTGTGATAGCCTAGCGGTTGAGCGTTAGCTTTCTATGCAGGAGGGTGTGAGTTCGAACTCGGCCCGCACCACTGACTTTTATCGGAATTTGATTATCACTGGCTTTAATGGTGAAGGACAACATCGTGAGGGAACCTACACACCTGAGAGTACTCCGCCAACCCGCAATAGACCAACGTGGTGGACTAAGTCCTCAACCTCCTCATTCTGAGAAGAGGCCCGCGCTCAGCAGTGGAACAATAATGGGCTGATGATGATGATGATGATGACAACATAACACCACAAAAAAATACAAATACAAGGCTTTCTCCACTCGTTTGTTAGTGCGTAAATGTCAACTGAAGAAATTACGTTGAAAGTAACTAGCTTCCATATAACTTCACTGCCAAACTTATTCTATATTTAGTCGAATAAAATTATATGAAAGAACAATGAAAGAATAACTTCAATGCTTGTATGTAAATGGTACACTCTCCAGTTTATATGCATGGCTGCTACTATTGCTGGTCGATCGATTTATTATTTTAAAAGGGACTGTAACCAACGAGGTTACATTATTTTATTTCAAATATACTTATTCCATGAATAAAAGAAGGAGCATACAGCATACACACAAGAGGTAAGCCCTTCTCTAGTTTTGTAATGAATATTTTATTGAAATTCCCTACACGGAGGTGTAAACATAAATTGCATCAATCACCAAGCATTGCATTATTGATTAGTAGCCTGTGCCCGCGGCTTCACCCGCGTGGATGACTATTCACTGTTCACCTTCCCGGGATAAACAGTAGCCAATATGTTAAGCCGGGTTATGTTCTATCTGTATGCCAAATTTTATGAAAATCTATATAGAAGATTTGGCGTGAAAGAGTAACAAACATCTATACATCCATACATCCTCACAAACTTTCACATTTATAATATTAGTAGGATAGGATATTAGTAGGATAGTAGGATAGAAAGTAGGATAGTAGAATTTAATTTATTCTCTCCTTGTTGTGTTGCAAGCTAACAATTTTCTATTTTACACAAGATAACTGACTCGTTCACCAAACGTGATGCCCATATGTACTCCATCTAAGAGCTCGTCCGGGGAAGTAATACCTACTACTAGTACTACTGCCAAATCTATCTACCTATGTATCTACTTCTGCCGCCAAACAGTTATGCTGGCATTGATGTGTTTCGGTGCAAAAGGTACGGGTGCCGGTGAAATTACAATCACGTGAGACTTTCCATCTTTATGTCTCAGTTTGGCGAATCGACTCGCAGTAACATTTAGGCAACAGCCTAGGTGGTATTGCCGTTTTTATGGGAAAAGTTAAAATCAGGTGGGCCTTTAGCTCGTTTCGCCATCCTATAATAAAATAAAAAATAAAAGATGAAACTAAATGACATTATTTATTCTGCAAATTGAGATGTTAAAATCACTTTTACAAGTCAGTTATTTTAAAAACTAGATGACATAGGCATATTCTATGTTATGAGACTCACTACCTCTGAAAAGAAAAACCGAAACAAACTCCGGGATCACGTTCTTGAGTGAGGACAATACAGAGCAACGCCTGGACTGGCCTTTTGAAGAAAGTGCCAGGCCAATTTGGTGGGACCCATAGAAATCTAAATAATAAGTTATAGAAATATTATCTACTATCTTTTAATACCGGAACGCGTGTTGTCTATGTTTCTCACTGTCTCACTGTTGTTCACTATGTTTCTAGCATTCAATGCAAAATAAATTAAGCCAAAAAAATTCAGACTATAACATAACTGGCGAAATGTGGGTGTACTATTACACCTCTGTCTACCCCTTCTGGGAAATACAGGCGTGATGTTATGTTGTTAAGTCATGTAAAAAAAATCTGCTGTTAGATATGCTGCAAAATACAATTTTTGTGATTCCATCCAAAACAGCACTGAAGATCAAGCAAACGGTTCGCGCACTGGTGTCCTACGAGACACCTGCACGCGGCGACAAGTTCACGCGCCTTTACCACTTCTATTACCTTGTTATTTAGATTTCTATGGTTGAACCTGTACCAACTTATAGAATATAATAGAATAGTATTTATTTGCATCAAGCATGGTACAATAAGGTGTTAGAAAACATTATTTTGAACTAATACATGTTCCACCAGGTACTGGCATACAAAAATGGGTACATAGGTTATGGCACAAACGCATCAGACATCGTGTAGCTCATATCGTGTATTAAATTTTAATGATCACGATATCCCATACTATCGAGAGGGATCGTGGTAAAACCATAAAGGTATTATACTGACGTCAGTATAGAAATGTCTTTGGGTAAAACACATGCTGTATTTACTATTATTATTAAAAAAATGACGTATCTATTTTTTAACAAACAACATGTGGTATATTATATGTATATAACAAAACTTCTAGTTTGTAGTATTTTTAAACAATTTACAAACATTTTGATCAAAACGGCTACACCCAATCTTTATAGTACCTATGCGATTCAGCTTTTAGTTGGATTATAAATATCATATGAAAACCATATTTAACGGTAATTGATGGTTATCATTTCAATACTTCTACTTTTTTTTATTAAAATTGCTACCATTGTTTACAGAACTAAAAAGTCCTAGAGAAAACTGGCCTTATGTGTATTTTCCTCCACTATCATTTAAATGCGTTCCCACTATCATTCATACGTTTACCCCGCTACAATCGTAGAACGAAGATCCGTACAACAAAAATATCTTAATTGCTAACCATATCGGTATTAAATTCCGTGTAACAAACGGAATTACAAATTCACGAATCGGATCGCAACGAGCCCAACCTCTGTAATAAACAATGCCTATCCAAATGCAAATATTTGTCAACGACCTCCACTGATGCGAGATTTGCGGCTGTGACATCCAATTGTTTATTTAGTACTAGTAGTACCGACCATGCTTGGGTTCCATCGATCTGTCTGTCGCTAAGCCAAACAAAATATTATATTATTGGCTAGTAATATTCTCTTATTATAACATGCCTTATGGTTTAGTTTGTTGCGTATTTCGATGCAAAATCACTACAGTAGGTCTACTCGCGTTTTACAAACGACAAACGAAGTACGAACTTTCGTTCCGACTGATACTTACATAATAAAGACAGGCACATAAAAAAGGCACAATTAAGATAGACTACGGTTCATAGTCGTATACAATTTACCGGAGATGAGAAAAACAAACGTCAAAACACGATCATTGCATGCGATAAGGGAACGATGGTTGACCAGAGTAGCAAATTGTGCGATGAATCGTACGATTTATCGAATATCGTCGAACGGGAGTAGACCCCCAGGATGCACTAAGCCGGGAGTCTACTCGTGTTTGACGAAAGACAAACAAACAAACTTTTATTCCGTCTGATACTTACACAATAAAGATAGGCACACAAAAAGGCACAATAAAGATAGACTACGGTTCATAGTAAAAAAAATATGAAATGAATTGAATTGAATTGTGAAATTGACCGGAGATCAAAAAAAACAAACGTCAAAACACGATCATCGCACTCGATATGGAAACTATAGCAGATTGTGCGATGAATGGTACGATTAATTGAATATCGACAAACGCAAGTACTCCCCAGGGGGCCTAGTACGAGTTCGACACTTACGAATACTTTCAAAGTATTCGTCGACTTTTATTAATAAATCTGTAGTTCCTCCTCGTATCCGCCAGGGGCGCTACTGATTTATGAATGAAAGTCGACGAAAACGATGAAAGTATTCGTAAGTGTGAAACTCGTACTAGGCCCACAGGTGGAGCTGCAGTCGGTCACAGTCGCTGATGTCGGAATTGTACACAACACGGAAAGCAGATTCATTTTATTAATTACTTGACTTTGCTTGAAAACTTGAAAAAAAAAAAAAAAAAAAAAAAAAACCATGCCAATAAAATACGAATCCTATCCACAAAAACATACACACATATTATATACCTACACAAAATCAACAGCACACCACTCATCCACACAATACACTCTTACATCAACTACACAATACACATACACTCATGGCTTAGTAGTAACCGCCATCAATTTACTTTTTTATTTATTTATCATATTACCTACTTCTAATAACAATTATTAAGGAACAATAAAAAGCAATGTACCTTACCGAATATATAACTTAGAGCTTAGTTTTAGGGAAGGCACTGTTTCCTGAGATACAGGTTGTCACCTAGTTCGGGAGGCAGAGCTCCATTGTTATGAAACATATTTGGTTGCTAATAAACGTTATTTTATTTTATTTTATTTTTGCCCACGGCTTCACCCGCGTGCTGAAATAACATATAGTCTATATCACTTCTGATTTGAATAAAGTAGCGTTCTAATGATGAAAGAATTATTAAAATCGGTTTAGTAGTTTCGGAGTTTATCGATTACAAACAAACAAACAAATTTACCCTCTTTGTACTAGTATAGAAAATACACAATGAAGGTATTTTAGCAATATAATTTTAATGAAATAATTACATTAATTAATCAAATATGTAAGTAACTAGTAATAATAATAATTAAATAAAGATATGTTAGATTATCCGGTTGTAGGTGTTTGTGCATATTGTGAAGATTTGTATCTTTTAACGCAAACACACATATTTACTACACAGGAAAAACCCTAGTGAACTGAACAATAAAAGATTTTGCTGTGAAGAAGTGAGGAATTGAACAAATCTTAATGGTCATAATATTTCGTGTAATATATACTATACATTATTCTTAAATCATCAATTTTTTTTTAAATATTTCTCTTAAATCAATAATATACTTAAAAAACCGGCCAAGTGCGAGTCGGACTCGCGCAGTAAGGGTTACGCACCTCTCAACGACCTGATATCCCATAAAAACTGATTTAATTTACGAGAGTTTATCAAAAGACATCAACGTACAGTGAGCGAAATATGAATTTTTGCATGTCTTTCTTACGCAGGTACCGCCACATATGTCTATGTTTGTCTTATTTTTAGTATTTGTTGCTAAACTACATAATATGCACTATAATCTGACCAAGTTTGACGCTAGTATATATTACGGTTTTGAAGATAGAGCAAAAACAAAAACGTTGAAAAAAATGCATGTTTTTTGAGGTTTCTTGTATGGGGACCCCCTTTGTTTTTAGACTTTTTTTTGTTTTTAGTATTTGTCGTGATACACCTCATAGCAACACATATTTTGAGAAAATTTCAACCGGTTACCTATTACCGTTCAAAAGATACAGCCCTGTGACAGACAGACGGACGGACGGACGGACAGCGTAGCGAGAGTAATAGGGTCCCGTCTGTCACCCTTCGGGTACAGAACCCTAAAAATCGTCTCCCGTAAAATTTGGTCAATGGTCGGTTGGACATTCAAGCACTGAGGCGACGATATGTTGAAACTAAGATAGTTGATTTCAGATAAAAGTAGAAACTTTCCTTATCCCGCATACTGTACTGTGACAACTTGAATTCAATTGACCGAATTATCGAGTAACGCAAACAAATAAGTGTAATACCTTCAAATTAATTCAAATGTATTCATCCCCCATACAATTCTCTCTGTCACTGAATAACTGTAACATAATATTCGTGTTATAACTTCCGGCTCCCGCCACCAACTCTTCCTACAAATAGGTTACATTTTAAATGTCTACAATACTTTGTGATTAGAAGTAATATTGATTAAGGTTATTTATTCATCCATAGTTATTAATTATCGAGTTAAATATCAACATTCAATAAGGAGGTATTATAATAATTTCATAATTATGTTATTCGAAAACGTTGTGACGTCACTACCGCTGATTATTTATAAAAATAGGTGTTAACGTTAAAACGGGCTCATTCTTCTGTTGTCGGTGGAACACAATACACCTTATTACTGGAAGTCTACAGATTTTTCATCAATTAGCTATCGTGCTGCAATCTTGCTACCAACCGGCGTTACATTCGATATTTGTTTGTTTCTACACTATTTAGTTTCGAAGGAAAATGTAGGTCATCAGGGATCTTCTCAAGTAGTTGTGAAAGTTAAATTGGTGGAACTTGTGGAAACAGATCGATTACTCCAAATGTTGGGAGCACTCTTGAAACAACCTACTTCACTTGTTCCTTAATAATTATATTTGCCTGTTTTAATTAATGAACATAATTTATTTGATAAAACTCTCTTTTTTGATTAGGAAGGAAAACACCGTGAGGAAACCTGCACTCCTGAGAGTGCTCCATACAGTTCTCGATGATGTGTGTAGTCTGGCAACCCACACTAGACCAGCGTGGTGGACTAAGTCTTAACCTTCTCATTCGGAGAAGAGCCCCAGCAGTGAGACAATAATGGGCTGATTGGGCTGCTTATGTATTCTGATAATGACGTAAAAACCACGCCTGTAAAAGTTGAAAACACGCCACGCCCGTAGAAAACACGCCACGTCTGTTGAAAACACGTAAATCGCAATCATGTGTTTTATGTGTTTTCAACCGGCGAACAATCTTCTATGAGTGATGATACTTAAGAAGGTGCCTACGTCCGTCGGACCCTGGGCTTTCAGCACCGCTTCTATCCTTGCTGCCTCAAAAATCTTTTCAACAATACATGAGCAATTCAATATTTTTATACAAAACTAGCTGACGCCCTCTCCCGTAGCTTCGCTCCTGTGTTTTCTTCATACAAACTTTCAATCCCTATTTAACCTAATGGGATGAATTTTCAAAAATACTTTCTTAGCGCTCACCTAACGGCCAAAATTAATATCCAATCTATCCACGATTTGCCCTACTAGAGATGGGAATTTGACATAAGCTCCATACAAAATATGTCAAATTTCTATCTCTAGTAGGGTAAATCGTGGATAGATTGGATATTAATTTTGGCCGTAGGTCATCTAAAGAACTCCTGTGCAAAATTTCATCCTCCCAGATCCACCTGTTTAGGCTGTGCGTTATCTTTTAATAATGTTATTAAGTAGATGACTGGTTGAAATATTAGAGAAGAAACTGGTCTTTGTCTCACCAGTGGGAATATGCGATGAATAGATAAAGACAAATGGATTATGCATCCGAGTACAATGTTGGATGCCGAGTGCTCTCCACATACTTCCTCATTCACCTCTTACGACGCCCAGAGGAAATATTCAGGATGCTTCTATTTATATCTGAGAGCTTACTGTAGCTATGAGCCGTTGAAATGTAGTTATACCTACGTAAATCTGCTACAATATTAAAAACGATACTGTAGACTGAACCAGTATCAAAACACTGAGTCAGCGTATCTATTTGCTGTTGTTCCAATAACACATAAACGATTTGCTATATTTTTGAGAGTGTTATCAATATAGGTACCTAAAACAAGTAGATACAATATAATTTAAAATAAATATCTTTGGGACATTTTTACGCAGCACCATCTAGTCCCAAACTAAGCAGAGCTTGTGCTATGGGTACTAGACAAGCAACACCCACCCAGACCAACACAAACACTTACGTTCATCACAAAAATATTTACGTCCTGTTGGAATCGAACCCACGGCCTCGTTAACAGCAGTCCGACACTCGAACCACTAGACCACAGAGGAATTAATAAACAATATATTCAGTACAGGCAGTGTAATCACTTTCAGTATCTACAGTGTGAAATAATTTTATGAGGTTACTGTTGTTTACATTCTTATGCAAATTAAAAACAAACTATAATTATCTATTAATATTGTTTGTGAGGATGGGCAGCAGCGTCCTCTGAGTATTTAACCAACCAACTGCGATCGCCAATCCGCCTGCCAAGCGTAGCGATTATGGCATATCCCCCCCCTTTTGGGGGAGGCCCATGTCCAGTAGTGGACGTTTTTTTTCGGCTGAAATGATGATTGTTTGTGAAATGGGCACTCAACGCAGCGGTCATGGGTTACATATATGTAACCCATGACCATATAATGATATATCATTACCATTATCTTTAAAAGACAAACGAATTCAGGTGTAGCTAATAATGTACAAAATCAATTTACTTAAATCACTTACATTGTAACGGGCGTGTGTGTTGAACAAAACATTGTCAAAGGCACTTAGTCAAATAAAAAATTTGAACATATTATTACTTGAATACTTATAAATAATTTTTTGATAACACTATTATACTCATTACTACATAATGTTATTCTTATAATGAATGATACTATTATAGTTTATAAAATTATGCCATCATTATTAGTTCCAGCATTACTCACGATACTACTCAACTGTTAGAAATAATTCCATAAAACTTCCAAAAAACCGGCTAAGTGCGAGTTGGACTCGCGCAGTAAGGGTTCCGTACCACCCATCGTCCTGATACCCCATAAAAACTGATTTAATTTACGAGTTCATCAAAAGACATCAACGCTCATGCGCGAAATATGATGTTTTGCATCTATTTCTGACGCAGGTACCACCTCATATGTCTATATCAACTCAGCCTATCGCAGTCCACTGCTGGACATAGGCCTCTCCCAAGTTGCGCCACAACGCTCGGTCCTCTGCCTTCCGCATCCAGTCCCCCCAGCCACGTTCTTTAGGTCGTCGGTCCACCTGGCTAGGGGGCGCCCTACGCTGCGTTTGCCGATTCGCGGTCTCCACTCAAGGACTCGTCTGCTCCAACGGCCATCGGTCCTTCGACAGACATAGCCAGCCAACTGCCACTTCAGCTTACTGATCCTACAAGCTATGTCGGTCACTCCGGTTCTTCTCCGGATAATCTCGTTACGGATTTTATCCGTCTATGTTTTCATATGTCTACGTTTGCCCTATTTTTAGTTAAACTACATAGTATGCACTATAATCAGACCAAGTTTGACGCTGGTATGTATTACCGTTTAGAAGATAGAGCAGGAACAAAAACGGTAAAAAAATGCATGTTTTTCGAGGTGTTTTGTATAGGGACCCCCTTTGGTTTTAGACTTTATTTTTAGTATTTGTCGTGATAGGGGATAACACCTGCTTATAAAAGAAACACATATTCTGAGAAAATTTCAACCAGCTACCTATTACCGTTCAAAAGATACAGCCCTGGCACTCGTGGGTCGCAGCTGAAAATATCAGCGTTGGGTAGTCAGTACCTGTACTGCTACCTAACATTATGCTGAGCTGGTGGCCCTTTGGCACTCACATATGTTTTATTTTTTATGTTCTTTTTAATTTTTGTTAATTTGATTGTTTGTGCCAATAAACACATTTTCTTTCTTTCTTTCTTCCCTGTGACAGACTGACGGACAGACAGCGTAGCGAGAGTAATAGAGTCCTGTTTGGCACCCTTTGGTTACGGAACCCTAAAAACCAATTTTAACTAAACTTACCAACAAAAATAAACATTATTAGCAAAACATTATTACTTCGCTTTTCTACAATCAATCCTACACCAAGATCAGGTAATTTTACGAGAAGAGTACATTCAGAAAATTAAGGCTCAACTTGTAGTGTCGCTTCACACGGCTCAGACCTACACAAGCGACAGGAAATGGAAAAAGCATTCATTTTCCAACGTCGAAGAATGAGGGGAAATTGTTCGAGCGGAAAATCCGACAGATGCGACGTCCATGTCTAGTTGCACTTATTTACATTTCGTTTTGCAATTCATAGTGCTATTAGTGAACGTTTTTAGTTTTTTTCTTAACTGTCTTTGTTGGATTTAAAGAAACTAGGTTTATTTGTTTAATGTCTGGGGCTCAATTTGTTCTAAAAGATGCTATAAGAATTGCGTTTTCCCAAATAAAGCCTTAGCCGTAACGGTAAAAATTTCTTGAAATATTTAATTATAATGTTTTGACCCTAAAGTAAAATTTTATCCGTCAAGTTTTGCTATAATTTTTTTTGAACATAAATTAGACAAATAGGCATGTTTCGAAGGTTCAAATCAATGTATGAAATCCTCGTGAATATATTAATAGGCGTGCCACCTGGGTTATTTCTTATTTCAGTGTCGGCTAAACAATGTAGCAATTCTATGTAGCCACCTGGTCTATATTTGTTCGGCTATTATATTCCGGATACATGTAAACTGCGTGAATAAAATAAAGAAACACGTGTGCTATCGTCAAGCTAAAAGTACATACACAAATCATATCGTTTATGTTCCTATTACGGATTATTTACGGATTCCTGTATAGTGTGTCTATGTGAAACTATATTAATATCATAAGAAATGTCACGCTGTAATTAAAGATATTTTATAAAACATATCCTGCGTATCCTTTTTAGATCGCTTTTTTTTTTTTTTTTAATCTTTATTTAAGGGGACTTTATCAGCCTTGATTATGTCGCCCCGTAACCACAGTGTACAATTTATTTAAAAATTAACAACTTTATCTTATCTATCTATTAAATAATGTAATTCACCCTAAGTATAATCTGTGTTCACTGTATCAAACCTTGTGAGATACAATGAACACAGATTCCCGGCTTCCTCCGAGAATGGTGATGCCAGAATGCTATTACCTAATCCTACGTTGTGATTTAATTTAATGACCTGCCTGCGCATGGGCTCGTTTCGGGCACATTCAAACAAAATATGATGGATATCATCCAGAACCTGGCACACTTCACAGTTCGGCGATTCGATCTTTCCCATTAAATGAGCAAATTTATTTGATGGAATATGCCCGGAGCGTAGTCTTAACAATGTAACAATACACAGTCTATGTGCATCCATCTCCTGAAACCATGGGTAACAAGGAGGCTCGGTTTGAATGGTTTTGTACCAAATTCCTTTTGAACGCGACCTCTCATCAAAATACTCTTGCCACCTATCCTTGCACATCTTTTTGATTTTTTGGTTGTGATCGGAATGTATGGGCAAGCAGTCATAAATACATCCTTCGGTTAAGGCCAACTTGGCTGCTTGATCTGCCTCCTCATTACCCAGAATTCCAATATGCGATGGAATCCACTGAATGACAATTCTTTTACCAGCCTTATATAACTCATCGATGGTGTTGAGGATGACATAGGCTATCGGGGAACCTCGAAATCTCGAGGGTAGCCGAGCCAGATGCAATAGAGCACTCTTCGAGTCGGATAAAATCACTATATGGTTGGTATCAAGAGATAGCGCGTACGAAAGAGCCTCAGATATCGTTATAAGCTCACAATACATAATGGACACGTTTACATTTATTTTAAATTTCATAGAACTTTTCGTCTGATGATCATATATTGCTGCTCCTGCATCTTGTCTATCCTTAGATCCGTCGGTGTACAGCTGGTAAAAGCCGTTATAATTATCATCTAAGTATTTGCCACATATTTCTCTTAAGTTGGATATATTCATTACTTTTTTAGATACGTTTACCCCATCGATACTATGTCTTATAGTTTTAGATAAGTCGAAATTGCTCAACCATGTATTTAAACAAAATATACCCAATGTAGCACTAGAATATATAGGCAAGTCTATAAGTGATCTGTGCATTTGTGTCAATAAAGGCGTTTTTTTTTGTCTCCAATAAGTATTATTGGATAAGCCAGACAATTCACTCACAATTTTAATTGTTACATTATTCTCTGCAGATCTAGATTTAAGCCAATATTTGCCGGCCAAGTAACGCCTGCGAATATGAAGTGGTTGTAGGCATAACTCGCTCTCCATTGCATGGATTGGCGTGCTCTTGATGAATCCCCCAATAGTCCTCATGCAAAGGTTCTGAGTCTTATCTAATTTATACAACCGACTGTTTATACAATTGTCAAATAGAAAGCTACAGTAGTCTAATCTGCTCCGTACACTTGCTATGTACAGTCGACGGAGATGCTTAGGGTGGACTCCCCATTTTGTGCCAGCAAGTACTTTAAATATATTTATGAATCTTAAACATTTTTGTTCAATTTCATTTATGTGTTTCTTCCATCTTAAAGATTTGTCCAACCACATGCCCAAATATTTAACGTTATCAACAAGCTGAATTTTGTGATTATCTATATCTAAACTAAAACTTCTTCTATTATTACCTCTACTGAACAAACAGATCTTAGTTTTATTATACGAAATTTGCAAACCCAATTCTTCTATTAGATTCTGAAATATATTTAAAGCACTTTGGATATCAGTAACCGAGTCAGAAATATTTTTCCTACTTACATATAAAACAAAATCGTCTGCATACTGTGACACAAACACATTAACGATATTATGGCAAATCCTAGAAGTAGCTGCATTAAAAAGCAATGGGTACAAAGGATCACCCTGTGGGATACCAGTTCCGGTCATTCGTCGTATTAATTTGTTATCACTTACTTGAACTGACAAGTATCTTTCATGTAAAAATTCCCAAAGGTACCTACACAAAAGCGATCCCACCCCTAATTCATCCAAAAGTCTTAAAAGAGCTATTACATTGATATTGTTGTAGGCGCTGTCAATGTCAACAAAACATCCCAACGTACTAATTCCTTTTGTAAAACCTATCTGTATACGAGACACCAATCTAGATAAATTATCAGCACAAGAGCGTGTTCTTCTAAATCCAGTAGTTTCATTTGAAAAGCAGTTATTCCTTTCAAGGAACCATTCCAGTCTACGGTTAATAATTGTATGGAATATTTTGCATGGACATGACAACAAAGCAATTGGTCTAATACTCGATATGGAACCAGCATCGCGGCCCGGTTTTGGTATATGTACTATGCTTACGTTTCTCCATTGAATAGGGACGAAACTATCTATAAAAAACCTGTTATATAGACACAATAAAACAATTTTTCCTGCTTCTGGGAGGTATTT